>OY720345.1:89203982-90458424 GCA_963082975.1 Labia minor
AGAAAATGAATAAAATAAAATATAAAAGATAATTTTATCCCACGTATTTAAAAAACTAGGATTTTCCCTTTAATATTTGATCAAAATAACACTTTTCCATATGAATTCAATGAAAATATTTGAGATATCGATGATTTATGCATTAAATCGTCTTTAAAATCAGAAAATGACAAAAATGATATATAAAAAATAATTTTATCCCTTGTATTTTAAAAAGTATGATTTTCCCTATAGGATTTGGACAAAATCAGACTTTTCCGTAAGAATTCAATCAAAATATTTAAGAACTCGTTGAAATATGAATTTATTCGTCATTAGAATCAGAAAATGAATAAAATAAAATATAAAAGTTATTTATATCCCTCGTATTTAAAAAACTAGGATTTTCCCTTTATTATTTGAACAAAATCACTCTTATCTGCATGAATTCAAGGAAAATATTAAAAAAATCGAAAAAATATGAATTTATTCGTCATTAGAATCAGAAAATGAATAAAATAAAATATAAAAGATAATTTTATCCCTCGTATTTAAAAAACTAGGATTTTCCCTTTAATATTTGAACAAAATCACTCTTATGTGCATGAATTCAATGAAAAAATTTGAGAAATCTTTGAAATATGAATTTATTCGTCGTTAGAATCAGAAAATGAATAAAATGATATATCAAAGATAATTTTATCTCAGGTATTTAAAAAACTAGGATTTTCGCTTTAATATTTGAACAAAATCACTCTTATATGTATGAATTAAATGAAAATATTAAAAAAATCGAAAAAATATGAATTTATTCGTCATTAGAATCAGAAAATGAATAAAATAAAATTTAAAAGAAAATTATATCCCTAGTATTTAAAATTCTAGGATTTTCCGTTTAATATTTGATCAAAATCACACTTTTCAGTAAGAATTAAATGAAAATAATTGAGAAAGAGATGAAATATGAATTTATTCGTCATTAGAATCAGAAAATGAATAAAATAAAATATAAAAGATAATTTTATCCCTCGTATTTAAAAAACTAGGATTTTCACTTTAATATTTGATCAAAATCACACTTTTCCGTATGAATTCAATGAAAATATTTGAGATATCGATGATTTATGCATTAAATCGTCTTTAAAATCAGGAAATGAATAAAATGATATATTAAAGATAATTTTATACATTGTATTTTAAAAAGTATGATTTTCCCTTTAATATTTGAAGAAAATCACTATTATCTGCATGAATTCAATGAAAATATTTAAGAAATCAATCAAATATGAATTTATTCATCATTAGAATCAGAAAATGAATAAAATAAAATATAAAAGTAAATTTCATCCCTCGTATTTTAAAAAGTAGGATTTTCCCTTTAATATTTGAACACAATCACTCTTATCTGCATGAATTCAATGAAAAAATTTGAGAAATCTTTGAAATATGAATTTATTCGTCGTTAGAATCAGAAAATGAATAAAATAAAATATAATAGATAATTTTATCCCTCGTATTTTAAAAAGTAAGAATTTCCGTTTAATATTTGATCAAAATCACACTTTTGCGTAAGAATTCAATGAAAATATTTGAGAAATCTTTGAAATATGAATTTATTCGTCTTTAGAATCAGAAAATGAATAAAATAAAATATAAAATATAATTATATCCATCGTATTTAAAAAACTAGGATTTTCCCTTTAATATTTGATCAAGATCACACTTTTCCGTATGAATTCAATGAAAATATTTGAGATATCGATTTTTTATGCATTAGATCGTCTTTAAAATCAGAAAATGAATAAAATGATATATCAAAGATAATTTTATCCCTTCTATTTCAAAAATTAGGATTTTCACTTTAATATTTGAACAAAATCACTTTTACTTATATGAATTCAATGAAAATATTTAAGAAATCTATGAAATATGATTTTCTTCGTCATTAGAATCATAAAATGAATAAAATAAAATATAAAAGATAATTTTATCCCAGGTATTTAAAAAACTAGGATTTTCCCTTTACTATTTTATCAAAATCACACTTTTCCGTAAAAATTCAATGAAAATATTTAAGAAATCGATGAAATATGATTTTATTCTCATTAGAATCAGAAAATGAATAAAATAAAATATAAAAGATAATTATATCACTTGTATTTAAAAAACTAGGATTTTCTCTTTAATATTTGATCAAAATCACACTTTTCCGTAAGAAGTCAATGAAAATATTTGAGAAAACTTTGAAATATGAATTTATTCATCAATAGAATCAGAAAATGAATAAAATAAAATATAAAAGATAATTTTATCCCACGTATTTAAAAAACAATGATTTTCCCTTTAATATTTGATCAAAATCACACTTTTCCGTATGAATTCAATGAAAATATTTGAGATATCGATGATTTATGCATTAAATCGTCTTTAAAATCAGGAAATCAATAAAATGATATATGAAAGGTAATTTTATCCATTGTATTTTAAAAAGTAGGATTTTCCCTTTAATATTTGAATAAAATCACTCTTATCTGCATGAATTCAATGAAAATATTTAAGAAATCAATCAAATATGAATTTATTCATCATTAGAATCAGAAAATGAATAAAATAAAATATAAAAGATAATTATATCACTTGTATTTAAAAAACTACGATTTTCCCTTTACTATTTTATCAGAATTCAATGAAAATATTTGAGAAATCTTTGAAATATGAATTTATTCGTCATTAGAATCAGAAAATGAATAAAATAAAATATAAAAGTAAATTTTATCCCTCGTATTTTAAAAAGAGAGAATTTGACTTTAAAATTTGAACAAATTCACTCATACCCGTATGAATTCAATCAAAATAATTAAGAAATCTATCAAATATGAATTTATACGTCATTAGAATCAGATAAATAATAAAATAAAATATAAAAGTAAATTACATGCCTCGTATTTTAAAAAGTAGGATTTTCCCTTTAATATTTGAAGAAAATCACTCTTAGCCGTATGAATTCAATGAAAATATTTAAGAAATCGATGAAATATGATTTTATTCGTCATTAGAATCAGAAAATTATTAAAATAAAATATAAAAGATAATTATATCCATCGTATTTAAAAAACTAGTATTTTCCCTTTAATATTTGAACACAATCACTCTTATCTGCATGAATTCAATGAAAAAATTTGAGAAATCTTTGAAATATGAATTTATTCGTCGTTAGAATCAGAAAATGAATAAAATAAAATATAATAGATAATTTTATCCCTCGTATTTTAAAAAGTAAGAATTTCCGTTTAATATTTGATCAAAATCACACTTTTGCGTAAGAATTCAATGAAAATATTTGAGAAATCTTTGAAATATGAATTTATTCGTCTTTAGAATCAGAAAATGAATAAAATAAAATATAAAATATAATTTTATCCTACATATTTAAAAAACTAGGATTTTCCCTTTAATATTTTATCAAGATCACACTTTTCCGTATGAATTCAATGAAAATATTTGAGATATCGATTTTTTATGCATTAGATCGTCTTTAAAATCAGAAAATGAATAAAATGATATATCAAAGATAATTTTATCCCTTCTATTTTAAAAATTAGGATTTTCACTTTAATATTTGAACAAAATCACTTTTACTTATATGAATTCAATGAAAATATTTGAGAAATCTTTGAAATATGAATTTATTCGTCAATAGAATCAGAAAATTAATAAAATTAAATATAAAAGATAATTATATCACTTGTATTTAAAAAACTAGGATTTTCCCTTTAATATTTGGTCAAAATCACACTTTTCCGTAAGAATTCAATGAAAATATTTGAGGTATCTTTAAAATATGAATTTATTCATCAATAGAATCAGAAAATGAATAAAATAAAATATAAAATATAATTTTATCCTACATATTTAAAAAACTAGGATTTTCCCTTTAATATTTGATCAAAATAACACTTTTCCGTATGAATTAAATGAAAATATTAAAAAAATCGAAAAAATATGAATTTATTCGTCATTAGAATCAGAAAATGAATAAAATAAAATATAAAAGTTAATTATATCCCTCGTATTTAAAAAACTAGGATTTTCCCTTTATTATTTGAACAAAATCACTCTTATCTGCATGAATTCAAGGAAAATATTAAAAAAATCGAAAAAATATGAATTTATTCGTCATTAGAATCAGAAAATGAATAAAATAAAATATAAAAGATAATTTTATCCCTCGTATTTAAAAAACTAGGATTTTCCCTTTAATATTTGAACAAAATCACTATTATCTGCATGAATTCAATGAAAATATTTGAGAAATCTTTGAAATATGAATTTATTCGTCATTAGAATCAGAAAATTAATAAAATATAATATAAAAGATAATTTTATCCCTTGTAATTTAAAAAGTAGGATTTTCCCTTTAATATGTGAACAAAATCACTCTTATATGTATGAATTAAATGAAAATATTAAAAAAATCGAAAAAATATGAATTTATTCGTCATTAGAATCAGAAAATGAATAAAATAAAATTTAAAAGAAAATTATATCCCTAGTATTTAAAATTCTAGGATTTTCCGTTTAATATTTGATCAAAATCACACTTTTCAGTAAGAATTAAATGAAAATAATTGAGAAAGAGATGAAATATGAATTTATTCGTCATTAGAATCAGAAAATGAATAAAATAAAATATAAAAGATAATTTTATCCCTCGTATTTAAAAAACTAGGATTTTCACTTTAATATTTGATCAAAATCACACTTTTCCGTATGAATTCAATGAAAATATTTGAGATATCGATGATTTATGCATTAAATCGTCTTTAAAATCAGGAAATGAATAAAATGATATATAAAAAATAATTTTCTCCCTTGTATTTTAAAAATAGGATTTTCGCTATAGGATTTGTACAAAATCACACTTTTCCGTAAGAATTCAATGAAAATATTTAAGAAATCGATGAAATATGATTTTATTCTCATTAGAATCAGAAAATGAATAAAATAAAATATAAAAGATAATTATATCACTTGTATTTAAAAAACTAGGATTTTCTCTTTAATATTTGATCAAAATCACACTTTTCCGTAAGAAGTCAATGAAAATATTTGAGAAAACTTTGAAATATGAATTTATTCATCAATAGAATCAGAAAATGAATAAAATAAAATATAAAATATAATTTTATCCCACGTATTTGAAAAACTATGATTTTCCCTTTAATATTTGATCAAAATCACACTTTTCCGTATGAATTCGATGAAAATATTTGAGATATCGATGATTTATGCATTAAATCGTCTTTAAAATCAGGAAATAAATAAAATGATATATGAAAGGTAATTTTATCCATTGTATTTTAAAAAGTAGGATTTTCCCTTTAATATTTGAAGAAAATCACTCTTATCTGCATGAATTCAATGAAAATATTTAAGAAATCAATCAAATATGAATTTATTCATCATTAGAATCAGAAAATGAATAAAATAAAATATAAAAGATAATTATATCACTTGTATTTAAAAAACTACGATTTTCCCTTTACTATTTTATCAGAATCACACTTTTCCGTAAGAATTCAATGAAAATATTTGAGAAATCTTTGAAATATGAATTTATTCGTCATTAGAATCAGAAAATGAATAAAATTAAATATAAAAGTAAATTTTATCCCTTGTAATTTAAAAAGTAGGATTTTCCCTTTAAAATGTGAACAAAATCACTCTTATATGTATGAATTAAATGAAAATATTAAAAAAATCGAAAAAATATGAATTTATTCGTCATTAGAATCAGAAAATGAATAAAATAAAATTTAAAAGAAAATTATATCCCTAGTATTTAAAATTCTAGGATTTTCCGTTTAATATTTGATCAAAATCACACTTTTCAGTAAGAATTAAATGAAAATAATTGAGAAAGAGATGAAATATGAATTTATTCGTCATTAGAATCAGAAAATGAATAAAATAAAATATAAAAGATAATTTTATCCCTCGTATTTAAAAAACTAGGATTTTCACTTTAATATTTGATCAAAATCACACTTTTCCGTATGAATTCAATGAAAATATTTGAGATATCTATGAATTATGCATTAAATCGTCTTTAAAATCAGGAAATGAATAAAATGATATATAAAAAATAATTTTCTCCCTTGTATTTTAAAAATAGGATTTTCCCTATAGGATTTGTACAAAATCACACTTTTCCGTAAGAATTCAATGAAAATATTTAAGAAATCGATGAAATATGATTTTATTCTCATTAGAATCAGAAAATGAATAAAATAAAATATAAAAGATAATTATATCACTTGTATTTAAAAAACTAGGATTTTCTCTTTAATATTTGATCAAAATCACACTTTTCCGTAAGAAGTCAATGAAAATATTTGAGAAAACTTTGAAATATGAATTTATTCATCAATAGAATCAGAAAATGAATAAAATAAAATATAAAATATACTTTTATCCCACGTATTTGAAAAACTATGATTTTCCCTTTAATATTTGATCAAAATCACACTTTTCCGTATGAATTCGATGAAAATATTTGAGATATCGATGATTTATGCATTAAATCGTCTTTAAAATCAGGAAATAAATAAAATGATATATGAAAGGTAATTTTATCCATTGTATTTTAAAAAGTAGGATTTTCCCTTTAATATTTGAAGAAAATCACTCTTATCTGCATGAATTCAATGAAAATATTTAAGAAATCTTTGAAATATGAATTTATTCGTCATTAGAATCAGAAAATGAATAAAATAAAATATAAAAGATAATTATATCACTTGTATTTAAAAAACTACGATTTTCCCTTTACTATTTTATCAGAATCACACTTTTCCGTAAGAATTCAATGAAAATATTTGAGAAATCTTTGAAATATGAATTTATTCGTCATTAGAATCAGAAAATGAATAAAATTAAATATAAAAGTAAATTTTATCCCTTGTAATTTAAAAAGTAGGATTTTCCCTTTAAAATGTGAACAAAATCACTCTTATATGTATGAATTAAATGAAAATATTAAAAAAATCGAAAAAATATGAATTTATTCGTCATTAGAATCAGAAAATGAATAAAATAAAATTTAAAAGAAAATTATATCCCTAGTATTTAAAATTCTAGGATTTTCCGTTTAATATTTGATCAAAATCACACTTTTCAGTAAGAATTAAATGAAAATAATTGAGAAAGAGATGAAATATGAATTTATTCGTCATTAGAATCAGAAAATGAATAAAATAAAATATAAAAGATAATTTTATCCCTCGTATTTAAAAAACTAGGATTTTCACTTTAATATTTGATCAAAATCACACTTTTCCGTATGAATTCAATGAAAATATTTGAGATATCTATGAATTATGCATTAAATCGTCTTTAAAATCAGGAAATGAATAAAATGATATATAAAAAATAATTTTCTCCCTTGTATTTTAAAAATAGGATTTTCCCTATAGGATTTGTACAAAATCACACTTTTCCGTAAGAATTCAATGAAAATATTTAAGAAATCGATGAAATATGATTTTATTCTCATTAGAATCAGAAAATGAATAAAATAAAATATAAAAGATAATTATATCACTTGTATTTAAAAAACTAGGATTTTCTCTTTAATATTTGATCAAAATCACACTTTTCCGTAAGAAGTCAATGAAAATATTTGAGAAAACTTTGAAATATGAATTTATTCATCAATAGAATCAGAAAATGAATAAAATAAAATATAAAATATACTTTTATCCCACGTATTTGAAAAACTATGATTTTCCCTTTAATATTTGATCAAAATCACACTTTTCCGTATGAATTCGATGAAAATATTTGAGATATCGATGATTTATGCATTAAATCGTCTTTAAAATCAGGAAATAAATAAAATGATATATGAAAGGTAATTTTATCCATTGTATTTTAAAAAGTAGGATTTTCCCTTTAATATTTGAAGAAAATCACTCTTATCTGCATGAATTCAATGAAAATATTTAAGAAATCAATCAAATATGAATTTATTCATCATTAGAATCAGAAAATGAATAAAATAAAATATAAAAGATAATTATATCACTTGTATTTAAAAAACTACGATTTTCCCTTTACTATTTTATCAGAATCACACTTTTCCGTAAGAATTCAATGAAAATATTTGAGAAATCTTTGAAATATGAATTTAGTCGTCATTAGAATCAGAAAATGAATAAAATTAAATATCAAAGATAATTTTATCCCTCGTATTTTAAAAAGAGAGAATTTGACTTTAAAATTTGAACAAAATCACTCATACCCGTATGAATTCAATCAAAATAATTAAGAAATCTATCAAATATGAATTTATTCGTCATTAGAATCAGATAAATAATAAAATAAAATATAAAAGTAAATTACATGCCTCGTATTTTAAAAAGTAGGATTTTCCCTTTAATATTTGAAGAAAATCACTCTTAGCCGTATGAATTCAATGAAAAAATTAGAGAAATCTTTGAAATATGAATTTATTCGTCGTTAGAATCAGAAAATGAATAAAATAAAATATAATAGATAATTTTATCCCTCGTATTTTAAAAAGTAAGAATATCCGTTTAATATTTGATCAAAATCACACTTTTGCGTAAGAATTCAATGAAAATATTTGAGAAATCTTTGAAATATGAATTTATTCGTCTTTAGAATCAGAAAATGAATAAAATAAAATATAAAATATAATTTTATACTACATATTTAAAAAACTAGGATTTTCCCTTTAATATTTGATCAAGATCACACTTTTCCGTATGAATTCAATGAAAATATTTGAGATATCGATTTTTTATGCATTAGATCGTCTTTAAAATCAGAAAATGAATAAAATGATATATCAAAGATAATTTTATCCCTTCTATTTTAAAAATTAGGATTTTCACTTTAATATTTGAACAAAATCACTTTTACTTATATGAATTCAATGAAAATATTTAAGAAATCTATGAAATATGATTTTATTCGTCATTAGAATCATAAAATGAATAAAATAAAATATAAAAGATAATTTTATCCCAGGTATTTAAAAAACTAGGATTTTCCCTTTACTATTTTATCAAAATCACACTTTTCCGTAAGAATTCAATGAAAATATTTGAGGTATCTTTAAAATATGAATTTATTCATCAATAGAATCAGAAAATGAATAAAATAAAATATAAAATATAATTTTATCCTACATATTTAAAAAACTAGGATTTTCCCTTTAATATTTGATCAAAATAACACTTTTCCGTATGAATTCAATGAAAATATTTGAGAACTCGTTGAAATATGAATTTATTCGTCATTAGAATCAGAAAATGAATAAAATAAAATATAAAAGTTAATTATATCCCTCGTATTTAAAAAACTAGGATTTTCCCTTTATTATTTGAACAAAATCACTCTTATCTGCATGAATTCAAGGAAAATATTAAAAAAATCGAAAAAATATGAATTTATTCGTCATTAGAATCAGAAAATGAATAAAATAAAATATAAAAGATAATTATATCCCTCGTATTTAAAAAACTAGGATTTTCCCTTTAATATTTGAACAAAATCACTATTATCTGCATGAATTCAATGAAAATATTTGAGAAATCTTTGAAATATGAATTTATTCGTCATTAGAATCAGAAAATTAATAAAATATAATATAAAAGATAATTTTATCCCTTGTAATTTAAAAAGTAGGATTTTCCCTTTAATATGTGAACAAAATCACACTTTTCCGTAAGAAGTCAATGAAAATATTTGAGAAAACTTTGAAATATGAATTTATTCATCAATAGAATCAGAAAATGAATAAAATAAAATATAAAATATAATTTTATCCCACGTATTTGAAAAACTATGATTTTCCATTTAATATTTGATCAAAATCACACTTTTCCGTATGAATTCGATGAAAATATTTGAGATATCGATGATTTATGCATTAAATCGTCTTTAAAATCAGGAAATCAATAAAATGATATATGAAAGGTAATTTTATCCATTGTATTTTAAAAAGTAGGATTTTCCCTTTAATATTTGAAGAAAATCACTCTTATCTGCATGAATTCAATGAAAATATTTAAGAAATCTTTGAAATATGAATTTATTCGTCATTAGAATCAGAAAATGAATAAAATAAAATATAAAAGATGATTATATCACTTGTATTTAAAAAACTACGATTTTCCCTTTACTATTTTATCAGAATCACACTTTTCCGTAAGAATTCAATGAAAATATTTGAGAAATCTTTGAAATATGAATTTATTCGTCATTAGAATCAGAAAATGAATAAAATTAAATATAAAAGTAAATTTTATCCCTCGTATTTTAAAAAGAGAGAATTTGACTTTAAAATTTGAACAAAATCACTCATACCCGTATGAATTCAATCAAAATAATTAAGAAATCTATCAAATATGAATTTATTCGTCATTAGAAATAGAAAATGAATAAAATAAAATATAAAGGATAATTTTATCCCTTGTAATTTTAAAAGTAAGAATTTCACTTTATTAAATGATCAAAATCACACTTTTCCGTATGAATTCAATAAAAATATTTGAGATATCGATGATTTATGCATTAAATCGTCTTTAAAATCAGGAAATCAATAAAATGATATATGAAAGGTAATTTTATCCATTGTATTTTAAAAAGTAGGATTTTCCCTTTAATATTTGAAGAAAATCACTCTTATCTGCATGAATTCAATGAAAATATTTAAGAAATCAATCAAATATGAATTTATTCATCATTAGAATCAGAAAATGAATAAAATAAAATATAAAAGATAATTATATCAGTTGTATTTAAAAAACTACGATTTTCCCTTTACTATTTTATCAGAATCACACTTTTCCGTAAGAATTCAATGAAAATATTTGAGAAATCTTTGAAATATGAATTTATTCGTCATTAGAATCAGAAAATGAATAAAATTAAATATAAAAGTAAATTTTATCCCTTGTAATTTAAAAAGTATGATTTTCCCTTTAATATGTGAACAAAATCACTCTTATATGTATGAATTAAATGAAAATATTAAAAAAATCGAAAAAATATGAATTTATTCGTCATTAGAATCAGAAAATGAATAAAATAAAATTTAAAAGAAAATTATATCCCTAGTATTTAAAATTCTAGGATTTTCCGTTTAATATTTGATCAAAATCACACTTTTCAGTAAGAATTAAATGAAAATAATTGAGAAAGAGATGAAATATGAATTTATTCGTCATTAGAATCAGAAAATGAATAAAATAAAATATAAAAGATAATTTTATCCCTCGTATTTAAAAAACTAGGATTTTCACTTTAATATTTGAACAAAATCACTATTATCTGCATGAATTCAATGAAAATATTTGAGAAATCTTTGAAATATGAATTTATTCGTCATTAGAATCAGAAAATTAATAAAATAAAATATAAAAGATAATTTTATCCCTTGTAATTTAAAAAGTAGGATTTTCCCTTTAATATGTGAACAAAATCACTCTTATATGTATGAATTAAATGAAAATATTAAAAAAATCGAAAAAATATGAATTTATTCGTCATTAGAATCAGAAAATGAATAAAATAAAATTTAAAAGAAAATTATATCCCTAGTATTTAAAATTCTAGGATTTTCCGTTTAATATTTGATCAAAATCACACTTTTCAGTAAGAATTAAATGAAAATAATTGAGAAAGAGATGAAATATGAATTTATTCGTCATTAGAATCAGAAAATGAATAAAATAAAATATAAAAGATAATTTTATCCCTCGTATTTAAAAAACTAGGATTTTCACTTTAATATTTGATCAAAATCACACTTTTCCGTATGAATTCAATGAAAATATTTGAGATATCGATGATTTATGCATTAAATCGTCTTTAAAATCAGGAAATGAATAAAATGATATATAAAAAATAATTTTCTCCCTTGTATTTTAAAAATAGGATTTTCCCTATAGGATTTGTACAAAATCACACTTTTCCGTAAAAATTCAATGAAAATATTTAAGAAATCGATGAAATATGATTTTATTCTCATTAGAATCAGAAAATGAATAAAATAAAATATAAAAGATAATTATATCACTTGTATTTAAAAAACTAGGATTTTCTCTTTAATATTTGATCAAAATCACACTTTTCCGTAAGAAGTCAATGAAAATATTTGAGAAAACTTTGAAATATGAATTTATTCATCAATAGAATCAGAAAATGAATAAAATAAAATATAAAATATAATTTTATCCCACGTATTTGAAAAACTATGATTTTCCCTTTAATATTTGATCAAAATCACACTTTTCCGTATGAATTCAATGAAAATATTTGAGATATCGATGATTTATGCATTAAATCGTCTTTAAAATCAGGAAATAAATAAAATGATATATGAAAGGTAATTTTATCCATTGTATTTTAAAAAGTAGGATTTTCCCTTTAATATTTGAAGAAAATCACTCTTATCTGCATGAATTCAATGAAAATATTTAAGAAATCAATCAAATATGAATTTATTCATCATTAGAATCAGAAAATGAATAAAATAAAATATAAAAGATAATTATATCACTTGTATTTAAAAAACTACGATTTTCCCTTTACTATTTTATCAGAATCACACTTTTCCCTAAGAATTCAATGAAAATATTTGAGAAATCTTTGAAATATGAATTTATTCGTCATTAGAATCAGAAAATGAATAAAATAAAATATAAAAGTAAATTTTATCCCTGGTATTTTAAAAAGAGAGAATTTGACTTTAAAATTTGAACAAAATCACTAATACCCGTATGAATTCAATCAAAATAATTAAGAAATATATCAAATATGAATTTATTCGTCATTAGAAATAGAAAATGAATAAAATAAAATATAAAGGATAATTTTATCCCTTGTAATTTTAAAAGTAAGAATTTCACTTTAATAAATGATCAAAATCACACTTTTCAGTATGAATTCAATGAAAATATTTGAGATATCGTTGAAATATGAATTTATTCATCATTATAATCTGAAAATAAAAAAAATGATATATAAAAAATAATTTTATCCCTTGTATTTTAAAAAGACAGAATTTCCCTTTAATATTTGAAGAAAATCACTCTTACCCGTATGAATTCAATGAAAATATTTAAGAAATCGATGAAATATGTTTTTATTCGTCATTAGAATCAGAAAATTAATAAAATAAAAAATAAAAGATAATTATATCCATTGTATTTCAAAAACTAGTATTTTCCCTTTAATATTTGATCAAAATCACACTTTTCCGTATGAATTCAATTAAAATATTTGAGATATCGATTTTTTATGCATTAAATTGTCTTTAAAATCAGAAAATGAGTAAAATGATATATCAAAGATAATTTTATCCCTCGTATTTTTAAAAGTAGGATTTTCCCTTTAATATTTGAAGAAAATCACTCTTATCTGCATGAATTCAATGAAAATATTTAAGAAATCGATGAAATATGATTTTAGTCGTCATTAGAATCAGAAAATTAATAAAATAAAAAATAAAAGATAATTATATCCATTGTATTTAAAAAACTCGTATTTTCCCTTTAATATTTGATCAAAATCACACTTTTCCGTATGAATTCAATGAAAAAATTTGAGATATCGATTTTTTATGCATTAAATCGTCTTTAAAATCAGAAAATGAATAAAATGATATATCAAAGATAATTTTATCCCTTCTATTTTAAAAACTAGGATTTTCCCTTTAATATTTGAACAAAATAACTCTTATCTGCATGAATTCAATGAAAATAGTTAAGAACTCGATGAAATATGATTTTATTCGTCATTAGAATCAGAAAATTAATAAAATAAAATATAAAAGATAATTATATCCATCGTATTTAAAAAACTAGTATTTTCCCTTTTAATATTTGATCAAAATCACACTTTTTCCGTATGAATTCAATTAAAATATTTGAGATATCGTTGAAATATGAATTTATTCATCATTATAATCTGAAAATAAAAAAAATGATATATAAAAAATAATTTTATCCCTTGTATTTTAAAAAGACAGAATTTCCTTTTAATATTTGAAGAAAATCACTCTTACCCGTATGAATTCAATGAAAATATTTAAGAAATCGATGAAATATGGTTTTATTCGTCATTAGAATCAGAAAATTAATAAAATAAATAATAAAAGATAATTATATCCATTGTATTTAAAAAACTCGTATTTTCCCTTTAATATTTGATCAAAATCACACTTTTCCGTATGAATTCAATTAAAATATTTGAGATATCGATTTTTTATGCATTAAATTGTCTTTAAAATCAGAAAATGAGTAAAAAGATATATAAAAGATAATTTTATCCCTCGTATTTTAAAAAGTAGGATTTTCCCTTTAATATTTGAAGAAAATCACTCTTATCTGCATGAATTCAATGAAAATATTTAAGAAATCGATGAAATATGACTTTATTCGTCATTAGAATCAGAAAATTAATAAAATAAAAAATAAAAGATAATTATATCCATTGTATTTCAAAAACTCGTATTTTCCCTTTAATATTTGATCAAAATCACACTTTTCCGTATGAATTCAATGAAAATATTTGAGATATCGATTTTTTATGCATTAAATTGTCTTTAAAATCAGAAAATGTGTAAAATGATATATCAAAGATAATTTTATCCCTCGTATTTTAAAAAGTAGGATTTTCACTTTAATATTTGAACAAATTCACTCTTACCTTTATGAATTCTATGAAAATATTTAAGAAATCGATGAAATATGATTTTATTCGTCATTAGAATCAGAACATGAATAAAATAAAATAAAATAGATAATTATATCCATTGTATTTAAAAAACTCGTATTTTCCCTTTAATATTTGATCAAAATCACACTTTTCAGTATGAATTCAATTAAAATATTTGAGATATCGTTGAAATATGAATTTATTCATCATTATAATCTGAAAATAAAAAAAATGTTATATAAAAAATAATTTTATCCCACGTATTTAAAAATCTAGTATTTTCCCTTTAATATTCGATCAAAATCACACTTTTCCGTAAGAATTCAATGAAAATCTTTGAGAAATCTTTGAAATATGAATTTATTCGTCATTATAATCACAAAATCAATAAATTAAAATATAAAAGTAAATTATATCCATCGTATTTCAAAAACTAGGATTTTCCCTTTAATATTTGAACAAAATCACACTTTTCCGTATGAATTCAATGAAAATATTTGAGAAATCGATGAAATATGAATTTATTCATAATTATAATCAGAAAATGAATAAAATGAAATATAAAAGATAATTATATCATTTGTATTTAAAAAACTAGGATTTTCCCTTTAATATTCGATCAAAATCACACTTTTCCGTATGAATTCAATGAAAATATTTGAGATATCGATTTTTTATGCAGTAAATCGTCTTTAAAATCAGAAAATGAATAAAATGATATATCAAAGATAATTGTATCCCTTCTATTTTAAAAACTAGGATTTTCCCTTTAATATTTGATCAAAATCACAAATTTCCGTATGAATTCAATGAAAATATTTGAGAAATCGATGATTTATGCATTAAATCCTCTTTAAAATCAGAAAACGAATAAAATGATATATCAAAGACAATTTTATCACTCGGATTTTAAAAAGTAGGATTTTCCTTTTAATATTTGAACAAAATCACTCTTACCCGATGAATTCAATGAAAATATTTAAGAAATCTATGAAATATGAATTTATT
This sequence comes from Labia minor, assembly GCA_963082975.1. NCBI lineage: Eukaryota > Metazoa > Arthropoda > Insecta > Dermaptera > Spongiphoridae > Labia > Labia minor. The sequence goes on from OY720345.1 coordinate 89,219,721, forward strand.
AATCATTAGAATCAGAAAATCAATAAAATAAAATATAAAAGATAATTTTATCCCTTGTATTTTAAAAAGTAAGAATTTCCCTTTAATATTTTAACAAAATCACTCTTACCCGTATGAATTCAATGAAAATATTTAAGAAATCTGTGAAATATGAATTTATTAATCATTAGAATCAGAAAATCAATAAAATAAAATATAAAAGATAATTTTATCCCTCGTATTTTAAAAAGTAAGAATTTCCCTTTAATATTTGAACAAAATCACTCCTACCCGTATGAATTCAATGAAAATATTTAAGAAATCGATGAAATATGATTTTATTCGTCATTAGAATCAGAAAATCAATAAAATAAAATATAAAAGATAATTTTATCCCTTGTATTTTAAAAAGTAAGAATTTCCCTTTAATATTTTAACAAAATCACACTTTTCCGTAAGAATTCAATGAAAATATTTGAGAAATCTTTGAAATATGAATTTATTCGTCGTTAGAATCAGAAAATGAATAAAATAAAATATAATAGATAATTTTATCCCTCGTATTTTAAAAAGTAAGAATTTCCGTTTAATATTTGATCAAAATCACACTTTTGCGTAAGAATTCAATGAAAATATTTGAGAAATCTTTGAAATATGAATTTATTCGTCTTTAGAATCAGAAAATGAATAAAATAAAATATAAAATATAATTTTATCCTACATATTTAAAAAACTAGGATTTTCCCTTTAATATTTGATCAAGATCACACTTTTCCGTATGAATTCAATGAAAATATTTGAGATATCGATTTTTTATGCATTAGATCGTCTTTAAAATCAGAAAATGAATAAAATGATATATCAAAGATAATTTTATCCCTTCTATTTTAAAAATTAGGATTTTCACTTTAATATTTGAACAAAATCACTTTTACTTATATGAATTCAATGAAAATATTTAAGAAATCTATGAAATATGATTTTATTCGTCATTAGAATCATAAAATGAATAAAATAAAATATAAAAGATAATTTTATCCCAGGTATTTAAAAAACTAGGATTTTCCCTTTACTATTTTATCAAAATCACACTTTTCCGTAAGAATTCAATGAAAATATTTGAGAAATCTTTGAAATATGAATTTATTCGTCAATAGAATCAGAAAATTAATAAAATTAAATATAAAAGATAATTATATCACTTGTATTTAAAAAAACTAGGATTTTCCCTTTAATATTTGATCAAAATCACACTTTTCCGTAAGAATTCAATGAAAATATTTGAGGTATCTTTAAAATATGAATTTATTCATCAATAGAATCAGAAAATGAATAAAATAAAATATAAAAGATAATTTTATCCCACGTATTTAAAAAACTAGGATTTTCCCTTTAATATTTGATCAAAATAACACTTTTCCGTATGAATTCAATGAAAATATTTGAGATATCGATGATTTATGCATTAAATCGTCTTTAAAATCAGAAAATGACAAAAATGATATATAAAAAATAATTTTATCCCTTGTATTTTAAAAAGTATGATTTTCCCTATAGGATTTGGACAAAATCACACTTTTCCGTAAGAATTCAATCAAAATATTTAAGAACTCGTTGAAATATGAATTTATTCGTTTTTAGAATCAGAAAATGAATAAAATAAAATATAAAAGTTAATTATATCCCTCGTATTTAAAAAAATAGGATTTTCCCTTTATTATTTGAACAAAATCACTCTTATCTGCATGAATTCAAGGAAAATATTAAAAAAATCGAAAAAATATGAATTTATTCGTCATTAGAATCAGAAAATGAATAAAATAAAATATAAAAGATAATTTTATCCCTCGTATTTAAAAAACTAGGATTTTCCCTTTAATATTTGAACAAAATCACTATTATCTGCATGAATTCAATGAAAATATTTGAGAAATCTTTGAAATATGAATTTATTCGTCATTAGAATCAGAAAATTAATAAAATAAAATATAAAAGATAATTTTATCCCTTGTAATTTAAAAAGTAGGATTTTCACTTTAATATTTGATCAAAATCACACTTTTCCGTATGAATTCAATGAAAATATTTGAGATATCGATGATTTATGCATTAAATCGTCTTTAAAATCAGGAAATGAATAAAATGATATATAAAAAATAATTTTCTCCCTTGTATTTTAAAAATAGGATTTTCCCTATAGGATTTGTACAAAATCACACTTTTCCGTAAGAATTCAATGAAAATATTTAAGAAATCGATGAAATATGATTTTATTCTCATTAGAATCAGAAAATGAATAAAATAAAATATAAAAGATAATTATATCACTTGTATTTAAAAAACTAGGATTTTCTCTTTAATATTTGATCAAAATCACACTTTTCCGTAAGAAGTCAATGAAAATATTTGAGAAAACTTTGAAATATGAATTTATTCATCAATAGAATCAGAAAATGAATAAAATAAAATATAAAATATAATTTTATCCCACGTATTTGAAAAACTATGATTTTCCCTTTAATATTTGATCAAAATCACACTTTTCCGTATGAATTCAATAAAATATTTGAGATATCGATGATTTATGCATTAAATCGTCTTTAAAATCAGGAAATCAATAAAATGATATATGAAAGGTAATTTTATCCATTGTATTTTAAAAAGTAGGATTTTCCCTTTAATATTTGAAGAAAATCACTCTTATCTGCATGAATTCAATGAAAATATTTAAGAAATCGATGAAATATGACTTTATTCGTCATTAGAATCAGAAAATTAATAAAATAAAAAATAAAAGATAATTATATCCATTGTATTTCAAAAACTCGTATTTTCCCTTTAATATTTGATCAAAATCACACTTTTCCGTATGAATTCAATGAAAATATTTGAGATATCGATTTTTTATGCATTAAATTGTCTTTAAAATCAGAAAATGTGTAAAATGATATATCAAAGATAATTTTATCCCTCGTATTTTAAAAAGTAGGATTTTCACTTTAATATTTGAACAAATTCACTCTTACCTTTATGAATTCTATGAAAATATTTAAGAAATCGATGAAATATGATTTTATTCGTCATTAGAATCAGAACATGAATAAAATAAAATAAAATAGATAATTATATCCATTGTATTTAAAAAACTCGTATTTTCCCTTTAATATTTGATCAAAATCACACTTTTCAGTATGAATTCAATTAAAATATTTGAGATATCGTTGAAATATGAATTTATTCATCATTATAATCTGAAAATAAAAAAAATGTTATATAAAAAATAATTTTATCCCTTGTATTTTAAAAAGAAAGAATTTCCCTTTAATTTTTGATCAAAATCACACTTTTCCGTAAGAATTCAATGAAAATCTTTGAGAAATCTTTGAAATATGAATTTATTCGTCATTATAATCACAAAATCAATAAATTAAAATATAAAAGTAAATTATATCCATCGTATTTCAAAAACTAGGATTTTCCCTTTAATATTTGAACAAAATCACACTTTTCCGTATGAAATCAATGAAAATATTTGAGAAATCGATGAAATATGAATTTATTCATAATTATAATCAGAAAATGAATAAAATGAAATATAAAAGATAATTATATCATTTGTATTTAAAAAACTAGGATTTTCCCTTTAATATTTGATGAAAATCACACTGTTCCGTAAGAATTCAATGAAAATATTTGAGAAATCTTTGAAATATGAATTTATTCGTCAATAGAATCAGAAAATGAATAAAATAAAATATAAAAGATAATTTTATCCCACGTATTTAAAAATCTAGTATTTTCCCTTTAATATTCGATCAAAATCACACTTTTCCGTATGAATTCAATGAAAATATTTGAGATATCGATTTTTTATGCAGTAAATCGTCTTTAAAATCAGAAAATGAATAAAATGATATATCAAAGATAATTGTATCCCTTCTATTTTAAAAACTAGGATTTTCCCTTTAATATTTGATCAAAATCACAAATTTCCGTATGAATTCAATGAAAATATTTGAGAAATCGATGATTTATGCATTAAATCCTCTTTAAAATCAGAAAACGAATAAAATGATATATCAAAGACAATTTTATCACTCGGATTTTAAAAAGTAGGATTTTCCTTTTAATATTTGAACAAAATCACTCTTACCCGATGAATTCAATGAAAATATTTAAGAAATCTATGAAATATGAATTTATTAATCATTAGAATCAGAAAATCAATAAAATAAAATATAAAAGATAATTTTATCCCTTGTATTTTAAAAAGTAAGAATTTCCCTTTAATATTTTAACAAAATCACTCTTACCCGTATGAATTCAATGAAAATATTTAAGAAATCTGTGAAATATGAATTTATTAATCATTAGAATCAGAAAATCAATAAAATAAAATATAAAAGATAATTTTATCCCTCGTATTTTAAAAAGTAAGAATTTCCCTTTAATATTTGAACAAAATCACTCCTACCCGTATGAATTCAATGAAAATATTTAAGAAATCGATGAAATATGATTTTATTCGTCATTAGAATCAGAAAATCAATAAAATAAAATATAAAAGATAATTTTATCCCTTGTATTTTAAAAAGTAAGAATTTCCCTTTAATATTTTAACAAAATCACACTTTTCCGTAAGAATTCAATGAAAATATTTGAGAAATCTTTGAAATATGAATTTATTCGTCGTTAGAATCAGAAAATGAATAAAATAAAATATAATAGATAATTTTATCCCTCGTATTTTAAAAAGTAAGAATTTCCGTTTAATATTTGATCAAAATCACACTTTTGCGTAAGAATTCAATGAAAATATTTGAGAAATCTTTGAAATATGAATTTATTCGTCTTTAGAATCAGAAAATGAATAAAATAAAATATAAAATATAATTTTATCCTACATATTTAAAAAACTAGGATTTTCCCTTTAATATTTGATCAAGATCACACTTTTCCGTATGAATTCAATGAAAATATTTGAGATATCGATTTTTTATGCATTAGATCGTCTTTAAAATCAGAAAATGAATAAAATGATATATCAAAGATAATTTTATCCCTTCTATTTTAAAAATTAGGATTTTCACTTTAATATTTGAACAAAATCACTTTTACTTATATGAATTCAATGAAAATATTTAAGAAATCTATGAAATATGATTTTATTCGTCATTAGAATCATAAAATGAATAAAATAAAATATAAAAGATAATTTTATCCCAGGTATTTAAAAAACTAGGATTTTCCCTTTACTATTTTATCAAAATCACACTTTTCCGTAAGAATTCAATGAAAATATTTGAGAAATCTTTGAAATATGAATTTATTCGTCAATAGAATCAGAAAATTAATAAAATTAAATATAAAAGATAATTATATCACTTGTATTTAAAAAAACTAGGATTTTCCCTTTAATATTTGATCAAAATCACACTTTTCCGTAAGAATTCAATGAAAATATTTGAGGTATCTTTAAAATATGAATTTATTCATCAATAGAATCAGAAAATGAATAAAATAAAATATAAAAGATAATTTTATCCCACGTATTTAAAAAACTAGGATTTTCCCTTTAATATTTGATCAAAATAACACTTTTCCGTATGAATTCAATGAAAATATTTGAGATATCGATGATTTATGCATTAAATCGTCTTTAAAATCAGAAAATGACAAAAATGATATATAAAAAATAATTTTATCCCTTGTATTTTAAAAAGTATGATTTTCCCTATAGGATTTGGACAAAATCACACTTTTCCGTAAGAATTCAATCAAAATATTTAAGAACTCGTTGAAATATGAATTTATTCGTTTTTAGAATCAGAAAATGAATAAAATAAAATATAAAAGTTAATTATATCCCTCGTATTTAAAAAAATAGGATTTTCCCTTTATTATTTGAACAAAATCACTCTTATCTGCATGAATTCAAGGAAAATATTAAAAAAATCGAAAAAATATGAATTTATTCGTCATTAGAATCAGAAAATGAATAAAATAAAATATAAAAGATAATTTTATCCCTCGTATTTAAAAAACTAGGATTTTCCCTTTAATATTTGAACAAAATCACTATTATCTGCATGAATTCAATGAAAATATTTGAGAAATCTTTGAAATATGAATTTATTCGTCATTAGAATCAGAAAATTAATAAAATAAAATATAAAAGATAATTTTATCCCTTGTAATTTAAAAAGTAGGATTTTCTCTTTAATATTTGATCAAAATCACACTTTTCCGTATGAATTCAATGAAAATATTTGAGATATCGATGATTTATGCATTAAATCGTCTTTAAAATCAGGAAATGAATAAAATGATATATAAAAAATAATTTTCTCCCTTGTATTTTAAAAATAGGATTTTCCCTATAGGATTTGTACAAAATCACACTTTTCCGTAAGAATTCAATGAAAATATTTAAGAAATCGATGAAATATGATTTTATTCTCATTAGAATCAGAAAATGAATAAAATAAAATATAAAAGATAATTATATCACTTGTATTTAAAAAACTAGGATTTTCTCTTTAATATTTGATCAAAATCACACTTTTCCGTAAGAAGTCAATGAAAATATTTGAGAAAACTTTGAAATATGAATTTATTCATCAATAGAATCAGAAAATGAATAAAATAAAATATAAAATATAATTTTATCCCACGTATTTGAAAAACTATGATTTTCCCTTTAATATTTGTTCAAAATCACACTTTTCCGTATGAATTCAATAAAATATTTGAGATATCGATGATTTATGCATTAAATCGTCTTTAAAATCAGGAAATCAATAAAATGATATATGAAAGGTAATTTTATCCATTGTATTTTAAAAAGTAGGATTTTCCCTTTAATATTTGAAGAAAATCACTCTTATCTGCATGAATTCAATGAAAATATTTAAGAAATCTTTGAAATATGAATTTATTCGTCATTAGAATCAGAAAATGAATAAAATAAAATATAAAAGATAATTATATCACTTGTATTTAAAAAACTACGATTTTCCCTTTACTATTTTATCAGAATCACACTTTTCCGTAAGAATTCAATGAAAATATTTGAGAAATCTTTGAAATATGAATTTATTCGTCATTAGAATCAGAAAATGAATAAAATTAAATATAAAAGTAAATTTTATCCCTCGTATTTTAAAAAGAGAGAATTTGACTTTAAAATTTGAACAAAATCACTCATACCCGTATGAATTCAATCAAAATAATTAAGAAATCTATCAAATATGAATTTATTCGTCATTAGAAATAGAAAATGAATAAAATAAAATATAAAGGATAATTTTATCCCTTGTAATTTTAAAAGTAAGAATTTCACTTTAATAAATGATCAAAATCACACTTTTCCGTATGAATTCAATGAAAATATTTGAGATATCGTTGAAATATGAATTTATTAATCATTATAATCTGAAAATAAAAAAAATGATATATAAAAAATAATTTTATCCCTTGTATTTTAAAAAGACAGAATTTCCCTTTAATATTTGAAGAAAATCACTCTTACCCGTATGAAGTCAATGAAAATATTTGAGAAATCTTTGAAATATGAATTTATTCGTCATTAGAATCAGAAAATTAATAAAATAAAAAATAAAAGATAATTATATCCATTGTATTTCAAAAACTAGTATTTTCCCTTTAATATTTGATCAAAATCACACTGTTCCGTAAGAATTCAATGAAAATATTTGAGAAATCTTTGAAATATGAATTTATTCGTCAATAGAATCAGAAAATGAATAAAATAAAATATAAAAGATAATTTTATCCCACGTATTTAAAAATCTAGTATTTTCCCTTTAATATTCGATCAAAATCACACTTTTCCGTATGAATTCAATGAAAATATTTGAGATATCGATTTTTTATGCAGTAAATCGTCTTTAAAATCAGAAAATGAATAAAATGATATATCAAAGATAATTGTATCCCTTCTATTTTAAAAACTAGGATTTTCCCTTTAATATTTGATCAAAATCACAAATTTCCGTATGAATTCAATGAAAATATTTGAGAAATCGATGATTTATGCATTAAATCCTCTTTAAAATCAGAAAACGAATAAAATGATATATCAAAGACAATTTTATCACTCGGATTTTAAAAAGTAGGATTTTCCTTTTAATATTTGAACAAAATCACTCTTACCCGATGAATTCAATGAAAATATTTAAGAAATCTATGAAATATGAATTTATTAATCATTAGAATCAGAAAATCAATAAAATAAAATATAAAAGATAATTTTATCCCTTGTATTTTAAAAAGTAAGAATTTCCCTTTAATATTTTAACAAAATCACTCTTACCCGTATGAATTCAATGAAAATATTTAAGAAATCTGTGAAATATGAATTTATTAATCATTAGAATCAGAAAATCAATAAAATAAAATATAAAAGATAATTTTATCCCTCGTATTTTAAAAAGTAAGAATTTCCCTTTAATATTTGAACAAAATCACTCCTACCCGTATGAATTCAATGAAAATATTTAAGAAATCGATGAAATATGATTTTATTCGTCATTAGAATCAGAAAATCAATAAAATAAAATATAAAAGATAATTTTATCCCTTGTATTTTAAAAAGTAAGAATTTCCCTTTAATATTTTAACAAAATCACACTTTTCCGTAAGAATTCAATGAAAATATTTGAGAAATCTTTGAAATATGAATTTATTCGTCGTTAGAATCAGAAAATGAATAAAATAAAATATAATAGATAATTTTATCCCTCGTATTTTAAAAAGTAAGAATTTCCGTTTAATATTTGATCAAAATCACACTTTTGCGTAAGAATTCAATGAAAATATTTGAGAAATCTTTGAAATATGAATTTATTCGTCTTTAGAATCAGAAAATGAATAAAATAAAATATAAAATATAATTTTATCCTACATATTTAAAAAACTAGGATTTTCCCTTTAATATTTGATCAAGATCACACTTTTCCGTATGAATTCAATGAAAATATTTGAGATATCGATTTTTTATGCATTAGATCGTCTTTAAAATCAGAAAATGAATAAAATGATATATCAAAGATAATTTTATCCCTTCTATTTTAAAAATTAGGATTTTCACTTTAATATTTGAACAAAATCACTTTTACTTATATGAATTCAATGAAAATATTTAAGAAATCTATGAAATATGATTTTATTCGTCATTAGAATCATAAAATGAATAAAATAAAATATAAAAGATAATTTTATCCCAGGTATTTAAAAAACTAGGATTTTCCCTTTACTATTTTATCAAAATCACACTTTTCCGTATGAATTCAATGAAAATATTTGAGATATCGATGATTTATGCATTAAATCGTCTTTAAAATCAGAAAATGACAAAAATGATATATTAAAAATAATTTTATCCCTTGTATTTTAAAAAGTATGATTTTCCCTATAGGATTTGGACAAAATCACACTTTTCCGTAAGAATTCAATCAAAATATTTAAGAACTCGTTGAAATATGAATTTATTCGTTTTTAGAATCAGAAAATGAATAAAATAAAATATAAAAGTTAATTATATCCCTCGTATTTAAAAAAATAGGATTTTCCCTTTATTATTTGAACAAAATCACTCTTATCTGCATGAATTCAAGGAAAATATTAAAAAAATCGAAAAAATATGAATTTATTCGTCATTAGAATCAGAAAATGAATAAAATAAAATATAAAAGATAATTTTATCCCTCGTATTTAAAAAACTAGGATTTTCCCTTTAATATTTGAACAAAATCACTATTATCTGCATGAATTCAATGAAAATATTTGAGAAATCTTTGAAATATGAATTTATTCGTCATTAGAATCAGAAAATTAATAAAATAAAATATAAAAGATAATTTTATCCCTTGTAATTTAAAAAGTAGGATTTTCTCTTTAATATTTGATCAAAATCACACTTTTCCGTATGAATTCAATGAAAATATTTGAGATATCGATGATTTATGCATTAAATCGTCTTTAAAATCAGGAAATGAATAAAATGATATATAAAAAATAATTTTCTCCCTTGTATTTTAAAAATAGGATTTTCCCTATAGGATTTGTACAAAATCACACTTTTCCGTAAGAATTCAATGAAAATATTTAAGAAATCGATGAAATATGATTTTATTCTCATTAGAATCAGAAAATGAATAAAATAAAATATAAAAGATAATTATATCACTTGTATTTAAAAAACTAGGATTTTCTCTTTAATATTTGATCAAAATCACACTTTTCCGTAAGAAGTCAATGAAAATATTTGAGAAAACTTTGAAATATGAATTTATTCATCAATAGAATCAGAAAATGAATAAAATAAAATATAAAATATAATTTTATCCCACGTATTTGAAAAACTATGATTTTCCCTTTAATATTTGTTCAAAATCACACTTTTCCGTATGAATTCAATAAAATATTTGAGATATCGATGATTTATGCATTAAATCGTCTTTAAAATCAGGAAATCAATAAAATGATATATGAAAGGTAATTTTATCCATTGTATTTTAAAAAGTAGGATTTTCCCTTTAATATTTGAAGAAAATCACTCTTATCTGCATGAATTCAATGAAAATATTTAAGAAATCTTTGAAATATGAATTTATTCGTCATTAGAATCAGAAAATGAATAAAATAAAATATAAAAGATAATTATATCACTTGTATTTAAAAAACTACGATTTTCCCTTTACTATTTTATCAGAATCACACTTTTCCGTAAGAATTCAATGAAAATATTTGAGAAATCTTTGAAATATGAATTTATTCGTCATTAGAATCAGAAAATGAATAAAATTAAATATAAAAGTAAATTTTATCCCTCGTATTTTAAAAAGAGAGAATTTGACTTTAAAATTTGAACAAAATCACTCATACCCGTATGAATTCAATCAAAATAATTAAGAAATCTATCAAATATGAATTTATTCGTCATTAGAAATAGAAAATGAATAAAATAAAATATAAAGGATAATTTTATCCCTTGTAATTTTAAAAGTAAGAATTTCACTTTAATAAATGATCAAAATCACACTTTTCCGTATGAATTCAATGAAAATATTTGAGATATCGTTGAAATATGAATTTATTAATCATTATAATCTGAAAATAAAAAAAATGATATATAAAAAATAATTTTATCCCTTGTATTTTAAAAAGACAGAATTTCCCTTTAATATTTGAAGAAAATCACTCTTACCCGTATGAAGTCAATGAAAATATTTGAGAAATCTTTGAAATATGAATTTATTCGTCATTAGAATCAGAAAATTAATAAAATAAAAAATAAAAGATAATTATATCCATTGTATTTCAAAAACTAGTATTTTCCCTTTAATATTTGATCAAAATCACACTTTTCCGTATGAATTCAATTAAAATATTTGAGATATCCATTTTTTATGAATTAAATTGTCTTTAAAATCAGAAAATGAGTAAAATGATATATCAAAGATAATTTTATCCCTCGTATTTTAAAAAGTAGGATTTTCCCTTTAATATTTGAAGAAAATCACTCTTATCTGCATGAATTCAATGAAAATATTTAAGAAATCGATGAAATATGATTTTATTCGTCATTAGAATCAGAAAATTAATAAAATAAAAAATAAAAGATAATTATATCCCTTGTATTTCAAAAACTCGTATTTTCCCTTTAATATTTGATCAAAATCACACTTTTCCGTATGAATTCAATTAAAATATTTGAGATATCGTTGAAATATGAATTTATTCATCATTATAATCTGAAAATAAAAAAAATGATATATAAAAAATAATTTTATCCCTCGTATTTTAAAAAGTAGGATTTTCCCTTTAATATTTGAACAAATTCACTCTTACCCGTATGTATTCTATGAAAATATTTAATAAATCGATGAAATATGATTTTATTCGTCATTAGAATCAGAACATGAATAAAATAAAATAAAAAAGATAATTATATCCATTGTATTTAAAAAACTCGTATTTTCCCTTTAATATTTGTTCAAAATCACACTTTTCCGTATGAATTCAATGAAAATATTTGAGATATCGATTTTTTATTCATTAAATTGTCTTTAAAATTAGAAAATGAGTAAAATGATATATCAAAGATAATTTTATCCCTCGTATTTTAAAAAGTAGGATTTTCCCTTTAATATTTGAACAAATTCACTCTTACCCGTATGAATTCTATGAAAATATTTAAGAAATGGATGAAATATGATTTTATTCGTCATTAGAATCAGAACATGAATAAAATAAAATAAAATAGATAATTATATCCATTGTATTTAAAAAACTCGTATTTTCCCTTTAATATTTGATCAAAATCACACTTTTCCGTATGAATTCAATGAAAATATTTGAGATATCGATTTTTTATGCATTAAATTGTCTTTAAAATTAGAAAATGAGTAAAATGATATATCAAAGACAATTTTATTCCTCGTATTTCAAAAAGTAGGATTTTCCATTTAATATTTGAAAAAATTCACTCTTATCTGTATGAATTCAATGAAAATATTTAAGAAATCTATGAAATATGATTTTATTCGTCATTAGAATCAGAAAATTAATAAAATTAAATATAAAAGATAATTATATCACTTGTATTTAAAAAACTAGGATTTTCCCTTTAATATTTGATCTAAATCACACTTTTCCGTAAGAATTCAATGGAAATATTTGAGGTATCTTTAAAATATGAATTTATTCATCAATAGAATCAGAAAATGAATAAAATAAAATATAAAAGATAATTTTATACCACGTATTTAAAAAACTAGGATTTTCCCTTTAATATTTGATCAAAATCACACTTTTCCGTATGAATTCAATGAAAATATTTGAGATATCGATGATTTATGCATTAAATCGTCTTTAAAATCAGAAAATGAATAAAATGATATATAAAAGATAATTTTATCCATTGTATTTTAAAAAGTAGGATTTTCCCTTTAATATTTGGAGAAAATCACTCTTATATGCATGAATTCAATGAAAATTTTAAGAAATCGATCAAATATGAATTTATTCATCATTACTTTTAGAAAATGAATAAAATAAAATATAAAAGATAATTATATCACTTGTATTTAAAAAACTAGTATTTTCCCTTTACTATTTCATCAAAATCACACTTTTTCGTATGAAATCAATCGAAATATTTGAGATATCGTTGAAATATGAATTTATTCATCATTATAATTTGAAAATGAATAAAATGATATATAAAAAATAATTTTATCCCTTGTATTTTAAAAAGAAAGAATTTCCCTTTAATTTTTGAAGAAAATCACTCTTACCCGTATGAATTCAATGAAAATATTTAAGAAATCGATGAAATATGTTTTTATTCGTCATTAGAATCAGAAAATTAATAAAATAAAAAATAAAAGATAATTATATCCATTGTATTTCAAAAACTAGTATTTTCCCTTTAATATTTGATCAAAATCACACTTTTCCGTATGAATTCAATTAAAATATTTGAGATATCGATTTTTTATGCATTAAATTGTCTTTAAAATCAGAAAATGAGTAAAATGATATATCAAAGATAATTTTATCCCTTCTATTTTAAAAACTAGTATTTTCCCTTTAATATTTGAACAAAATAACTCTTATCTGCATGAATTCAATGAAAATAGTTAAACACTCGATGAAATATGATTTTATTCGTCATTAGAATCAGAAAATTAATAAAATAAAAAATAAAAGATAATTATATCCATTGTATTTCAAAAACTAGTATTTTCCCTTTAATATTTGATCAAAATCACACTTTTCCGTATGAATTCAATGAAAATATTTGAGATATCGATTTTTTATGCATTAAATCGTCTTTAAAATCAGAAAATGAATAAAATGATATATCAAAGATAATTTTATCCCTTCTATTTTAAAAACTAGGATTTTCCCTTTAATATTTGAACAAAATAACTCTTATCTGCATGAATTCAATGAAAATAGTTAAGAACTCGATGAAATATGATTTTATTCGTCATTAGAATCAGAAAATTAATAAAATAAAAAATAAAAGATAATTATATCCATTGTATTTCAAAAACTAGTATTTTCCCTTTAATATTTGATCAAAATCACACTTTTCCGTATGAATTCAATTAAAATATTTGAGATATCGATTTTTTATGAATTAAATTGTCTTTAAAATCAGAAAATGAGTAAAATGATATATCAAAGATAATTTTATCCCTCGTATTTTAAAAAGTAGGATTTTCCCTTTAATATTTGAAGAAAATCACTCTTATCTGCATGAATTCAATGAAAATATTTAAGAAATCGATGAAATATGATTTTATTCGTCATTAGAATCAGAAAATTAATAAAATAAAAAATAAAAGATAATTATATCCCTTGTATTTCAAAAACTCGTATTTTCCCTTTAATATTTGATCAAAATCACACTTTTCCGTATGAATTCAATGAAAATATTTGAGATATCGATTTTTTATGCATTAAATCGTCTTTAAAATCAGAAAATGAATAAAATGATATATCAAAGATAATTTTATCCCTCGTATTTTAAAAAGTAGGATTTTCCCTTTAATATTTGAACAAAATAACTCTTATCTGCATGAATTCAATGAAAATAGTTAAGAACTCGATGAAATATGATTTTATTCGTCATTAGAATCAGAAAATTAATAAAATAAAATATAAAAGATAATTATATCCATCGTATTTAAAAAACTAGTATTTTCCCTTTAATATTTGATCAAAATCACACTTTTCCGTATGAATTCAATTAAAATATTTGAGATATCGTTGAAATATGAATTTATTCATCATTATAATCTGAAAATAAAAAAAATGATATATAAAAAATAATTTTATCCCTCGTATTTTAAAAAGTAGGATTTTCCCTTTAATATTTGAACAAATTCACTCTTACCCGTATGTATTCTATGAAAATATTTAATAAATCGATGAAATATGATTTTATTCGTCATTAGAATCAGAACATGAATAAAATAAAATAAAAAAGATAATTATATCCATTGTATTTAAAAAACTCGTATTTTCCCTTTAATATTTGTTCAAAATCACACTTTTCCGTATGAATTCAATGAAAATATTTGAGATATCGATTTTTTATTCATTAAATTGTCTTTAAAATTAGAAAATGAGTAAAATGATATATCAAAGATAATTTTATCCCTCGTATTTTAAAAAGTAGGATTTTCCCTTTAATATTTGAACAAATTCACTCTTACCCGTATGAATTCTATGAAAATATTTAAGAAATGGATGAAATATGATTTTATTCGTCATTAGAATCAGAACATGAATAAAATAAAATAAAATAGATAATTATATCCATTGTATTTAAAAAACTCGTATTTTCCCTTTAATATTTGATCAAAATCACACTTTTCCGTATGAATTCAATGAAAATATTTGAGATATCGATTTTTTATGCATTAAATTGTCTTTAAAATTAGAAAATGAGTAAAATGATATATCAAAGACAATTTTATTCCTCGTATTTCAAAAAGTAGGATTTTCCATTTAATATTTGAAAAAATTCACTCTTATCTGTATGAATTCAATGAAAATATTTAAGAAATCTATGAAATATGATTTTATTCGTCATTAGAATCAGAAAATTAATAAAATTAAATATAAAAGATAATTATATCACTTGTATTTAAAAAACTAGGATTTTCCCTTTAATATTTGATCTAAATCACACTTTTCCGTAAGAATTCAATGGAAATATTTGAGGTATCTTTAAAATATGAATTTATTCATCAATAGAATCAGAAAATGAATAAAATAAAATATAAAAGATAATTTTATACCACGTATTTAAAAAACTAGGATTTTCCCTTTAATATTTGATCAAAATCACACTTTTCCGTATGAATTCAATGAAAATATTTGAGATATCGATGATTTATGCATTAAATCGTCTTTAAAATCAGAAAATGAATAAAATGATATATAAAAGATAATTTTATCCATTGTATTTTAAAAAGTAGGATTTTCCCTTTAATATTTGGAGAAAATCACTCTTATATGCATGAATTCAATGAAAATTTTAAGAAATCGATCAAATATGAATTTATTCATCATTACTTTTAGAAAATGAATAAAATAAAATATAAAAGATAATTATATCACTTGTATTTAAAAAACTAGTATTTTCCCTTTACTATTTCATCAAAATCACACTTTTTCGTATGAAATCAATCGAAATATTTGAGATATCGTTGAAATATGAATTTATTCATCATTATAATTTGAAAATGAATAAAATGATATATAAAAAATAATTTTATCCCTTGTATTTTAAAAAGAAAGAATTTCCCTTTAATTTTTGAAGAAAATCACTCTTACCCGTATGAATTCAATGAAAATATTTAAGAAATCGATGAAATATGTTTTTATTCGTCATTAGAATCAGAAAATTAATAAAATAAAAAATAAAAGATAATTATATCCATTGTATTTCAAAAACTAGTATTTTCCCTTTAATATTTGATCAAAATCACACTTTTCCGTATGAATTCAATTAAAATATTTGAGATATCGATTTTTTATGCATTAAATTGTCTTTAAAATCAGAAAATGAGTAAAATGATATATCAAAGATAATTTTATCCCTTCTATTTTAAAAACTAGTATTTTCCCTTTAATATTTGAACAAAATAACTCTTATCTGCATGAATTCAATGAAAATAGTTAAACACTCGATGAAATATGATTTTATTCGTCATTAGAATCAGAAAATTAATAAAATAAAAAATAAAAGATAATTATATCCATTGTATTTCAAAAACTAGTATTTTCCCTTTAATATTTGATCAAAATCACACTTTTCCGTATGAATTCAATTAAAATATTTGAGATATCGATTTTTTATGAATTAAATTGTCTTTAAAATCAGAAAATGAGTAAAATGATATATCAAAGATAATTTTATCCCTCGTATTTTAAAAAGTAGGATTTTCCCTTTAATATTTGAACAAAATAACTCTTATCTGCATGAATTCAATGAAAATAGTTAAGAACTCGATGAAATATGATTTTATTCGTCATTAGAATCAGAAAATTAATAAAATAAAATATAAAAGATAATTATATCCATCGTATTTAAAAAACTAGTATTTTCCCTTTAATATTTGATCAAAATCACACTTTTCCGTATGAATTCAATTAAAATATTTGAGATATCGTTGAAATATGAATTTATTCATCATTATAATCTGAAAATAAAAAAAATGATATATAAAAAATAATTTTATCCCTCGTATTTTAAAAAGTAGGATTTTCCCTTTAATATTTGAACAAATTCACTCTTACCCGTATGTATTCTATGAAAATATTTAATAAATCGATGAAATATGATTTTATTCGTCATTAGAATCAGAACATGAATAAAATAAAATAAAAAAGATAATTATATCCATTGTATTTAAAAAACTCGTATTTTCCCTTTAATATTTGTTCAAAATCACACTTTTCCGTATGAATTCAATGAAAATATTTGAGATATCGATTTTTTATTCATTAAATTGTCTTTAAAATTAGAAAATGAGTAAAATGATATATCAAAGATAATTTTATCCCTCGTATTTTAAAAAGTAGGATTTTCCCTTTAATATTTGAACAAATTCACTCTTACCCGTATGAATTCTATGAAAATATTTAAGAAATGGATGAAATATGATTTTATTCGTCATTAGAATCAGAACATGAATAAAATAAAATAAAATAGATAATTATATCCATTGTATTTAAAAAACTCGTATTTTCCCTTTAATATTTGATCAAAATCACACTTTTCCGTATGAATTCAATGAAAATATTTGAGATATCGATTTTTTATGCATTAAATTGTCTTTAAAATTAGAAAATGAGTAAAATGATATATCAAAGACAATTTTATTCCTCGTATTTCAAAAAGTAGGATTTTCCATTTAATATTTGAAAAAATTCACTCTTATCTGTATGAATTCAATGAAAATATTTAAGAAATCTATGAAATATGATTTTATTCGTCATTAGAATCAGAAAATTAATAAAATTAAATATAAAAGATAATTATATCACTTGTATTTAAAAAACTAGGATTTTCCCTTTAATATTTGATCTAAATCACACTTTTCCGTAAGAATTCAATGGAAATATTTGAGGTATCTTTAAAATATGAATTTATTCATCAATAGAATCAGAAAATGAATAAAATAAAATATAAAAGATAATTTTATACCACGTATTTAAAAAACTAGGATTTTCCCTTTAATATTTGATCAAAATCACACTTTTCCGTATGAATTCAATGAAAATATTTGAGATATCGATGATTTATGCATTAAATCGTCTTTAAAATCAGAAAATGAATAAAATGATATATAAAAGATAATTTTATCCATTGTATTTTAAAAAGTAGGATTTTCCCTTTAATATTTGGAGAAAATCACTCTTATATGCATGAATTCAATGAAAATTTTAAGAAATCGATCAAATATGAATTTATTCATCATTACTTTTAGAAAATGAATAAAATAAAATATAAAAGATAATTATATCACTTGTATTTAAAAAACTAGTATTTTCCCTTTACTATTTCATCAAAATCACACTTTTTCGTATGAAATCAATCGAAATATTTGAGATATCGTTGAAATATGAATTTATTCATCATTATAATTTGAAAATGAATAAAATGATATATAAAAAATAATTTTATCCCTTGTATTTTAAAAAGAAAGAATTTCCCTTTAATTTTTGAAGAAAATCACTCTTACCCGTATGAATTCAATGAAAATATTTAAGAAATCGATGAAATATGTTTTTATTCGTCATTAGAATCAGAAAATTAATAAAATAAAAAATAAAAGATAATTATATCCATTGTATTTCAAAAACTAGTATTTTCCCTTTAATATTTGATCAAAATCACACTTTTCCGTATGAATTCAATTAAAATATTTGAGATATCGATTTTTTATGCATTAAATTGTCTTTAAAATCAGAAAATGAGTAAAATGATATATCAAAGATAATTTTATCCCTTCTATTTTAAAAACTAGTATTTTCCCTTTAATATTTGAACAAAATAACTCTTATCTGCATGAATTCAATGAAAATAGTTAAACACTCGATGAAATATGATTTTATTCGTCATTAGAATCAGAAAATTAATAAAATAAAAAATAAAAGATAATTATATCCATTGTATTTCAAAAACTAGTATTTTCCCTTTAATATTTGATCAAAATCACACTTTTCCGTATGAATTCAATGAAAATATTTGAGATATCGATTTTTTATGCATTAAATTGTCTTTAAAATCAGAAAATGAGTAAAATGATATATCAAAGATAATTTTATCCCTTCTATTTTAAAAACTAGTATTTTCCCTTTAATATTTGAACAAAATAACTCTTATCTGCATGAATTCAATGAAAATAGTTAAACACTCGATGAAATATGATTTTATTCGTCATTAGAATCAGAAAATTAATAAAATAAAAAATAAAAGATAATTATATCCATTGTATTTCAAAAACTAGTATTTTCCCTTTAATATTTGATCAAAATCACACTTTTCCGTATGAATTCAATGAAAATATTTGAGATATCGATTTTTTATGCATTAAATCGTCTTTAAAATCAGAAAATGAATAAAATGATATATCAAAGATAATTTTATCCCTTCTATTTTAAAAACTAGGATTTTCCCTTTAATATTTGAACAAAATAACTCTTATCTGCATGAATTCAATGAAAATAGTTAAGAACTCGATGAAATATGATTTTATTCGTCATTAGAATCAGAAAATTAATAAAATAAAAAATAAAAGATAATTATATCCATTGTATTTCAAAAACTAGTATTTTCCCTTTAATATTTGATCAAAATCACACTTTTCCGTATGAATTCAATGAAAATATTTGAGATATCGATTTTTTATGCATTAAATCGTCTTTAAAATCAGAAAATGAATAAAATGATATATCAAAGATAATTTTATCCCTTCTATTTTAAAAACTAGGATTTTCCCTTTAATATTTGAACAAAATAACTCTTATCTGCATGAATTCAATGAAAATAGTTAAGAACTCGATGAAATATGATTTTATTCGTCATTAGAATCAGAAAATTAATAAAATAAAAAATAAAAGATAATTATATCCATTGTATTTCAAAAACTAGTATTTTCCCTTTAATATTTGATCAAAATCACACTTTTCCGTATGAATTCAATTAAAATATTTGAGATATCGATTTTTTATGAATTAAATTGTCTTTAAAATCAGAAAATGAGTAAAATGATATATCAAAGATAATTTTATCCCTTCTATTTTAAAAACTAGTATTTTCCCTTTAATATTTGAACAAAATAACTCTTATCTGCATGAATTCAATGAAAATATTTAAGAAATCGATGAAATATGTTTTTATTCGTCATTAGAATCAGAAAATTAATAAAATAAAAAATAAAAGATAATTATATCCATTGTATTTCAAAAACTAGTATTTTCCCTTTAATATTTGATCAAAATCACACTTTTCCGTATGAATTCAATTAAAATATTTGAGATATCGATTTTTTATGCATTAAATTGTCTTTAAAATCAGAAAATGAGTAAAATGATATATCAAAGATAATTTTATCCCTTCTATTTTAAAAACTAGTATTTTCCCTTTAATATTTGAACAAAATAACTCTTATCTGCATGAATTCAATGAAAATAGTTAAACACTCGATGAAATATGATTTTATTCGTCATTAGAATCAGAAAATTAATAAAATAAAAAATAAAAGATAATTATATCCATTGTATTTCAAAAACTAGTATTTTCCCTTTAATATTTGATCAAAATCACACTTTTCCGTATGAATTCAATGAAAATATTTGAGATATCGATTTTTTATGCATTAAATCGTCTTTAAAATCAGAAAATGAATAAAATGATATATCAAAGATAATTTTATCCCTTCTATTTTAAAAACTAGGATTTTCCCTTTAATATTTGAACAAAATAACTCTTATCTGCATGAATTCAATGAAAATAGTTAAGAACTCGATGAAATATGATTTTATTCGTCATTAGAATCAGAAAATTAATAAAATAAAAAATAAAAGATAATTATATCCATTGTATTTCAAAAACTAGTATTTTCCCTTTAATATTTGATCAAAATCACACTTTTCCGTATGAATTCAATTAAAATATTTGAGATATCGATTTTTTATGAATTAAATTGTCTTTAAAATCAGAAAATGAGTAAAATGATATATCAAAGATAATTTTATCCCTCGTATTTTAAAAAGTAGGATTTTCCCTTTAATATTTGAAGAAAATCACTCTTATCTGCATGAATTCAATGAAAATATTTAAGAAATCGATGAAATATGATTTTATTCGTCATTAGAATCAGAAAATTAATAAAATAAAAAATAAAAGATAATTATATCCCTTGTATTTCAAAAACTCGTATTTTCCCTTTAATATTTGATCAAAATCACACTTTTCCGTATGAATTCAATGAAAATATTTGAGATATCGATTTTTTATGCATTAAATCGTCTTTAAAATCAGAAAATGAATAAAATGATATATCAAAGATAATTTTATCCCTCGTATTTTAAAAAGTAGGATTTTCCCTTTAATATTTGAACAAAATAACTCTTATCTGCATGAATTCAATGAAAATAGTTAAGAACTCGATGAAATATGATTTTATTCGTCATTAGAATCAGAAAATTAATAAAATAAAATATAAAAGATAATTATATCCATCGTATTTAAAAAACTAGTATTTTCCCTTTAATATTTGATCAAAATCACACTTTTCCGTATGAATTCAATTAAAATATTTGAGATATCGTTGAAATATGAATTTATTCATCATTATAATCTGAAAATAAAAAAAATGATATATAAAAAATAATTTTATCCCTCGTATTTTAAAAAGTAGGATTTTCCCTTTAATATTTGAACAAATTCACTCTTACCCGTATGTATTCTATGAAAATATTTAATAAATCGATGAAATATGATTTTATTCGTCATTAGAATCAGAACATGAATAAAATAAAATAAAAAAGATAATTATATCCATTGTATTTAAAAAACTCGTATTTTCCCTTTAATATTTGTTCAAAATCACACTTTTCCGTATGAATTCAATGAAAATATTTGAGATATCGATTTTTTATTCATTAAATTGTCTTTAAAATTAGAAAATGAGTAAAATGATATATCAAAGATAATTTTATCCCTCGTATTTTAAAAAGTAGGATTTTCCCTTTAATATTTGAACAAATTCACTCTTACCCGTATGAATTCTATGAAAATATTTAAGAAATGGATGAAATATGATTTTATTCGTCATTAGAATCAGAACATGAATAAAATAAAATAAAATAGATAATTATATCCATTGTATTTAAAAAACTCGTATTTTCCCTTTAATATTTGATCAAAATCACACTTTTCCGTATGAATTCAATGAAAATATTTGAGATATCGATTTTTTATGCATTAAATTGTCTTTAAAATTAGAAAATGAGTAAAATGATATATCAAAGACAATTTTATTCCTCGTATTTCAAAAAGTAGGATTTTCCATTTAATATTTGAAAAAATTCACTCTTATCTGTATGAATTCAATGAAAATATTTAAGAAATCTATGAAATATGATTTTATTCGTCATTAGAATCAGAAAATTAATAAAATTAAATATAAAAGATAATTATATCACTTGTATTTAAAAAACTAGGATTTTCCCTTTAATATTTGATCTAAATCACACTTTTCCGTAAGAATTCAATGGAAATATTTGAGGTATCTTTAAAATATGAATTTATTCATCAATAGAATCAGAAAATGAATAAAATAAAATATAAAAGATAATTTTATACCACGTATTTAAAAAACTAGGATTTTCCCTTTAATATTTGATCAAAATCACACTTTTCCGTATGAATTCAATGAAAATATTTGAGATATCGATGATTTATGCATTAAATCGTCTTTAAAATCAGAAAATGAATAAAATGATATATAAAAGATAATTTTATCCATTGTATTTTAAAAAGTAGGATTTTCCCTTTAATATTTGGAGAAAATCACTCTTATATGCATGAATTCAATGAAAATTTTAAGAAATCGATCAAATATGAATTTATTCATCATTACTTTTAGAAAATGAATAAAATAAAATATAAAAGATAATTATATCACTTGTATTTAAAAAACTAGTATTTTCCCTTTACTATTTCATCAAAATCACACTTTTTCGTATGAAATCAATCGAAATATTTGAGATATCGTTGAAATATGAATTTATTCATCATTATAATTTGAAAATGAATAAAATGATATATAAAA
Organism: Labia minor; assembly: GCA_963082975.1. Lineage (NCBI taxonomy): Eukaryota > Metazoa > Arthropoda > Insecta > Dermaptera > Spongiphoridae > Labia > Labia minor. Next base: position 89,243,093 of record OY720345.1, read on the forward strand.
AATAATTTTATCCCTTGTATTTTAAAAAGAAAGAATTTCCCTTTAATTTTTGAAGAAAATCACTCTTACCCGTATGAATTCAATGAAAATATTTAAGAAATCGATGAAATATGTTTTTATTCGTCATTAGAATCAGAAAATTAATAAAATAAAAAATAAAAGATAATTATATCCATTGTATTTCAAAAACTAGTATTTTCCCTTTAATATTTGATCAAAATCACACTTTTCCGTATGAATTCAATTAAAATATTTGAGATATCGATTTTTTATGCATTAAATTGTCTTTAAAATCAGAAAATGAGTAAAATGATATATCAAAGATAATTTTATCCCTTCTATTTTAAAAACTAGTATTTTCCCTTTAATATTTGAACAAAATAACTCTTATCTGCATGAATTCAATGAAAATAGTTAAACACTCGATGAAATATGATTTTATTCGTCATTAGAATCAGAAAATTAATAAAATAAAAAATAAAAGATAATTATATCCATTGTATTTCAAAAACTAGTATTTTCCCTTTAATATTTGATCAAAATCACACTTTTCCGTATGAATTCAATGAAAATATTTGAGATATCGATTTTTTATGCATTAAATCGTCTTTAAAATCAGAAAATGAATAAAATGATATATCAAAGATAATTTTATCCCTTCTATTTTAAAAACTAGGATTTTCCCTTTAATATTTGAACAAAATAACTCTTATCTGCATGAATTCAATGAAAATAGTTAAGAACTCGATGAAATATGATTTTATTCGTCATTAGAATCAGAAAATTAATAAAATAAAAAATAAAAGATAATTATATCCATTGTATTTCAAAAACTAGTATTTTCCCTTTAATATTTGATCAAAATCACACTTTTCCGTATGAATTCAATTAAAATATTTGAGATATCGATTTTTTATGAATTAAATTGTCTTTAAAATCAGAAAATGAGTAAAATGATATATCAAAGATAATTTTATCCCTCGTATTTTAAAAAGTAGGATTTTCCCTTTAATATTTGAAGAAAATCACTCTTATCTGCATGAATTCAATGAAAATATTTAAGAAATCGATGAAATATGATTTTATTCGTCATTAGAATCAGAAAATTAATAAAATAAAAAATAAAAGATAATTATATCCCTTGTATTTCAAAAACTCGTATTTTCCCTTTAATATTTGATCAAAATCACACTTTTCCGTATGAATTCAATGAAAATATTTGAGATATCGATTTTTTATGCATTAAATCGTCTTTAAAATCAGAAAATGAATAAAATGATATATCAAAGATAATTTTATCCCTCGTATTTTAAAAAGTAGGATTTTCCCTTTAATATTTGAACAAAATAACTCTTATCTGCATGAATTCAATGAAAATAGTTAAGAACTCGATGAAATATGATTTTATTCGTCATTAGAATCAGAAAATTAATAAAATAAAATATAAAAGATAATTATATCCATCGTATTTAAAAAACTAGTATTTTCCCTTTAATATTTGATCAAAATCACACTTTTCCGTATGAATTCAATTAAAATATTTGAGATATCGTTGAAATATGAATTTATTCATCATTATAATCTGAAAATAAAAAAAATGATATATAAAAAATAATTTTATCCCTCGTATTTTAAAAAGTAGGATTTTCCCTTTAATATTTGAACAAATTCACTCTTATCTGCATGAATTCAATGAAAATTTTAAGAAATCGATCAAATATGAATTTATTCATCATTACTTTTAGAAAATGAATAAAATAAAATATAAAAGATAATTATATCACTTGTATTTAAAAAACTAGTATTTTCCCTTTACTATTTCATCAAAATCACACTTTTTCGTATGAAATCAATCGAAATATTTGAGATATCGTTGAAATATGAATTTATTCATCATTATAATTTGAAAATGAATAAAATGAGTAATATAAAAAATAATTTTATCCCTTGTATTTTAAAAAGAAAGAATTTCCCTTTAATTTTTTATCAAAATCACACTTTTCCGTAAGAATTCAATGAAAATCTTTGAGAAATCTTTGAAATATGAATTTATTCGTCATTAGAATCACAAAATCAATAAATTAAAATATAAAAGTAAATTATATCCCTCGTATTTCAAAAACTAGGATTTTCCCTTTAATATTTGAACAAAATCACACTTTTCCGTATGAATTCAATGAAAATATTTGAGAAATCGATGAAATATGAATTTATTCATAATTATAATCAGAAAATGAATAAAATGAAATATAAAAGATAATTATATCATTTGTATTTAAAAAACTAGGATTTTCCCTTTAATATTTGATCAAAATCACACTTTTCCGTAAGAATTCAATGAAAATATTTGAGAAATCTTTGAAATATGAATTTATTCGTCAATAGAATCAGAAAATGAATAAAATAAAATATAAAAGATAATTTTATCCCACGTATTTAAAAATCTAGTATTTTCCCTTTAATATTTGATCAAAATCACACTTTTCCGTATGAATTCAATGAAAATATTTGAGAAATCGATGATTTATGCATTAAATCCTCTTTAAAATCAGAAAACGAATAAAATGATATATCAAAGACAATTTTATCACTCGGATTTCAAAAAGTAGGATTTTCCATTTAATATTTGAAAAAATTCACTCTTATCTGTATGAATTCAATGAAAATATTTGAGAAATCTTTAAAATATGAATTTATTCGTCAATAGAATCAGAAAATTAATAAAATAATATATAAAAGATAATTTTATCCTTTGTATTTTAAAAAGTAAGAATTTCCCTTTAATATTTGAACAAAATCACTCTTACCCGTATGAATTCAATGAAAATATTTAAGAAATCGATGAAATATGATTTTATTCGTCATTAGAATCAGAAAATCAATAAAATAAAATATAAAAGATAATTTTATCCCTCGTATTTTAAAAAGTAAGAATTTCCCTTTAATATTTGAACAAAATCACTCTTACCCGTATGAATTCAATGAAAATATTTGAGATATCGATTTTTTATGCATTAAATTGTCTTTAATATTAGAAAAATGTAAAATGATATATCAAAGATAATTTTATCCCTCGTATTTCAAAAAGTAGGATTTTCCATTTAATATTTGAAAAAATTCACTCTTATCTGTATGAATTCAATGAAAATATTTGAGAAATCTTTAAAATATGAATTTATTCGTCAATAGAATCAGAAAATTAATAAAATAATATATAAAAGATAATTTTATCCTTTGTATTTTAAAAAGTAAGAATTTCCCTTTAATATTTGAACAAAATCACACTTACCCGTATGAATTCAATGAAAATATTTGAGAAATCTTTGAAATATTTATTTATTCGTCATTAGAATCAGAAAATGAATAAAATAAAATATAAAAGATAATTATATCCATCGTATTTAAAAAACAAGGATTTTCCCTTTAATATTTGATCAAAATCACACTTTTCCGTATGAATTCAATTAAAATATTTGATACTTCGATTTTTTATGCATTAAATTGTCTTTAAAATCAGAAAATGAGTAAAATGATATATCAAAGATAATTTTATCCCTCGTATTTTAAAAAGTAGGATTTTCCCTTTAATATTTGATCAAAATCACACTTTTCCGTAAGAATTCAATGAAAATATTTGAGAAATCTTTGAAATATGAATTTATTCGTCATTAGAATCAGAAAATGAGTAAAATGATATATCAAAGATAATTTTATCCCTCGTATTTTAAAAAGTAGGATTTTCCCTTTACTATCTTATCAAAATCACACTTTTCCGTATGAATTCAATGAAAATATTTAAGAAATCGATGAAATATGAATTTATTCGTCATTAGAATCTGAAAATGAATAAAATAAATTATAAAAGATAATTTTATCCCAGGTATTTAAAAAACTAGGATTTTCCCTTTAATATTTGAACAAAATCACTCTTACCCGTATGAATTCAATGAAAATATTTAAGAAATGGATGAAATATGATTTTATTCGTCATTAGAATCAGAAAATCAATAAAATAAAATTTAAAAGATAATTATATCCATCGTATTTAAAAAACTAGGATTTTCCCTTTAATATTTGAACAAAATCACTCTTATGTGCATGAATTCAATGAAAATATTTGAGAAATCTTTAAAATATGAATATATTCGTCAATAGAATCAGAAAATGAATAAAATAATATATAAAAGATAATTTTATCCCTCGTATTTTAAAAAGTAGGATTTTCCCTTTACTATTTTATCAAAATCACACTTACCCGTATGAATTCAATGAAAATATTTGAGAAATCTTTGAAATATGAATTTATTCGTCATTAGAATCAGAAAATGAATAAAATAAAATATAAAAGATAATTATATCCATCGTATTTAAAAAACTAGGATTTTCCCTTTAATATTTGAACAAAATCACTCTTATGTGCATGAATTCAATGAAAATATTTGAGAAATCTTTAAAATATGAATTTATTCGTCAATAGAATCAGAAAATGAATAAAATAATATACAAAAGATAATTTTATCCCTCGTATTTAAAAAACTAGGATTTTCCCTTTAATATTTGATCAAAATCACACTTTTCCGTAAGAATTCAATGAAAATATTTGAGATATCGATTTTTTATGCATTAAATTATCTTTAAAATCAGAAAATGTGTAAAATGATATATCAAAGATAATTTTATCCCTCGTATTTTAAAAAGTAGGATTTTCCCTTTACTATTTTATCAAAATCACACTTACCCGTATGAATTCAATGAAAATATTTGAGAAATCTTTGAAATATGAATTTATTCGTCATTAGAATCAGAAAATGAATAAAATAAAATATAAAAGATAATTATATCCATCGTATTTAAAAAACTAGGATTTTCCCTTTAATATTTGAACAAAATCACTCTTACCCGTATGAATTCAATGAAAATATTTGAGATATCGATTTTTTATGCATTAAATTGTCTTTAATATTAGAAAAATGTAAAATGATATATCAAAGATAATTTTATCCCTCGTATTTCAAAAAGTAGGATTTTCCATTTAATATTTGAAAAAATTCACTCTTATCTGTATGAATTCAATGAAAATATTTGAGAAATCTTTAAAATATGAATTTATTCGTCAATAGAATCAGAAAATTAATAAAATAATATATAAAAGATAATTTTATCCTTTGTATTTTAAAAAGTAAGAATTTCCCTTTAATATTTGATCAAAATCACACTTACCCGTATGAATTCAATGAAAATATTTGAGAAATCTTTGAAATATTTATTTATTCGTCATTAGAATCAGAAAATGAATAAAATAAAATATAAAAGATAATTATATCCATCGTATTTAAAAAACAAGGATTTTCCCTTTAATATTTGAACAAAATCACTCTGAAAATATTTGAGAAATCTTTAAAATATGAATTTATTCGTCAATAGAATCAGAAAATGAATAAAATAATATATAAAAGATAATTTTATCCCTCGTATTTAAAAAACTAGGATTTTCCCTTTAATATTTGATCAAAATCACACTTTTCCGTATGAATTCAATTAAAATATTTGAGACTTCGATTTTTTATGCATTAAATTGTCTTTAAAATCAGAAAATGAGTAAAATGATATATCAAAGATAATTTTATCCCTCGTATTTTAAAAAGTAGGATTTTCCCTTTAATATTTGATCAAAATCACACTTTTCCGTAAGAATTCAATGAAAATATTTGAGAAATCTTTGAAATATGAATTTATTCGTCATTAGAATCAGAAAATTAATAAAATAAAATATAAAAGATAATTATATCCATCGTATTTAAAAAACTAGTATTTTCCCTTTAATATTTGATCAAAATCACACTTTTCCGTATGAATTCAATTAAAATATTTGAGATATCGTTGAAATATGAATTTATTCATCATTATAATCTGAAAATAAAAAAAATGATATATAAAAAATAATTTTATCCCTCGTATTTTAAAAAGTAGGATTTTCCCTTTAATATTTGAACAAATTCACTCTTACCCGTATGAATTCTATGAAAATATTTAAGAAATCGATGAAATATGATTTTATTCGTCATTAGAATCAGAAAATTAATAAAATTAAATATAAAAGATAATTATATCACTTGTATTTAAAAAACTAGGATTTTCCCTTTAATATTTGATCTAAATCACACTTTTCCGTAAGAATTCAATGAAAATATTTGAGGTATCTTTAAAATATGAATTTATTCATCAATAGAATCTGAAAATGAATAAAATAAAATATAAAAGATAATTTTATCCCACGTATTTAAAAAACTAGGATTTTCCCTTTAATATTTGATCAAAATCACACTTTTCCGTATGAATTCAATTAAAATATTTGATACTTCGATTTTTTATGCATTAAATTGTCTTTAAAATCAGAAAATGAGTAAAATGATATATCAAAGATAATTTTATCCCTCGTATTTTAAAAAGTAGGATTTTCCCTTTAATATTTGATCAAAATCACACTTTTCCGTAAGAATTCAATGAAAATATTTGAGAAATCTTTGAAATATGAATTTATTCGTCATTAGAATCAGAAAATGAGTAAAATGATATATCAAAGATAATTTTATCCCTCGTATTTTAAAAAGTAGGATTTTCCCTTTACTATCTTATCAAAATCACACTTTTCCGTATGAATTCAATGAAAATATTTAAGAAATCGATGAAATATGAATTTATTCGTCATTAGAATCTGAAAATGAATAAAATAAATTATAAAAGATAATTTTATCCCAGGTATTTAAAAAACTAGGATTTTCCCTTTAATATTTGAACAAAATCACTCTTACCCGTATGAATTCAATGAAAATATTTAAGAAATGGATGAAATATGATTTTATTCGTCATTAGAATCAGAAAATCAATAAAATAAAATTTAAAAGATAATTATATCCATCGTATTTAAAAAACTAGGATTTTCCCTTTAATATTTGAACAAAATCACTCTTATGTGCATGAATTCAATGAAAATATTTGAGAAATCTTTAAAATATGAATATATTCGTCAATAGAATCAGAAAATGAATAAAATAATATATAAAAGATAATTTTATCCCTCGTATTTTAAAAAGTAGGATTTTCCCTTTACTATTTTATCAAAATCACACTTACCCGTATGAATTCAATGAAAATATTTGAGAAATCTTTGAAATATGAATTTATTCGTCATTAGAATCAGAAAATGAATAAAATAAAATATAAAAGATAATTATATCCATCGTATTTAAAAAACTAGGATTTTCCCTTTAATATTTGAACAAAATCACTCTTATGTGCATGAATTCAATGAAAATATTTGAGAAATCTTTAAAATATGAATTTATTCGTCAATAGAATCAGAAAATGAATAAAATAATATACAAAAGATAATTTTATCCCTCGTATTTAAAAAACTAGGATTTTCCCTTTAATATTTGATCAAAATCACACTTTTCCGTAAGAATTCAATGAAAATATTTGAGATATCGATTTTTTATGCATTAAATTATCTTTAAAATCAGAAAATGTGTAAAATGATATATCAAAGATAATTTTATCCCTCGTATTTTAAAAAGTAGGATTTTCCCTTTACTATTTTATCAAAATCACACTTACCCGTATGAATTCAATGAAAATATTTGAGAAATCTTTGAAATATGAATTTATTCGTCATTAGAATCAGAAAATGAATAAAATAAAATATAAAAGATAATTATATCCATCGTATTTAAAAAACTAGGATTTTCCCTTTAATATTTGAACAAAATCACTCTTACCCGTATGAATTCAATGAAAATATTTGAGATATCGATTTTTTATGCATTAAATTGTCTTTAATATTAGAAAAATGTAAAATGATATATCAAAGATAATTTTATCCCTCGTATTTCAAAAAGTAGGATTTTCCATTTAATATTTGAAAAAATTCACTCTTATCTGTATGAATTCAATGAAAATATTTGAGAAATCTTTAAAATATGAATTTATTCGTCAATAGAATCAGAAAATTAATAAAATAATATATAAAAGATAATTTTATCCTTTGTATTTTAAAAAGTAAGAATTTCCCTTTAATATTTGAACAAAATCACACTTACCCGTATGAATTCAATGAAAATATTTGAGAAATCTTTGAAATATTTATTTATTCGTCATTAGAATCAGAAAATGAATAAAATAAAATATAAAAGATAATTATATCCATCGTATTTAAAAAACAAGGATTTTCCCTTTAATATTTGAACAAAATCACTCTGAAAATATTTGAGAAATCTTTAAAATATGAATTTATTCGTCAATAGAATCAGAAAATGAATAAAATAATATATAAAAGATAATTTTATCCCTCGTATTTAAAAAACTAGGATTTTCCCTTTAATATTTGATCAAAATCACACTTTTCCGTATGAATTCAATTAAAATATTTGAGACTTCGATTTTTTATGCATTAAATTGTCTTTAAAATCAGAAAATGAGTAAAATGATATATCAAAGATAATTTTATCCCTCGTATTTTAAAAAGTAGGATTTTCCCTTTAATATTTGATCAAAATCACACTTTTCCGTAAGAATTCAATGAAAATATTTGAGAAATCTTTGAAATATGAATTTATTCGTCATTAGAATCAGAAAATTAATAAAATAAAATATAAAAGATAATTATATCCATCGTATTTAAAAAACTAGTATTTTCCCTTTAATATTTGATCAAAATCACACTTTTCCGTATGAATTCAATTAAAATATTTGAGATATCGTTGAAATATGAATTTATTCATCATTATAATCTGAAAATAAAAAAAATGATATATAAAAAATAATTTTATCCCTCGTATTTTAAAAAGTAGGATTTTCCCTTTAATATTTGAACAAATTCACTCTTACCCGTATGAATTCTATGAAAATATTTAAGAAATCGATGAAATATGATTTTATTCGTCATTAGAATCAGAAAATTAATAAAATTAAATATAAAAGATAATTATATCACTTGTATTTAAAAAACTAGGATTTTCCCTTTAATATTTGATCTAAATCACACTTTTCCGTAAGAATTCAATGAAAATATTTGAGGTATCTTTAAAATATGAATTTATTCATCAATAGAATCTGAAAATGAATAAAATAAAATATAAAAGATAATTTTATCCCACGTATTTAAAAAACTAGGATTTTCCCTTTAATATTTGATCAAAATCACACTTTTCCGTATGAATTCAATGAAAATATTTGAGATATCGATGATTTATGCATTAAATCGTCTTTAAAATCAGAAAATGAATAAAATGATATATAAAAGATAATTTTATCCATTGTATTTTAAAAAGTAGGATTTTCCCTTTAATATTTGGAGAAAATCACTCTTATCTGCATGAATTCAATGAAAATTTTAAGAAATCGATCAAATATGAATTTATTCATCATTACTTTTAGAAAATGAATAAAATAAAATATAAAAGATAATTATATCACTTGTATTTAAAAAACTAGTATTTTCCCTTTACTATTTCATCAAAATCACACTTTTTCGTATGAAATCAATCGAAATATTTGAGATATCGTTGAAATATGAATTTATTCATCATTATAATTTGAAAATGAATAAAATGATATATAAAAAATAATTTTATCCCTTGTATTTTAAAAAGAAAGAATTTCCCTTTAATTTTTGAAGAAAATCACTCTTACCCGTATGAATTCAATGAAAATATTTAAGAAATCGATGAAATATGTTTTTATTCGTCATTAGAATCAGAAAATTAATAAAATAAAAAATAAAAGATAATTATATCCATTGTATTTCAAAAACTAGTATTTTCCCTTTAATATTTGATCAAAATCACACTTTTCCGTATGAATTCAATTAAAATATTTGAGATATCGATTTTTTATGCATTAAATTGTCTTTAAAATCAGAAAATGAGTAAAATGATATATCAAAGATAATTTTATCCCTTCTATTTTAAAAACTAGTATTTTCCCTTTAATATTTGAACAAAATAACTCTTATCTGCATGAATTCAATGAAAATAGTTAAACACTCGATGAAATATGATTTTATTCGTCATTAGAATCAGAAAATTAATAAAATAAAAAATAAAAGATAATTATATCCATTGTATTTCAAAAACTAGTATTTTCCCTTTAATATTTGATCAAAATCACACTTTTCCGTATGAATTCAATGAAAATATTTGAGATATCGATTTTTTATGCATTAAATCGTCTTTAAAATCAGAAAATGAATAAAATGATATATCAAAGATAATTTTATCCCTTCTATTTTAAAAACTAGGATTTTCCCTTTAATATTTGAACAAAATAACTCTTATCTGCATGAATTCAATGAAAATAGTTAAGAACTCGATGAAATATGATTTTATTCGTCATTAGAATCAGAAAATTAATAAAATAAAATATAAAAGATAATTATATCCATCGTATTTAAAAAACTAGTATTTTCCCTTTAATATTTGATCAAAATCACACTTTTCCGTATGAATTCAATTAAAATATTTGAGATATCGTTGAAATATGAATTTATTCATCATTATAATCTGAAAATAAAAAAAATGATATATAAAAAATAATTTTATCCCTCGTATTTTAAAAAGTAGGATTTTCCCTTTAATATTTGAACAAATTCACTCTTACCCGTATGAATTCTATGAAAATATTTAAGAAATCGATGAAATATGATTTTATTCGTCATTAGAATCAGAAAATTAATAAAATTAAATATAAAAGATAATTATATCACTTGTATTTAAAAAACTAGGATTTTCCCTTTAATATTTGATCTAAATCACACTTTTCCGTAAGAATTCAATGAAAATATTTGAGGTATCTTTAAAATATGAATTTATTCATCAATAGAATCTGAAAATGAATAAAATAAAATATAAAAGATAATTTTATCCCACGTATTTAAAAAACTAGGATTTTCCCTTTAATGTTTGATCAAAATCACACTTTTCCGTATGAATTCAATGAAAATATTTGAGATATCGATGATTTATGCATTAAATCGTCTTTAAAATCAGAAAATGAATAAAATGATATATAAAAGATAATTTTATCCATTGTATTTTAAAAAGTAGGATTTTCCCTTTAATATTTGGAGAAAATCACTCTTATCTGCATGAATTCAATGAAAATTTTAAGAAATCGATCAAATATGAATTTATTCATCATTACTTTTAGAAAATGAATAAAATAAAATATAAAAGATAATTATATCACTTGTATTTAAAAAACTAGTATTTTCCCTTTACTATTTCATCAAAATCACACTTTTTCGTATGAAATCAATCGAAATATTTGAGATATCGTTGAAATATGAATTTATTCATCATTATAATTTGAAAATGAATAAAATGAGTAATATAAAAAATAATTTTATCCCTTGTATTTTAAAAAGAAAGAATTTCCCTTTAATTTTTTATCAAAATCACACTTTTCCGTAAGAATTCAATGAAAATCTTTGAGAAATCTTTGAAATATGAATTTATTCGTCATTAGAATCACAAAATCAATAAATTAAAATATAAAAGTAAATTATATCCCTCGTATTTCAAAAACTAGGATTTTCCCTTTAATATTTGAACAAAATCACACTTTTCCGTATGAATTCAATGAAAATATTTGAGAAATCGATGAAATATGAATTTATTCATAATTATAATCAGAAAATGAATAAAATGAAATATAAAAGATAATTATATCATTTGTATTTAAAAAACTAGGATTTTCCCTTTAATATTTGATCAAAATCACACTTTTCCGTAAGAATTCAATGAAAATATTTGAGAAATCTTTGAAATATGAATTTATTCGTCAATAGAATCAGAAAATGAATAAAATAAAATATAAAAGATAATTTTATCCCACGTATTTAAAAATCTAGTATTTTCCCTTTAATATTTGATCAAAATCACACTTTTCCGTATGAATTCAATGAAAATATTTGAGAAATCGATGATTTATGCATTAAATCCTCTTTAAAATCAGAAAACGAATAAAATGATATATCAAAGACAATTTTATCACTCGGATTTCAAAAAGTAGGATTTTCCATTTAATATTTGAAAAAATTCACTCTTATCTGTATGAATTCAATGAAAATATTTGAGAAATCTTTAAAATATGAATTTATTCGTCAATAGAATCAGAAAATTAATAAAATAATATATAAAAGATAATTTTATCCTTTGTATTTTAAAAAGTAAGAATTTCCCTTTAATATTTGAACAAAATCACTCTTACCCGTATGAATTCAATGAAAATATTTAAGAAATCGATGAAATATGATTTTATTCGTCATTAGAATCAGAAAATCAATAAAATAAAATATAAAAGATAATTTTATCCCTCGTATTTTAAAAAGTAAGAATTTCCCTTTAATATTTGAACAAAATCACTCTTACCCGTATGAATTCAATGAAAATATTTGAGATATCGATTTTTTATGCATTAAATTGTCTTTAATATTAGAAAAATGTAAAATGATATATCAAAGATAATTTTATCCCTCGTATTTCAAAAAGTAGGATTTTCCATTTAATATTTGAAAAAATTCACTCTTATCTGTATGAATTCAATGAAAATATTTGAGAAATCTTTAAAATATGAATTTATTCGTCAATAGAATCAGAAAATTAATAAAATAATATATAAAAGATAATTTTATCCTTTGTATTTTAAAAAGTAAGAATTTCCCTTTAATATTTGAACAAAATCACACTTACCCGTATGAATTCAATGAAAATATTTGAGAAATCTTTGAAATATTTATTTATTCGTCATTAGAATCAGAAAATGAATAAAATAAAATATAAAAGATAATTATATCCATCGTATTTAAAAAACAAGGATTTTCCCTTTAATATTTGATCAAAATCACACTTTTCCGTATGAATTCAATTAAAATATTTGATACTTCGATTTTTTATGCATTAAATTGTCTTTAAAATCAGAAAATGAGTAAAATGATATATCAAAGATAATTTTATCCCTCGTATTTTAAAAAGTAGGATTTTCCCTTTAATATTTGATCAAAATCACACTTTTCCGTAAGAATTCAATGAAAATATTTGAGAAATCTTTGAAATATGAATTTATTCGTCATTAGAATCAGAAAATGAGTAAAATGATATATCAAAGATAATTTTATCCCTCGTATTTTAAAAAGTAGGATTTTCCCTTTACTATCTTATCAAAATCACACTTTTCCGTATGAATTCAATGAAAATATTTAAGAAATCGATGAAATATGAATTTATTCGTCATTAGAATCTGAAAATGAATAAAATAAATTATAAAAGATAATTTTATCCCAGGTATTTAAAAAACTAGGATTTTCCCTTTAATATTTGAACAAAATCACTCTTACCCGTATGAATTCAATGAAAATATTTAAGAAATGGATGAAATATGATTTTATTCGTCATTAGAATCAGAAAATCAATAAAATAAAATTTAAAAGATAATTATATCCATCGTATTTAAAAAACTAGGATTTTCCCTTTAATATTTGAACAAAATCACTCTTATGTGCATGAATTCAATGAAAATATTTGAGAAATCTTTAAAATATGAATATATTCGTCAATAGAATCAGAAAATGAATAAAATAATATATAAAAGATAATTTTATCCCTCGTATTTAAAAAACTAGGATTTTCCCTTTAATATTTGATCAAAATCACACTTTTCCGTAAGAATTCAATGAAAATATTTGAGATATCGATTTTTTATGCATTAAATTATCTTTAAAATCAGAAAATGTGTAAAATGATATATCAAAGATAATTTTATCCCTCGTATTTTAAAAAGTAGGATTTTCCCTTTACTATTTTATCAAAATCACACTTACCCGTATGAATTCAATGAAAATATTTGAGAAATCTTTGAAATATGAATTTATTCGTCATTAGAATCAGAAAATGAATAAAATAAAATATAAAAGATAATTATATCCATCGTATTTAAAAAACTAGGATTTTCCCTTTAATATTTGAACAAAATCACTCTTATGTGCATGAATTCAATGAAAATATTTGAGAAATCTTTAAAATATGAATTTATTCGTCAATAGAATCAGAAAATGAATAAAATAATATACAAAAGATAATTTTATCCATCGTATTTAAAAAACTAGGATTTTCCCTTTAATATTTGATCAAAATCACACTTTTCCGTAAGAATTCAATGAAAATATTTGAGATATCGATTTTTTATGCATTAAATTATCTTTAAAATCAGAAAATGTGTAAAATGATATATCAAAGATAATTTTATCCCTCGTATTTTAAAAAGTAGGATTTTCCCTTTACTATTTTATCAAAATCACACTTACCCGTATGAATTCAATGAAAATATTTGAGAAATCTTTGAAATATGAATTTATTCGTCATTAGAATCAGAAAATGAATAAAATAAAATATAAAAGATAATTATATCCATCGTATTTAAAAAACTAGGATTTTCCCTTTAATATTTGAACAAAATCACTCTTACCCGTATGAATTCAATGAAAATATTTGAGATATCGATTTTTTATGCATTAAATTGTCTTTAATATTAGAAAAATGTAAAATGATATATCAAAGATAATTTTATCCCTCGTATTTCAAAAAGTAGGATTTTCCATTTAATATTTGAAAAAATTCACTCTTATCTGTATGAATTCAATGAAAATATTTGAGAAATCTTTAAAATATGAATTTATTCGTCAATAGAATCAGAAAATTAATAAAATAATATATAAAAGATAATTTTATCCTTTGTATTTTAAAAAGTAAGAATTTCCCTTTAATATTTGAACAAAATCACACTTACCCGTATGAATTCAATGAAAATATTTGAGAAATCTTTGAAATATTTATTTATTCGTCATTAGAATCAGAAAATGAATAAAATAAAATATAAAAGATAATTATATCCATCGTATTTAAAAAACAAGGATTTTCCCTTTAATATTTGAACAAAATCACTCTGAAAATATTTGAGAAATCTTTAAAATATGAATTTATTCGTCAATAGAATCAGAAAATGAATAAAATAATATATAAAAGATAATTTTATCCCTCGTATTTAAAAAACTAGGATTTTCCCTTTAATATTTGATCAAAATCACACTTTTCCGTATGAATTCAATTAAAATATTTGAGACTTCGATTTTTTATGCATTAAATTGTCTTTAAAATCAGAAAATGAGTAAAATGATATATCAAAGATAATTTTATCCCTCGTATTTTAAAAAGTAGGATTTTCCCTTTAATATTTGATCAAAATCACACTTTTCCGTAAGAATTCAATGAAAATATTTGAGAAATCTTTGAAATATGAATTTATTCGTCATTAGAATCAGAAAATTAATAAAATAAAATATAAAAGATAATTATATCCATCGTATTTAAAAAACTAGTATTTTCCCTTTAATATTTGATCGAAATCACACTTTTCCGTATGAATTCAATTAAAATATTTGAGATATCGTTGAAATATGAATTTATTCATCATTATAATCTGAAAATAAAAAAAATGATATATAAAAAATAATTTTATCCCTCGTATTTTAAAAAGTAGGATTTTCCCTTTAATATTTGAACAAATTCACTCTTACCCGTATGAATTCTATGAAAATATTTAAGAAATCGATGAAATATGATTTTATTCGTCATTAGAATCAGAAAATTAATAAAATTAAATATAAAAGATAATTATATCACTTGTATTTAAAAAACTAGGATTTTCCCTTTAATATTTGATCTAAATCACACTTTTCCGTAAGAATTCAATGAAAATATTTGAGGTATCTTTAAAATATGAATTTATTCATCAATAGAATCTGAAAATGAATAAAATAAAATATAAAAGATAATTTTATCCCACGTATTTAAAAAACTAGGATTTTCCCTTTAATATTTGATCAAAATCACACTTTTCCGTATGAATTCAATGAAAATATTTGAGATATCGATGATTTATGCATTAAATCGTCTTTAAAATCAGAAAATGAATAAAATGATATATAAAAGATAATTTTATCCATTGTATTTTAAAAAGTAGGATTTTCCCTTTAATATTTGGAGAAAATCACTCTTATCTGCATGAATTCAATGAAAATTTTAAGAAATCGATCAAATATGAATTTATTCATCATTACTTTTAGAAAATGAATAAAATAAAATATAAAAGATAATTATATCACTTGTATTTAAAAAACTAGTATTTTCCCTTTACTATTTCATCAAAATCACACTTTTTCGTATGAAATCAATCGAAATATTTGAGATATCGTTGAAATATGAATTTATTCATCATTATAATTTGAAAATGAATAAAATGATATATAAAAAATAATTTTATCCCTTGTATTTTAAAAAGAAAGAATTTCCCTTTAATTTTTGAAGAAAATCACTCTTACCCGTATGAATTCAATGAAAATATTTAAGAAATCGATGAAATATGTTTTTATTCGTCATTAGAATCAGAAAATTAATAAAATAAAAAATAAAAGATAATTATATCCATTGTATTTCAAAAACTAGTATTTTCCCGTTAATATTTGATCAAAATCACACTTTTCCGTATGAATTCAATTAAAATATTTGAGATATCGATTTTTTATGCATTAAATTGTCTTTAAAATCAGAAAATGAGTAAAATGATATATCAAAGATAATTTTATCCCTTCTATTTTAAAAACTAGTATTTTCCCTTTAATATTTGAACAAAATAACTCTTATCTGCATGAATTCAATGAAAATAGTTAAACACTCGATGAAATATGATTTTATTCGTCATTAGAATCAGAAAATTAATAAAATAAAAAATAAAAGATAATTATATCCATTGTATTTCAAAAACTAGTATTTTCCCTTTAATATTTGATCAAAATCACACTTTTCCGTATGAATTCAATGAAAATATTTGAGATATCGATTTTTTATGCATTAAATCGTCTTTAAAATCAGAAAATGAATAAAATGATATATCAAAGATAATTTTATCCCTTCTATTTTAAAAACTAGGATTTTCCCTTTAATATTTGAACAAAATAACTCTTATCTGCATGAATTCAATGAAAATAGTTAAGAACTCGATGAAATATGATTTTATTCGTCATTAGAATCAGAAAATTAATAAAATAAAATATAAAAGATAATTATATCCATCGTATTTAAAAAACTAGTATTTTCCCTTTAATATTTGATCAAAATCACACTTTTCCGTATGAATTCAATTAAAATATTTGAGATATCGTTGAAATATGAATTTATTCATCATTATAATCTGAAAATAAAAAAAATGATATATAAAAAATAATTTTATCCCTCGTATTTTAAAAAGTAGGATTTTCCCTTTAATATTTGAACAAATTCACTCTTACCCGTATGAATTCTATGAAAATATTTAAGAAATCGATGAAATATGATTTTATTCGTCATTAGAATCAGAAAATTAATAAAATTAAATATAAAAGATAATTATATCACTTGTATTTAAAAAACTAGGATTTTCCCTTTAATATTTGATCTAAATCACACTTTTCCGTAAGAATTCAATGAAAATATTTGAGGTATCTTTAAAATATGAATTTATTCATCAATAGAATCTGAAAATGAATAAAATAAAATATAAAAGATAATTTTATCCCACGTATTTAAAAAACTAGGATTTTCCCTTTAATATTTGATCAAAATCACACTTTTCCGTATGAATTCAATGAAAATATTTGAGATATCGATGATTTATGCATTAAATCGTCTTTAAAATCAGAAAATGAATAAAATGATATATAAAAGATAATTTTATCCATTGTATTTTAAAAAGTAGGATTTTCCCTTTAATATTTGGAGAAAATCACTCTTATCTGCATGAATTCAATGAAAATTTTAAGAAATCGATCAAATATGAATTTATTCATCATTACTTTTAGAAAATGAATAAAATAAAATATAAAAGATAATTATATCACTTGTATTTAAAAAACTAGTATTTTCCCTTTACTATTTCATCAAAATCACACTTTTTCGTATGAAATCAATCGAAATATTTGAGATATCGTTGAAATATGAATTTATTCATCATTATAATTTGAAAATGAATAAAATGAGTAATATAAAAAATAATTTTATCCCTTGTATTTTAAAAAGAAAGAATTTCCCTTTAATTTTTTATCAAAATCACACTTTTCCGTAAGAATTCAATGAAAATCTTTGAGAAATCTTTGAAATATGAATTTATTCGTCATTAGAATCACAAAATCAATAAATTAAAATATAAAAGTAAATTATATCCCTCGTATTTCAAAAACTAGGATTTTCCCTTTAATATTTGAACAAAATCACACTTTTCCGTATGAATTCAATGAAAATATTTGAGAAATCGATGAAATATGAATTTATTCATAATTATAATCAGAAAATGAATAAAATGAAATATAAAAGATAATTATATCATTTGTATTTAAAAAACTAGGATTTTCCCTTTAATATTTGATCAAAATCACACTTTTCCGTAAGAATTCAATGAAAATATTTGAGAAATCTTTGAAATATGAATTTATTCGTCAATAGAATCAGAAAATGAATAAAATAAAATATAAAAGATAATTTTATCCCACGTATTTAAAAATCTAGTATTTTCCCTTTAATATTTGATCAAAATCACACTTTTCCGTATGAATTCAATGAAAATATTTGAGAAATCGATGATTTATGCATTAAATCCTCTTTAAAATCAGAAAACGAATAAAATGATATATCAAAGACAATTTTATCACTCGGATTTCAAAAAGTAGGATTTTCCATTTAATATTTGAAAAAATTCACTCTTATCTGTATGAATTCAATGAAAATATTTGAGAAATCTTTAAAATATGAATTTATTCGTCAATAGAATCAGAAAATTAATAAAATAATATATAAAAGATAATTTTATCCTTTGTATTTTAAAAAGTAAGAATTTCCCTTTAATATTTGAACAAAATCACTCTTACCCGTATGAATTCAATGAAAATATTTAAGAAATCGATGAAATATGATTTTATTCGTCATTAGAATCAGAAAATCAATAAAATAAAATATAAAAGATAATTTTATCCCTCGTATTTTAAAAAGTAAGAATTTCCCTTTAATATTTGAACAAAATCACTCTTACCCGTATGAATTCAATGAAAATATTTGAGATATCGATTTTTTATGCATTAAATTGTCTTTAATATTAGAAAAATGTAAAATGATATATCAAAGATAATTTTATCCCTCGTATTTCAAAAAGTAGGATTTTCCATTTAATATTTGAAAAAATTCACTCTTATCTGTATGAATTCAATGAAAATATTTGAGAAATCTTTAAAATATGAATTTATTCGTCAATAGAATCAGAAAATTAATAAAATAATATATAAAAGATAATTTTATCCTTTGTATTTTAAAAAGTAAGAATTTCCCTTTAATATTTGAACAAAATCACACTTACCCGTATGAATTCAATGAAAATATTTGAGAAATCTTTGAAATATTTATTTATTCGTCATTAGAATCAGAAAATGAATAAAATAAAATATAAAAGATAATTATATCCATCGTATTTAAAAAACAAGGATTTTCCCTTTAATATTTGATCAAAATCACACTTTTCCGTATGAATTCAATTAAAATATTTGATACTTCGATTTTTTATGCATTAAATTGTCTTTAAAATCAGAAAATGAGTAAAATGATATATCAAAGATAATTTTATCCCTCGTATTTTAAAAAGTAGGATTTTCCCTTTAATATTTGATCAAAATCACACTTTTCCGTAAGAATTCAATGAAAATATTTGAGAAATCTTTGAAATATGAATTTATTCGTCATTAGAATCAGAAAATGAGTAAAATGATATATCAAAGATAATTTTATCCCTCGTATTTTAAAAAGTAGGATTTTCCCTTTACTATCTTATCAAAATCACACTTTTCCGTATGAATTCAATGAAAATATTTAAGAAATCGATGAAATATGAATTTATTCGTCATTAGAATCTGAAAATGAATAAAATAAATTATAAAAGATAATTTTATCCCAGGTATTTAAAAAACTAGGATTTTCCCTTTAATATTTGAACAAAATCACTCTTACCCGTATGAATTCAATGAAAATATTTAAGAAATGGATGAAATATGATTTTATTCGTCATTAGAATCAGAAAATCAATAAAATAAAATTTAAAAGATAATTATATCCATCGTATTTAAAAAACTAGGATTTTCCCTTTAATATTTGAACAAAATCACTCTTATGTGCATGAATTCAATGAAAATATTTGAGAAATCTTTAAAATATGAATATATTCGTCAATAGAATCAGAAAATGAATAAAATAATATATAAAAGATAATTTTATCCCTCGTATTTAAAAAACTAGGATTTTCCCTTTAATATTTGATCAAAATCACACTTTTCCGTAAGAATTCAATGAAAATATTTGAGATATCGATTTTTTATGCATTAAATTATCTTTAAAATCAGAAAATGTGTAAAATGATATATCAAAGATAATTTTATCCCTCGTATTTTAAAAAGTAGGATTTTCCCTTTACTATTTTATCAAAATCACACTTACCCGTATGAATTCAATGAAAATATTTGAGAAATCTTTGAAATATGAATTTATTCGTCATTAGAATCAGAAAATGAATAAAATAAAATATAAAAGATAATTATATCCATCGTATTTAAAAAACTAGGATTTTCCCTTTAATATTTGAACAAAATCACTCTTATGTGCATGAATTCAATGAAAATATTTGAGAAATCTTTAAAATATGAATTTATTCGTCAATAGAATCAGAAAATGAATAAAATAATATATAAAAGATAATTTTATCCCTCGTATTTAAAAAACTAGGATTTTCCCTTTAATATTTGATCAAAATCACACTTTTCCGTATGAATTCAATTAAAATATTTGAGACTTCGATTTTTTATGCATTAAATTGTCTTTAAAATCAGAAAATGAGTAAAATGATATATCAAAGATAATTTTATCCCTCGTATTTTAAAAAGTAGGATTTTCCCTTTAATATTTGATCAAAATCACACTTTTCCGTAAGAATTCAATGAAAATATTTGAGAAATCTTTGAAATATGAATTTATTCGTCATTAGAATCAGAAAATTAATAAAATAAAATATAAAAGATAATTATATCCCTTGTATTTTAAAAAGTAAGAATTTCCCTTTAATATTTTAACAAAATCACTCTTACCCGTATGAATTCAATGAAAATATTTAAGAAATCTGTGAAATATGAATTTATTAATCATTAGAATCAGAAAATCAATAAAATAAAATATAAAAGATAATTTTATCCCTCGTATTTTAAAAAGTAAGAATTTCCCTTTAATATTTGAACAAAATCACACTTACCCGTATGAATTCAATGAAAATATTTGAGAAATCTTTGAAATATGAATTTATTCGTCATTAGAATCAGAAAATGAATAAAATAAAATATAAAAGATAATTATATCCATCGTATTTAAAAAACTAGGATTTTCCCTTTAATATTTGAACAAAATCACTCTTATGTGCATGAATTCAATGAAAATATTTGAGAAATCTTTAAAATATGAATTTATTCGTCAATAGAATCAGAAAATGAATAAAATAATATATAAAAGATAATTTTATCCCTCGTATTTAAAAAACTAGGATTTTCCCTTTAATATTTGATCAAAATCACACTTTTCCGTAAGAATTCAATGAAAATATTTGAGATATCGATTTTTTATGCATTAAATTGTCTTTAAAATCAGAAAATGAGTAAAATGATATATCAAAGATAATTTTATCCCTCGTATTTTAAAAAGTAGGATTTTCCCTTTACTATTTTATCAAAATCACACTTTTCCGTATGAATTCAATGAAAATATTTAAGAAATCGATGAAATATGAATTTATTCGTCATTAGAATCAGAAAATGAATAAAATAAAATATAAAAGATAATTTTATCCCTCGTATTTAAAAAACTAGGATTTTCCCTTTAATATTTGATCAAAATCACACTTTTCCGTATGAATTCGATGAAAATATTTGAGATATCGATGATTTATGCATTAAATCGTCTTTAAAATCAGGAAATAAATAAAATGATATATGAAAGGTAATTTTATCCATTGTATTTTAAAAAGTAGGATTTTCCCTTTAATATTTGAAGAAAATCACTCTTATCTGCATGAATTCAATGAAAATATTTAAGAAATCAATCAAATATGAATTTATTCATCATTAGAATCAGAAAATGAATAAAATAAAATATAAAAGATAATTATATCACTTGTATTTAAAAAACTACGATTTTCCCTTTACTATTTTATCAGAATCACACTTTTCCGTAAGAATTCAATGAAAATATTTGAGAAATCTTTGAAATATGAATTTATTCGTCATTAGTATCAGAAAATGAATAAAATTAAATATAAAAGTAAATTTTATCCCTTGTAATTTAAAAAGTAGGATTTTCCCTTTAATATTTGATCAAAATCACACTTTTCCGTAAGAATTCAATGAAAATATTTGAGAAATCTTTGAAATATGAATTTATTCGTCATTAGAATCAGAAAATTAATAAAATAAAATATAAAAGATAATTATATCCATCGTATTTAAAAAACTAGGATTTTCCCTTTAATATTTGATCAAAATCACACTTTTCCGTATGAATTCAATTAAAATATTTGATACTTCGATTTTTTATGCATTAAATTGTCTTTAAAATCAGAAAATGAGTAAAATGATATATCAAAGATAATTTTATCCCTCGTATTTTAAAAAGTAGGATTTTCCCTTTACTATCTTATCAAAATCACACTTTTCCGTATGAATTCAATGAAAATATTTAAGAAATCGATGAAATATGAATGTATTCGTCATTAGAATCTGAAAATGAATAAAATAAATTATAAAAGATAATTTTATCCCAGGTATTTAAAAAACTAGGATTTTCCCTTTAATATTTGAACAAAATCACTCTTACCCGTATGAATTCAATGAAAATATTTAAGAAATGGATGAAATATGATTTTATTCGTCATTAGAATCAGAAAATCAATAAAATAAAATTTAAAAGATAATTATATCCATCGTATTTAAAAAACTAGGATTTTCCCTTTAATATTTGAACAAAATCACTCTTATGTGCATGAATTCAATGAAAATATTTGAGAAATCTTTAAAATATGAATTTATTCGTCAATAGAATCAGAAAATGAATAAAATAATATATAAAAGATAATTTTATCCCTCGTATTTAAAAAACTAGGATTTTCCCTTTAATATTTGATCAAAATCACACTTTTCCGTAAGAATTCAATGAAAATATTTGAGATATCGATTTTTTATGCATTAAATTATCTTTAAAATCAGAAAATGTGTAAAATGATATATCAAAGATAATTTTATCCCTCGTATTTTAAAAAGTAGGATTTTCCCTTTACTATTTTATCAAAATCACACTTACCCGTATGAATTCAATGAAAATATTTGAGAAATCTTTGAAATATGAATTTATTCGTCATTAGAATCAGAAAATGAATAAAATAAAATATAAAAGATAATTATATCCATCGTATTTAAAAAACTAGGATTTTCCCTTTAATATTTGAACAAAATCACTCTTATGTGCATGAATTCAATGAAAATATTTGAGAAATCTTTAAAATATGAATTTATTCGTCAATAGAATCAGAAAATGAATAAAATAATATACAAAAGATAATTTTATCCCTCGTATTTAAAAAACTAGGATTTTCCCTTTAATATTTGATCAAAATCACACTTTTCCGTAAGAATTCAATGAAAATATTTGAGATATCGATTTTTTATGCATTAAATTATCTTTAAAATCAGAAAATGTGTAAAATGATATATCAAAGATAATTTTATCCCTCGTATTTTAAAAAGTAGGATTTTCCCTTTACTATTTTATCAAAATCACACTTACCCGTATGAATTCAATGAAAATATTTGAGAAATCTTTGAAATATGAATTTATTCGTCATTAGAATCAGAAAATGAATAAAATAAAATATAAAAGATAATTATATCCATCGTATTTAAAAAACTAGGATTTTCCCTTTAATATTTGAACAAAATCACTCTTACCCGTATGAATTCAATGAAAATATTTGAGATATCGATTTTTTATGCATTAAATTGTCTTTAATATTAGAAAAATGTAAAATGATATATCAAAGATAATTTTATCCCTCGTATTTCAAAAAGTAGGATTTTCCATTTAATATTTGAAAAAATTCACTCTTATCTGTATGAATTCAATGAAAATATTTGAGAAATCTTTAAAATATGAATTTATTCGTCAATAGAATCAGAAAATTAATAAAATAATATATAAAAGATAATTTTATCCTTTGTATTTTAAAAAGTAAGAATTTCCCTTTAATATTTGAACAAAATCACACTTACCCGTATGAATTCAATGAAAATATTTGAGAAATCTTTGAAATATTTATTTATTCGTCATTAGAATCAGAAAATGAATAAAATAAAATATAAAAGATAATTATATCCATCGTATTTAAAAAACAAGGATTTTCCCTTTAATATTTGAACAAAATCACTCTGAAAATATTTGAGAAATCTTTAAAATATGAATTTATTCGTCAATAGAATCAGAAAATGAATAAAATAATATATAAAAGATAATTTTATCCCTCGTATTTAAAAAACTAGGATTTTCCCTTTAATATTTGATCAAAATCACACTTTTCCGTATGAATTCAATTAAAATATTTGAGACTTCGATTTTTTATGCATTAAATTGTCTTTAAAATCAGAAAATGAGTAAAATGATATATCAAAGATAATTTTATCCCTCGTATTTTAAAAAGTAGGATTTTCCCTTTAATATTTGATCAAAATCACACTTTTCCGTAAGAATTCAATGAAAATATTTGAGAAATCTTTGAAATATGAATTTATTCGTCATTAGAATCAGAAAATGAGTAAAATGATATATCAAAGATAATTTTATCCCTCGTATTTTAAAAAGTAGGATTTTCCCTTTACTATCTTATCAAAATCACTCTTATCTGCATGAATTCAATGAAAATATTTAAGAAATCAATCAAATATGAATTTATTCATCATTAGAATCAGAAAATGAATAAAATAAAATATAAAAGATAATTATATCACTTGTATTTAAAAAACTACGATTTTCCCTTTACTATTTTATCAGAATCACACTTTTCCGTAAGAATTCAATGAAAATATTTGAGAAATCTTTGAAATATGAATTTATTCGTCATTAGTATCAGAAAATGAATAAAATTAAATATAAAAGTAAATTTTATCCCTTGTAATTTAAAAAGTAGGATTTTCCCTTTAATATTTGATCAAAATCACACTTTTCCGTAAGAATTCAATGAAAATATTTGAGAAATCTTTGAAATATGAATTTATTCGTCATTAGAATCAGAAAATTAATAAAATAAAATATAAAAGATAATTATATCCATCGTATTTAAAAAACTAGGATTTTCCCTTTAATATTTGATCAAAATCACACTTTTCCGTATGAATTCAATTAAAATATTTGATACTTCGATTTTTTATGCATTAAATTGTCTTTAAAATCAGAAAATGAGTAAAATGATATATCAAAGATAATTTTATCCCTCGTATTTTAAAAAGTAGGATTTTCCCTTTAATATTTGATCAAAATCACACTTTTCCGTAAGAATTCAATGAAAATATTTGAGAAATCTTTGAAATATGAATTTATTCGTCATTAGAATCAGAAAATGAGTAAAATGATATATCAAAGATAATTTTATCCCTCGTATTTTAAAAAGTAGGATTTTCCCTTTACTATCTTATCAAAATCACACTTTTCCGTATGAATTCAATGAAAATATTTAAGAAATCGATGAAATATGAATGTATTCGTCATTAGAATCTGAAAATGAATAAAATAAATTATAAAAGATAATTTTATCCCAGGTATTTAAAAAACTAGGATTTTCCCTTTAATATTTGAACAAAATCACTCTTACCCGTATGAATTCAATGAAAATATTTAAGAAATGGATGAAATATGATTTTATTCGTCATTAGAATCAGAAAATCAATAAAATAAAATTTAAAAGATAATTATATCCATCGTATTTAAAAAACTAGGATTTTCCCTTTAATATTTGAACAAAATCACTCTTATGTGCATGAATTCAATGAAAATATTTGAGAAATCTTTAAAATATGAATTTATTCGTCAATAGAATCAGAAAATGAATAAAATAATATATAAAAGATAATTTTATCCCTCGTATTTAAAAAACTAGGATTTTCCCTTTAATATTTGATCAAAATCACACTTTTCCGTAAGAATTCAATGAAAATATTTGAGATATCGATTTTTTATGCATTAAATTATCTTTAAAATCAGAAAATGTGTAAAATGATATATCAAAGATAATTTTATCCCTCGTATTTTAAAAAGTAGGATTTTCCCTTTACTATTTTATCAAAATCACACTTACCCGTATGAATTCAATGAAAATATTTGAGAAATCTTTGAAATATGAATTTATTCGTCATTAGAATCAGAAAATGAATAAAATAAAATATAAAAGATAATTATATCCATCGTATTTAAAAAACTAGGATTTTCCCTTTAATATTTGAACAAAATCACTCTTATGTGCATGAATTCAATGAAAATATTTGAGAAATCTTTAAAATATGAATTTATTCGTCAATAGAATCAGAAAATGAATAAAATAATATACAAAAGATAATTTTATCCCTCGTATTTAAAAAACTAGGATTTTCCCTTTAATATTTGATCAAAATCACACTTTTCCGTAAGAATTCAATGAAAATATTTGAGATATCGATTTTTTATGCATTAAATTATCTTTAAAATCAGAAAATGTGTAAAATGATATATCAAAGATAATTTTATCCCTCGTATTTTAAAAAGTAGGATTTTCCCTTTACTATTTTATCAAAATCACACTTACCCGTATGAATTCAATGAAAATATTTGAGAAATCTTTGAAATATGAATTTATTCGTCATTAGAATCAGAAAATGAATAAAATAAAATATAAAAGATAATTATATCCATCGTATTTAAAAAACTAGGATTTTCCCTTTAATATTTGAACAAAATCACTCTTACCCGTATGAATTCAATGAAAATATTTGAGATATCGATTTTTTATGCATTAAATTGTCTTTAATATTAGAAAAATGTAAAATGATATATCAAAGATAATTTTATCCCTCGTATTTCAAAAAGTAGGATTTTCCATTTAATATTTGAAAAAATTCACTCTTATCTGTATGAATTCAATGAAAATATTTGAGAAATCTTTAAAATATGAATTTATTCGTCAATAGAATCAGAAAATTAATAAAATAATATATAAAAGATAATTTTATCCTTTGTATTTTAAAAAGTAAGAATTTCCCTTTAATATTTGAACAAAATCACACTTACCCGTATGAATTCAATGAAAATATTTGAGAAATCTTTGAAATATTTATTTATTCGTCATTAGAATCAGAAAATGAATAAAATAAAATATAAAAGATAATTATATCCATCGTATTTAAAAAACAAGGATTTTCCCTTTAATATTTGAACAAAATCACTCTGAAAATATTTGAGAAATCTTTAAAATATGAATTTATTCGTCAATAGAATCAGAAAATGAATAAAATAATATATAAAAGATAATTTTATCCCTCGTATTTAAAAAACTAGGATTTTCCCTTTAATATTTGATCAAAATCACACTTTTCCGTATGAATTCAATTAAAATATTTGAGACTTCGATTTTTTATGCATTAAATTGTCTTTAAAATCAGAAAATGAGTAAAATGATATATCAAAGATAATTTTATCCCTCGTATTTTAAAAAGTAGGATTTTCCCTTTAATATTTGATCAAAATCACACTTTTCCGTAAGAATTCAATGAAAATATTTGAGAAATCTTTGAAATATGAATTTATTCGTCATTAGAATCAGAAAATGAGTAAAATGATATATCAAAGATAATTTTATCCCTCGTATTTTAAAAAGTAGGATTTTCCCTTTACTATCTTATCAAAATCACACTTTTCCGTATGAATTCAATGAAAATATTTAAGAAATCGATGAAATATGAATTTATTCGTCATTAGAATCTGAAAATGAATAAAATAAATTATAAAAGATAATTTTATCCCAGGTATTTAAAAAACTAGGATTTTCCCTTTAATATTTGAACAAAATCACTCTTACCCGTATGAATTCAATGAAAATATTTAAGAAATGGATGAAATATGATTTTATTCGTCATTAGAATCAGAAAATCAATAAAATAAAATTTAAAAGATAATTATATCCATCGTATTTAAAAAACTAGGATTTTCCCTTTAATATTTGAACAAAATCACTCTTATGTGCATGAATTCAATGAAAATATTTGAGAAATCTTTAAAATATGAATTTATTCGTCAATAGAATCAGAAAATGAATAAAATAATATATAAAAGATAATTTTATCCCTCGTATTTAAAAAACTAGGATTTTCCCTTTAATATTTGATCAAAATCACACTTTTCCGTAAGAATTCAATGAAAATATTTGAGATATCGATTTTTTATGCATTAAATTATCTTTAAAATCAGAAAATGTGTAAAATGATATATCAAAGATAATTTTATCCCTCGTATTTTAAAAAGTAGGATTTTCCCTTTACTATTTTATCAAAATCACACTTACCCGTATGAATTCAATGAAAATATTTGAGAAATCTTTGAAATATGAATTTATTCGTCATTAGAATCAGAAAATGAATAAAATAAAATATAAAAGATAATTATATCCATCGTATTTAAAAAACTAGGATTTTCCCTTTAATATTTGAACAAAATCACTCTTATGTGCATGAATTCAATGAAAATATTTGAGAAATCTTTAAAATATGAATTTATTCGTCAATAGAATCAGAAAATGAATAAAATAATATATAAAAGATAATTTTATCCCTCGTATTTAAAAAACTAGGATTTTCCCTTTAATATTTGATCAAAATCACACTTTTCCGTATGAATTCAATTAAAATATTTGAGACTTCGATTTTTTATGCATTAAATTGTCTTTAAAATCAGAAAATGAGTAAAATGATATATCAAAGATAATTTTATCCCTCGTATTTTAAAAAGTAGGATTTTCCCTTTAATATTTGATCAAAATCACACTTTTCCGTAAGAATTCAATGAAAATATTTGAGAAATCTTTGAAATATGAATTTATTCGTCATTAGAATCAGAAAATTAATAAAATAAAATATAAAAGATAATTATATCCCTTGTATTTTAAAAAGTAAGAATTTCCCTTTAATATTTTAACAAAATCACTCTTATGTGCATGAATTCAATGAAAATATTTAAGAAATCTGTGAAATATGAATTTATTAATCATTAGAATCAGAAAATCAATAAAATAAAATATAAAAGATAATTTTATCCCTCGTATTTTAAAAAGTAAGAATTTCCCTTTAATATTTGAACAAAATCACACTTACCCGTATGAATTCAATGAAAATATTTGAGAAATCTTTGAAATATGAATTTATTCGTCATTAGAATCAGAAAATGAATAAAATAAAATATAAAAGATAATTATATCCATCGTATTTAAAAAACTAGGATTTTCCCTTTAATATTTGAACAAAATCACTCTTATGTGCATGAATTCAATGAAAATATTTGAGAAATCTTTAAAATATGAATTTATTCGTCAATAGAATCAGAAAATGAATAAAATAATATATAAAAGATAATTTTATCCCTCGTATTTAAAAAACTAGGATTTTCCCTTTAATATTTGATCAAAATCACACTTTTCCGTAAGAATTCAATGAAAATATTTGAGATATCGATTTTTTATGCATTAAATTGTCTTTAAAATCAGAAAATGAGTAAAATGATATATCAAAGATAATTTTATCCCTCGTATTTTAAAAAGTAGGATTTTCCCTTTACTATTTTATCAAAATCACACTTTTCCGTATGAATTCAATGAAAATATTTAAGAAATCGATGAAATATGAATTTATTCGTCATTAGAATCAGAAAATGAATAAAATAAAATATAAAAGATAATTTTATCCCTCGTATTTAAAAAACTAGGATTTTCCCTTTAATATTTGATCAAAATCACACTTTTCCGTATGAATTCGATGAAAATATTTGAGATATCGATGATTTATGCATTAAATCGTCTTTAAAATCAGGAAATAAATAAAATGATATATGAAAGGTAATTTTATCCATTGTATTTTAAAAAGTAGGATTTTCCCTTTAATATTTGAAGAAAATCACTCTTATCTGCATGAATTCAATGAAAATATTTAAGAAATCAATCAAATATGAATTTATTCATCATTAGAATCAGAAAATGAATAAAATAAAATATAAAAGATAATTATATCACTTGTATTTAAAAAACTACGATTTTCCCTTTACTATTTTATCAGAATCACACTTTTCCGTAAGAATTCAATGAAAATATTTGAGAAATCTTTGAAATATGAATTTATTCGTCATTAGTATCAGAAAATGAATAAAATTAAATATAAAAGTAAATTTTATCCCTTGTAATTTAAAAAGTAGGATTTTCCCTTTAATATTTGATCAAAATCACACTTTTCCGTAAGAATTCAATGAAAATATTTGAGAAATCTTTGAAATATGAATTTATTCGTCATTAGAATCAGAAAATTAATAAAATAAAATATAAAAGATAATTATATCCATCGTATTTAAAAAACTAGGATTTTCCCTTTAATATTTGATCAAAATCACACTTTTCCGTATGAATTCAATTAAAATATTTGATACTTCGATTTTTTATGCATTAAATTGTCTTTAAAATCAGAAAATGAGTAAAATGATATATCAAAGATAATTTTATCCCTCGTATTTTAAAAAGTAGGATTTTCCCTTTAATATTTGATCAAAATCACACTTTTCCGTAAGAATTCAATGAAAATATTTGAGAAATCTTTGAAATATGAATTTATTCGTCATTAGAATCAGAAAATGAGTAAAATGATATATCAAAGATAATTTTATCCCTCGTATTTTAAAAAGTAGGATTTTCCCTTTACTATCTTATCAAAATCACACTTTTCCGTATGAATTCAATGAAAATATTTAAGAAATCGATGAAATATGAATTTATTCGTCATTAGAATCTGAAAATGAATAAAATAAAATATAAAAGATAATTTTATCCCAGGTATTTAAAAAACTAGGATTTTCCCTTTAATATTTGAACAAAATCACTCTTACCCGTATGAATTCAATGAAAATATTTAAGAAATGGATGAAATATGATTTTATTCGTCATTAGAATCAGAAAATCAATAAAATAAAATTTAAAAGATAATTATATCCATCGTATTTAAAAAACTAGGATTTTCCCTTTAATATTTGAACAAAATCACTCTTATGTGCATGAATTCAATGAAAATATTTGAGAAATCTTTAAAATATGAATTTATTAGTCAATAGAATCAGAAAATGAATAAAATAATATATAAAAGATAATTTTATCCCTCGTATTTAAAAAACTAGGATTTTCCCTTTAATATTTGATCAATATCACACTTTTCCGTAAGAATTCAATGAAAATATTTGAGATATCGATTTTTTATGCATTAAATTATCTTTAAAATCAGAAAATGTGTAAAATGATATATCAAAGATAATTTTATCCCTCGTATTTTAAAAAGTAGGATTTTCCCTTTACTATTTTATCAAAATCACACTTACCCGTATGAATTCAATGAAAATATTTGAGAAATCTTTGAAATATGAATTTATTCGTCATTAGAATCAGAAAATGAATAAAATAAAATATAAAAGATAATTATATCCATCGTATTTAAAAAACTAGGATTTTCCCTTTAATATTTGAACAAAATCACTCTTATGTGCATGAATTCAATGAAAATATTTGAGAAATCTTTAAAATATGAATTTATTCGTCAATAGAATCAGAAAATGAATAAAATAATATATAAAAGATAATTTTATCCCTCGTATTTAAAAAACTAGGATTTTCCCTTTAATATTTGATCAAAATCACACTTTTCCGTATGAATTCAATTAAAATATTTGAGACTTCGATTTTTTATGCATTAAATTGTCTTTAAAATCAGAAAATGAGTAAAATGATATATCAAAGATAATTTTATCCCTCGTAATTTAAAAAGTAGGATTTTCCCTTTAATATTTGATCAAAATCACACTTTTCCATAAGAATTCAATGAAAATATTTGAGAAATCTTTGAAATATGAATTTATTCGTCATTAGAATCAGAAAATTAATAAAATAAAATATAAAAGATAATTATATCCATCGTATTTAAAAAACTAGTATTTTCCCTTTAATATTTGATCAAAATCACACTTTTCCGTAAGAATTCAATGAAAATATTTGAGAAATCTTTGAAATATGAATTTATTCGTCATTAGAATCAGAAAATGAGTAAAATGATATATCAAAGATAATTTTATCCCTCGTATTTTAAAAAGTAGGATTTTCCCTTTACTATCTTATCAAAATCACACTTTTCCGTATGAATTCAATGAAAATATTTAAGAAATCGATGAAATATGAATTTATTCGTCATTAGAATCTGAAAATGAATAAAATAAAATATAAAAGATAATTTTATCCCAGGTATTTAAAAAACTAGGATTTTCCCTTTAATATTTGAACAAAATCACTCTTACCCGTATGAATTCAATGAAAATATTTAAGAAATGGATGAAATATGATTTTATTCGTCATTAGAATCAGAAAATCAATAAAATAAAATTTAAAAGATAATTATATCCATCGTATTTAAAAAACTAGGATTTTCCCTTTAATATTTGAACAAAATCACTCTTATGTGCATGAATTCAATGAAAATATTTGAGAAATCTTTAAAATATGAATTTATTAGTCAATAGAATCAGAAAATGAATAAAATAATATATAAAAGATAATTTTATCCCTCGTATTTAAAAAACTAGGATTTTCCCTTTAATATTTGATCAATATCACACTTTTCCGTAAGAATTCAATGAAAATATTTGAGATATCGATTTTTTATGCATTAAATTATCTTTAAAATCAGAAAATGTGTAAAATGATATATCAAAGATAATTTTATCCCTGGTATTTTAAAAAGTAGGATTTTCCCTTTACTATTTTATCAAAATCACACTTACCCGTATGAATTCAATGAAAATATTTGAGAAATCTTTGAAATATGAATTTATTCGTCATTAGAATCAGAAAATGAATAAAATAAAATATAAAAGATAATTATATCCATCGTATTTAAAAAACTAGGATTTTCCCTTTAATATTTGAACAAAATCACTCTTATGTGCATGAATTCAATGAAAATATTTGAGAAATCTTTAAAATATGAATTTATTCGTCAATAGAATCAGAAAATGAATAAAATAATATATAAAAGATAATTTTATCCCTCGTATTTAAAAAACTAGGATTTTCCATTTAATATTTGATCAAAATCACACTTTTCCGTATGAATTCAATTAAAATATTTGAGACTTCGATTTTTTATGCATTAAATTGTCTTTAAAATCAGAAAATGAGTAAAATGATATATCAAAGATAATTTTATCCCTCGTAATTTAAAAAGTAGGATTTTCCCTTTAATATTTGATCAAAATCACACTTTTCCATAAGAATTCAATGAAAATATTTGAGAAATCTTTGAAATATGAATTTATTCGTCATTAGAATCAGAAAATTAATAAAATAAAATATAAAAGATAATTATATCCATCGTATTTAAAAAACTAGTATTTTCCCTTTAATATTTGATCAAAATCACACTTTTCCGTAAGAATTCAATGAAAATATTTGAGAAATCTTTGAAATATGAATTTATTCGTCATTAGAATCAGAAAATGAGTAAAATGATATATCAAAGATAATTTTATCCCTCGTATTTTAAAAAGTAGGATTTTCCCTTTACTATTTTATCAAAATCACACTTTTCCGTATGAATTCAATGAAAATATTTAAGAAATCGATGAAATATGAATTTATTCGTCATTAGAATCAGAAAATGAATAAAATAAAATATAAAAGATAATTTTATCCCAGGTATTTAAAAAACTAGGATTTTCCCTTTAATATTTGAACAAAATCACTCTTATGTGCATGAATTCAATGAAAATATTTGAGAAATCTTTAAAATATGAATTTATTCGTCAATAGAATCAGAAAATGAATAAAATAATATATAAAAGATAATTTTATCCCTCGTATTTAAAAAACTAGGATTTTCCCTTTAATATTTGATCAAAATCACACTTTTTCGTGAGAATTCAATGAAAATATTTGAGATATCGATTTTTTATGCATTAAATTGTCTTTAAAATCAGAAAATGAGTAAAATGATATATCAAAGATAATTTTATCCCTCGTATTTTAAAAAGTAGGATTTTCCCTTTACTATTTTATCAAAATCACACTTTTCCGTATGAATTCAATGAAAATATTTAAGAAATCGATGAAATATGAATTTATTCGTCATTAGAATCTGAAAATGAATAAAATAAAATATAAAAGATAATTATATCCATCGTATTTAAAAAACTAGTATTTTCCCTTTAATATTTGATCAAAATCACACTTTTCCGTAAGAATTCAATGAAAATATTTGAGAAATCTTTGAAATATGAATTTATTCGTCATTAGAATCAGAAAATGAGTAAAATGATATATCAAAGATAATTTTATCCCTCGTATTTTAAAAAGTAGGATTTTCCCTTTAATATTTGAACAAAATCACTCTTATGTGCATGAATTCAATGAAAATATTTGAGAAATCTTTAAAATATGAATTTATTCGTCAATAGAATCAGAAAATGAATAAAATAATATATAAAAGATAATTTTATCCTTTGTATTTTAAAAAGTAAGAATTTCCCTTTAATATTTGAACAAAATCACTCTTACCCGTATGAATTCAATGAAAAAATTTGAGAAATCTTTGAAATATGAATTTATTCGTCGTTAGAATCAGAAAATGAATAAAATGATATATCAAAGATATTTTTATCTCAGGTATTTAAAAAACTAGGATTTTCCCTTTAATATTTGAACAAAATCACTCTTATGTGCATGAATTCAATGAAAATATTTGAGAAATCTTTGAAATATGAATTTATTCGTCAATAGTCACAGAAAATGAATAAAATAATATATAAAAGATAATTTTATCCCACGTATTTAAAAAACTAGGATTTTCTCTTTAATATTTGAACAAAATCACTCTTATGTGCATGAATTCAATGAAAATATTTGAGAAATCTTTGAAATATGAATTTATTCGTCAATAGAATCAGAAAATAAATAAAATAAAATATAAAAGATAATTATATCCATCGTATTTAAAAAACTAGGATTTTCCCTTTAATAATTGATCAAAATCACACTTTTCCGTAAGAATTCAATGAAAATATTTGAGAAATCTTTGAAATATGAATTTATTCGTCATTAGAATCTGAAAATGAATAAAATAAAATATAAAAGATAATTTTATCCCTCGTATTTTAAAAAGTAGGATTTTCCCTTTAATATTTGATCAAAATCACACTTTTCCGTAAGAATTCAATGAAAATATTTGAGAAATCTTTGAAATATGAATTTATTCGTCATTAGAATCAGAAAATGAGTAAAATGATATATCAAAGATAATTTTATCCCTGGTATTTTAAAAAGTAGGATTTTCCCTTTACTATTTTATCAAAATCACACTTTTCCGTATGAATTCAATGAAAATATTTAATAAATCGATGAAATATGAATATATTCGTCATTAGAATCTGAAAATGAATAAAATAAAATATAAAAGATAATTTTATCCCAGGTATTTAAAAAACTAGGATTTTCCCTTTAATATTTGAACAAAATCACTCTTACCCGTATGAATTCAATGAAAATATTTAAGAAATGGATGAAATATGATTTTATTCGTCATTAGAATCAGAAAATCAATAAAATAAAATTTAAAAGATAATTATATCCATCGTATTTAAAAAACTAGGATTTTCCCTTTAATATTTGAACAAAATCACTCTTATGTGCATGAATTCAATGAAAATATTTGAGAAATCTTTAAAATATGAATTTATTCGTCAATAGAATCAGAAAATGAATAAAATAATATATAAAAGATAATTTTATCCCTCGTATTTAAAAAACTAGGATTTTCCCTTTAATATTTGATCAAAATCACACTTTTCCGAAAGAATTCAATGAAAATATTTGAGATATCGATTTTTTATGCATTAAATTGTCTTTAAAATCAGAAAATGAGTAAAATGATATATCAAAGATAATTTTATCCCTCGTATTTTAAAAAGTAGTATTTTCCCTTTACTATTTTATCAAAATCACACTTTTCCGTATGAATTCAATGAAAATATTTAAGAAATCGATGAAATATGAATTTATTCGTCATTAGAATCTGAAAATGAATAAAATAAAATATAAAAGATAATTTTAACCCAGGTATTTAAAAAACTAGGATTTTCCCTTTAATATTTGAACAAAATCACTCTTACCCGTATGAATTCAATGAAAATATTTGAGAAATCTTTGAAATATGAATTTATTCGTCATTAGAATCAGAAAATGAATAAAATAAAATATAAAAGATAATTATATCCATCGTATTTAAAAAACTAGGATTTTCCCTTTAATATTTGAACAAAATCACTCTTATGTGCATGAATTCAATGAAAATATTTGAGAAATCTTTGAAATATGAATTTATTCGTCAATAGAATCAGAAAATGAATAAAATAATATATAAAAGATAATTTTATCCCTCGTATTTTAAAAAGTAGGATTTTCCCTTTAATATTTGATCAAAATCACACTTTTCCGTATGAATTCAATTAATATATTTGAGACTTCGATTTTTTATGCATTAAATTGTCTTTAAAATCAGAAAATGAGTAAAATGATATATCAAAGATAATTTTATCCCTCGTATTTTAAAAACTAGGATTTTCCCTTTAATATTTGAACAAAATCACTCTTACCCGTATGAATTCAATGAAAATATTTGAGAAATCTTTGACATATGAATTTATTCGTCATTAGAATCAGAAAATGAATAAAATAAAATATAAAAGATAATTATATCCATCGTATTTAAAAAACTAGGATTTTCCCTTTAATATTTGAACAAAATAACTCTTATGTGCATGAATTCAATGAAAATATTTGAGAAATCTTTAAAATATGAATTTATTCGTCAATAGAATCAGAAAATGAATAAAATAATATATAAAAGATAATTTTATCCCTCGTATTTAAAAAACTAGGATTTTCCCTTTAATATTTGATCAAAATCACACTTTTCCGTATGAATTCAATTAAAATATTTGAGACTTTGATTTTTTATGCATTAAATTGTCTTTAAAATCAGAAAATGAGTAAAATGATATATCAAAGATAATTTTATCACTCGTCTTTTAAAAAGTAGGATTTTCCCTTTAATATTTGATCAAAATCACACTTTTCCGTAAGAATTCAATGAAAATATTTGAGAAATCTTTGAAATATGAATTTATTCGTCATTAGAATCAGAACATTAATAAAATAAATTATAAAAGATAATTATATCCATCGTATTTAAAAAACTAGTATTTTCCCTTTAATATTTGATCAAAATCACACTTTTCCGTAAGAATTCAATGAAAATATTTGAGATATCGATTTTTTATGCATTAAATTGTCTTTAAAATCAGAAAATGAGTAAAATGATATGTCAAAGATAATTTTATCCCTCGTATTTTAAAAAGTAGGATTTTCCCTTTAATATTTGATCAAAATCACACTTTTCCGTAAGAATTCAATGAAAATATTTGAGAAATCGATGAAATATGAATTTATTCGTCATTAGAATCTGAAAATGAATAAAATAAAATATAAAAGATAATTTTATCCCAGGTATTTAAAAAACTAGGATTTTCCTTTAATATTTGAACAAAATCACTCTTACCCGTATGAATTCAATGAAAATATTTAAGAAATCGATGAAATATGATTTTATTCGTCATTAGAATCAGAAAATCAATAAAATAAAATATAAAAGATAATTATATCCATCGTATTTAAAAAACTAGGATTTTCCCTTTAATATTTGAACAAAATCACACTTTTCCGCATGAATTCAATGAAAATATTTGAGAAATCTTTAAAATATGAATTTATTCGTCAATAGAATCAGAAAATGAATAAAATAATATATAAAAGATAATTTTATCCCTCGTATTTAAAAAACTAGGATTTTCCCTTTAATATTTGATCAAAATCACACTTTTCCGTATGAATTCAATTAAAATATTTGAGACTTCGATTTTTTATGCATTAAATTGTCTTTAAAATCAGAAAATGAGTAAAATGATATATCAAAGATAATTTTATCCCTCGTATTTTAAAAAGTAGGATTTTCCCTTTAATATTTGATCAAAATCACACTTTTCCGTAAGAATTCAATGAAAATATTTGAGAAATCTTTGAAATATGAATTTATTCGTCATTAGAATCTGAAAATGAATAAAATAAAATATAAAAGATAATTTTATCCCAGGTATTTAAAAAACTAGGATTTTCCCTTTAATATTTGAACAAAATCACTCTTATCTGCATGAATTCAATGAAAATATTTAAGAAATAGATCAAATATGAATTTATTCGTCATTAGATCAGAAAATGAATAAAATAAAATATAAAAGATAATTATATCACTTGTATTTAAAAAACTAGGATTTTCCCTTTAATATTTGAACAAAATCACTCTTACCCGTATGAATTCAATGAAAATATTTAAGAAATGGATGAAATATGATTTTATTCGTCATTAGAATCAGAAAATGAATAAAATAAAATATAAAAGATAATTATATCCATCGTATTTAAAAAACTAGGATTTTCCCTTTAATATTTGAACAAAATCACTCTTATGTGCATGAATTCAATGAAAATATTTGAGAAATCTTTAAAATATGAATTTATTCGTCAATAGAATCAGAAAATGAATAAAATAATATATAAAAGATAATTTTATCCCTCGTATTTAAAAAACTAGGATTTTCCCTTTAATATTTGATCAAAATCACACTTTTCCGTATGAATTCAATTAAAATATTTGAGACTTCGATTTTTTATGCATTAAATTGTCTTTAAAATCAGAAAATGAGTAAAATGATATATCAAAGATAATTTTATCCCTTCTATTTTAAAAAGTAGGATTTTCCCTTTAATATTTGAAGAAAATCACTCTTAGCCGTATGAATTCAATGAAAATATTTAAGAAATTGATGAAATATGATTTTATTCGTCATTAGAATCAGAAAATTAATAAAATAAAATATAAAAGATAATTATATCCATCGTATTTAAAAATCTAGTATTTTCCCTTTAATATTTGATCAAAATCACACTTTTCCGTATGAATTCAATGAAAATATTTGAGATATCGATTTTTTATGCATTAAATCGTCTTTAAAATCTAAAAATGAATAAAATGATATATCAAAGATAATTTTATCCCTTCTATTTTAAAAACTAGGATTTTCCCTTTAATATTTGATCAAAATCACAAATTTCCGTATGAATTCAATGAAAATATTTGAGAAATCGATGATTTATGCATTAAATCCTCTTTAAAATCAGAAAACGAATAAAATGATATATCAAAGACAATTTTATCACTCGGATTTTAAAAAGTAGGATTTTCCTTTTAATATTTGAACAAAATCACTCTTACCCGATGAATACAATGAAAATATTTAAGAAATCTATGAAATATGAATTTATTTATCATTAGAATCAGAAAATCAATAAAATAAAATATAAAAGATAATTTTATCCTTTGTATTTTAAAAAGTAAGAATTTCCCTTTAATATTTGAACAAAATCACTCTTACCCGTATGAATTCAATGAAAATATTTAAGAAATCGATGTAATATGATTTTATTCGTCATTAGAATCTGAAAATGAATAAAATAATATATAAAAGATAATTTAATCCAGGTATTTAAAAAACTAGTATTTTCCCTTTAATTTTTGATCAAAATCACACTTTTCCGTATGAATTCAATTAAAATATTTGAGATATCGTTGAAATATGAATTTATTCATCATTATAATCTGAAAATGAAAAAAATGTTATATCAAAGATAATTTTATCCCTCGTATTTTAAAAAGTAGGATTTTCCCTTTAATATTTGAACAAAATCACTCTTATCTGCATGAATTCAATGAAAATATTTAAGAAATAGATCAAATATGAATTTATTCGTCATTAGATCAGAAAATGAATAAAATAAAATATAAAAGATAATTTTATCCCTCGTATTTTAAAAAGTAGGATTTTCCCTTTAATATTTGATCAAAATCATACTTTTCCGTAAGAATTCAATGAAATTATTTGAGAAATCTTTGAAATATGAATTTATTCGTCATTAGAATCAGATAAATAATAAAATATAATATAAAAGTAAATTTCATCCCTCGTATTTTAAAAAGTAAGAATTTCCCTTTAATATTTGAACAAAATCACTCTTACCCGTATGAATTCAATGAAAATATTTAAGAAATCGATGAAATATGATTTTATTCGTCATTAGAATCAGAAAATCAATAAAATAAAATATAAAAGATAATTTTATCCCTTGTATTTTAAAAAGTAAGAATTTCCCTTTAATATTTTAACAAAATCACTCTTACCCGTATGAATTCAATGAAAATATTTAAGAAATCGATGAAATATGATTTTATTCGTCATTAGAATCAGAAAATCAATAAAATAAAATATAAAAGATAATTTTATCCCTCGTATTTAAAAAACTAGGATTTTCCCTTTAATATTTGATCAAAATCACACTTTTCCGTATGAATTCAATTAAAATATTTGAGACTTCGAT
The DNA here is from genome assembly GCA_963082975.1 of Labia minor. NCBI lineage: Eukaryota > Metazoa > Arthropoda > Insecta > Dermaptera > Spongiphoridae > Labia > Labia minor. Next base: position 89,284,151 of record OY720345.1, read on the forward strand.
TTTTTATGCATTAAATTGTCTTTAAAATCAGAAAATGAGTAAAATGATATATCAAAGATAATTTTATCCCTTCTATTTTAAAAAGTAGGATTTTCCCTTTAATATTTGAAGAAAATCACTCTTAGCCGTATGAATTCAATGAAAATATTTAAGAAATTGATGAAATATGATTTTATTCGTCATTAGAATCAGAAAATTAATAAAATAAAATATAAAAGATAATTATATCCATCGTATTTAAAAATCTAGTATTTTCCCTTTAATATTTGATCAAAATCACACTTTTCCGTATGAATTCAATGAAAATATTTGAGATATCGATTTTTTATGCATTAAATCGTCTTTAAAATCTAAAAATGAATAAAATGATATATCAAAGATAATTTTATCCCTTCTATTTTAAAAACTAGGATTTTCCCTTTAATATTTGATCAAAATCACAAATTTCCGTATGAATTCAATGAAAATATTTGAGAAATCGATGATTTATGCATTAAATCCTCTTTAAAATCAGAAAACGAATAAAATGATATATCAAAGACAATTTTATCACTCGGATTTTAAAAAGTAGGATTTTCCTTTTAATATTTGAACAAAATCACTCTTACCCGATGAATTCAATGAAAATATTTAAGAAATCTATGAAATATGAATTTATTTATCATTAGAATCAGAAAATCAATAAAATAAAATATAAAAGATAATTTTATCCTTTGTATTTTAAAAAGTAAGAATTTCCCTTTAATATTTGAACAAAATCACTCTTACCCGTATGAATTCAATGAAAATATTTAAGAAATCGATGTAATATGATTTTATTCGTCATTAGAATCTGAAAATGAATAAAATAATATATAAAAGATAATTTAATCCAGGTATTTAAAAAACTAGTATTTTCCCTTTAATTTTTGATCAAAATCACACTTTTCCGTATGAATTCAATTAAAATATTTGAGATATCGTTGAAATATGAATTTATTCATCATTATAATCTGAAAATGAAAAAAATGTTATATCAAAGATAATTTTATCCCTCGTATTTTAAAAAGTAGGATTTTCCCTTTAATATTTGAACAAAATCACTCTTATCTGCATGAATTCAATGAAAATATTTAAGAAATAGATCAAATATGAATTTATTCGTCATTAGATCAGAAAATGAATAAAATAAAATATAAAAGATAATTTTATCCCTCGTATTTTAAAAAGTAGGATTTTCCCTTTAATATTTGATCAAAATCATACTTTTCCGTAAGAATTCAATGAAATTATTTGAGAAATCTTTGAAATATGAATTTATTCGTCATTAGAATCAGATAAATAATAAAATATAATATAAAAGTAAATTTCATCCCTCGTATTTTAAAAAGTAAGAATTTCCCTTTAATATTTGAACAAAATCACTCTTACCCGTATGAATTCAATGAAAATATTTAAGAAATCGATGAAATATGATTTTATTCGTCATTAGAATCAGAAAATCAATAAAATAAAATATAAAAGATAATTTTATCCCTTGTATTTTAAAAAGTAAGAATTTCCCTTTAATATTTTAACAAAATCACTCTTACCCGTATGAATTCAATGAAAATATTTAAGAAATCGATGAAATATGATTTTATTCGTCATTAGAATCAGAAAATCAATAAAATAAAATATAAAAATAAATTATATCCCTCGTATTTAAAAAACTAGGATTTTCCCTTTAATATTTGATCAAAATTACACTTTTCCGTATGAATTCAATTAAAATATTTGAGACTTCGATTTTTTATGCATTAAATTGTCTTTAAAATCAGAAAATGAGTAAAATGATATATCAAAGATAATTTTATCCCTCGTATTTTAAAAAGTAGGATTTTCCCTTTAATATTTGAAGAAAATCACTCTTAGCCGTATGAATTCAATGAAAATATTTAAGAAATTGATGAAATATGATTTTATTCGTCATTAGAATCAGAAAATTAATAAAATAAAATATAAAAGATAATTATATCCATCGTATTTAAAAATCTAGTATTTTCCCTTTAATATTTGATCAAAATCACACTTTTCCGTATGAATTCAATGAAAATATTTGAGATATCGATTTTTTATGCATTAAATCGTCTTTAAAATCTAAAAATGAATAAAATGATATATCAAAGATAATTTTATCCCTTCTATTTTAAAAACTAGGATTTTCCCTTTAATATTTGATCAAAATCACAAATTTCCGTATGAATTCAATGAAAATATTTGAGAAATCGATGATTTATGCATTAAATCCTCTTTAAAATCAGAAAACGAATAAAATGATATATCAAAGACAATTTTATCACTCGGATTTTAAAAAGTAGGATTTTCCTTTTAATATTTGAACAAAATCACTCTTACCCGATGAATTCAATGAAAATATTTAAGAAATCTATGAAATATGAATTTATTTATCATTAGAATCAGAAAATCAATAAAATAAAATATAAAAGATAATTTTATCCTTTGTATTTTAAAAAGTAAGAATTTCCCTTTAATATTTGAACAAAATCACTCTTACCCGTATGAATTCAATGAAAATATTTAAGAAATGGATGAAATATGATTTTATTCGTCATTAGAATCAGAAAATGAATAAAATAAAATATAAAAGATAATTATATCCAGGTATTTAAAAAACTAGTATTTTCCCTTTAATTTTTGATCAAAATCACACTTTTCCGTATGAATTCAATTAAAATATTTGAGATATCTTTGAAATATGAATTTATTCATCATTATAATCTGAAAATGAAAAAAATGTTATATCAAAGATAATTTTATCCCTCGTATTTTAAAAAGTAGGATTTTCCCTTTAATATTTGAACAAAATCACTCTTATCTGCATGAATTCAATGAAAATATTTAAGAAATAGATCAAATATGAATTTATTCGTCATTAGATCAGAAAATGAATAAAATAAAATATAAAAGATAATTATATCACTTGTATTTAAAAAACTAGGATTTTCCCTTTAATATTTGATCAAAATCACACTTTTCCGTAAGAATTCAATGAAAATATTTGAGAAATCTTTGAAATATGAATTTATTCGTCATTAGAATCAGAAAATGAGTAAAATGATATATCAAAGATAATTTTATCCCTCGTATTTTAAAAAGTAAGAATTTCCCTTTAATATTTGAACAAAATCACTCTTACCCGTATGAATTCAATGAAAATATTTAAGAAATCGATGAAATATGATTTTATTCGTCATTAGAATCAGAAAATCAATAAAATAAAATATAAAAGATAATTTTATCCCTTGTATTTTAAAAAGTAAGAATTTCCCTTTAATATTTTAACAAAATCACTCTTACCCGTATGAATTCAATGAAAATATTTAAGAAATCGATGAAATATGATTTTATTCGTCATTAGAATCTGAAAATGAATAAAATAAAATATAAAAGATAATTTTATCCCTTGTATTTTAAAAAGTAAGAATTTCCCTTTAATATTTTAACAAAATCACTCTTACCCGTATGAATTCAATGAAAATATTTAAGAAATGGATGAAATATGATTTTATTCGTCATTAGAATCAGAAAATGAATAAAATAAAATATAAAAGATAATTATATCCAGGTATTTAAAAAACTAGTATTTTCCCTTTAATTTTTGATCAAAATCACACTTTTCCGTATGAATTCAATTAAAATATTTGAGATATCTTTGAAATATGAATTTATTCATCATTATAATCTGAAAATGAAAAAAATGTTATATCAAAGATAATTTTATCCCTCGTATTTTAAAAAGTAGGATTTTCCCTTTAATATTTGAACAAAATCACTCTTATCTGCATGAATTCAATGAAAATATTTAAGAAATAGATCAAATATGAATTTATTCGTCATTAGATCAGAAAATGAATAAAATAAAATATAAAAGATAATTATATCACTTGTATTTAAAAAACTAGGATTTTCCCTTTAATATTTGATCAAAATCACACTTTTCCGTAAGAATTCAATGAAAATATTTGAGAAATCTTTGAAATATGAATTTATTCGTCATTAGAATCAGAAAATGAGTAAAATGATATATCAAAGATAATTTTATCCCTCGTATTTTAAAAAGTAAGAATTTCCCTTTAATATTTGAACAAAATCACTCTTACCCGTATGAATTCAATGAAAATATTTAAGAAATCGATGAAATATGATTTTATTCGTCATTAGAATCAGAAAATCAATAAAATAAAATATAAAAGATAATTTTATCCCTTGTATTTTAAAAAGTAAGAATTTCCCTTTAATATTTTAACAAAATCACTCTTACCCGTATGAATTCAATGAAAATATTTAAGAAATCGATGAAATATGATTTTATTCGTCATTAGAATCTGAAAATGAATAAAATAAAATATAAAAGATAATTTTATCCCTTGTATTTTAAAAAGTAAGAATTTCCCTTTAATATTTTAACAAAATCACTCTTACCCGTATGAATTCAATGAAAATATTTAAGAAATCGATGAAATATGATTTTATTCGTCATTAAAATCAGAAAATGAGTAAAATGATATATCAAAGATAATTTTATCCCTTCTATTTTAAAAAGTAGGATTTTCCCTTTAATATTTGATCAAAATTACACTTTTCCGTATGAATTCAATTAAAATATTTGAGATATCGATTTTTTATGCATTAAATTGTCTTTAAAATCAGAAAATGAGTAAAATGATATATCAAAGATAATTTTATCTCTCGTATTTTAAAAAGTAGGATTTTCCCTTTAATATTTGAACAAATTCACTCTTATCTGTATGAATTCAATGAAAATATTTAAGAAATCTATGAAATATGAATTTATTCGTCATTAGCTTTGGCAGGTTCCATCTGAGCCTCACCTCCTGGGAGCCAATACCAGTGTGGATGTTTAACCAGGTTTATATATAATTACAAATAAAATAAATGGTCCGCCCGTTAGTTTATTTTATTTTAAAAAATTTTAACAAAAATAAAAATTGCTTATTTTTTCGTAGAGAATTTAATATAAGAAATAAAACAATTATTTTATTATTTCGCCTAAATTATAAAAATCAAAAGACTAAATATAAGATTATTAGATGACTGTGAAATTTTCCAATTGGACTATTATTTAATAATAAAATAAATAAAAATATTACTCAAATTCTAAATATTTTTTATTATTAATACATTAATTGCTAATTTCATAAAAATTTTTGAAGCGAAGACTAATTTTTTCAAAATATCCTACGGGCGGACCAAAAGCTTTCGAAATCTTAAAGTAGTTTTTTTTATAAATAACTCCTTTATTATTAAGTTTAGGTAAAAATGAATATAAAGAAACTTTTAGTAAATTCGATTCCCTATAAATTTAATACGATAGTATGATAATTCTCATAAAAATCGGTATTTATTGAGAAAATCAATAAAATGTGCTTCGACACCACTTTAAACTACCTTACCTTACTTATGGTCCGATCATGTCCAAAAACAATCCAATCCCCGCCCATCATTTTCAAAAAAAAACATCTAAATATTAAATTTAAAGACAATATCTCTTTTTGTTTAGACGTCTCGGTAACGAACGGCCGGCCTGCCGATTCAAAAAGTTTTTTTCGCAGTTTTGGATTTCAGAACCGTCTGAAAAATGGAGATCTCAAAAAATCTCGGAGCAAAATTTTCCGACTATCGTATAAGCTATCCTCATTCCATGAGGAAAGCTAAAATGATTTACTTCTAGCTGGAAAAAAATATTTTCTTTCTAAAACTGTGATTACGAGTAAATAAAATACAAAATTAAATTTTTTTGCCATATTTTGTATAATCAGTGTTTCATTTACAAAACTTTTTAAATATTTAATTAAAAAAAAAAATCTTAATGAAAATTTGTCTTTGAGAGAGCCCGGGGGAGGGGGGGGGGACCCCGCCATAGGAAGGTGTAGCGGCTAGTCAAAACTCCCCCAGGATCAAATCCTGGTTGCGCCACTGGTAGTTTATGAGATATTAATTATTTTAGTCATGCTTTGAATCCGGTGCTTCAAAATTTATCACATTTATCACACAGAACTCAATTTTCTAGATAAGCTAAGCCGATTAAATTTTTTGTATTCAAATAAACATCCTCTTTTGACACCTCTTGAAAATTTCACAAATTTATGTTGAGTATTTTATGAGATATTAATTATTTTAGGTACGAGTGCAAGAGAGTGCATTTTGCGCTCATTTAATTCCCGGCTTGAGGGGTTAATAAATGTTGGTTTTTTTGAAACTTTTTCGAAACCAATCCCAACTCCCTAGCTCTGAATATATTAATTAACTATAAATATTTCTTAGATTAAATATATACATAGTTTTTATTGATTAAGAGTAAAATATAAATACAATGAAAGGAGGTAAAGGTAAATTATATAATTAAAAAATAAAAAAAATCATTTTATTTTAATTTTTTAATAAATTTATAAAATTATACTTTTTATAAATATAATAAACTAATGACTGAACTAATTTGCAAATGAACTAGAAATTATGTTTAAGATAAAAGTTGAACTATTTCAGGATCTTCAGCAAGTTCGGCGGCTGTAGCACCATCAAGGTCTTTAGCATTACAATCAATTCCTAATTTTAATAACAATTCTATAACATCTCGATATCCACAGGAAGCAGCATAATGCAATGGTGTTTGAAGATAAGAATCACGTACATTGATATCGCTTCCAAAACGTTCACAGAGTATATGAACCATTTCTATATGACCTCGATCACATGCCCAATGTAATGGATTCATTCCTTCTTCATCGGTTAATTTTAATAAACTATGATTATTTTTAACAATTTCTATTACCTGTGTTAAATTTCCTTCTTTTACCCAATCAAAAATTGTTTTTTCAGAATCTTTTAATATCGATTCTTTATTAGCAAGTCGACTTACAGTTACCCAAGAATGATTTTCCTCTGATCCTAAAATCAATAAATGAGTAAAAAATAATTGATTTGTATTTAATAAACACCATAGCTTTTTAAAACTATAAACTTGAAAATAAATTTTTTATAATTTAATTTCAAATAAATTATTTGGAATTAAAAAGAATCACTTTTTTAATCTATTTAGGATGCAAATATATAAATGACATGGCTACAATATATAATAGCCCCTCTGATAGGTGAATTTTTAGAGAATAATAAAAACTCACCATCACTATTTCTCCAATTTGGTGCTAAATCGTCTACTAACTGTATATAAGCTTCCATTGATTTCTCCTTAGAAAGATCACCAAGACTTGACCAAGCATCATGTTTAGCTCGTGGAACTCGTTGATACCAGGATGGTCTTGGTACATTACAAGGCCCTATTGTAACTTGTTTATAATATCCATATAATTGTAATAGATTGTTTGTATTTTGATTTCCAATGGTCGGGTTTCCACTTATGTAATTTGCAGCTTCCAAAAATGTTTTTTCAATCTCTACATTTTCTATATTATCCATCTAAATAGATATTTAATAATTATAGACATTTATTATAGTTATAAATATACACAACGTTTCGATTGCTACTTCTGCAATCAAAACGTTGTATATATTTTTTTTTTTTTTTTTAATAAATTTACAATAACAAATATCAATATGTGGTTTTATTTACAAAATTCCCTTATAAATAAAAACAGCCATCAAAGCTTTAATAATTTAATTTATTATAGTTATTATTAATAATATAATAGATATTTGAAGCAAATATTGAAGAAAAAAGGTCTTAAATTTCTGAGAACATAATCAGATAGGTTTAGTAGTACACACCTGATCAATTTCTCTCAAATAGTTTTCAAAAATATAAATGACAAATATGCAGGTCGTTAGGAAATTGACTGACTCTTACTAATAATTTAAATACTTTTGTGACATTAGTACTACATATATTATTCTATCTCACTTTCATTTCCCAATTCGACATGAAAGAAATAGAAATAAGAATATTTTCATGTAATTTCATAGTAATCGGCAAATGCAATGTTGAGCCCAATTTTTTTCAAAATGTGTGCTACCTCCCCCAGGTGGGTGGGTGCTGTTGCGATCCAGTGGGATGGCAATGGCCAAAGGTGCACATATGGAGAAAATTATATTACCTTTCTATTCGGAGTTCAATAAGTTTAAACAACAATGTTTCTAATTTGTACTTTTTTCTAAATTTTACATGAAAACATAATTAAATATTTCTATTTAATTTCTATTAAAATTTATAAAAAAAAAATGAATTTCCAAACGGCGCTGAGTAAAAAGGGTAATATTTGATCTATTATCCCCTTTTTAGAAAAAAACTTATTTGATAAGTTTGGGAATCACTAGACTAAAGCGTCACAATTTCCCTAATAAGCTGCAGTTAGCAATCATAAAGAATTCTAAAGTTAAATTTGAATTTCCCAGGTCATGAAACGTAAAAATATGCAAATTTTTTTAAATTCTGAGCAATGTGTAGAGAAAAACCTATATATATATGAAATATTAGTTAGAGATAAGACTTAGATCAACCTCAATCTAATGAAAAAAAAATCATTAAAAATCAATAAAAACACACAAACCTTTAAGTTCAATTTTTAATTTCAACTGTAATCTCTTTATTATCAATTTTATGGGTGACATCAAATAATTTCTCTAATACCGTTTTGTCATTAAATATGACGAATCCAAATCCTTTTGAAAGTCCTGTACTTTTATTAAATATAACTTGTGCAGAATTCACTGATCCAAAAGAACTAAAATATTTTTCTAAATCCTCGTGACATACAGTCCAAGGTAGATTTCCAACATAAATTTTGGGAAACTAAATTTAAAGAAAATATATTAATTATTTATATTTAATATTTAATATATATATATATATATATATATATATTACCTTTTTAGTTAAACTTGTAATAACTTTAGCCATTAGACACGTGAAATTTGATATAAATGAATTGTATGATTAAGCATAAACTGTGACAGATCAACACCAGATGCAGCACCAATTCCTGTTAATGGAAGCTGCTCACAACGAAGACGCCACTTGACTAAATATCGTTCAATGGACACATCAGATGATCTTACCTAAATTAATATAAATATATTTAAACATTTTTTGAAATAATTCATGCATTAAAATTTCTAAACTTTAATTTAAATATTTATTATAAAGATAAATAATTATTAATATATATATATATATTATAAGAATACTTACTTGCAAAGTGAAAAGAAATTTAGCTACTGGATTTCGCTCTAAAAGAAAAGCTACAGTTGCTATTAAGTCTTCAAATATAGCTGGCTCATAAAAACAATCTGAACTGATAATCAAATCAATTGATCCTAATTTATATATATCAGCTAAAAATAATCCCCAAGAAAGTCCAACTACACGTACCTAAAAATAAAAATTTATTTTCCTATTGATTATATATATATAATTAACATATTAGTTGAAAAGTTGAGGTTTAGAGTAATAATATACATATTATATTATATAATGAAAAATTTTACTTTAAATTCAAGTTTTAATTTGCTCTTCTCATAGTTTAATGGAACAATTCCTTAACTACTGTCTATTATGAAATATTATTTTATATAAATTAAATAGATGAATAGATTATTTATGATAAAATGATTGGGAATAATACGTTTAAAGTTCAATAATGATAATCAATCAATACAATTGTAAAATTATTTTCCAAAAGAATGCGCGTTTTTGTAAAGTGGAATAAATACAGTGATTTCTTTTTTGAAAATAAATAATTTATGGATCTACCAATACGTTTTATTATCTTTACTACAAATTAATAATATGATCAAGAAGGAAAGTGTTTTTTAAGATTTCAAATATTAGTTATACAAGATTAGAAATATATTAAAATGGATATTTCAAAGTTTAAAATGACATTGTTGATGAATTTCTAATTAAAAGAAAAAATGATGTTTAATGATGGAGATTGAGGTTACCTGAGAAGGATCAAGTTGGTTAACTTCACAACAATGACTTATGTGTTGTAAAGATTTAGGTGAAAGGGCTGAATCAGTTAATGTAACGTGAGCTCCACACTTTGCTGCAAGTATTCCTGGTAGGGCTGTACCCGCTCCTAATTCAAGAATATGTTTCCCTGGCAATTCAGTGCGATGGTCCCAAAGAAACCAAGCTAGTATTGGTGCACAAGGCCAGGTGTAAAAACTATAGGCGGCTTGTAATTGCTAAAACAATTAAATTGATTAAATACATTATAGCTTATGTCTTGTATTAAAATTTCATTTAACAATTAATAAAAACTTTAAACAAATCTCCATTATAAAAATTATTTATAGGTTAAAAAATGAGTAATTCCAGTAGCTTTTTATTTAAAATAAAAAAGAAAGCGATTAAACGTGTAAGATAAAAATTCCAATTATTAATTATTAATTTAACATTACCTCAGGTATAAGTACTTCAATTCCTTCAACTTCACTTGAAGTAGTAGAATTTTTTGATGAGGAAAAAAAGAACTTTTTTACATGTTCATTTATACCATCCGACATGACAAAGACCACATAATTCAAATTAAAAACTTAAAAATAAATACAATCAAAAAAAAATAATAAAAATATAGTATTTAAATATTTAGTTTAAGGAAATATAAGGAAATAATAATAATAATAATAATAATAATTGTTTTTTTAAGAAAGAATTTAAATAAAAATAAAAATATTTAATTAATGTGCGGGATCCTGACAACTACTAACTCTATCTGAGGGAATTTCTTTGTAACTTGTACTTAATGAAAATTTCAAAAGAGTGCGCTACCTGTCGTTTAAAAGTAAAAACCTTCAGATAAAGCAGTGATTCTCAACCTTGTTTTTTTACCGCGGCACACTTTTAACGGTTTAAAAATTTGGCGGCACACAAAGAAAAAGACAAGTGTAAAAGTTTACAATATTGAAAAAAAGTGGTCCCAAAAACGGTTTACCTTTAGACAAAATTAAACAAATTTAAGAGCCTCATAATTTCGCGGCACATTTTTGAAAATCTCGCGGCACACTAAAGTGCCTCAGCACAGTGGTTGAGAATCACTGAGATAGAGCACAGACACAGACCACAGACCACCACAGACCATCTGTTATCAGACTTGGATACTCAATGTTATTTTTTGAAACGGCGTTTTGCGTTATCTGGCAGAAACCTACCAGAAACTTTAAAAAAAAGGGGTGGGAACTTGCACCAAGTTTTTTAAATTTATTTTTATTTAGAATTTAGAAGGAATATTGAGAATTAAAAATTGTAGCATTTTGGCACGTTTTATAAATTTATTTTTATTTAGAAGGGATATTGGGAATTAAAAAAGGTAGAATTTTCAGTTAAGTGAAATATAATTTATTTGAAGATAAAAGTAACATTTCAGGAATAAATTTTGCTTATCTCAGAATATTGACAAAATGTTGGTTTTATATCCAAATAAATAATTCTGAAAATTCTACATACTTTTATGTAATTTACATATCTAAAAGAAACGAATAATGTTTTATGTAATATACAATATTTATTTGAAAATAAATTAAAATTACAAAATACTATTTACAAAATTTGTTATGATTTCACTAGTAAACATATCATTTTTAAATATTTGTTTGTTACACATTGTATTTAATTTTTCACTTTGGTTTGTAAATTTGTTTTAAATTTGTGTGTTTTGGTAAATTGCAATTATTGAATTTACACATCTAGATGAAACGAATAATGTTCCTTGTTGTAATATATAATATTTATTTGAAAATTTATTAAAATTATAAAATACTATTTACAAATTTTGTGATGATCTCACTAGTAAACTTATTAATCAATTTTTCCCATTCAAGTTGCATCCGTCGATAGATGATTATGATAAACCTTAAAATTAATATTTAAATGAAATTTAAATAACAGATTTCAAGTCATATGACTTCCACTCCCACATTAGAAATTTGCTTTAATTGTTCCTATTTAATTATATTTTAATTTATTTATTATTTATTAACTCATGATAGATATAGTTATAGGAATGTGGTCATTGCAGCTAAGAACTTAGAAAGAAAGTAGTTTCTTAAAGCAATAATTATGTAGAAGCACTATACATTTGAGCATCATATGCTCACCAGCTTTCTATTTGGCCACACATATTACGCCAAACTGTTTTTTTTTTTTAGTTTCTACTTACTAAGCTCTACTAAGCTAAGTAATGCTGCATAGCATTTGCTGCTTAGAACTGCTTTCTATGTGGCTACAAACTTAAAAGCGCCACAAAGATTGATGGTACTTTTACTCGCTTATATGTATTTATCAAATATCTTGTAGATCTTAAGGATTTTGTTGAAATTCATTTATTGGCGTTGAGCAATTATATATATATGAATATATTGGTCTGTGTCTTTTTAATTAAAACAATTTTATAATTGATTTTTCCAAATTAAAATAATTTTTCAACAATAATTAACAGATTTCAAAATAAAAATATTGCATTGATTTTTAAATTAATTTATCTTTGTATAATATATACTTATTGTATGATAAAACTAATTTTTCTTTTATTAAAATAAAACGTTTAAATACAAATCGATTTGATTTCGAGACTTCAAATCCGGATCGTTTCTAGGGTATATGCCGCCCGCGTGTGAGAATAATTTTGCCGCACCTTCCCCCAAAGTTGTTAAAAGTTTACAAATAAAAAAGATAAAGTAAATTCAAGTTAATTTAGTATTTTAAAAAATTGAAAAAAAATCGAAAGTTTTCAAGATCCTGATCGCAAAATCATTTGACCTTTTTTTTAGAACCATATTGAAAAAAATTAAAAAACAAAATGAATAAGTACTTTTAAGGTGGCTCGCCCCCCCCCCCCCCACACCATAGATTTGCCGCCAGGATGCCCCGCACCCCCTGCATCCCCGGATCGGAACGGCCCTGCTTCAAATCACACAAAGAATACAAAAATCTATAATTTGTAGATAGATTATAAAATTAATGTGCAATCTGGCTAAACTGGGTTTATATTCTTGAAGGTCAATTAAAAAAAAAATTAGCTGGAGTGTCTCCACTCGACTATCTCGCAAATTTGAATTGGATTAAATAACATATTATATTATATTTAAATTAAATTTAATTAATTATAAATTATAAATGAAAATTAATAAATAAATTATAAATTAAAATTAATTAATAATATTTATTAAAACAGTGCATGTTTGGTTGGCTCTTTATTGATGGCACCACGTCACGTGTGGGCGCATGAGATTTGAAGTGTTAAAAAATTAATTCTGGTACTTTCAGCGATTCAATAAAGCTGAAATTATATATATAGCAGTTTTATATAATTTTTAATCAAGTGGAAAAACTATCAAACATATATCTTTATTTTTACGGTCACTTTAGATGAAAAAAAAATCAAAAAATCGTTGTAGGTAATGACCTTCTTCCGGTTGAGCTACAATTCTCAAAAGTTGAGAGAAAACTACAAATTTTGAACAATGCCCATGTACCAAATTTCTTGATTTTAGCTCAAACCGTTTTTACGTAATCTTGTACAAACACACACACACACACAGACATTTTTCTCAATGATTCTCAATGATTCAGGAACCTTCAAAACGTATAAAAACATCAAAATCTCAACATGGAAAATTTTCGTGATCGCAATACTATCTCTGGCGAGATATTAAAAAACAGTAAATATATTGATATTAATTTTATTTTTAATAATAAACAATCTTATTGAAATCAATTCATTTATTCTAAAATTTGTATAATATATAATTTTATTAATATATATTAATTATATCAAATGATAAATCAAGAAAACTGATTAAAATTTTATTTATAATATACTGTTTCTAGAGAATCTAATTTTAAAAGAAAGTGAAATTAATTATATATATATATAAAAGAAATATGTGTTTTTTTTACATCATGTCATCATCTAAAATAAGAATGTGTACGTGATTATCTGCCCCCGAGGGCCGTCCTTGCCACTGGCCTTGTGCAAGTTGATTCGGGCATCGAACCCGACATCGCCATAACATTACGAACACACAAGAGAATACCTTCGTTAAAGTCTTCTTGAAAAGTTCAAATTAAAACAATAAATAAATCAAACCAATTATCCTATTTATTATTTCAATTAATTTAATTATTAATCAATAAGCCATATTAAAAATATATATATATTTATTTATTATTTATATAGTAAATAAAATAAAATAAAAATTATTTTTCATCACAAATATAGTAAATTCATTTGAAACAAGATTATATTTTATTAAATATACTAATGTACCTTTTGTATAATATTGTACATAAATAGATAAATAAATTGGTACTAAATCATCACACTATTTTCATTTATCACTTAGAAAATTATAAAAATTGTAAATTTTCTCTCTCTTTCTATAAAAGATGTATAAGATAAAATGCATGGATAGAATCATGTTTTGTTTTTTAATATCTCACCAGAGATAGTATTGCGATCACGAAAATTTTCCATGTTGAGATTTTGATGTTTTTATACGTTTTGAAGGTTCCTGAATCATTTTCACTAAGGTTGAGAAAAATGTATGTGTGTTTGTATGTGTGTGAATGGGTATGTGTGTGTGTGTATGTAGACAAGATTACGCAAAAACGGTTTGAGCTAGAATAATGAAATTTGGTAAACGGGAATTATTCAAAATTCGTAGATTTCTATCCACTTTTGAGAAATGTAGCTCAACCGGAAGAGGGTCATTACCTACAACGTTTTGATTTCTTTTCCTCTAAAGTGACCGTAAAAATAAAGATATATGTTTGATAATTTTTCACATGATTAAAAATTGTATAAAACTGCTATATATAGAATTTCAGCTTGATTGAATCGCTGAAAGAAACAGAATTAATTTTTTAACACTGCAAATCACGCGCCAACACGTGACGTGGTGCCTTCAACAAAGAACGCTGGTTTAATAAATATTATTTATTAATTTTAATTTATAATTAAATAAATTTAATTTAATTTAAATTAATATATGTTATTTAATCCAATTGAAATTTGCGAGATAGTCGAGAGGAGACACTCCAGATTTTTTTTATTTTAAATAATAATCTTAATCTTAAATATTCATAGTTCATAAGATAAGGAATAATTGTTTTAAAATACCGAGCTGCTGCTCGGTGAACCAGGTACTTATATATTATTAAGGCAAATTCTAATAATGTTATTTAAATATTAATAATGTTGTTTAAATATTTATATAAATAATCTCGGATTATATTATAGTATTGTGAAATTATATCAATCAATTTATCTAATTAACAACTCATAGGTGACAAAGGGTAAATTGTATTTCTTTTTTTTTCTGTCTCTCTCTCTCTCTTCTCTTCTTTGTCAATAACTAGAACGGAACTTAAAATTGTCAATATCTTGTTTATTTATATGTAATTTCCCTCATTTTTTTTTTTTTTTTATAATTCTAATCAAAATCTGACGGATAATCTTTCCTCTTTCTCCATCTCCATCCATCTATCCCCCCCCCCACCTCTTCTTGTATAAAATGTAAACGTGCAAGATTATTTTTTCAAATGGTTTGAAAAAAATCAAAAGAAAGAAAGAGAGAGAGAAAGAGTTTCTAGGCCAAAGTGGGCAGCCAGCCGAATGACAGATGAACACAAGATTGAAAAGCAAATTGAAAACGATGAAATGATGGAAACTAATTAATTTGTTTAAAAAAAATAAAAAAATAAAAATAACAAGATGAGATGTGAATATATAGGTTTTAAAAACAATTTAATTAATCAAATGAGTATTCAATTGTTTGACCTATAACATTCATTCATTCATTCATTCATTCTTTTCTAATTTGAATGATAAAAGAGACGGCGAGTACAATTTTATTTTATTAAATTTAAAAAAAGAAAATTTAAAACCATTTCTTCTATAAATCTATACTTATAAATTTTGGAAAATTTTTAATAAATTTTCTATTTAAAAAATAAAGTGTAGATTGAATCAATTTATATTTTTTTCCTATTGTTTTTTTTTCCCTCTCCATTTTAATTACTTATCTATATCTTATAAATGAAATAGATTTAAATTTATAATATTAATATATAAATTTTGAAAATATATCCATTTTTCATCACCTGTCACTGTTCAATGAAGATATAATTTCCTTTACATCTGACGAGCAGTATTTGTATTGTCAAGTGGTTTTTCGATTTTCTTGCTGTCTTTCATTGAGTTCATGTGTGGTACCCATTTTCCCACTTTCTGATTCTTTCTCATAGCTTTCAGACGATGAGATACTGCTTTTTAAGTCACATTTAATTGTTTCGCGAGTTCTTGTTGAGTCTGAGTATCGTCTTCGATCAATAAGGTTTGCAAGTTCTTGTCTTCAAACTTTTTCAAAAACACCACTTTAAATTTTTTAAACCACTCAAGCATTGAGTTTTGCCAAGAGCATGTTCACCGTATGCTTCGACAAGCATTCTATGCGATTCGGTAGCAGTTTTCTTTAAATGATAGCAGAAAACCTATGCTGTCCGCAAATCATAGTTCGTAGGTACAAAACTCGAAATGTTTGAAGTTATATAAAAAATATACCGGTGTTTGAAAATTAGGTTATTGTGTGTTGACAAACTTCGTCAGCTGTTAGAGGGAGAAGATGACGATCTTACGGACTTTAAACTAATAGCGAGCACCATCCATAGGGAAATTCCCTTTTTATACTTTTACACCTGGTAAATCTGATTTTGAATATCATTCGTAGATTTTTATTTACATGTACTAATAAAAGTAATTAATAGAAGCTTTCAATGAAAGGATATTAAAATCAAAACATTACAATGATTCAAGCTGGTATTGGAAAACATCTTATTATTCATCTACTATTCTATGAATATTATTATTAACATAAATATTTTTTAAAATTTTTTAAGATTTTTTTTTTTAAGAATTATGCGCTTGATCAATAAGCAAAAGGAATTCACCCTTCAATTAAAAAACTTGTGTATTATTATTATTATTATCATCCGATTTCTAGTATTTAATCAGCACTGAGCGGCATTAAAATTTCACATGTTTTATAATCTAGAACAGTGGTTCCCAATCTTTTCTGATTTGCGGCTCCCTAAATAATCGGATTTTTTCCGAGGCTCCCTTAATACATCCGAATTTTATATAAATTTTTACTCTTTTGAAAAATTGGAAAACTTTTCTTCCCTCCATCGGAAATGTTTCAGAGCATCGCAAAATCATCTGACCATTTTTTTTAGAAACAATATTGAAAAAAATTTAAAAATGATCGAAAATGTTCAAAAGTTTGCCCAAAAAATCATCTCTCTCTCTTACCTTTTTTTTTTTTTTAAGAACCAAAAATTTCAAGTATTAGAAAATTTTTTTGAGAATCACTGATCTGGACCCTAAAATTTTTTTTTATAAGGGTTGTAATATTTAAGAAAGAAACTTGCGAAGACTAAATCTTTCCCCAAAATCACATTTATTTTTTTTTTATTTTCATATCTTTTTAAGATAATGATTCTTCAAATATTTAATTTCATAAAAAAAACAAACAACTTCTTCTAAGGTTAACATTGTTTGCACCAGTAATTAATTTCATTCAGTTTGTATGAACTAAAATAAAGCAAATTTATGGATTTAATTATTCCCTTCAAATTATTATTATGTACATAAATTTCATGCACAGACATTAATAATAAATTTTTTTCAGATTAATCAATACGGGATTAGAAAGACATTATGATGATTTTTTTTTTCTTCCATTATTCATTTATAATTTATAATGTGATTAGAAACCCTATTAATTATTTATTCATTAAAGAAGTGTTGAAGAATTGCGTGTGTGTGTGTATGTTTAACAAATTTTTATTTCATTAAAGAATAAATGAAATAGATAGAGAGAGAGAGAGAGAGAGAGAAAGGGAGAACTTTAAAAATTTTAATTAATAATCACATTTAAATTTTATAATCAGTTTCTTTACTCTGTGTTTTATTATTATTATACATTAATTATATATACATTAATTTAATCTTATTTTCAACCCATTTTTTTTATTAACCACCTTTCCTAAGCCATCCAATATACGACAATATATATTTAATTGTAACTATATCGTCAGAGATAGTTTTGCGATCACGAAAATTTTCCATGTTGAGATTTTGATGTTTTTATACGTTTTGAAGGTTCCTGAATCATTTTCACTAAGGTTGAGAAAAATGTATGTGTGTATGTATGTGTGTGAATGGGTATGTGTGTGTGTATGTAACCAAGATTACGCAAAAACGGTTTGAGCTAGAATGATGAAATTTGGTACATGGACATTATTCAAAATTCGTAGTTTTCTATCAACTTTTGATAAATGTACCTCTACCGGAAGAGGGTCATTACCTACAACGTTTTGATTTTTTTTCCTCTAAAGTGACCGTAAAAATAAAGATATATGTTTGATAATTTTTCTCATGATTAAGAATTGTATAAAACTGCTATATATAGAATTTCAGCTTGATTGAATCGTTGAAAATACCGGAATTAATTTTTTGACACTGCAAATCTCACGCGCCAGCACGTGACGTGGTGCCATCAACAAAGAGCCAAACATGCGCTGGTTTATTAAATATTATTTATTAGTTTTAATTTATAATTTAATTAATTTAATTTAATTTAAATTAATATATGTTATTTAATGCAATTTAAATTTGCGAGATAGTTGAATGGAGACACTCCAGATTTTTGCTAGTATAATAAGTAAAGAAAGATAAGATAAAATATATATATATAATGACGTTTGGGAATTAATTTATTTCAAATCGTGGGTTGGTTCTGTACCCGGTCACAGCTCAGCTCTTATTTTTTTTTTGCAAAGGTTAATTTAAGCAAATAGCTAATATGTATGATAATAGGCCCGTTACTATTTCTAATTTGACTGATAAGGTTTCTTTTCTTGTAGTAGTATAAGGAGGGTCAAGAGTAAAGAAACCAGGGAATCGATCATGAAAAGAATCCCATCTTCAGTCAGTGAGATACATTGAGGCACGTCTTGTTCTAGATACATTCCGGAAACAACAGACACCACCTGATGAATAGAGAAGAAGAAATAAAATAAAAAAAAAAAAAAATCAAACCCAAAAACGTCTTTTGTCTCCCTGATTTCAATATAATAATAATAAAAGAAGCTCGGTGGGGAGCACGCGCGTGTGGACCACGCGCACCGTTTGCCTGATTCAGACCGTAACGGAGATGGATTCTCTCAACAAGACCATCCCTCCTCCCTTCCTCTCATCCCCACTCACCCGAACAACTTTTACATTCCAATTGTACACTCCAAAATACCTTCGAAGTATTAAATTAATATCTATTAAAATTAGCTGGAGTGTCTCCACTCGACTATCTCGCAATTTGAATTGGATTAAATAACATAATATATTAGATTTAAATTAAATTTAATTAATTATAAATTATAAATTAAAATTAATAAATAATATTTATTAAACCAGCGCATATTTAGCTCTTTGTTGATGGCATCACGTCACGTTTTGGCGCGTGAGATTTGCAGTGTTAAAAAATTAATTCTGGTACTTTCAGCGATTCAATCAAACTGAAATTCTATATATAGCAGTTTTATACAATTTTTAATCATGTGAAAATTTATCAAACATATATCTTTATTTTTACGGTCACTTTAGAAGAAAAAAAATCAAAACGTTGTAGGTAATGACCCTCTACCGGTTCAGCTACATTTCTCTAAAGTTAATAGAAACTACGAATTTTGAATAATGACGGCATACCAAATTTCATGATTCTAGTACAAAGCGTTTGTGCATACTATAGTATACTATAATTGAGATCTAGGTAGTATGAAAGTACCTTAAAATTTAGATATAGGTACCTATTATATAATCTACCTCAACAACACTGAAAACATCTTTTCAATTGTTTTTATTCTTAATTTATATAAATTTATTTTCTCAATTCGATCACATCCATTTATCTGTTCAATTTATTGTTATTGATCTATTCACACCGATCGTTTCCCAATTGGTTTCCCTTGTGTTTCAAATGTTTGTTTTTTATTTTTTTCTGAAAAAAAAAGTTTTCATGGTTTGTTAATTCTAGTAGTATAGAATATATATACATATAAATGATAGATTTGATAGACACTTTCTTAAAAACTATTACAATTTAATATATATATCTTTATATTATCATTATTATTACATTTTCTGCCAATTGCAAAATCAAAGATAATTCTAAAATATTATTAAAATAAAAATTTTTAATTTTATTTCGAAATTAAATAGTAAATTTTAATATTAAAAATATTAATACAATATTAATTAAAAAAGATTGGCAAGAGGAAAATTTCAATATGGGATGACGTCATTTGTGAAGAAAATACTAATAAAGTTGATTTTTCTCCAGGCTGAAACCAATACAGACCGATTTGTATTTATAAATATTATCTATGGTGTGTGAATTTCAAAAAAAAAATCCTTCGAGCGGTTAATTAATTAATTAATTGACAATATATATATATATATAAGTATATACACATTTATATATACAATTGTTGCTACTATAATAAGATAAGATATATACTATCATTATTATTACATTTTTTGCCAATTTCAAAATCATAAACTTGAGATTTTAACTGAATATCATAGATGTATGTAACTTTTCCAGTTTTAGAAAAAAAATGAATGCTTCATAGTTTAGAACTTTTTTAAAAAATATATAATTTGATAAATTAATTATTAAAATTTGCTTGATTTTTTTTTATCAAATTTTATTGGAAAAAAGTGGTAAATACTAATTTTTTTAATATATGTTGAAACTAAGTAATCTTATGTGATAGATATCTTTACATTTTTCTCAATCTTAGTGAAAATGATCCAGGAACCTTCAAAACGTATAAAAACATCAAAATCTCAACATGGAAAATTTTCGTGATCGCAATATTATCTCTGGCGAGATAGTAAAAATCTAATACCTACATAGACTTAATGAAATCTAGCATAGATAGAAAATTTTATCTTTGTAAAATTATCCTACTTTTTGTAGATTTTTGCTATTTCTATTATAAATCGTTTTCTAACAATTTTCCTATAATTCATTTACCGTATATCAATTTACTTAAAATATTAATTTTGAAATTTTAGAGTCAAATGTTTCAAATATTAGATAATTTTTATTTTCTATGTTTATAAAGTACAAGGTGGGGGGGGGGGGTTATAGTTTAAAAAACATAAAAAATAAAAAATGGCCTATTCTATTTCTAATCTCAAGTTGAAACATTTATCTAAGATGGCCACTAGGCAAACAAGGCAAGTTCTTGAAATATTCTTACATGGGAAGTAATAAATTGATGCAATCATCCTTTTAACGAAGCAAGGCAGGCACCTGGACTTGGTTTCCCGTCAACTAAAAGCTTTGTTTTTGTTTTTGTTTTTTTTTTCTCTTCTTACATTCTCATTAGAGTAACTTGAAGATATTTTATTATCTCTTATTGTTACTATCTATGCTTCCATTTTGTAGATTAATTTATGATAAAGATGTAATGAATTTCAATTAGTAGAAATTATTATATATTCTCAATCATTTTAAATTGAGGAATTTTGTATATGTATGTACCTACATATATAGGAATTTAAAAACAAATATAAATTAAACCATCTATATTTTATTAATAAAAATAAAAGAATGGATTCTTTTGAATAATTTTTTTATTATAAAAAAAAAAAAAAGAAAAAACATTCTACATAATTTTTTGAGGACTATTCTTAGTAAACAAAAGTTCTTTTGCAACTAATGGAGCAAGACCAGCACTAAATATCAATCACATGGCAGTTTAGTATCGTGTGGGGGTTAACTTCAAAATGTAGACTACAAAAAGAAGTTCGATATTTGACAATCGAGTTGGAAAAACTGCGGAGATTATTTATATATATATATCTTATTATATGTGATCAAAAATACAAATATTTTTTTCTTATGTTAATACACTCGTCCCGAACATATTTTACATGTTTATAGTTTCAACTAAATACATCGTTTTTTTTTTTTTGTTTTTTTTTTATTTCTGAGTTTAGAAATGTATTGCGGATTTGATGATTTTCTTCTGCTACGACAAAAAATGAATCTAACAATAAAAATCGTGTCAAATTTTAAGTAAAAATAAACAAAAAAAATTGAAATTAAATGTTTCCAAGATGACTGAGAAGATATTTTGGTCTACGTTTTCTTCAATTAACATGACATAGTATCACAGCCGTAGGTGTTTTACCACAACTATTAAACTATTTATATAGAATATTTTTTGAAATGATTTTCAAAAGTGATCGATATCAATTGGTAAATACAACCTAAGTATGTACTACATAGGAAGGTACCTACATATGAACATATACTTTTAAATGATTATTCACTGGACTTCTATAGCAGATATAATCTATATATATATAAATAAATAAATAAATAAATAAATATCTATATTGAAAATGGAAGATGACAATTTTTTTAAATCAAATAATTTAATCTATAATTTTACATTAAAAACTAATTATACATATAATAATAATTACATTTGTAATATAATATCCAAGTATTTCTTATTTGCTTTCTTGAAAAACTTTTGTTTTATTTAACGCTTAAAATAATTAGAGCAAAATAATGCTTAAATACGATACAAGTTAAATTTAATCACGGCAATGAATGAATGTCAACATGAAATTAAGATTCAGTGAATCTTTAATTAATGTTTTCTTATTATAATAATTATTATGATTACTTATTTATATATAAAAGAAGAAGTTATTACATTTATTATTAAGCTATATTAATTTGTTGTTTTTTTTTATTTTACTTTTCGAACTCTCATTCCCTGTGTGTGTGCTATATCTAACGTCACTTGTTTCCGGGATTGTCCCGTTTTTAGATGCTTTGTCCCGGTGTCCCCAAAAATGTCTTCGGCAGAGCTTATTGTCCCTTTTTTAAAACATTTAGATCATTTCCGAATTTTTTTCAAAAATTTTTCAATTTGGTTCTTAAAAAAAGTCGAAATTGGCAGTCGTGGGACTGGCCGACAGAAGTGAAAACTTCTGCGTAAGAAATTTGAAAGCAGATGGAATGCGCACCAGCTTCACGAGAAAAATGAATTTTATATACGTATATATATATATATATATATATATATATATATATAATTCATAATTATTTTTTTCAGCAAACTGGTTATTATTACAAAAATATTAAAAATACGAGGTGTATGAATATATATATATATATATATATATATATATACAACTTTGTTTAAAATATTGCAATACGAACTGTTTTATAAATTGTTATCTCTAACATAAAATATATATTTATTATGTGAAGTTAATTTCGTATAATTTTGATTATATATGTATATATGAAATGAACTTTACATAATAAATATATATTTATATGTCAGAGATAACAATTTATATAACAGTTCTAATGACAATTCAAATGCTCTGTGGGATGAACTGACTATCACCAGAGTGGCAACGACATATTCACATATCGCCGATATCAGAAATAGTAGTGTCTAACATTCTGGCGTATTGCGCATGCGTATATCTGTCGGGTCGTGGTGTCGGGTCGTTTTCGTAGGGTCGGTCTCCCTCACGCGAGTTCTATACTTTTACCCCATCCCGAAAAAGTGCTCAACGCCGCTAAAGATGTTTTCACTTGAAAAAAACAAAAAAAAAGGTAAAACATATTTTGGACTAAGCTCTTAAACATTTCCGAATTTTTTTCAAAAAGTTTTCAATTTGGTTCTAAAAAACAAACAAAAAAAAATGTCCCCGGTTTGGTGTTTTCAAAATATGGTCACCGTAACTTTATCTATCAAAAAAAAGTCAGAAATTAATTTTTAAAAATTTATACACTCACTATCTCTCTTACATTTATTCCGAAACTATGTGAGTGATGGTAATTACATAGAGCGGTATTAAATCCATTGAAATAATATAAAAATTAGCTGAAGTGTCTCCACTCGACTATTTCGAAAATTTGAATTGGAATAAATAACATAATATATTATATTTAAATTAAATTTAATTAATTATAAATTATAAATTAAACTTAATAAATAATATTTATTAAACCAGCGCATGTTTGGTTCTTTGTTGATGGCACCACGTCACGTGTTGGCGCGTAAGATTTGCACTGTCAAAAAATTAATTCTGGTACTTTCAGCGATTCAATCAGGCTGAAATTCTATATATAGCAGTTTTATATAATTTTTAATGATGTGAAAATTTATCAAACATATCTTTATTTTTACGGTCACTTTAGAAGAAAAAAATCAAAACGTTGTAGGTAATGACCCTCTTACGGTTGAGCTTCATTTCTCAAAAGTTGATAGAAAACTATGAATTTTGAATAATGCCCATGTACCAAATTTCATCATTCTAGCTCAAACCGTTTTTGCGTAATCTTGGTTACATACATACACACACACATATTTTTCTCAACCTTAGTGAAAATGATTCATGAACCTTCAAAACGTATATAAACATCAAAATCTCAACATCGAAAATTTTCCTGATCGCAATACTACTTATCTCTTTCGAGATAGTAAAAACAATAACTTTATAGGGATAAAATTTAAATAGTATTTATTTTGGTACTACTACTTGTATTATAATCATGTAAAGTAATGATATTCAATAATAAATTAAATTAATTCATTAAGATTGTAATTGAAGAAAAAAAATTAAGATAGAATAGGAATTGAATAGAATTGATGATACGGCCAATAATTATACTTACTATATGATAATTTAATTTTATGATCGAGAATCAAAAGGATAAATGATTACAGATACAAGTAACTTATAAACTGTACCACTATATAATATATAGAATATATTTTAGATATTACAAATTTAGTTATAAAGTTGTCTTAGTTGGTCTTTAAATTAATATATTGAAGTAATGAAGAATGTAAGCCAAACATCTAAATTACTCGTCATTTAAAAGACTTTAATTAAATTTAATCTGTAATTCTTCTTCATTTTCTCCTTCATCTTCTTCTTCTTCTACTTCTTTTTCTGAATAGACAGTTGATATTTATAATGACAACTTGTAAACTGAATTAAAATGATTATTATTATTTTCTTTTCTTTCAATTTTCTTTTCTTTTTCTCCTATTCTATTTCTATTTCTATTTTTCTATGCTACTGTCCTTTTTATTTTTAAGTAGAAGTAGAACACAAC
Organism: Labia minor; assembly: GCA_963082975.1. NCBI lineage: Eukaryota > Metazoa > Arthropoda > Insecta > Dermaptera > Spongiphoridae > Labia > Labia minor. The sequence continues at coordinate 89,309,399 of OY720345.1, forward strand.
AGGAAACAGATTTTCCTTGGAATTCGTCACGGCACCGTTGATTTCTTCCTTAACTCTTTAGAACTACTATTACTATTATTATTATTATTTTTATTATTAATATTATTAATTTTATATTAATATTATCAATAGTAGTAGTAGTAGTAGTGATAAATATAGATAAGTAGAAAAATATTTTTAATGGATTGACAAATGAACTCCTTAAGAAAAGAGGAAGTCAGATCAGATTTTATAAATAAATAAATAAATAAATATACATGTTTTATATATAAATTTAAACCATAATTTAAAAGTATTATTTTTTTAAAAAAAAACTTTAAATTTAGATATTAGAGACAAAATTAACATACAATGTAATTATAAAATAGCAATGAAATAGAACTAATAAATTTAGACATGATTACGATTTATTTCTAACATTTAATTAATTCCAGAATAGAATATATATTATATTCTTTGTTTTTTTTTAAATTTTATTTACATAGAAATTATAATAAATAAATTAAAAAAATAATTAATTAAGCAATAATTTATTTAATTAATATTATTGCTGTTCTTAATTAATTATTTTTAATTTGTAAATTTATTTGTTGATATAAATTGTAAATATAATATTAAATGACAATCAATGAGATATTACACATAATTTTATTATAATTTTCAAGTTAAATTTGAATATTAATGTACACCCATTATTAATTTAAATACTCTCTCCATTGAAGAATGAATGAATTTTTTCATTATTAGATTTTATTTTTCTTGAATCTTTTACTAATAAAAAAATAACCTCTGACTTTGTACGTCCTACGCAAGAACAACGCCTATCAAGCCGTTATATCAATGAGGTGTCTTATGATCAGTAGAACCTTGATTTTCTTGATTGGAGGCGCTATCAAGTAGCTTTTCCCCAATGTTGTTCCCGGAGGCTGGGTTGACTCCGTCCCATAGACCCCAGCTAGGGAAATTCCCTGGCCAGGCCCGGGTCTTGATCCCAGGATCATGTGAATGGGAGGCAGGTTCGCTACCCACACACTCAATGACGCCTTCATCTTTTTACTAATACTCGTACTTAAATAGAAAAACAAAACATTTACTTATTTTATTTCATTTAATTACAAACTTATTTATTAATTATTATTATTATTTAAGTAATTTTTCTTATGAATTTGTGAAAAATAACTATGGCAGTCAAGTTTTCTCTAAAAAATAAAATATATATTGTAAATAATCATGATATTTTATGATTATTTATTATATTTTGAACTTATTTTTTTTTTTTGCGAATAATATCATCAGTTTATGTCTCTTTGGTATTATTCTGCACTTCTAAATTATCATGCTCATAGTTAATCCCAAAAAGTATTTTAAAAAGAGAAAAACCCTTTGTATATGACACGTCATCATCATCAATCAAAGTTAAGCAGAAGAAATAAAAAAAAATTAAATAAAAAACACAAATAAAAATTAAAAAAAAATTGAATTTATTTAGAAAAAAAAGCAAAAACATTTTAATATACTCATAAACAAATTGCATTTATTGCAATATGGTATGTACACTATATTTATACATTATATCTAATAACAAAATTTGCATTTTGAAAAAAAAATCTAATTATTTATAGAATCTTCTTACTCATTCTTTTATAAATGGGCTTATTTATTTATTTATTTTTTTTAACTTAAAAAAAGTTAAAATTTATATAATGACATTGTAATTTATGGGAACTCTACATTTTTAATCCTCGATTAAACGAAACTAATTCAATAGTCATTCAAAATATTAATCTGTGCATTTTTTATTTGTTTAATTTTATTATATTAAGGTGCGAGAATATCATCCCCTTCTTAAAATTAAGTATTTAATTTTTTTTACACTTAAATATATAAGATTAATGTTAATACCCTTGAAATAATTATAATTATTAATATGTGAATTAAAATCGAGAAGGCTGCGGTGGGCAGGACACGTGGCTAGAATGGGGGCGGAAAGAATGGCGAAAAATATAATGGGAGGCGGGGGGGAAGCCGAGTGGAAAACACCCGCTTGGAAGACCAAGGACGCGGTGGGTGGATAATGTAGGAAGGAACGTGAGAGAGATGGGAGAGGAGAGGGATTGGAGGGTTGTGGCTCAGAATAGGGACACTTGGAGAAGTGCGGTTGCTGCGACCAAGAACTTTCGAGTCCCGTAGAGCCACAGAGATAGATAATATATATGTGCGGGCACCTGTTTTTCCAATATTTATTCAGTCTTCAGGGATCTAGCCTTCTTTCCATCTTTTCCTGGGTCATCCCCGACTTCTGACTCTCTCGGGACGGTTTACCGTTCTGCATTCTGTCGACATCTTTCTCTTTGATGGACCTAATCTACTATATCCTGAAAACCGCTTATTGGAAGGATAGCCCGAAATTTTTCATCCTTTAATGACTTATATTTTTAACCGCTTTCTTAAGGTTTCATTTGCTAGAGATCTGTACTTCCAAATAGTTAGAGTTAGAAACCTGTTTTATTGGACTGTTGTTAATTTACTCCTAAGTTACACCTAAAAGAGGCAATCGCCATACATTTTGTCTTGGTGTTAAGACGGTCGAAATGTTTTCACAGAATTTGTCCAGGAAAATTCGAAGAACTTCGCACTTCAGCGATAAAACCATGTCATCAGTTTAGCAGTCCACTGGTAAGTTAATTTCTCTCAATTAATATCCAAGAAAAATTGGGTAAATTTTCTTTTTTCATTATCACATTGAGGAGCATAAGGCTTAATCAATCTCCTTGTCTCACTTCACTGAAGATGTTAATAGGTTTTGATGTTTCGCTATTGGACTTGATGTAAATCGTGTTGCCGATGTTTAAATCTTGGATGATTTTTATAATTTTTGGAGAAATACCTCGCTTTAGATCACACTTCATAACATCTTGAAACCTTACGCGACCAAAAAATTTTGAGAGATTAACATAGGAAAGATATGCTGGTCTGTTAAACTCTATTCTCTATTGCCTTTACAGCCAGTTGTCAAATGATGAATATAGCATCTGTAGTGGATCTGTAGTTCATCTCTTGGAAAGATAAACCCTGAAAGAATGTTCAAGATTATTATTATTATAATTAATAATAATGAATTATAAGAAGGCTAATCATATACTTAACTATATATATATATATTTACTATACTAAAAAATACAAAACAAGAAACCAACATTTAACATAAAAACATCATTAATTCCAATTGATAGATAATATCATAAGATTACTTAGTTTCAACATATATTAAAAAAAATAGTATTAACCACTTTTTTCCAATAAAATTTGATAAAAAAAATCAATCAAATTTTAATAATTAATTTATCAAATTATATATTTTTTTAAAAAAGTTCTAAACTATGAAGCATTCATTTTTTTTCTAAAACTTGAAAAGTTACATACATCTCTGATATTCAGTTAAAATCTCAAGTTTATGATTTTGAAATCGGCAGCAAATGTAATAATATTGATAATATATATTGTATATAATAAATTGTAATAGTTTTTAAGAAAGTGTCAATCAAATCTATCATTTATTCTATATTACTAGAATTAACAAACTATGAAAACTTTTTTTTTCAGAAAAACTGGTAAAACAATAAAAAACAAACAAACAATTGAAACAAGGGAAACCAATTGGGAAACGATCGCTGTGAATAGATCAATTTAATATAATCAATTTATATAAATTAAGAATAGAAACAATTGGAAAGATGTTTTCAGTGTTGTTGTTGTTGTAGATTATATAATAGGTACCTATATCTAAATTGTAAGGTACTTACTTACATACTACCTAGTAATATATTATAGTATACTATGTAAATATTAAAGTAATTCTTTAATTTATTTATGATACTTTTTTTTCTTAATACAAGTTTAAAAAGATTAGTATTATTAAAATAAAAGTAATTATTAAAAAAAAGATAAAAATAAAGAGAGAGAAAGAAAGAAAAAAAACATTTAATTTAGTTAGATGAACTTTTTAAAAAATGAATTTACCATGTATATATATATATATATAATAAAATAGAACATGTCTTCATTTAATAATAATTATTTTAATAAAGGGTTTTTCTTTAAATTACAATTTATTTTCGTTCGTTTAATTAAGATATCATCAACCTGATAATAAACCATACTAAATCATAAACGTTTTTATCAACAATAATTGGTTAAATATATAAAACAACTTATTAGGTATATTAAATAAATAATAATAATAATAATAAAAATAATAATAATTGATGTTTATATCGTGTATTATATAAGATAGGGGGGGGGAAGAGAAACAGAGAGTTTTAAAGAAACTTAAATACTTGTATAGCTCTTAGATATGTACATATACTATAAAAAAACCCTCCGACTTTGTAAGTCCTACGCAAGGATAACGCCTATCAAGCCGGATATATCAATGAGGTGTCCTATGATCAGTAGAACGGGTCCTCTCAACCTTTACCTTGATTTTCTTGATCGGAGGTGCTATCAAGTAGCTTTTCCCCAAGGTTGTTCCCGGAGGCTGAGTTGACTCCGTCCCTTAGACCCCAGCTAGGGAAATTCTCTTGCCAACCCCGTCACTTAAACCCAGGACCATGTGAATGGGAGGCAGGTTCGCTACCCACGCACCCAATGGCGCTTTTATATACTGTATAATAGAATAAAATATTTTATTTTTTTTTTGTCATTTCATAATATAATGTAATCAATATTTATTATATTTTACATACATTCTTCTTATTAATTGATCAAACTTTATCATCAAATATTATTTAAATTATTTATTATTAAAATTATTTGAAAATTTAATTAAAACAAAAAATTGTCTAGGAAAGCTGATTAAACAAAAATAGACCGATTAGTCATGATAAAATGAAATAAAATTACAAAAAAATAAAATCAATTTAAAGTGAATATAATTTTTAAAGCGAAATATCTTTTTAAAATAATTTATGTAATACACATATGAATTTTCACAAATGTATTTAATTATTTAATCTTAATCTATATATATAAAGGAGAGTGTTTGTATGTATGTATGTATGTATGTAATTTGTTTACTTTTTTGCTGTCATAGTGTAATATGTTAAAATGTAAATAACTTACATATGTTAAAATGTAAATAACTTACATATGTTAAAATGTAAATAACTTACATTTTAACATATTACACTATGACAGAATATATAGAAAATATATTATTTAAGGATTAAAGAATAAAAATAGAAAGTAAATTAGTGAATATTTTAAAAATAAGACAATTTGTGGAAATTGAAATAACTAAGAAATGAAAGGTGGAGGGGATGAGGAGAGAGGTGGGAGTGTGTGTGAGCGGAAGAGAGAGATTGCTGACGAGGACGAGGAGATGATTATTAGCCTTTGAGCAGTGAATCTATATATATAAAGGAGAGTGTTTGTATGTATGTATGTATGTATGTAATTTGTTTACTTTTTTGCTGTCATAGAAACAAACAAAAAAGAAATTTCCTACTTAACTGACACTTTACCGGTAATTTAGAATTATGAACATCAAAAAATAAGAAACGATTTCTATGAAATTACATCACAATATTCTTATATACCTATAGATTTTATTATTTAATAGCTATAGATTTTATTAATATCTAATCAATAACCGCAGAATTTAATTTTTTAAAGTTTATATATAGTTCTCCGTGTTGTTCATTCAAGAGCCAGGCGTGACCCACTGACTGGCGGACTCATTTTACACAATGTATATAACTCTAGCGATTCCCAATCAAAGAATTATTATAATATTTAACTTTTTATTTTAAATTCTAATATTCAAATATCATTTCAATTAAATAATTTATTCTAAAAGTTCTCATTTTAATTAATATAATAAAATATTTAAATCATATTTAACTTAAATTATTTTGTATTTATTCTTTCCATATTTGAATAGGTACTTCTTTTATTTTAAGGGAGGGAATTAACTATGATCTAAAAAAATTAATAAATGAACTTAATAATAAAAAATCAAATAAATCCATTAATTTAAATTAATGCTATTAATGAATGTATATATTGTTAATTTATCTTTAGTTTTAATCAATACTTTTATACCGTTAATTTTTATAAATTAATTTTTATAAATTGTCTCAAGTCTTAACTTTGCATTTTCTCAAATTTTATTATAATTAAAAATATTCAATAAAAGCAATGAAATTAAAATATCGAAATGAAATGATCAAGAAATATTATACTCTATTATAACATATACAATACTTATAAACTATAGGCGGAGGAAATATTAGACGATATCATTGCGGGTTCAGGCCAAATCAATCAACATTAATTAAGATATTTTCATTATGTCAGATATTAAAAAAACCGCGAATTCAATATCTCTGTTCACTAATTATTTGTAGACTTTAGTAAAACCTACGCATGACTCAATAGATCCGGATAAACTTTTTCAAATTTTGATCTTAAAATTTATCTTGAAGGTAGTAAAGAAAGAGTAAGATGCGGAAATCAATTGTAAAATATTAGGTTACCCAGACGACTTAAATATAATAGGAGATTCGGCAATTGCAATTACAGATAGCGAGGAAAAATTAATGGAGGTAGGAAAAGAGATGAGGTTTGAAATTAATAATGATAAATAAATATATTTAGAAACAAACAGGAGCAGTATTAACATACAAAATGTAGAATTTGAATATGTAGAAAATCACGAAGGATAATAATTGAGAAGAATTTAAATCGAAGTTGCAATCGGGAAACGCCTGTTATCATGCAGTAAAGAGGCTTATCTCATCAAAATTATTATAAAAGGGAATGCAAATTAAAATATATAAAACAATTATTTTGTCTGTTGTATTATATGAGTGTGAGACATGGTCTATGATCTTAGGAGATGAGAGTGGATTCAGAGTATTTGAGAATAGGATTCTTCCCAGCATTTATGGGCCAAAGATGAAGACACCAGGGAATGACGTAAGAAAGATGGAACAGAGGTTCAGGATAAGGACACTTGGAGAAATGTGGTTGTAGCTGCCAAGAACTTTCGAGTACCGTTGAGCCACGCATGGTCTATGACCCTGGGAGATGAGAGTAGATTCAGATTATTCTTTCCAGCATTTATTGGCCAAAGAAAGATGAGGGGACACTTGGAGAAATGTGGTTGTAGCTGCCAAGAACTTTCGAGTAGATAGATATAACATATTCAATAATAATATATATAATTAATTTACTAAATAAATTAAAATATATTTTAAATAATCACACAATAAGAAATGAATGTTTTATGTTATACATTGTTTGAAACAAAATGGATGAAAACCTTTTACTACTTTCAACCAAATACTATGTACCACTCGGGGGTACAGGGGGCGGAGCCCCCGTCTAGATGTGAAGAGCTACGAAGGAGCTCTGAGCAGCTAGTCTAAAATATAATAGAAGAAATATTAAAATATTTTTTTTAAAGTGGAAAAGTTTAAATAATAATGCACACTACTCTCGGTAGTTTGACTAATTAATTAATTTATTTATTTCAAATTTCAATAAATTGCAAGATCAATCATTTTAATAAAATTCACAGTACGAGGTGTGTTCAAAAGAAAAGGTGAATTTTGAATTTTTGCGGGTTGTGTTCATTGGATTATCGAATTTTTTTTGTTATGTTAGTACACATATGTTTCTCATATCTTGACATAAAATTTTGCATTAAAAATGGAATAAAGTGTGCTCTAACGCACTTAAAATGTTAACTGTGACATTCGGCGAGTGTACTTTGTCCCAAAGAAAATGTTTATAAGTGGTACAAGCGATTTGAAAAAGCACGCCAAGTTCAATCCAATGTGAATTTTTTGCTCACTGTTTTCTTCGATTACAATAGGGGGGGGGTGCATCATGATTTCTTGTCAACAGGTTGTACTGTTAATAAGGAATACTACAAGGAAGTTATGCAACGTTTGCCGTTAAAAAAGGCATAAAGTGATCCAATGCAGTTAAAATGTTGACTGTGGCACATTTGACGAGTCTACTTTGTCTCAAAAAAATGTTTATAAGTGGTGAAAAAAGCACGTCAAGTTCGATCAAACATGCAGGTTTTGCTCACTGTTTTCTTCGATTACAATGGCGTGATGCATCATGAGTTCTTGCCAAAAGGTCGTAAAGAATATTACAAGGAAGTTATGCAACGTTTGCGTGAAGCAATACGGCTCAAACGATCGAAATTGTGGCAAAACAAATCATAGATTCACCAACGCACACATCATTGCTTGTTCGTGATTTTTTAGCCAAAAACAACGCCGTAATCATGCTTCAACCACCGTATTCACCAGATTTGGCTCCCTGATTTTTTTTTTTTTTGAACAAACCTCGTACATATAGATACATACGATATATTGTTTACATATACATACCTACATCTTTGGTATGGTATGATAGATAGACATTGAGTAGAGTAATATGAAAATTTTCATATTTTTATTTTTCCTTTAAATTCACAATTGACCATTTCTTTAACCACTAAAATGATTTCAACAACCACCATAATAATAATAATACTAATAATAACAATAATAATAAATGTCTTTATATGGAGGTTTGGTCAAAAAAGAGAAAATTTATCCGCTACCAATCACCACAAACTTAGCAAGCCATCCATATCCACAAATGATACTTACTTACTTATCTCATCTATGACCCCCTCTCCCCCCCCCCCCTCCTTCCTCTCTCACTCTGACTTCTACTACTAGAACAAATCAAATTGCTTTTGACTCGGTTGAGTCTGGCTAACCGTTAATTTGCATCAAAACATTTTTGGCTCTTACTTATTTATTATATACATATTATTATTAATGTTTAACTAGACTACTAGGTCTATCCATTTTCACTACCGCCTTAAGCTGAATAGTCATTCACTATAATTTTCTTTTAAAATATAGTATCAATTTTACAATACTAAATATATAATAGATTAAGGTGTTTTCTCTAATTCTATTTATTCAATTAAATAAAAACTTCTTTGAAACACATTATAAAAAAAATATGTTATTTTTTTTTCTAATTACTTTTTATTTTTTAATTTTGTTTTTTTTTTCTAAAATAAAAAATTAATTTTAATTTAAAGCATTTATAATTAAAATCAATTTTGCCATTCTACATAAGTAAATGACATAAATATTTAGAAATTGGATGAAAATCATTAAATTTTTTGTTTAAGAAGTATTAATTTATAAAAATACTAAAAAAAAAATAAACAGGTAAGAAGGTTTTTGATAGAAAATTTATTTAACTAGATATTCATGTTGTTCTGTTACCTAATTAAATTATATTAAGATAAGTAAGACCTTTGCCTCACCGAAGGATAAAGGGGGGGGGGAAGATTCACATTCGTCTGCGCTAACCAACGATTTCTCCTGAAGTAAACTACCAATCGTCTCGAATAAAAGTGAACAAAAAAGATTTAATAAGAAATACTTTAGGTATAGCTATATTTTTTATTTATTTTTATTTTATTTTTTATTTATACATTCCAAGGTAGGCCAGAATATCTTGGCGTTCATGCTTTTTCCATAAATGGTCGCTTTTCATCATTGAAGAAACGGTAGCTTGTGTTTTATGGTGGAGACTCCAATAACAACGCCGAGAAACAATCAATTTAATTTCTATTAGGTATATATATGTTTATATATTAATTTTATATCTATATATAGGCACAATATACATATTAATATAGAATTTTCGAATATTTTACAAATACTAGCTACTCAGAGCGCCGCCCCTCTGTCCCCTGTACCCCCGATGTAATACATAATAATTTGTTCAAAGTCTGTATGCGAAAGGTTTTAATTCATTTTAATTCAATCGATCAGTTTGGATCTTCGTTTTCACTAAAATTTGCAAATTGCACTATTTTTCAAAATATAAATTTAAATAAAAAAAATATTACTTTGTTTTATAAAATATTATTCAATTAGTATTAATATTCAATTTAATTTAATTTAATTTTACTTTTAATATTATAAAATATTAAAATTTTAATATTATAGACATTCTTTGTATGGGAATTTCTAGAATGAATAATTTTATTTTGAGTGTCAACTTCTTAACTGAGTCACCAGAGACGATACATGGAGCGTTGTTTATCTGGGTTGGTTTTTTGCCTATAACTCTTTTGAACAGATCAACTTTTCATCCTTATACCTTATCCTTGGGTCATGACGGTTCTAACGATACCCGAACCATTAAAATCCATGAAGCCGTTTAGAAGGAGTTTAGTATTGCATAGTATATAATTATATAGATAAATAATAAATAATATAAGAAATAATGAAATCAGTTCTACCAATCTAGTATTAGTATATTCTATCTATTTCTCTCTCTCTCTCTATATATATAGATATATATATATATATAATATGACCTATCTCATATTTATATGTATTATTTAATATATTTGTTTTCTTTTAAGATAATTTAAAAATCTTTTTTCAAAGCAAAATTTTACAAATAAAATAAAATTGTTTTTTATTCTCCAGCATGGGGCAAATAATAAAGACTCATTGTCTGACGGACAAGAGATGTTCACTGGATATTATAATTTAAACAAACTGATTTCCCAGTAAATTTAAAAGGAATGTTTTTTGAAATGAAAAAAAAAATTGAAGTTAGAAAGTATAAATTTTTTTTTTTATTTAATATATAATTTTAACTACATATAACTATTATATTTCAATTTTATGAAAATCTAGTTAGAAAAACCAGGACAAAAATAATAATAGATAAGAAACAATTTCAATATATACCTACTAATAAATAACTACTAACTATTACTATACAGACAAGAGAGATGGAAACTTTTATTTGTTTTTTTAAATAATGTATTAAAAGGTCATTATTCTTTATCTATTAAAAGGGCTCTTCTTTGTACAGCCTCCGGGCTTCAAAACCAACTAAAATGAAATCTAAAGATTCCAACTATGGTCCGTCCGGTCTATTTTTATTTGTTAAACACCAACGAATCTTATAATAAGTTGAACTGCATTTTTTTCAACTCGTCCAAAATGATATTTAGGAAGGGCTATCTTAAAAAAAACGTTTCTTTTTTTTTTTTATACACGTGCTTACATACTTTGACCTAAATAAAACAACTAAGACCTAAATATATGAGTAACTAGCTAGTTAGGATAGGGGAAAGAAAAAAAAAGAAAAAACAATTTTTATTTTTTTTTTACAATAATATTATAATTTTAATTAAATTTGACTTTTGTTTTGAAGGAAAGGTATTGTTTTCACACCAAATTTCACATGCGGAGATTTTTACATATCTCCACGAATCATGCACTTTGTATTGGTTTTATCGTCGTGAAAAAGCATCTTCATTAGTTTTTTCTTAATTTTAAATTATATGACGTCTCCCAGCCCTTCATGACGTCACAGTCAGCGCCACCTTATATATTATAAATAAAATAAAATTAAAAATATTTATGTTATATGCCTATCTGTTTTTTATTGTATTAATAGATATATTAAAATTATTTGTAATTGTTTCTGTAACTAGAAATTAATTGGGTCGGTTCTGTGCCTGGGCACAGGTCAACTTATTATATGACTATTTTTGCTTTTGAAAAAGGGCACTTACTAGTGTCCTAAACATCGCCATTAATTGAAAAAAAAATATTTTTTTAACTTTATCCTACATGTGTTTTTATATTCGGTTGAAAATATATTTAATTTTTTATTTCTTTTTTTTTTTTAAATTAAATAATATTTTCATTAAAATTTTAAATTATATTATACTGAACTTTATTTATTTCTTGTTATGAGTCTCTTGTGATGATTTTATTATACATTTGTTCCGTTATCATGATTAGCATTACAAAATAATTTCTATGATTTTCTGAATTTTCTATGAGTTTCGAAAGAGAGAGTAAAATATATACTAAAGGATCTATTAGTATCGTAGGTATATTTAAAAGATTGCATTTTGTGTTTTGTTTCGATCCCAACCAGGAAGATAGACTAGGGGGGGGGGGGGAGTGGAAAATAAAGAAGAAAGAATGAGAGGATTTGAAATGATTTTGTCCTCCGCTGAGCCGAGAAAGATCATTTTTTTTCTCACTCTCTTATTATATATATATTTTCTTTTATAAAAAAAAATTTGAAAAAATGATTATAAATATCATCCAAAGATTAATAAAGTTATCCATTTTTAATGACTTTTTTTTTAAGTATGAGAGAGTATGTATTAACAGTAATTTGTGAGAATTTGCTAAATATGCGAGATTCCCCTCCAAATAAGCTTAAATAATGGATATTTTGTTAATAAAAAAAAAAAAAATAAAAAATATGATTTATACAAGATAATTACTTGCTTTAATAATTATCTGAATAGTTAGTACAACATAAAATATAAACTGTTGTTTTAAATTAAAAAATGTTTTTTTTCCTTAAAAAAAAAAAAAAAAAAAAATTAAAAACAGATTTTTATAATTGAGAGAGAATCTAAGTATACTTGTAACATATATACTTAATATATAATATAACAAACAAACAAACAAATAGATAAATGTTCAAAACATTTTCTCTATAAATAATTATAAAATATTTTCAAGCTTCCATTAAATATAATTAATTATTTAACCGGAATGTAATATACAAGTATAACCATAAATTTATTTTTTTCTTTAAACATCACCATATGAATAATTCTCAAGAATATTTTTTGTCTATAATTATTCTAATAAATAAATAAATATTTTCAAAATATTTTTATAATTTCTCAGGGTTATAATTTATATTTTACCCCTGCAAGTCCATTGCACAGTTGGATTAGTAATCTTGACTGATCGTGATATTTGGCAATTGATATCAGCAACGTTTATGTATGCAAAAACATTAACAAATGCCATCTTGTTTCAATGATTAAACTGATCAGTTGTGGCCATTCCACCTATGTGTTTAGTGCTATTGTGTAAAGTCCCTAAAATTAGACATGTATACAACGAAAAGGGTCACTGAGAAATTTTAAATGTAAAGAAATTGATTAAAAACCGTGAAGCATCAAGGATTTGGATGAAACTTTGCCAATGGATTCCTTTTTTAATTCCAAAGAAACTTTCCTTATACAATATTTATCGGTCTCTTCTAGTTATAATAAAAAAAAATATTAAAGTTTAACAGATAAACTAGTTATGAATGAGCAGCCATTAAGTAATGTTTTATTGACTAATTCAGTAATTATTCACTTATTATAGATATATTGGATATTATGGATATAGAAAAATTGTTTAATTAATTATTTTTGAAGTGAAAACTTCTTTAGCGGCGTTGAGCACTTTTGCGGATGGGGAAAAAATATAGATTTCGCGTGAGATTCCAAAACGACACCGACCCGACCGACCGACCGATATACGCATGCGCAATACGCCAGAATGTTAGACACTAAACTTCTGATACATTCTTTACGAAATTTTACATATTTGCCATATTAAATATTATTATTTATATTTACATTAATAATCAGTATTACTAAATTATGTATATATAAAATAAAATATTTTAATATATTATTATGTGTTAAATTATATTAAATTAATTTCTAATATATTTATATAATTTAAAATTAATTTCAGAATATATATATATATATATTAAATTATATACTATATATAATATATTATATAATATATATTTTAATAAATTAATATTTAAATATGTGTGTGTGTGTGTGTGTGACCGTAAAAATAAAGATATATGTTTGATAATTTTTCACATCATTAATAATTGTATAAATCTGCTATATATAGAATTTCAGCTTGATTGAATTGATGAAGGTACCAGAATTAATTTTTTTACACTGGAAATCTCACGCGCCAACACGTGACGTGGTGCCATCAACAAAGAGCCAAACACTCCACTATCCACTCGACTATCTCGCAAATTTGAATTTGATTAAATAATATTTATTAATTTAAATTAAATTAAATTAATTAAATTATAATTTAATAAATATTATTTATAACATCAAAAACATCAAAATCTCAACATCGAAAATTGAATTGCTGAAAGTACTAGAATTAATTTTTTAACACTGGAAATCTCACGCGCCAACACGTGACGTGGTGCCATCAAAAGAGAGCCAAACTTTCGCTGGTTTAATAAATATTATTTATTAATTTTAATTTATAATTGAATTAATTTAATTTAATTTAAATTAATATATGTTATTTAATCCAATTCAAATTTGCGAGATATGCTGAATATGCTTTTAAATAAAAAAAATTTTCAAGAAAGTAATTGGAATTATTAATATTAAGAATCAATAAATAAATTTATTAAATATACATTTAAACATGTAAATTAATCTATATATAATTTTAATAAATATTCAAACAATAATTGAAACAATATAAATAAAACGATTCAATATTTTACTTACATTGTGATTTATATTTTTATTTTTATTACAACTATTATTATGGGTATGTTATTTTTGGCAGTTTAAAAAAAATTAAAAATATTAATAAAATTTATCAAAATAATAATTTGAAAAGATTTCCAATTATTTTTATTTATTTATTGTAAATTTTTCAATGTAACCATGGTAACCATAAATAGACTTTTACCAAAATATTACTATTTAAATTAATTTTGGATAAATTAATTTTGGATTTAACTACACTAAAACCTTCCCTGGGACGCCCACAACAATCCCTGAAAGTTTCATCGCAATCGGACGGGTAGTTTTTGAGTATTTGACAGACACACACACAGACAGACAGACAGACAGACAGACAGACATATATATATTCATACACATCGTATTTTTAATATTTTTGTAATAATAATCAGTTTGCTGAAAAAAATAATTATGAATTTTATATATATATATATATACGTATATAAATTTCATTTTTCTCGTGAAGCTGGTGCGCATTCCGTCTGCTTTCAAATTTCTTACGCACAAGTTTTCACTTCTGTCGGCCAGTCCCACGACTGCCAATTCGACTTTTTTTTTAATTTTCAAATATGTAAAGCGAACTGAAAACAACCACAGAAAATTAGTGGAGCCCTCTGCTGGCGAAATGAATAAACATTGTAACTAAATAGAATATCAATGGATTTAACTATATGCAAATTTTAATATTTTTTATCTCGTAAACTAGAAGTGACCAAGAAATATTTCATAAGGAAAGTTTCTTTGGAATTAAAAATGGAATCCTCTGACAAAGTTTTATCCAAATCCCTGATGCTTCCCGTTTTTTTAAATAATTACCAAATTTAAATTTAAATATCGAAAGAAATTGTTTCAATTTATTTAGCTAAAGTTTATTTTGGGAAAAAATAACAAATTTTCTTCTTTATATTAAAACAAATATTTATTTATCCTAATGTTTTTAGGATGACTTCTTTAGGTATTTCATTGCCTCTGGTTTGTTAATAAGAATTGTTTAAGAATCCATCACTCTATTCACGTGTTCATCTTATTTTTCTCCTACACTTTACACAAATCTCACCCTATTACTCTGATGTTATCATTTTAATCGTCAATCTAATAAAGAGACATTTACAATAAATATGCAAAATCAA
Source organism: Labia minor (assembly GCA_963082975.1). Taxonomy (NCBI): domain Eukaryota; kingdom Metazoa; phylum Arthropoda; class Insecta; order Dermaptera; family Spongiphoridae; genus Labia; species Labia minor. Next base: position 89,324,981 of record OY720345.1, read on the forward strand.
TTGATTTTGGTTTTAAAGTACTTAATATCAAATAAACATCAAGTTCCAGGTAAAAAAAAAAAAATTGATTTCTATCTAGAACAGTGATTCTCAACCTTTTTTATTTTTTTTACCGCGGCACACTTTTAACGGTTTAAAAATTTGGTGGCACACAAAGAAAAAGATAAGTGTAAAAGTTTACCATATTTTACCTTTTTTTTTCTCTAGAGCCAAATTGAAAAAATTTAGAAAAAAGTCGGAAATGTTTAAGAGCCTCTTTACATTTGTAATAATTTGGCCGCACATTTTGATAATCTCGCGGCACACAAAAGTGCCGCGGCACAGTGGTTGAGAATCACTGATCTAGAGTCTTTATGAACGAGTTTTAATAATTTCAATGGGCTGTTGAAGCATATACTTTTATTAATGGCGTACAAAAATGACATGCCCTAGGAAAGTCTCCCCTTTCACTATCCTTCCTGGTTTTAATTCAAGCAAGGACCTTTTCTAAAATCGAAAATGTTATAATTGATATCGATATATCAGATTTAGAAAAAAGCTTTTAAACTTTCATTTACATTTAAGAATATGTAGTGACTCCAGCTAATTTTATTTTAAGCAATAAATAAATAAATTCAATCTAATATATATATATATATTAGATTCAAAAAATATAATAGTATAGTTTTACGTTCCATCAGGTTTTCGTTCGGAAATGAATCATATTAAAGTATTTTAATCTAAAACCGGCTGCTTAGTTTTTGTTGTTTTTTTTATTCTCCATTATGATATATATTTGAAGACCAATTCAAGAGGTTAATTGGGTGGTGTTAAAGTTCTCACCTGAGGCTGAATTTCAGACTATTCATTTAAAATCATACTATTTATCCATGATACAAAATTACAATCAATCTCTCAGAAGTAATTTTAACGGACGTTTTAAATTTAAATTATAATGCCACTGCTCTCTTTATATAAAGTCATTTTCTTTTTATTCTCTTTACAATAATTTTATTTTAATTATTATTTTATTATTATATATTTATTAAATAACTGTAATAAAGAGATTATTAACTAAATCTTCAATTATTCTAATAATATAATATGGTTCTAAATAAGCTGAAGTGTCTCCACTCGACTATTTCGCAAATTTGAATTGGAATAAATAACATAATATATTATATTTAAATTAAATTTAAATAATTATAAATTATAAATTAAACTTAATAAATAATATTTATTAAACCAGCGCATGTTTGGTTCTTTGTTGATGGCACCACGTCACGTATTGGCGCGTGAGATTTGCAGTGTTAAAAAATTAATTCTGGTACTTTCAATTAAGCTGAAATTCTATATATAGCAGTTTTATACAATTTTTAATGATGTGAAAAATTATCAAACATATATCTTTATGTTTACGGTCACTTTAGAGGAAAAAAAATCAAAACGTTGTAGGTAATGACCCTCTTCCGGTTGAGCTACATTTCCCAAAAGTCTCTGGCGAGATAGTAAAAATTCTAAAAAAAAAATTAATTCAAAATTGTATTTATAAATATGAGGATATTTTTGATTTTTAATTTTAATCCATTCCTGGAAACTCCGGAATGACTTCAGCCTTCTTGTTCATTGTAAGGCATTCAGCAGCATAGAGGGCTTTCGCTCGAATTACTCTTTGATAGTGTTTGAGCTTGGCTTTCAGGGATACACACTTTTTGTTGTAAACACTCTTGGTCTGCTGATAAGCCGTTTCCATTTTCCACTTATTTCTATTATTATTAATTTTTTCTATAAAATTATTAAAGCTTTGGTGGCTGTTTTTATTTATAAGAGAATTTTGTAAATAAAACCACATATTGATATTTGTTATTGTAAATTTATTCAAAAAAATACAAAAAATACACAACGCTTTTATTGCTACTTCTGCAATCGTTATCAATCGACTGCACTGGTCTAGTTGATCACCTAGGTCTTATATTAACTATCAGTCGTCACTTGTCACTGGAGGCTCCGACAGTGAAGTCGCTTGATAACGATTGCAGAAGTAGCAATCGAAACGTTGTTTATTTTTTGTATTTTTTTGAATAAATTTACAATAACAAATATCAATATGTGGTTTTATTTACAAAATTCCCTTATAAATTTTTTTTATACTTATACAAGATTTATTCGTATTGTTTTTTTTTTATATTTATAAACTTTTTAATTAAATCATCATTTCAAATTAAATTAAATTAAATAACGAAAATCCATACTGTTTTATTAATATTTATTTGTTAATGTACTCTTATTTACTTTTTTTTTATTTATAAATATTTATAATTAGATTGTGTGATAATAATAAAAATTTATAGAAATTTATTTTCTGAAATTGTTATTAACACTCTTTTTAAAGTGGATCAAACGTGATGATTGATGATATATATATATAATAGAAAATTTTAATATTTAAAGATTTATATATAAATAAAAAACAACCTCAAACTCCTGGTATATCAAATTGTTCAATTCATGTTGAAAATGTTGTTAAATTGTTTTTTAATAATAACTCTCTGAAAGATAACATAAATAATTGAAAAATAAAATTTCAATTTTTTCATCTTTTTTTAAAATTTGACCTCGAATTTTTTAAGACTGTTCACACATATATAGAAGGCACATCTGTTAAAAGTATGTATACCTTTTATTTTTTTTTTTAGATTTAAAAAATTTTTAAAAGGTTAAATTTGTCTGATACAAAACCTTTAGGTTAAAAATATGATTTTGATATTCTTAAGGTATTTACACATATTTATAATAATTTCATGTAAGTGCTAAATAAGTAAATTATTAAAATGAAGTAAGTGTAATTGTAAATTATGGGAGATTGGTAACAAATTGATGCTAAAGATGATTTTTAATTGAAATTGAAATTGATTTTTTATAAAATATATTGAATTATAATTATTTTATCATTTATTATGTTAACACTACAACTACTTTTTCACAACTTCACTTGGCGTCTGCCTCTCCCTTTGAAATCGACTTTTTATTGAGATAGACTTTTGATAATATGTAAATTTAAGAAAACAATCATTCTTTTAAATTTTAATACATACTTTGATATAAGGCTATTACAGTGAAAAATAATAAAAGATTAATTTCTTAGCTCTTAAACTATCAATTTTATTTACATGATAAAAAAAATTGTCAGTTTAAGTGTTTAAAAAAATTTTTATTATAACAAAAATTTGACTTGATTGTTCATATAAATAAATAAAACTAAATGCGCCCAAGGTTTTTCGTTGTATATGAAGAAATTCATCCATAAACTTTGTCAGGCTTATAGAAATTATTTATTCTTTTTGGTCCATGAGAAAAACGTTATTTTATAAAAATTTTTTTATTTTTATATTCTACATATTATTTTCTACATATTGTTCCTACTATTTATAGGATAGTACTTTTATTTATTTATTAATAGCCTCTATTTCGCTCAATTAAAAGTTATAATTTAAATTGAAAATTAATTTCCATCTCTTTTGATTATATATTATATATTATATATTATCATTTTCTTTTCTTTTTTTTGAGAAATAGTATAAGAATAATACTGATCATATAAATGTATGTGTAGCTAAAACATAGAACAGAATAAAATAAAATCAAATTTTATAGATTGGACACAGTGTGCACTCACTTTATTAGTGACCGAGAATCAAAGAATATGAAAATGATTTTTCATTTTATATATATATTGTTTTTTTGAGATCTATTTATTTTCTCTTATGTTGAAGAAACCAAATAAAAGAAGAAAAAAAAATCTCGTTCTCTCTTTCTCAACGAGACAAGAAAACTTTCGTTTAATTTTACGGCAATCGACCAATAACCTACATTGAACAAAGAGATTAATTGTACGGAATACCACTAAACAAAAAAAAAAAAAAAGAAAAAATAATAATAATAATAATAATAATAACAAAAATAAAATAAAAACATGTTCAAATGATGTCTTTAGTTTTAATAGAGATTGTAATTTTTTTTTATCTACATTTTCTGAAGTTTATTCTCTTTATGTATTGAAATAACCTTGCTTTAGTTTTTTTAATTCAAGAGATGGGAACTACTAACTTATTTATTTATTTATTTTTTATTTAATCTATATATATATATATATATATTAATTATACCAATACATAGAGATATAAATATAAGATCTTAAGTAGGTACTTAAAATACAATACTTAATAAAAAACAATAACATAATATTTATTTGTATAATCATTTTCAAATTGTCCTAATTTAGGTTAAATTATAGCAAAAGAAAATTAAGAAAATCACAAATATCGATTAGCCAAATTATTTAATTAAAGAGGAAAAAAATAAAAATTAAATCTTTTGAAAATATTTCTATTCTAATGATGACAAAAACAATTTCAGATAAAAAGTGGTCAACTGAATTGGTAGGGAATATCATCTTAACTCTCATTACTTATCGATGACTACTTACTAAACTTGTCATAATATTTTTTCCAATTTATAAAAACGCTCTTATAGAAAATATTTTCCAAGTAGTTTAAGTGCAAAATTTCATTTTATGTACAATAGTACAGAATCAGTGTAGTATCTAAAGGGGATGGACATTAATTTTTAGGAAAATTCTCTACACATCATTCAAAGTTGTAAAAATAAACTACTAATTCAAAATGACTGATAATGTTAATATATGAGAAACATGTGTGCCAATATAAGAAAAAAAAATTCAATAATCGAATGTACACAGCCCGCGAAAATTCAAAATTTAAATTTCACCTTTTCTTTTGAACAGACCTCGTATATGTATATGTCTCAATATTAGTTGATAATATTTTGTAAAGATATTATTTTTTATTATTAAAATTTAATTTTCCTTAAGCTTGAAAAGAAATTAATTATATTAATAATATTAATATATCCAAACTGTGTAAAAAAATATCAAATATAAATCTATATTTTTAATACTTAAATCCTAATTTGAAATTAATTATAAAGAATGATAATGATCTTTCAATTTATATAATTAATTTTAGTAATGGAATTAATTATTATATAGAAAAAAATATATATATTTATATAAATTCTTATGAAAATTCTATCATTTATTAATTGAACATATTCTTTTCTATATTCTTTTCTTTTCTATTCTTTTCTTTTTTTTTTAATCATAATAAATAGTATAATAATCTTAGTTCTTTACTATTGAGTTCTCTTTCTCTCTATCATTAAATTCATTACTTTTAAATTCATTCGGTTTGGCCGTTGTAGAAACCAACTTATTTATGTGCGTGTGGCCTGTATTCTCAGTCCAAATGAGCAAATCATATCGCCCAGATTGCTTACCTCGATCGTTCTTGTCAGTTTTGACGAAAGAATTGTTACTAGACACATTTCTCATAGTAATTTATATGGAGCAGCGTGAACAGCGTCTCTCTTGTCGACAGGACAAAGGCAAAGACTGCTGGGTGGCCGAGCTAACGGCGCTTAATTGCCTATCAACGCTCAACGCGTCTCCTCTTTTGCACAGCCACTTCAACAGCCAAACGTGCTACAATATTATCCATTCATTACAATTAATTAAGAAAACAAGAATATTTATTGAAAGTGTGAGTTTATTCAAGAGAACAAATACAATTTTTAATTACTAATTAAATTACTCGCGTAACTTTTAATAGTATTTAAATTATTAGACATTTTTTAAAATTCTAGTCGTTAATGTCAAGAAAACTATAATTAATAAAACTACAACTAATTTTTAGATAATATTATATACGTACATTCTTGATATTTATATAAAGTTTTTTTTTATACATTTATATATTAAAATTATATTGTAGATGTCTTATTTTTTAAAATATTTCAATAACATTAATTTCCGATATATATATAAGGTAAATGTACCAGTCGTGGGCCACTGTACCAGTAATGGACCATTTGATAGATTTTTGATCAAAATAAGCTTTTTAATTTCAAATTAAACTTGAGATATCGATAAATGTCAAGAAGAGCCTTTTTCGGATTGCTTATCAATGAAACAGACCAATCGCTGCATTTATATTATAATTATGCATTTTTTAAAACACGAGGCAAGCGGTCTTGCATTTTAAGGTTCGTTTCTTATGCAAAACGTTAAGGATATGCTTCACTTTATTTTCAATCTATTATGTTTTATTTAATAATAATTTCAATTCAAAAATTAAATTCAGTAGTTGATACTACAAATTATATTAATCAGTTTGAAATATTGAATTTATGTGATGATTATAAATTATTAAGAGGGTGGTCATTTACTGAAACAAATATCTCATTTTTTTCAGGACTGGCTCATTACTAAAAAATACCATTAAAATTTTTTTTTACTAAAATCGTTTTTTTTATTAAAGTAAATGTGATGTTAGCTAATTTTTTTGTTTTAAATGTCTAGAACAATTTTATTCAGTAGTAGACCACTTGGCCAAATACTGAGATAAACATTGCCAATCACTAAATCTTTACAACTTAAATTGTATTTTCATCAGATTCCTTTAGATAACTAAATTTTATAAATGATAAATGATAATAAATTGTGTAAATAGGTTAATTCCCAATTTATAAACATCTTTAAATTTATAATTTTATTTTATGAAATTAAAAATCAACAACAATTTATTATATTTAAACATCTTATTACTGATAATAATAAATTTAATAAAATATATTTATTATTATATTGGTATGAATAATTATAAGTATATTAAATCAATATTACTAAATTTAAATAAAAGGTAAAATGATAATTCATATGCGGCCCCCTGATCTAAATGAAGGGAATAAAGAAAATATGAAAATGTTCAGATAAGCGAAATATTTTTTTTTATAATATTAATAATAAATATTTAATAAATAATTTAATCAATAGATAATTAATTACAAACTATAAAAATGTATTTTATAATAAAAATTAATTATATATTATTATAAAATATACATACATAATATCCATATTATTATTATTATTATTATAAGTAATAAACTAATAATATTTTCATAAATGATAGCTACCATTGAATTGATTAAAATTTAGTTACTAATTTTATATAATTAATAATTCTTAAATAATACAAAATATTTATTAAATATTTATAATTAATTTCATGATAATAATAACAATAATATACTTACATAACCTGTCTTGATATTGTCAATTATATTTCAATTATTGATTAAAAATAAAAAAAATGGAGATATAGTAATTTTATTTATATTTGACAAAAAAAAAATAATAAAAATATTACAAATAAACAAAAACTACGTAAACAGACAGACTGAGAGGTCATAGTGATAGTCGTGAAAATCACTGACCTAGGTGATCTGTGTCGTGTTGTTCTCGGCATATAAATACCCATTTATGGTAGTAGTTTATTATAAAATGGGAAATCATCCCGTTACTCATTATAAATTATTGGGCTTTTTACTTTTTGTCGGGATTTTCAAACATTCATAAAAGATACAATATCTTAGAGCGATAGTATAGTTCTTTTTATAAAAATATTTTAAAGAAAATAAGTTGACCTGTGGCCAGGCACAGAACCGACCGACGGTTTGAAATAAATTAATTTCCATCTATACAGACAATTTCAATTAATTTTAATATATCTAATTAATGCAATAAAAAACAGATATGGGATATACCATAAATATTTTTAATTTTATTTTATTTATAATATATAAGGGGCGCTGGCTGGGTGACGTTATATAATTTTAAATTAAGAAAAAACTAATGAAGATGATTTTTCCCGAGGATAAAACCAATGGAACCAAGGGAATGGGAATTGAATGCACTCGAAGCAGGCTGGCAGGCCAGGAGGGAGGGTGGGTGGGAGGTGAGAAGAGGTGGCGGAGGGGGCAAACATGGCGGCAAATCTTTTCAATCTGTCAAAATTCAATAATTAATATTTAATCAACGAAGCACCTTAAAATTATATAATAGTAGTGAAAAAGAATCTACGTTTCATAATGAATCGATTCGTATAGATTTTACCTGTTGTTATCAGGCAATATTTTTGTTAAACTGTAAAAATAAACTGATATTAAAATTAATTAAAAATTTCCATTTAATGATACGAAAAATCAATTTTATTTAGAATCTGGCTAAAATTATGGTCAATGGATTGGTCTTGGTCACAATTTACAAGATTTAGTCAAAAATTTTAATAAAATGAAAAACATTGATTTGCTTGGTTTTTCTAATTCTCCAAAGCGTGCTATAAATATGAGTTCCAAATCTTATACTAATGTGAAGCGTTGGAGAGGTGGGTCCTCTCAGAGGCATATAAGACATGTCTCACTCGTGAATTTAGGGGGTTTTGCTAATCGAAATATTGACGTGATCTGGATACATTTGAATTAACCCCCGAAGGGGGGTTAATTCAAATATATATAGAGGACTCTTAAAGAGTCTCCTATAGAAAAGTCAAGATTTTTAATTTTTTTTCTTTTTAATGAATCTATGCTATAGGTATTCTCCTTCATCCAAATAAATTTGATTTTTTGAATGACCAGGGGAGGGAGGGGGGAGAGTAAGAGTAAGGGAATGGATGTGGAAAGGCGTCAATGGGTAAAGGACATGATTCCTCCAGGTAGAAGAGGGATTTAGAAGAAATCATGAGCTCACGTGAGGGCAGGGACGCCAATCCCTGAAATAGAATCTTTTCGACTGGGTTTATAGAAAAGAATCTACTCGCTACCCGGGATATTATTTTTAAATTTATTAAAATTTAATTTTATATTTCATGAAACTTATTCAATTTTTTTCTTATTTCTTCATAAATAAAAACAATAAATTATTTCCTTCATTTTTAAGTAATAATTATGATATTTTAAGTTATTTATTTTTGAATATAAAATTTGAAAATAAAATAGAATAGCAGGAGAAATGTTTCAATGTTAAAATACAATAAGTTGACCTGTGGCCAGGCTCAGAACCGTCCGACGGTTTGAAATAAATTAATTTCCAGCTACAGAAACAATTTCAAATAATTTTAATGTATCTATTAATGCAATAAAAAACAGATATGGATATAACATAAATATTTTTAATTTTATATTATTTATAATATATAACTTGAGCAGGCTGTTACGTCATATAATATTAAATTAAGAAAAAAATAATGACGATGATTTTTCCCGAAGATAAAACCGATACAAAGTTCATGATTCGTGGAGATAAGTAAAAAATCTCCTCATCTGAAATTTGGTGTGAAAATAACCCTTCCCTTCCTATCGTCGATCGTTAATACTACCACTTCCGGTTTCCGGATATACACCAAAAGTTGATCCATTCATCATAGTGATGCATTAAGTAAATACACCAAATTTGATCAAAATCCGTTGAGCCGTTCACGCTGTACACATCTATACGGACAGACGAACAGATGGATAGACAGAGAGACATGCTAAAAATACTTTTTACCGACCGACGATAGTAAGGGAAATTTGTTGTGAAAACAATACCTCCCTTACTATCGTCGGTCGGTAAAAAAAGAAAAAGAATAAAAAGAAAGAATAGAAAATTAGTGGAGCCCTCTGCTGGCTAAATGAATAAAGTTAAAAAAAATAATATATGAATATGAATATATGAATTCAAAATAAATGTTTCATTTTAAAATATTAAATAACTAAAACAAACAATAGATAAAAGTTGCAATTAATAATAATATTTTTAATAAATTACCTCAATCCTAGCTACATTATAAAATATTGTAACAATTCAAAATGAAAGATTTAATTAAATTCTATTAATTAAATTGGACACAAATGTTATAATAATAATAATAATAACTCTATAATGAATAATAATAAATGTATTATATTTTATTAATATATAGACATAATTAATTTGTCATCTGCATAATTTTATATACCCCTCCCCCAATATCACATTTTTTATTATTATTCTCTCATTAAATTTATATTATTACTTGTATATTATCCCTTGTGACCATTAATAATTCTAATCATAAATACTTTATATATATATATATAATTAATTTAATAAAATAAATTTATAAAATAATGTCGTAATTATCTATTATAAAAATTTTATTATAGAGTTAAGGATATTAATAAATATTTTATGTCTACTTTGGAAAAATTCTTCAATTTCTCTTTTCTCTTGTAGGTATATATTTACATTCTTACATTTGGATAAATATTTCATATTGATTTAATAAAATTGGTTAACGTTTATTCTCTAGAAAATAGCATTAAATTTATTATTTCTGCGATGTTCATTTGTCAATGAGTTAATTAAATTAGTATAAAAAGATTTTATTTTAATGATTTAAATCCAATAAAAGGATGGATGTTATGTAAAAATATACAAAATACATATAATTATTTTTTACAATAACATATCATTATCATCTATGATAACAAAATTCTAGTCATATTCATCATCCAATTACAAATTGTTCATTAGAACTATTATCTTTAATAAATAACTAATTAAGAGTTAGAATAATGATTTTAAGTTGTTACACAAATACGAATAATGCTAACAGGTTTTATACGCTTTTTATTAACTTCACTTTTCTGTCGGTCTGTAATGTTAATAATTTGTAATTGGATTTTAACTCACTTCTAGTTAAATAATTTCGCTCAAATTTGAAACGTATATTGAAAGTCGATGACACTGCAAAGCAATATTTTGAATTTTTCAAAAATACAGATTTTTAAAATTTGTGAATTTAAATGATTGGTGTTAATACAATGTTATATTTATATGTACAATTTTTACAATCTCATCAATTTTTTTTTCTTTTAAATAATACAATGATCTGATTTTGATAAACAAAAAAGCGTGAGCGCTTATAATAATATTAAATTCTTTACCTACTACTTAAGTACACATGTGTCCATGATTTTTTGTTGGGCATATGTAAAGGATAATATTCAAGGTTTAATTAATATTTTATTTTATTTTTTTTTAGAACATTTTTGATTAAAAACCGTGTATATTAAAAAGTTGTTTTTTTTTATTAATTTATCTATGTTTGTAAATAAAATAATTTATTTCTGTATGGCAAACATTGTTTTAGTATTTTTTTAATTTTAATTTTTTGTTTAATAATAATTTTAATGAAAAAAAAAATATCTCTTCAGTTTTTTACTATCTCGCCAGAGATAGTATTGCGATCACGAAAATTTTCGATGTTGAGATTTTGATGTTTTTATACGTTTTGAAGGTTCCTGAAACATTTTCACTAAGGTTGAGAAAAATGTCTGTGTGTCTGTGTATGTGTGTGTGTGTGTGTGTGTGTGTGTGTGTATGTATTTAACCAAGATTACGCAAAAACGGGTTTGAGCTAGAATGATTAAATTTGGTACATGGGTATTATTCAAAATTTGCAGTTTTCTATCAATTTTTGAGAAATGTAGCTCAACCGAAAGAGGGTCATTACTTACAACGTTTTGATTTTTTTTCCTCTAAAGTGCCCGTAAAAATAAAGATATATGTTTGATAGTTTTTCACATCATTAAAAATTGTATAAAACTACTATATATAGAATTTTGATTGAATCGCTGAAAGTACCAGAATTAATTTTTTAACACTTCAAATCTCATGAGCCCACACGTGACGTGGTGCCATCAATAAAGAGCCGACCAAACATGCGTTGGTTTAACAAATATTATTTATTAATTTTCATTTATAATTTAATTAATTTAATTTAATTTAAATTAATATATGTTATTTAATTCAAATCAAATTTGCGAGATAGTCGAGTGGAGACACTCCAGATTTTTTTTCTCTTCGTTTAAATAATATGATATGATCTGATTATGAGTTGTTCAGTTGTTGGAGAGGGAAGAAAAAGGGGATTCGATTTTTGAATGCTAATGGCTGTTTATTTGTATTTCTCCGTGTTCGATTTTATTGCAATCGTTCGCGTAGGCGTGTCTTTGAATGGCCCAGGTGCTCATCCATTCCCACATAAGTATTCATGTGTGGCTTGGTTTGCTTACTCTTCTGTTGGCCGATATCTTTTGTAGATAACAAACACCGTCGAACCGTGACGGCACCACGATTTCAACTTGGCTGACTGTCCTTAAGAAAGGCCTTGCGCGCCTCTTGCGATTTGGTTTTGCTATTCTCTCAGGTCATGTTATCGCACTTTGGGTTCGATGCCCAACCGAACCGGACAAACAACCACATTGGTTTCTTATGTGTGTAATCTAATTCGATTTATGAATGCACTATAGAATAGGTATATCCTGCTCGTTTATCTCTATTCGAATGGCTAAAAGAATAAAAGAATAAGAGAAAAATAGAAAGAGAGAAAGAAAAAAGAGTTTGGTCATCTCTTACGAACGGAAATGAAACATCAAAACTTTAAATGGGATCAATTGTTTTTCAATTTTTTTTTTTTTTCTTAACTATACCTAATACTAAATTAGTATATATTAATAAAACGTTTTTTTCCCCTTCTTCTCTCTATTTAAATTCAATGCCAATGATTTTGATTATGAGAAAATAACTTTGATTTAATCATTCATACCATTGGAAGTTATGAATCTACTAGAATTGTTCGGTTCGTTTTTTTTTCAGATGAATTAACCCACTTCCAATTAGTGGCGATTGAATTATTATTTTTACTCGACCTAATTAACAAAAATAAAATAATAAAAAAAAAATTGCATTCCTTTTCTTTTCTTCCAATACTTAATGTACTCATAAATAAAAATTTACAATTAGTATTGTTTTCTTTATATGGTCACGTGATGTTTTTTTTGTTTTTGTTTTTTAATTTATCTACATCAAGTTTCAAGTTGATTTCAGGTGGTCCATAATATCATTATAAATGCATTCATTCATTTATTTTAAATTGATTAGAAATAATTAGATTAATATTTGGAAAAGCAATAAAATGAATAAAAGTAGATCGATTTTGAATTTTTTGAAATCTGTTATTCATTCTTTTAAAATAATAATAAGAATAATAATTCAAATTAAAGGGAACATTTCCATTAGAAATTAATTAATTTGAAAATTTAATACATTAATTTTAAGCTTTTATTATAATTATTCTTATTATCATTTTCTTTTAGAATGCGCCTCAGGGTGAGAGGTTAACGAAGGTGTCTCACATACTCTTGGTCTCGGGTTCAAACCCCGAGCCTGTCAAGGGAATTTCTCTAGATGGGGTCAATTGGAAGCTACTTATTAAAAAGTAGCGCCTCCGATCTAGAAAATCAAGGTAAAGGCTGAGAGGACCCGTTCTACTGATCATAGGACACCTCATTGATATAACCAACTTGATAGGTGTAGGACGTACAAAATGAATAAATTAATTTTACATTATAAAAAATTTCTAGTGATTAGAGACATATTGGTAGGTTATCTTAGGTAGGTTATGTAGTTATAGGTATTCTCTTAATTAATTGAAAGATATCAGTTATTTTTAATACACATAGTAGTAATGGAAGTTTTAATGAAAGAAAAATTTATATTTATCCTATAATATATTTATAATTTTTTTTTTTAATATTTAATATTAAATTTCAATTCAATTGAAAGAAAGAGCAGTTCTATTCAATTCAAAAGTGAATAAATCGATTGCTGTTTTTTTATCTGAATGCATTTACTTTGAATCACAAAACAAAACAAAAAAAAGCAAAGATATCAGTTTTAATTTACAAATAGAATTTCTTAAGAAAAAGATAACCATCTTGTTATTTATTTCACATCATATTTAATTCAATATTAGTTTTTTAATGTATTAGTGTAGTATAAATATATAACATTCATATATCATATTTTTTACTGTTTAATATATTTTAAAAAAATGCGATCTACTATAAAAAACCCCTCTGATTTTTGCACGTCCTACGCAAGGACAACGCTTAACAAGTCGGTTATATCAATAAGGTGTCCTATGACCAGTAGAACGGGTCCTATCAACCTTTTACCTTGATTTTCTTGATCGGAGGCGATACTTTTTATCAAATAGCTTCCCAAAGTTGATCCAGGAGGCTGGGTTGACTCCATCCCATAAACCCCAGCTAGAGAAATTCCCTTGCCAGACCCGGGACTTGAACCTGTGACAACGAGAATGGGAGCCAGTTACACTAACCTCTCACCCTGTGGCGCCTTCGCAATCTACTATAAAATAATTATTTATTGTTAAAAAAATAAGCAGACCTATGACTAAAAAATATACTCAATCATATATTCCAACGATATATGTATACATACAGAGTCATATCGTTTCATATTAATAATAAGATAAGGTGGGAAAATAATTTATTGAAATTCGACCTATTAATAATCTGAATAATTTTATTTTATTTCATGTTATTTTGTTAAATTATCAGAGATGTATTTTAAAAGTTAAAGAGAAACACTAATGAATGAAATGTAAATTGACCATTAATTAAATTTATAATTGTTCTTTAGTGATAAATAGATAAAGATTGTAGATCTCTCTCTCTCTCTCTTATGCAAATTGTATATTTCAAGGTGAAAAATCAATTCTCTATCTTTAAAGGATTCATTTATGAATGAAATTATTTTCTTAATTAAAGTGATATTATTATTATTAATAGTAATATATTGCATATATTTACGAGATATATTACATATTTATTAGTAAATAAATAATCTTTCCATTACTTTAAAATGATAAATTATAAATAATTAATTTAAATGATTAGAAATTAAAATTATAAATTTATAAGAGTTATATTTATATAAAATTTTATATTCATTATCAAACAAATATTTATGTACTCATATATTCATTTCTTAAAGATTCTCATGTACTGAATTTTTCGTGTATCCCAGTAAAATTCAGCAGATATAATTATTCTTAAAAAATTACAATGAATTTTAAAATTTTTAATTTTAATTTAAATTCTAAGCAATTTATAGCCAAAACTTTTATTTATTTATTTAGTAAGTAGTAAATTCTAGAGATATATTAGATTCAAATAATAAATATGAAATGTATTATTATTGTTATTTTATGATTATTTAAAATTCCATAAATTATGATAATCTTGAGAGATAATTATTAAATAGCTTTTCTCAAGATTTTTTTGAATTTCCTTTTTGATAATAATCTTTTTTTTTTTGAGTATCTAGAGCGCATATAAACGAAGTTTCCGTGAAGATTTTTGATAGAATCACAATAGATATATATATTAAATTGAAATTGTTCAACTTCCATTGAATTTTCAATCTCAAATGCTAATGTTGTTAAAATAGAGTAAAAAAATAATCGGAAATAACAATTAAATTAATGTTCAGTTAATATTATTGTTCACAATTTGAAAAAAAAAAATAAGCTGGAGTGTCTCCACTTGACTATCTCGCAATTTGAATTGGATTAAATAATATAATATATTATATTTAAATTAAATTTAATTAATTATAATTTTTAAATTAAAATTAATAAATAATATTAATTAAACCAGCGCATGTTTGGCTTTTTGTTGATGACACCACGTCACGTGTTGGCGCGTGAGATTTGCAGTTTTAAAAAATTAATTCTGGTACCTTCATCGAATCAATCAAACTGAAATTCTATATATAGCAGTTTTATACAATTTTTACACATGTGAAAAATTATCAAACATATATCTTTATTTTTACGGTCACTTTAGGGGAAAAAAAATCAAAACGTTGTAAGTAATGACCCTATTCCGGTTGAGCTACATTTCTCAAAAGTTGATAGAAAACTATGAATTTTGAATAATGCCCATGTACCAAATTTCATCATTCTTGCTCAAACCGTTTTTGCGTAATCTTGCCTAAATACATACACACACACATACACACATACACACACACACACACACACAGACATTTTTCTCAACCTTAGTGAAAATGATTCAGGAACCTTCAAAACGTATAAAAACATCAAAATCTCAACATCGAAAATTTTCGTGATCGCAATACTATCTCTGGCGAGATACTAAAAATTATTAAATTGTTATTTACACATAATATATAAGATACTACTATCTACTATTAATAGCACTAAACTACTGATTAAGAGAATTTTTGAGAGACATCAACATCATCGTGGTAAAATCTCAAATAAAAAAAACCTCTAACTTTTCTACCTTCTAGCAAGGAGAACGCCTATCAAGTCGGTTTTATCAATGATGAGGTGTCCTATGATCAGTACAACGGGTCCTATCAACCTTTACCTTGAATTCCTCGATCGGAGGCGCTACTTTTTATCAAGTAGCCTCCCAATGTTGATCCCGGAGGCTGGGTTGACTCCGTCCCATAGACCCCAGCTAGGGAAATTCCCGGGGCCAGAAGAATGTGAGCCAGCTACACTACCTCCCAAACTGTGGCTCCTCTATTTCACAAAAAACATTTATTAATAGAAGGCGATTGATTAAAACGTGCCATTATTTCAGATGATTTATCATTTCAATTATAATAATTATACAAATATTTATTTGCCTAGGCCTAAATATATATATGGCTTGTATTCTATTGTTATATGAGTTTTATTAATTACCTTCTTCCTCTCTTTCTCCCCTCATTTATATATTTATTTATTTATTTATTTTAAATTAACTCATTTATTTAAATATAACATTTAAATAGAATATAATTTCAATTATCTATCCGTTGGATCACGAGATCTTTCTAATGCGAGTATTTTATATATTTATTTATTTATTTATTTATTTAGCATACATTCATTCATGAATTAAATAGCGTGAAATCCACAATGATTTATATATTTTTACCACCTTACTAGTTTCCTGTCCATTTCTAATTAAAATATTAGTGTTAAACATTTTAAATAGATTGCATCTTGGCAAAAATTAATGTTCCTCTGATTAAAGAAAATATATTGAAGCAATTTATATTTTCTGAATGCATTTTCTTATCGGATAAATGTATAAATTAAATAAATGAAAATGCATTTCTTTATAAATATTTTGAACTTGTTCAGTAATTAATACATTTTTTATTTAATTGATAAAAAAAACAAAAGTATTTTGATATAAGATGTTATATTTTTTTTATTAACCATCTTTTCACATGAAATCATTCGTTAATGATAAAAAAAAACTATTATTATTATTATTATTAATAATAATATTAAATGTTAATTGAATTAAATAAAGTATTTCATTATTTTAATTTAAACTTTTTTTATTATTTTATGATTAATGTTCTTTTTATAATTTCCGTATTATATTTTATTATTATATTTATAATTGTATATTTTAATGTGTTAAAGAAAAATTTATAATGTCAATGATTATTATTATTATTATTGCTATTTGAATCGAGAAGTAAGATGATTTTAGCTCAGGAAAGGGACATTTGAAGGAATGTGCTGGAAGCGAGCGTGTCGATCAGTGTACAAAAATGGCCATGGCCAAATTGGTCGAATTGCCTACGAATTGCTGCCTCATCCACCTTACTCTCCAGATTTGGCCCGCTGTGATTACTTTTTGTTTCCAAACCTGAAAAAGTCACTCGTCAGGAATAAATTTGGGTCGAATTGTTCTTTTTCCATTTTTGTACAACTGATCGATACACTCGCTTCCAAAGGCTGTTAAAACAAAACTAGTGAAGGGAATTGACTGAAAGTTTGACAGTAGGCTAGTAAAAGAATGTACTACATAATGGTAAAACTCTTTTGTGTGCAGCGCCATCGGACGGTGAGACTAAGTACTTGTTGAATGACCCTCGTATCATACAAACTGATATATTATTAAATTATTAACTATAATAAAATCATTTTTTTATATTATGTATATATATTGATAAATTTCCATTTTTCTTTTCATATCATAAATCAAGTCTGTGAATGTTACTTAGAAATCAAAATATTATTGTAAATTTTATTTATAAGATTTATTTCTATCTTCTTTTTATATTTACAGATTACCTGACCTGAAACAACCATATTGCTCTAGCATTTGTTCCTACCCGTTTAATTAATTAAATCCTCTCGTATTACTTATTCATATCTATTTTTATAATTATTATCTTATCAATTTCAATTTCCAGTTTACTCGAGCTTAAATATCCTGCCCACAAAACAAAAAAGTAATTTTATAATTAAATACTTATTATTTCATTTTATAAAAATAAGAAATAAATAAATAATAGAATTAAATCTATAATATTTATAAAGAATGTGTCATTATTGGTGTTTTTCTTGAAAATGAAATCAATCTTTCAAATTTGAAATCAGAAATTTATATAAAAAGATATGTAAAAATTAAATTCAAATCTAAATAATTAAAAATTTTATGAATAAGAAGAAGAAATTTTAAATTTGTATTTATTTTTAATTTTGATTCCCTTCGATAATAATAATTCCCATTACTGCATAATTTCAGGCGCTATCCGATTGAATTCTTTTGAATATTAGTATTAAATCTAAATATTTACATTTTTCAATTTTTTGTTTTTTGTATAATGTTTTAAGAATAATAAGAAAAAAAATAAATTCAGCTATTTCATTAATTAATTATTATTAAAATTAATTATTAAAAATGTTATTATATAGTTTTAATAATTTTTTTAATTTTTTTTTTATTCTTTCTAATCAATTAATAAAAAATAATCTTTGTTATGTTTCATAAAGATCATTTCATTATTTTGTGTAATTGAAAATAACGATACCTTCCCCTTTTAATTATACTTCTCTATTTATTTTATTTTAACAGTTATCAACCATTTTTTTTTTCTATTAATAAAACACAAGCGGCATTTCTTTCCTTCCACCTTATAATCAAAAGTAACATCTGCTTCTTTAGTTTTCTTAAAATCAATTAGAAATACAAAAAAAAAAACGAAAGATATATTATTTATTTTATTGTATTTTTGTCGACTGTTTTTTTATTATAATTATATAGAAGCTATAATAATAATAATAATAATTACTTATAAATATAAATGAGTGATAAATAATGATGATAAACTTAGTTAAATAGATGAATAAAATATGCATATATACAGGGGCGGATTTAGGCCTAGGCAGAATAGGCAACTGCCTAGAGCCCGTAATTTCAGGGGGCCCGTAAAACGGTTCAAAAAATCGTTACAGACTTTTAAATATTTTCGAATTTTTTAAAAATTTTATAATATGGCTCTAAAAAAAGGTAAACTGATTTTTGCGATCAGACTTTTAAATATTTTCGAATTTTTTAAAATATTTTCAATATGGTTCTAAAAAAAAAATTAGCTGGAGTGTCTCCATTCGACTATCTCGCAAATTTGAATTGAATTAAATATCATATATTAATTTAAATTAAATTAAATTATAAATTAAAATTAATAAATAATATTTATTAAACCAGTGCATGTTTGGCTCTTTGTTGATGGCACCACGTTACGTGTTGGCGAGTGAGATTTGCAGTGTTAAAAAATTAATTCTGGTACTTTCAGCGATTCAATCAAGCTGAAATTCTATATATAGCAGTTTTATACAATTATTAATCATGTGAAAAATTATCAAACATATATCTTTATTTTTACGGTCACTTTAGAGGAAAAAAAATCAAAACGTTGTAGGTAATGACCCTCTTCCGGATGAGCTACATTTCTCAAAAGTTGATAGAAAACTATGAATTTTGAATAATGTCCATGTATCAAATTTCATGATTCTAGCTCAAACCGTTTTTGCGCAATCTTGTCTACATACATACACACACACACACACACAGACATTTTTCTCAACCTTTGTGAAAATGATTCAGGAACCTTCAAAACGTATAAAAACATCAAAATCTCAACATCGAAAATTTTCGTGATCGCAATACTATCTTACGAGATAGTAAAAAAAAAAAAAAAGCTAAAATGATTTTGTGATCATTATTTTTCAGGCTCTAAGTATCAACAAGTGTGCCCACCCATGCTATATTATTTCAAAAAAGTACTAAGTAATTTTTTTAAATGAAAAATAAAATAAATAATAGATTTTATGTTATTTTATTGGTGGGGGGCCCAGAATTCTGTCCTTGCCTAGGGTCCGAAAATTCCTTAATCCGACACTGCATATACATACATACATAAAAAGGATTTCATTGAAATCGTTTTCTTGTTATTTATGCTTGAATGATTTTTAATTTTAAAGTATTTATTATTATATTCATTTTCATTATACTCTTTCAACAATTTAACTTAATATTTTAATTTCTATTTTATTTAAATATATTAAATATTCAAGATTAAAAAAAATAAATATGGCGTCCTCTTCTAACTTTTAAAAACTTAATTCTGTAGTACTTCTGATCTTCAAACGGCACGTTTCAAGATTTCAATGAAGTTCTAAAATTTGAATTAAGAATTTTGTTTAAAAATAATTTCGTTATTATTTAAATATTACTTTAGCATAGAAAAAATACTGTTTAAGTAAATCAATGACTTGATAACTCACAATAGTTAAAAGCAGTGATGTATTGGTAAAATAAGAAGTAAGGGAACGCATAGTGGAAAGTTTTTATTTTTTCTTATTCTTACTATACAAAATATTAACGAACACAAAAAAAAAGAAATTCTAACAGTAGATTTAAGTGGGAGTTGTCGGGACATGAAAAAGTACTGGAACGCGTTCCGGTTCTGAAAAAAGGTAAGGGAACGTTGTTCCCCCGCGTTCCCCTTCCAATCCAAATACTGGTTAAAAGATGATTCAAACAACAACGTACTCGTATAGGCGTATAGATTGTAGCTTTTTAAATGAAATAAAGAATATAGAATGTAGAATGGAATAAAATATTAAATATAAAAAATGAAAGAGATTTTTAGTGAGTATCAAATAGCTTCTTGATGAATAATTTATTCTAAACTATGTATATCAAATTCCATAATTATTCTACAAATAATATTATTCAACTAAACCAACTAAAGATTTAAAGTGACGAATCATCACTATTAGGAAATGCGATTTATATCAATTTCCTATTCAGGTAAAAATCGTGAACATTGAAGATGCGTTCCATGGCTTACGTAAAACGAATTTTATATTAAAGGTTTTATTAAAACAAGAAAAAGTACATACATACATACATACAACCTATACAACTTTACAATTTAAATGAAATAAATTCACATTCAACTAAATATTGGGTTGGCAACTAAGTCATTGCCGATTTCATTCATAGATGACTTCAGTTGAATTTTTAGGTTTACCGAGGTAGTCCAAATGTAAAACACATTTTGGTATTTGATAGTTGGCAATTCAGCTGTCAATCAGTAAAAAAAGTTTTTTGATCGGTTCGGTAGTTTTCGTTTGGCGTTGGTTGAAAAATGGAAGTTCAAAAGGAACATTTTCGTCATATTTTGCTTTTTTATTTCCGCAAAGGGAAAAACGCATCACAAGCTCATAAAAAGTTATATGTTATTTATGGCGACACACTCTGGTCGTCCAGTTGAAGTTGATGACGACCTAATCAAAGCAATAATCGAAATGCTGCCTGAAAGATGGCAAAAGGTCATTGATCAAAATGGGAAATACATTACAGAATAAAGTTATTTAGTTCCATTTAAAAATTGTCTTTGATTTTCTCAAAAAAAAAAAACGGCAATGACTTAGTTACCAACCTAATAGTTTGTTAACAGTTAAAATTTCAATTTAAAAAATTTAGCAGCGTAAACTACATTTTAATTTTGATAACATATTTTAAAATAAAGAAATATTTTTTTTTTATTTTAGACTACAGCGTAAAAACGAGATGATTTTGAACGAGATTTATCTGTATTAAAATTTAAAATTTCCAAGTAATACTAATTAATTATTGTTCTCTTTCTATTTTTCTTTCTCCCCGACGAGAATTTACTTTAAAATTACTTTAAAAAAAAATCAAAAGTTCTTTAATAAAAAGAGATATTCAATTTTTTACCGACAGACGATAGTAAGGTAAGGTATTGTTTTCACACCAAATTTCACATGTGGAGATTTTTACATATCACCACGAATCATGCCTTTTCTTAACAGAAAAAAGTATTTTTAGCATGAAGTCTGTCCGTCTGTCCGTCCGTCCATCCATCTGTCCATTGTGTGTCTGTATAGACGTGTACAGCTCGAACGGCTCAACCTATTTTGATAAAATTTGGTATATTTACTTAATCCATCAGTAGCATGAATTCATCAACTTTTGGTTTATACCCGGAAACCGGAAGTGGTAGTTTAAAAATATTAATTTTATATTCATTGTCGGAAAATTTCACTTAAATTATAGTATTAATTATGAATTGTCTAATTAACCTAAAAATAATAACCAAGATAATATAATTTAGTCATTTTAATTCAAGTTTTAAACATATATTTTTTTATTATACTTTATATATATATATATATATATAATGATGCTTGGAAATTAATTTCTTTCTAATGGTCAGTGGGTTCTGTATAGCTCATTTATTTAATAATAATTTATAGTATATAATTTAATAAAATATTTAAATTTAATTATTCTACTTACTCTTATAATATAAGTAGGTATTAATTTTAATATTTCATAAAAATAACTTGGAAATATAATATTTTTATAAATATTTATAAATATTCGTCTTTTCTTGAAATTATTTTCCACTTTTTTAATTAATTATTCTATAAAGAATAAATACTAACATTCCATAATACCTAATGAAAATTGTGATTTTTTCATATATAAGTTCATATAAATATAATACCAATATAAAATTTAAAAATACATTATATATTTAATTGACGTGTCATTTCGATGGTTTTCTTGAATTTTTTTTTTAAAATGAATTTAAAAAATTTCATCATATTAGGTCATGTCACCTATACCGGACAGCCTAATTTTTCAATGGTTTTGTTTCTAGAATCGAATTCACAATTATGAATAGAGAAATTATGTTTTTATTTGACGTTCATAGAATATTCTCCAAGAATAGTTCACTATTGTTCATATCTTAAATTAAATTTTTAATTTTTAAATGCAAGCGCACATTGAAAGTTTCATTTCAACCTAATGCGTACATTTGGAGAACCTAAATTAACATTAAGTTAAAAGTCTTGGTTTCACATTAAATATTTATTTATTTAAAAAAAAAATAATTATCAATATTTCGTTATAAAAAAGTAATCAATTATGAATTATACACAGACTGCAACTTTAGCGGTCTTTGTGCATGACTATTAATTGATTCGATATTTATAGCCTATGTTCAAAGAGGAGAATATAAGAATGTTGTGGACTAATTTCATAGTAATCGGCCAAGCCAATTTTGAGTCTACTATGGACATTCAGAAACAAATGAAAAATTCTAAAACCATATTTGGATAGTCCATGTCAAGGAATACTACAAGGAAGTTATGCAACGTTTGCGTGAAGCAATACGGCTCAAACGAACGGAATTGTGGAAAAACAAATGGATTCTGCATCACGATAATGCACCAGCTCACACCTCATTGCTGGTTCGTGATTTTTTGGTCAAATACAACACCGTAATCATGCCTCAACCACCGTATTCACCAGATTTGGTTCCTGCGACTTTCCCCTATTCCCAAAACTGAAAAGACCAATGTAAGGAAAGCGTTTTGCCACCATTGATGAGATAAAGTCGGAATCGAAGAATGAGCTGATGGCCATACCGAAAAGCGCATTTCAGAAGTGCTTCGACGATTGGAAGAAGCGCTGGCATAAAAGCATTTGAGGGGAACACCGTAATCAAGTCTCAACCACCGTATTCACCAGATTTGGCTATTCCCAAAACTGAAGAGACCAATGAAAGGAAAGCTTTTTGCCTCAATTGATGAGATAAAGTCGGAATCAAAGAACGAGCTGATGACTATACCAAAAAATGCAATCTAAAACATTTGATAAGAATTTATTAAAAGCTTCCCGCTGTTCATTCAATGTCTTATTAAATAAAAGAAATAATGTATAATTTAAAGTTTCTTCTTTAATGATTGTTGTTCATATGTATTATTATGTTGCTAAGTTCAGGTATAATTTTTTTTTGGGTGGGGAAATGATATACATATATATATTATAATTTGACTCTAAAATATTTTTAAAATAATTATATTTCGAATTAAATTAAAAATGAAATAAACATTTTAAAATATTTTAAATATTAAGAATGATTAATACAATATTAAATAAAAATTTCAATATGACTGATGGTTTTACTGGCATCATTTAAAATTACTATTTTTTAATAAGAAAAAAATAACAAAGATAATTTTTCAGGAGACTGAACCGAAAACATTTTTCTTTATAAAAATCATCTATTGTGTGAATTTTAAAATATTCCTTAGTAGGATAAAATATCTCAAATTAATCGATGGACCTCTTTAGTGCTGATGGTTTATTAGCCAGAAAATTTTAAAGATTACAATTAATAAATAAAAAAATAAAAAAACAACTATTTTAATATATAATAAATTCATATTTTTTTACTATCTCGCCAGAGATAGTATTGCGATCACGAAAATTTTCGATGTTGAGATTTTGATGTTTTTATACGTTTTGAAGGTTCCTGAATCATTTTCACTAAGGTTGAGAAAAATGTCTGTGTGTGTGTGTGTATGTATGTAGGCAAGATCACGCAAAAACGGTTTGAGCTAGAATGATGCAATTTGGTACATGAGCATTATTCAAAATTCATAGTTTTCTATCAACTTTTGAGAAATGTAGCTCAACCGGAAGAGGGTCATTACCTACAACGTTTTGATTTTTTTTCCTCTAAAGTGACCGTAAAAATAAAGATATATGTTTGATAATTTTTCACATGATTAATAATTGTATAAATATATAGAATTTCAGCTTGATTGAATCGCTGAAAGTACCAGAATTAATTTTTTAACACTGCAAATCTCACGCGCCAACACGTGCCATGGTGCCATCAATAAAAAACCAAACATGCGCTGGTTTAATATTTATTATTTATAATTTATAATTAATTAAATTTAATTTAAATATAATATATTATGTTATTTAATCCAATTCAAATTGCGAGATAGTCGAGTGGAGACACTCCAGCTTATTTTCTCTCTATTTTAGTACCATTAAATCATATTTTATTACTTTTCATTTGGCTAAAGGTACTGACAATGAGTAACGGTTTATGGTGTCGTATCATAAAATAAAAGATGATAATAGGCCATGGAAGACCCTTCGGAAGTATTATCGAAATCTGATCCATACTTTAAATAAAATAATTGCAAAATGAATAAATTTAAATATTTTGATAAAGGTATTTTTAGGGGAGAGTTGCTCATTTCAATATTTTTTATAATTTTTTTCTATTGATGAATTATTCTCAAAATTTGCACGTTCAATCTTTCTTTATATTCTTAAATAACTTTCATTATAGAAATATTAAAAAAAAAATATTTTTGTAAACTAGTATCTTTTACTGAAATTTACACCACCCCTACTTAATTGAGGACAGTTAAAAGTAAAGTTGCATCCCGGAGGCTGGGTTGACTGCCGTCCATAGACCTGGGACCACGAGAATGTGAGTAAACACAGTTAACCAATACCCTACCATTTGACTAGGCGTTAAATAAAAAATATATTTTTTGTAAAATAAAATTTTACTTGGTCTATATATCTGATAACTGATTTTCAAAATTTAATACAACTTTTACTATTTGAAAGTAATTTACTTTCCTGAAGAAACATCCGAGTTTGGATCCATCTGGGGTCGATTTTTTTTTTATTTCTCTTTATAAAGAGAGTGAGATGTTGAAGTTTATAGTCTGTATGTAAGATATTCTTCTTTCATTAATTTAAATTTTTTTTTATCACCTAATTTTTTGGTCAGTATTTTTTTTTTTTTTATAAACCATTCAGAGAGCTTTTTAGTTACAAATATAAATTGATACTTTATCATAGTACTATAACTTAAAATATCTAATCCAAACAAATAGTAGAAATATAATAAAATTAGAAAATAATTTTATATAATATTAGATGATGATTTTCTTTAGTCTATTTGAAAAATTAAAATTTTTTTACCATTTATTTAAATACTTAAGAATAAATATTTTTAATATCATTACATTTATTCTTTTGCAAAATGATTTTGTAAAAAAAATGATTATATATTTGTGATAAAACTAAAACTATAAAAAGATAGAACATACTAGTTAATTAAAAAGATAATATATATGCTATGTTATAGTTAGTAAAGACATTGACTAAAGTTATTGAAAAGATTACTTTCTTTTTTTGTAAGAATTTATTATTGCCATAATAATGTTTTTTTTTTCATAATTATGTATTTTTTTTTAATTAGAATTTATTATTTTAACGGAATATACATTTTATATTTGTGTTGTTAAGTGCAAACAGAGAGAATCTAAAATCAACATAAATTAATTAATTTAGGGAATGAGAATTGAGGTTAGATTCTTAGATTAGATTATTACTACTATTATTTTATTATTTAATTGTATTGTATATGACATTTGCTTTTGTTTTTACAAATATTAAATTTTTGTTGATAAATAATACGAATTCATTCATTCACTCTTTTGAATTTTTCATTTCATAGTAAATATATTTATAGGTATATTACCTGTATAATAAAAATCTGGAGTGTCTCGACTCCACTCGACTATCTCGCAAATTGGAATTGGATTAAATAACATATATTAATTTAAATTAAATTAAATTAATTAAATTTTAAATTAAAATTAATAAATAATAAATATTAAACCAGCGCATGTTTGGCTTTTTATTGATGGCACCACGTCACGTGTTGGCGCGTGAGATTTGCAGTTTTAAAAAATTAATTCTGGTACTTTCAGCGATTCAATAAAGCGGAAATTCTATATTTAGCAGTTTTATACAATTTTTAATCATGTGAAAAATTATCAAACATATATCTTTATTTTTACGGTCACTTTAGAAGAAAAAAATCAAAACGTTGTAAGTAATGATCCTCTTCCGGTTGAGCTACATTTCTCAAAAGTTGATAGAAAACTATGAATTTTGAATAATGCCCATGCTCCAAATTTCATGATTCAAGCTCAAACCGTTTTTGCGTAATCTTGGTTGCATACATACACACACACACACACACAGACATTTTTCTCAACCTTAGTGAAAATGATTCAGGAACCTTCAAAACATATAAAAACATCAAAATTTCAACATCGAAAATTTTCATGATCGGAATACTATCTCTGGCGAGATAGTAAAAATTAATTAAAAAAGGATTTAGTCTTGGGACGCATACACTAAATATTTTTTTTTGTTATACAATACAAAAACATGTAATTAAATTGATGATATTCTGGTAGATAGGAGACGCCAGTTTAATATTCTGGATGTCAGAATATATATTCTAGAAGAGGAGATTGTGATTTGGATCATTATTTGCTTGTAATAAAATTGAGAGAACTGCTCTCGAAGCGTAACACGAAGTTAGGTGCAATTTACCAACCGAAAACGATACAACTTGGATAAGTTTAAAAATGAGGAAGAATCAAGAAAAGGGAAATCTTAAGAAAGACATAAAATATTAGAGATAAAAGAAAAAGTAGAGATTTATATTTAGAAATTAAAAGTATCAAAAAAGGAAAATTTCTTAAACTCCAATCGAATTAATAGAATAGAAAATGGTAGCGGTAGACTCAGCATAAATTAATTTAAAAGAACCGATGTTCATGTGGTAAGTAGAAGTGATAATTGGGGAAATTGAAAAATAATAAAGCACCAGGAATAGATGGGATATCAAATAGAATGGGAAACCTTTGAGTAGTAGAGTGTATGTACAAATTAGTTCTTTTGATCTGGCATCAGGAAAAGATCCCATTCGAATGGCAAGAAGCATTGATTATTCTATTCCACTTTTTCAAAAAGAAAATTGAACGGACTAGAATAACTACAGGTGAATTTCTCTTTTGACGACATTGTATAGGATTCTCTCGAATTTTATTAAAATTTCAACCATATTTAGAGGAAATATTATTAGTGGGAGAATATCAATGTGAATTCAGACCAAATCAATCAAAATATGATCAGATATTTTAATTGAGGCAGATATTAGAAGAAAAAAAAACACAAATTCAATATTTCTGTTGACCAATTATTTGTAGACTTTAGCAAAGCATATGACTCAATAATCGAGGCAGGAAAAGGGGCGGGACTTGAAATTAATAATGATAAGACAAAATATTTAGTATCAGAAAAGTGACCGGGAAATGGCAGAGACTGCATAGCGACTGCATCACCTCTTAGTTAGGATTATAAAATCGAGAAAAATATATTTTTAGGGAGGCCGATTGGGAAACGTTCGGTTGAAAGACCAAGGACTCGGTAGATAGATAGGCGATGTAGTAAAAGAAATGGCATCAAAAAGAGTTGATTGGTTGTAACTTAAGATAGGCACACTTGGAGTAATGTGGTTGATAGATAGATAGATAGATATTTACCATATTATTAAATAATTGTTATCATTTAAACCGGCACTTTGCAGAAAATTCTTTTTCTCGAAAGACTAATAATTCATTTAGAAAAAGTTTAAGAAGCAAAATAAGTTGACCGGTGGCCAGGGTCAGAACCGACCGACGGTTTGAAGTAAATTAATTTCCAGCTACAGAAACAATTTCAAATAATTTAAATGTATCTATTAATTCAATAAAAAACAGATATGGGATATAACATAAATATTTTTAATTTTATTTTATTTATAATATATAAGGTGGCGCTGACTGTGACATCATGAAGGGCTGGGTGAGGTCATATAATTTTAAATTTAGAAAAAACTAAAATATTAATTTAAATTAAATTAAATTAATTAAGTTATAAATTAAAATTAATAATAATATAGACTTTAAAAATTTTATAATTTTTTAATTATTTATTACAATTGTTAAATGAGTTTTCTAAAAATGACCCATCAAAAATTTATTTATTAAAATGGTACAAATTAATTATAATAAATGATTTTCAGTTCAACATGAAAAATATATTTAAATTTGCTTGATAAAATATTTGATAGTTATATTATATATAATATATGTTATAATTAGATGGCTTCAGTTTTATTACTATCTCGTCAGAGATAGTATTGCGATCACGAAAATTTTCGATGTTGAGATTTTGATGTTTTTATACGTTTTGAAGGTTCCTGAATCATTTTCACTAAGGTTGAGAAAAATGCATGTATGTGTGTGTGTGTGTGTGTGTGTGTATGTATGTAACCAAGATTACGCAAAAACGGTTTGAGCAAGAATGATGAAATTTGGTACATCGGCATTATTCAAAATTCATAGTTTTCTATCAACTTTTTAGAAATGTAGCTCAACTGGAAAAGGGTCATTACCAACAACGTTTTGATTTTTTTTCCTCTAAAGTGACCGTAAAAATAAAGGTATATGTTTGATAATTTTTCACATGATTTAAAATTGTTCTATATATATAAAATAAAAACATAAAATATAAAACTTCTATATATAGAATTTCAGGTTGATTGAATCGCTGAAATTAATATTTTAACACTGCAAATCTCATGAGCCAACACGTGACGTGGTGCCATCCACAAAGAGTCAAACCTGCACTGGTTTAATAAATATTATTTATTAATTTTAATTTATAATTTATTTATTAATTAAATTTAATTTAACTATACTTAATATATTATGTTATTTAATCCAATTCAAATTGCGAGATAGTCGAGTGGAGACACTCCAGCATATATTTTTCAAAGTAAACTGTTTCGACCAAGGATTACTACTGATAATATTATAAATTCTGAAATTATATTGACCCCTGAACTTATCTATATTTTAATTAAGAAAGGAGGTTATATTTTTTTTCTTTTTATTTATAATAATTAAATATCATTTATATTATTTATAATTTAACCTAAAAAACATTTTAATTAATATAATATAATTTAATATTATTTGATCAAATTTATTCAACAATTTATTTGAAATAAGATATTCTTTAATTATCATTTTTAATGAATATCAATAAAAAAATGTATTCCTTTATAATTTTTCATATGTATTATAAAGTATGTTGATAACTTCATGAATATTTTTTTTTTGTGAAGAAATATAAATATATTTTTTGTAATTTTATTCTAAAAGATTATTAATATAAAATTTTTTAATTTTATATCGTATTTAAATTAAAAATTTTAAAATATTTTAAATATAAAAAATTATTAATACAATATCAATTAAAAAAGTAATATGACGGAAGGCAAATTTCAATATTGAGATGTAGTTGGTAACATCATTTAAAATTATTATTTTAAATTAAGAAAAAAAAGTATAGATATATATACAATTTTTGCTTGTATAATAAGTTAAGATATACGATAATAGATATATACAAGTATAAAATATAGATAAAATTAAAATATAGGTAAAATTATATAAAATGGAAATGATATAATATCATTCGTTTAATTTACTTTTTCAAAGCTGTAAATAATTACATTTGTATAAATAAAATTAGAAGTTAATAATAAGAAAATAATTAAATCCAAATGCCCTCTAAAAATAAGTTTTGGTTCACAGAAAAAATAAATGTTTGCAATTAAAACTGTTAAATTTTGAATTTAATATAATAGTAAAAACAAAATATGCGAATGCAATTATAATAAATAGATAGAATAAATAAAGAAAGAGAGAGAGAGAGATTTTCTATTGTTTTATTTTTATCATAGATTATTTTTTTCCCGACTAATTGTGTGTTAATAGAACAAAAATTAATCTAATATAAAATAACGGATAGAGCATTTAAAATTGAAGTTGATTTTATCAAATTTTTAGAATATTTTTTTTTTATATTCTACATAAATTAGTTTTAACCAAAAAAAAAATATTTTTAATTTTAGAGTATTAATACTTAATTTTTCAGATTATTGCAGATGTTTTCCAAAAATAAAAATATTAGATTTCCATGTGGGTATTGATCATCTCAATAGTATTTGATTTATGAAACGATTATCATTATATAAATAAAGTATTTTTTAAATCAAGGCGCCTTTGGGTGTGTGGGTAACGAACCTGCCTCACATTCACAAGGTCCCAGGTTCAAGTCCCGGGCCTGGCAAGGGAATTTCTCATAGCTGGGGACTATGGGACGGAGTCAACCCAGCCTCCGGGAACAACATTGGGCAAAAGCTACTTGATAGCGCCTCCGATCAACAAAATCAAGGTAAAGGTTGAGAGGACCCGTTCTACTGATCATAGGACACCTCATTGATATAACAGGCTTGATAGGCGTTGTCCTTGCGTAGGACGTACAAAGTCAGAGGTTTTTTGTTTATTTATTTAAATAAATAAACAAATTAATTAGATATTCATTACTTACAGGAATTAATTACAAAATACAAATAAAAATAAAAGGCATCCAATCAAGGTCATTATTAATGGTTATACTATAAAATATTTTGAAGAGAAAAAAAAACAATACTACAATTTTTTTATCATTATGTAATATAAATATCTTCATTAGAATTGGAGTGTAGAATTGTTATAAAAAAAAAATAAAAAATAAATATATATTTAATTTTAATATTAATTTTAAAAAAATCAGAGTATTTAATGTTTCTATAACATCAGTTTTACATAAATATATAAACATAATTTATGTATAAGATTCAGACTCAAGTTTGATTAAATCAAATTCAAGTTAATTTAAAAAAAATATCGAAATTATCAGAAATATTTGAAATTTAACATAGTTATAACAAGGGGAATGTATTATTACCAAATTTATCAAATTGTGGAGAACAAAAGAAAAAAAAAATAAAATTATGCAGATACATAGTTTACCGTTTACGCAAGAACGGGCGCGCTTCACAGCAGCCTTAAGCAAATATTTGGGCTGTGTACCGGTGATGGTATTTTTTTCAAAAACTACTGCGAAGAAATGGTTCAATCAGCTTCATTCTGGAAATTTTGATGTGAAAGATGTGTCGCACTCTGGTCGTTAGGTCATTAAAAAATTTGATTCAATTTTATAACATAAATATTTTTAATTTTATTTTATTTATAATATATAAGGAGGCACTGGCTGTGACGTCATGAATGACTGGGTGACGTCCTATAATTTTAAATTAAGACAAAAACTAATGAAGATGATTTTTCCCGAGGATAAAACCAATACAACGTGCATGATTCGTGGAGATGTATAAAAAATCTTCACATGTGAATTTTTGAGTGAAAATAACCCTTCCCTTTCTATCGTCGATCGGTAATAATACCACTTCCGGTTTCAGGATATAGACCAAAAGTTGATTCATCATACTGATGCATTAAGTAAATATACCAAATTTTATCAAAATCCGTTGAGTCATTCAAGCTGTACACATCTATACGGACGGACGGACAGACATCATGCTAAAAATACTTTTTTCTGTTAAGAAAATGCATGATTCGTGGAGATATGTAAAAATCTCCACATGTGAAATTTGGAGTGAAAACAATACCTCCCTTAATATCGTCGGTCGGTAAAAATTGAATAAAATTGAATAAAATTGAATTTCTCTTTTTATTAAAGAACTTTTGATTTTTTTGAAAGTAATTTTTTTTTATTAAATTCTCCTTCCCCCATCAAGAAACAAAAGAAAAAATATATTCAATCCCTTTGATGAAATGAAAAAAAAAATAAAAATAAATTTGTCATTGCAAATGTCCAGTGATATGACCTAGAAACAAAAAATAATTCATTTGATTACAATTGGATTAGTTGATCTCGTGATTCTTTTTTTTGTTTTTTGATTTATTTTTTATTTTTGTTTTTTCATCTTAATTTTTTTTTTTTTATTCAATCTCAAGAATTACAATCCGATTTTGACAGCCACTGACGACGACCTTTCTCACTTTTTTTTCCTATTCGAACAGTGTATATTTTTTTTCACCTTTTCCTACATTTCATTCATTCGTATAATTTCAATTCTCGAAGATCACGATTTCAGCTCGGCGACTTCTCCACTCCCCCTGGATTGTCACTGCTGCCGAAGAAGATGCCGCCACCGGAACTGGATCGAGGCCAGAAAGAGCAGCATTAACCCGAAGACGTTCCGTTGGCGGCGACCGGGGAGGGGACTATAAGATGGACACGCAACCTGCAATCGCGCTTCACTCGTCGCTTCGCGTTTGAAACGTCCACTTGCCACTCACTCACCCATTCATTCACTGCCTCGGAATTGTTTTCGTCAAACAAACAAACAAACAAACAAACCAACAAAAATGCAATCATCTCAACAAGCATCCTCGTCGTCGCATCTCGCAGTCGTACTCGTCTTCGTTTTCAGGTACCTGTCTGACAACATCGCCCAATTCTTATTAAGTGCAAACCTGTTATATATTACACCAACAAAGTGGTTCATTAGACTATCATTAGCATCCCTCCCTCGATTTATTGATACCAAACAACATTCATTATCCGCTTAAAAACAAGTTCAAGTGTTTATAAATAGAAATGAAAATTTACACAAATATCAGGGTCTATTTTTATTTTTATTATTTTTTTTTTTTTTTTTTGTATTTTTATTTTTTTTTTTTTTTTTTTTTGTAATTTTTTTTTTTATTTAAAAATTAAATAAAATTTAAAAAAAAAATATTAATCAAGAAATTTGACAAAAAATTTTTTTTTTTTTTTTTTTGTATTTTTAATTTTGTATTTTTGTATTTTTTTTGTAATATTTTTTTATTTACAAATTAAATAAAATTTAAAAAAAAAATATTAATGAGGATAAATTTGACTCTAAAAAATAATTTAATTTTCTATCTATTAATCAATTTTATTATATTTCTCTTTTTTTTTTGTTTGTTTTTGTTTTTGTCTTCTTATTACAAAAATAAACTAAATCATTTAATTAATTCAATAAATAGTTTGTTTTTTTGAAAATAAAAAAAAAAAAAAATCGTTAGGTGAGTTTTTTTTTTTTGTATTTTCGAGTCTGTTTACATAAAATTCAGAAGACAATCTTTTTTTTTCGTGGCCGATTGATTTTAGAATTAAACAAAAACAAATATGACAAAAAAGTAAAAAAATAAAAAAAAAAGATTCAATAATTGCAATCTCGAAGAATTTTTTTTTATCAACGTTTCAATCCAGGAACTATGTAATTTTATTGATATTTTAGTGTATAATGACCAAAAAATTCAATCTTAATTATAGAGAGAGGGAAATATATAATATATAAAAGACAGAAAGAGCAAAAGAAATATATTTATATATTTATAGAAATAAGTTTTTATAGTAAAACTCTAACTAATAATGAATATGTTCTTATAAGATGATAAATAAATAAATAAATAAATAGGTAGATTTATTATTAATTAAAAAATAAATGAATAATTAAATAAAATCAATTATAAAAAAAACTAGAAAAGTATGGTTTTATGAGAAACGATAATCCTTTATACTAACGAACTATACTTACTTTATACGACATTTTAATTTATTTTTTACTTTTTATAGGGTTTCACTTGTACAATCTAATATTATGAATAGCTAATAATTCAGAATGTAAAAAAATTATTTCCACTTATATAATATGAATACTATGATCCTAATAAATGCTTTTTACCATGAATTTTTTTTAATCAGATTTTTAAAAGCCATTTGATACATTAATAATCAAGAAAAGTCTTTAATCATTTCGCATAACTTAAGTAAAAATGATTCGTGAAAATATCTCTTGATTTTATATTATTTTTGTTAAAAAAAAAATCACCTGCATTCTAATTTTATTTATATTGCAGTTTTTAAATTTCATAATTTCCCAAACTTAACAGTAATAATATTTTTAGAATTGAATAATTATTAGTTAACGTTATTTAAGTAAGTTATTTGATTTTTTTTTATATAAATAATATAATTTTTATATTATTTTTTAAAAAAGAGGTAATATTTATTAAAAAAATCTGTAAAATAATTTATTTTTTTGTAATTATTTAATAACAAAGCACCCTGATTTTGTTTTTAACAATAATAATAAAACAGAATAATTTAAAATTATTTAATTTATTTATTATTTATTAATAAAATCTAAATTTAATTCATTTTAATATAATTATACAATATATTATGTTTTTTTTGACTTTTATTTAATAAATCAAAATTTATTTTTAAAATTATAAAAATTAATGCCATTTGTTAAAAGTAGGTATAAAAAATCAAACTATTCTTAAATATAACAAAATCTGAATTTTCATAATTAAAATAATTAATATCTGTTGATTTATGGATTCAATTAATCTCTTTTTTGTTATTATTATTATTATTATATTATTAATTTAATCTCATTTTTTTAATAAATTAATATTGTGTGTGTGTGTTTTTAAGGAGAAAAAATAGAATTCAATATGATTTGTGTGATAAAATATAATAATATTATATAATATTCTATTACTATTACTGTATTTTTTAATCATTAATATTTGTTGTTGTTTTTTATCACATAAAATCATGATTTATGTGTTATGTGTTGTGTATTACTACAGGGGAATTTCTCTTTTGCCGACTACGTAACTATAAGATTCTCTCGAATTATTTTAATATATTAAAATTACGACCATATGCAGAGAAAATATTAGGAAATTCAGGCCAACTCGATCATCATTAGATCAGATATTTTCATTAAGACAGAAGTAGAAAACAAAATGTGAATTCAATATTCGTAGACTCTAGTATTTAGCGTGGACTTTATTATTTTTTATATCGGGAAACACTTATAAATTTTTTACTTTATTGGTTATTCCGAAAAAAATTGGAATGTATGATTCAAATTTGTCATGAAGGTAGTTAAGAAAGAGTAAGATGCTGGAATCAACTTTCGAAATTCGGAATGGGTTAAAACAAGGAGACGCTCTTTCATCAATTTTATTTAACTTATTGTTAGTATTAGAATACTTGATTAGAAAAATTGGGGAGAAATCGAACGAAATCCAATTGGACAAAAAAAATATTAGGTAAATTATTAGGTTACGCGGACGATTTAAATATATCAACAAATTCAATTAAAGAAGCTGGAAAAGAGGTGAGCAAAATGTTTAGAATCAGAAAGGAATAGTATATTAACACACCAAATATTAACAAACAAAACTTAAATTTTGTAAATGTAAAAAAAAAATTTAAATCGAGGTTGCAATCGGATAACCTCCGTTATCATGTAGTAAATGGACTTGTCTCGTCAAAATTAGTAACAAGGGGAATTAAAATTAAAATACATAAAACCATTATTTTGTCGATTGTATTAAATAAGGACACTGCGGGCAAGAATTTTCGATTTCCGTAGAAACATACATAGATTGATATAAATATTAATATAGTCGGTATTATCTGTTAATCTCTCCCTTCTCTTTTTTAATATTTAATTCTAAATTGATGAATAGTCACAAATCGACCAATTTACAAAAATAATAAAATATTTTATTGACTTTTGAATATCCATCACAGAAATATAATAAGCAAAGGTGGAATAATTAAAATTGAATACATATAGCATGTTTCTTAAGTATTTCTTTTTATTGATCCATAAAATTTAAAAATCTATAATAATTCTATAAAAACAAAAAAAAAAGAACTCGTCTTTTTATAATTTACCTAAATCTAAAATAATGAAAGTAAATAGTAATTATATATTATAGTTTATGGTATGTATAAATTTTTAATAAAATATTTAAATTATCTCAATTCTAATTATGGAATATTTTAATTTAATTATTTATTGTATTATTTTTTTTTACAACATAAAATTCATTAATTATTAACTCAAATTAACTTGGATTATATAATATGTATGAAACGTATATATATATATATATATATTTATTATTTGTATTATATGACTATAATATTTATTGAATGATGGAAATTGTAAAGTAAGTTCCAATAAAGATTTTTATTTTCTTTTTTTTTAATATTTGAATCGATCATTTTATATTTTAAACCATAAATATTATACTAATTTCTACTTTTTATTTATCTTCATTTGATATCATTAAATACTGAATTCCTCATGAATCAGAGTATTATTAGTAATCAAAGCCCAACTTAAACTTGAAATCTTCATAATAATTAATTTAATAAAAAAAATATTAAATTAATAATTAAGATTTTATTTTATTATAATAATTTCAAATGTTGTATATATCCATTCATTTATGTAAATATTATGAATTTTCATTGTAGATGTAACGTATCACTATGTTTGACGTTTGAATTTTGATTATCAAGATTAATACAATAATAATAATCAAAATAATATAAATATAAACAACATTTTATAAAATAACGTTTGTCCAATGGACTAAAAAGAATAAAATAATTTTTTTAAGCCTGACAAAGTTTATGGATGAATTGCTTCGTATTCAACGAAAAACGTTGGGCGCACATTTTACTATAATAAAATTGATAGATTAAGAGCTAAGAAATTAATCTTTTACTATTTTTTACTCTGTAAAATATACTTATATCTAAGTATGTAAAAAATTTTAAAAGAATTATTATATTAGTTGATTATATTAGAAAAAATAGTGTTACTTGTCAGAGAATTCAAGCTGTTTATCGTGATTGCGTTGATGTGAGTACTGTGCGTCGTTGGGTGAGTAAGTTTAAAGATGTTGAGGTGGGAATTTTTGAAGTTTTTTTTCGGTTCGGTGTGAATATAGGAAAATTATTTAATTAATTAATTTTTTAATTTTCATATATTCAAATCGAACAACCCCCCCCCCCCCCGAAAATTAGTTGAGCCATCTGCTGGCCAAATGAATAAAACATGGTAGCTAAATAGAATGAAAATGGATTTATATTCAAATTTTAATAATTTTTATCTCTTTTGAATTAAAAAAGGAATCCACTGGCAAAGTTTCATCCAAATCCCTGTAGTTTCCCGTTTTGTAAACAATTAACATAATAGATTATTAAATGACTATTAATTAATTGCTAACAAAACGAATTTAAACTTAATATATAAAAATTTAATCTCTAATTGGTTTTTTATTAATAAAAATTTTAAGAAAAATTAAAAATGTAGTACTTAATTATTATTATAAATTAAAAATTGGTTTATTAATTTAATTGTATGTGTTTGTATGTGTATTTAAATGATCTCATTTCATTATTTTATTTATAGTTTTTATCTGTTTCGGTTGAATGCCTTTTTGATTACCCAATAAATAAAAATTTAATTTATATGATTTTTCTTTATTAAAATATTAATTTGGTATTTTTTTAATTGAAATGTTTCAAAAATGGAATCGTTTAAATTTTTCCTTCTTATTATATAGGAACGCCGTATAAATATTAATTAGTTATGTTGTATTACTTATTATAGAAAGATAAAATTGGCGAAAATAAATTGAGGTGGTCGTTTTCGTTCGTCGCATTGATAAAAACACTTTCATGGTCACTTGATCGACGCTCATTAAGAAAAATCGCTCTTGTTTTTTATTTATTTATTTATTTTTTTATTTATTTGTATTTATTTATTCTTTTTATCATTTTTTTATTTATTGGTTCTTCTTCTACTTTCAACTAATATATAATTTATTCTGTTGTCGTTGGAAAGTGGCGAATTAAAATTCGTTGTCAGTTTTGTCGTTTTGGCAATGGAACGGGAAAAGACATTCTCTCTCTTTTTCTCTTTCTAATCGTCTTAAAGTCTACGCTCAGCATTGAAGAGAGGATCTCGTGTGAACAAGAAAACGATGGATGCATCCGTGCCTGCACGCAAACCACTCGCTTCACAGTGCGTGCGTGCGAGCGTGCATCAGTCAACGTGAGTCGCATTCTCTCTCTCTCCCCCTCCCCCCCTCCTCTCTCTTCACTCATCTTCTTCATCACACATCAGAATATATACACTATTCTTTTACATAATTTTATAAACATGTATGCTTTATATATATATATATCTTTCTAATACGGAAGGGACTTTTATTTTCGATATACACACTCCTTTTTTAAATCATAACCAAATCAATATGCATACCATTCACTTTTTAATACAAAATGAATAATAAATTTTAATTCTTATATATATATATATATATAATAGTAAAATACTATCTTATTTTATGTTATTAAGAGAATAACAAAAAATTCATTAATGATGAATGAATTGAATATAATTTTTTTTTTTTCGATACACAAATAACTATTAATAATAATAAACAAATTTTTATTTTTTAAATAAATTTAATTAATCTAGAATTATTTATTTATTTATTTTTAAATTTAATGTAATAAAATACATTAACTTAAAAAAAAAAATGAATAAATTAAAAAATTAAAAAGTATCATTATTTTCTTATACATAGTATATATATATTTTCGTTAGATTAAGAATTTATTTTAAAATTATTTATATTTTACAATTATTATAAAATATTTATTTTAAAAAAATGAGCTGTGGCCAGACACGATTTTAAATATATTAATTTCCAAAAATTATATATATATATATATATATATATATAAAGTATAAAAAAAATTAAAATAACTAAATTATTTTAATCTTGGTTTTTATTTTTAGTTGAATTACTCACTTATTTATTACTACTATATTTTAAGTGAAAA
Organism: Labia minor; assembly: GCA_963082975.1. Classification (NCBI taxonomy): domain Eukaryota; kingdom Metazoa; phylum Arthropoda; class Insecta; order Dermaptera; family Spongiphoridae; genus Labia; species Labia minor. The sequence continues at coordinate 89,364,476 of OY720345.1, forward strand.
ATTTCCGACAATGAATATAAAATCAATAGTTTGTAAACTACCACTTCCGGTTTCCGGATATACATCAAAAGTTGATGATTCTTGGTATTGATGCATTAAGTAAATATACCCAATTCTATCAAATTCGTTGAGCCGTTCGAGCTGTACACGTCTATGCGGACACACAACGGACGGACGGACAGATATCATGCTAAAAATACTTTTTTCTGTTAACAAAATGCATGATTCGTGTGAAATTTGGTGTGAAAACAATACCTCCCTTACTATCGTCGGTCGGGTAAAAAAGAAACTTTTTAAAAATTGTTTTGTTCATGTTTAAATTTATAAAATTTATCTAAATGATTTTTTTTAATTTCAAATTTATTAATTGTATTCAATATATAAGGAGTTAAATATTGTTTTCCGTCTTCGTTTTAGAACAGGGGTGAGCAACCTTTTTAACCCACGGGCCAATTTAAATTTTAAAATTTTGTGGCGGGCCGCACTTACTAACAATTTACAAAGCTTTATATATATACTAATATTATATTATATATATACTAATAAACATTATAATATTGTTTATAAATAATCGAGACGAATAATAAAATTCTATTTTAGAAATGCTCGGCGGGCCGCAGAAAAACATTTAAAGGGCCGCATGCGGCCCGCGGGCCGCGGGTTGATCATCCCTGTTTTAGAAACTAATATACTATATAGATATCATGCATTTTGTTACTATATATATATAAGGGGTCATGAAACGTGAAGATCTGTAAAAAATTTTAAATTCTTAGCAATGGGAAGAGAAATTATATATATATATATATATATATATATATATATATATATATATTATACATTTAGAGATTTTAATATTTTTTAAATTTCTTGTTGTTTGCAAGTTGATTTTGTGACTGATTATTATAATTCATAAAAAAATAATCCGATTAAATTTATTCTCGCATAATAGAAGATTATATTTACATTTATTCATTTGTATATATCTTATCTTATTATGCTAGCTAAAATTGTATATATCTATATATCTATATATCTATTTATCTATAACCATTGGTTCTCAAAAACCGCTCTAACGATTTTTTTCAAATTCACACTAGATATAGTATTTATAAAGAAAAATTGAGTTTTATTGATCACATCTCTTGAAACTTACAGCTTCATTATTAATTTCTTAATTAAAAATTATATATGGGTGTGACGTCATCAATTTTACTTCAATATTTTTTTTATATTTAAAATATTTTAAAATAAAATAAATTTCGAAATAAAATTAAAAATATTTATTTTTAATAATATATATATATATATATATATATATTTATTAATCTTAATTAATTAATTATTAACAAAAAAATACGGTTGGTTGATTCCCGCTTTTTTTTAAATGAATTGTATTAACATTTTTTTATATATTTAAAATATTTTAAAATTCATTATTTAATTTCAAAATAAAATTAAAAATATTTATTTTTAATAAAATATATATATATATTTATTAATCACTCTCAAAAAAAACAAAAACAAAAACAAAAAAACATCTACGTCTGCTAAGAGATTAAAAAATGTCGTTTTCATCATCTAACTATTATTAGTCTAATGGGTAGAGCGACTGTTTTGAATAGTCAACTTAGAAGGATCGAAACCGGCGGGAAAAAATTTTTTTTTTTTTTTTATCTATTATTTTATATTTATTTATTCATTGTTCTTTGATTAAATTTAATTTCTTTTATTTTATTTTATTAATTAAAATGATGCAACATTTAATAATTGTAATATTGTAATAAATTTTATTTTTTTTATTTTATTAATTACTTATTAGTCATTAACTAATAATTTAATATTAATTCAATTTTTTTTTTTATTTTTTATAAATTTTTATTATTTAATTTTGCTTAGAAACATATCTAATAATACATATTTATGTATTATTGAGGACCCCAAGTTCCATGCAATGATGCAACATTTAATAATTGTAATAAATAATTAAAGAATTGTATATCAGCTCGGTGTCCCAAGTATTAATATTACCAGCCAAACCCAATATAATAATGAATTATTTTTTTTTAACTTAATTACCTAGCCGAGGCTCGGGGTCCCGGTGTGATCTTAATATATTGTCAGAATTAGATAAATAATGTAGAGAAAAATTATTTAAAAATAGATATTTATTTAAATGAAATAAAATTATTTAATTTACAGAATGAAAATGTCTATAATAATGTCTAAACATTTTTTCGAGCGACAGCTCGGTATCCCAGGTATTAATATTACCAGCCAAACCCAATAATAATGAATCATTTTTTTTAACTTAAGTACCGAGCCGAGGCTCGGGGTCCCGGTACTGTATATTAATAACATACAATAGAAGTTTTTTTTTTAAATTCAAATTATTTGTGAAATATAACAAAAATATGAATACTACTACCACATATAAGAATTAATATTTCGATTTTCTAATCAACTTGAGACTTCACTTTATTTTAATTTTTTAAAACATTTTAAAGAAATTTAAATTAAGACACAAATAAAAAATAATAAATAAATAAATTCCTTTCACTTTTATTGGTCAAAATTATTTAGAGTGAATTAAAAAAAAAAAAAATTCTGAAAGCATGTATTCAGTAAATATCTTCTTCTCGTAACGACCTTATAATAAGTAATATCACTCCATGTTCCATTTTCACGTTCTACTAGTTTCCATGTTTTGTATTATTCCATGTACGAACAAACATTTATATTTGTCCTTTCATTTTTCAACGGTTTCGCCTTCTTCCGATCGTTAATTGGCCCGGTTGGTTAGTAGTTTTTATTTTGATTGATGAATGCCGGTTTCTTCTCTTTTATTTTTATTTAATTATTTACTTATTTATTTTTAAATGCTCTCATTCCTTTCTAAACTTTAATAAGGAATATGGTCATTTAACTCTATCAACTTACATTACATTTCTCGAAACTTAAATGCTTAAGTGGCTGGCAAATAATCAAATGCTCCTTTACATCTCCATAATTGAATCATCCATTTAAATAGAAACTAAATAAATAAATAAAATATTTATTATACTTGCTATTATTTCTATAAACATTTTTTTTTTTTAGTTTTAAATTTATTAATTAAATGATTTCATGAAAATATAATTTAAACAATATATTAGATATATTATACATCTGCTCCTTGGACGAAATGTCATCATACTTCATACATAACTAGTGACAGATGGGCCTCTCGAAATGAGTCATGGTTATTTTCTAGTGGCGTCACCTATTGAAAAGTCCCGGGACTTTTCAGCCCATGTAGTATATATATATATTATTTCAAAATGATACGTGAAATTGTAATTGTCAAATAGAAATTTATTTATTTATTATAAACAAAAACATTATTTTTATAAGTTTTATATCACTTTAAGTTTAATCTGGACCGGGAGCTTAGCCGCGAGGTTATAGTGACCGGTCCGCCGACTCGAGTTCGAGTGTTCAAACCTCGCTGAGTGCATCGATATATAAATCGATATATATAAGTATAGATATAAGAATAATAAAGAAGGCTGGCTAAAATGGTGATAATCCGAAAGCCAAATAAATAATAAAAAAAAAAAAAAAAAAAAAAGTTTAATCTGAAAAAAAAATAAAATTTAAACAATCATTGTTTTGTTTTTAGGTTATGTAAAATGAATTACTTATGATAGTCGATATTTCATTAAATTTTTAAGAAATATAATATTAAATAATGCACTAGATATTTTATTTTTTATTTGTTATTAGAAAATTATATATATAAGAAAGAATAATTGGAACTCAAGAAGAGATAAATGAAATCATTAGATGCTGGATGGTGTATTGTTCAAAATTTTCAAGTTCAGTAGCCCTTCAGAGTTATATAAACTGATATAAATTGATAATGGTAAATTAAGTAATCTCACAATATTAAATAATTATAAATAATAAATAATGCAAAATTTAATTATTATTATTATTATTATTAGTATTATTATAATTATATATATAGACCATAGTCAAAATTTAACAGTACATGCTTTATGGGATTAAAGTTTAAAAATATTTTTTACTTATACCCTTAAATATAGTTTTATGATATTATTTTTCAATTTAAAATAAAATAAAATAATATATATATGTTCGACAAAAATCATAAATAGGTTTATTTTATAATTAATTACAAATAAAATAATAATTAAGAATATTTTTAATGAAAAATTGGAGTTTTATGTATTTTTAATAATTTCGTTTGTTATATGGATATAAAATTAAATCATTTTATGGTCTTAGTTTCTCTGACACTAGAATCCATTTATTTAATGTTTTTTATTTGATATATTGAGAGTTTTAGTTAATCAGGATAAAATGATCTCGACCCTTTAAGTAGCCGGCCGTTTCCTCATTCATATAATCTGAATGCGCGAAGCTTCAAAACTTCTTCAATCCATCCATGGCTATTATCACGTTATTAACAACATTTCTGATGTAGTATTATTGGATTAATTTCTTAATTTTCATTATATAGAGTTATAGAGAAATAACCTATTTTATATGTAAAAAATTTATTTATTTATGACACTGAAAAATCATTCTTTTCATTAATAGTGATATTATTTTGTTTTTGTCTTTAAGGAATTTTTAAATATATAAATAGAGAATAATTATATTAAGTTTGTTCATATTGAATAGTTAAATTGCCTTATGGATATTTTATAATTTATTAACGGTGCATCAATATAGGTGTTTTGTAAAAATTAAAGTTGACTTGTAGGTGACTAAGGAAAATTATAAGTGATGATGTCCTCTGACAAGGCTTTTTATTAATTTTAGACCATTACTTGGTAAAGTTTCAAGCTTATTATATATATATATTTTTTTTTAATAAATATAAATATGTATAAACTAATATTTATCAAGTTAGGCGTTAAATCCAATTTGGTTGGTATTTAAATTAAAGATGATTTAAAAACAACGGCATCTTACTTTAATCATGATGGAATTGATCTTTAATAGGCATGATTCAAAATGAAAATTAAAATAAAAATAATGTCGGTATATAAGAAATCTCATTTTAAATAACGACAATTTCCAAATAGAGTAATAATTCGCCTGATAGATATGCAACCAATCTTCTTATTTCTCTTCTTTTTACTATCTCGCCAGAGATAGTATTGCGATCACGAAAATTTTCGATCTCGAGATTTTGATTTTTTTATACGTTTTGAAGGTTCCTGAATCATTTTCACTAAGGTTGAGAAAATTATCTGTGTGTGTATGTATGTATGTATGTATGTATGTATGTAGACAAGATTACGCAAAAATGGTTTGAGCTAGAATCATGAAATTTGGTATAAGAGCATTATTCAAAATTCATAGTTTTCTATCAACTTTTTAGAAATGTAGCTCATTCGGAAGAGGGTCATAATGTACCACGTTTTGATTTTTTTCCTTTAAAGTGACCGTAAAAATAAAGATAAATGTTTGATAGTTTTTTACATGATTAAAAATTATATAAAACTGCTATATATAGAATTTCAGCTTGATTGAATCGCCGAAAGTAACAGAATTAATTTTTTAACACCATTTCAACCAACGTGACGTGGTGCCATCAACAAAGAGCCAAACATGCGCTTTTTTAATAAATATTATTTATAAATTTTAATTTATAATTTACAATTAATTAAATTTTTAATTTAAATATAATACATTATGTTATTTAATCTAAATCAAATTTGCGAGATAGTCGAGTGGAGACATTCTAGCTTATTTTATTTTAGTTTGTTCTTCATTATTCAAAGAATATTAAATACAAATCATTTGTAATTCACCTTGTAATATGTAATTGATTAATATAAAGTATTTATAATATTATAACGTTTATGAATATGAAAAATGTTATTATAATCATAATTAATAAAGATATTCATAGAGAAAGTTTATTAAAAGAATAAAATAACTATGATCAATTAATATTTATAATTAAAATGAGATTATTAGTGGGTATATACAATATAATAATTGTTAATTTCCTTGTTAATTATTTATTTATTTATCAAAAGGTATAATTATGTCTTTACCTTACTCGCGCTCAACGACAGCTTATTTATACTAATTTAAGTTAAGGGGTAGGTGATGGAGAGGGGTTAATTTCAATATTATATAATATATTATGTTATTTAATTCAATTCAAATTGCGAGATAGTTGAGTGGAGACACTCCAGCTTATTTATATTAGTGTACTACATAGTTAGTTAAATTTGTATTTAATTTAATAAAACAAAAAAATATTTAGATTAATTTTAAATGAAATTTTATAGGTATAAAAAAATGTATTTAAAGTTAAAGCGAGACCTTTCCTTAATGTTGTTTATCATTCGCTACAATAAATAGTAATAGAAAAACTTAACACGTATATAATATACATAATTACATAAATACCCACACACCTGGCAACTATAATTATATTATATTGTAAAAATTAAAACTGTAATATAATTTTATAAAACACAAATAATTATCATCATTTATTTTCTAAAAAATTTCAATATTACAAATAATAAATAAGCAATCAAAAACAAAATTATATATTGTTTAAAGAATTCTAATAATTCTAATAATTTCTATTATTTTATATTTCCTATTTTTATATAATTATTTTATTTTATTATTATGTATTATTAATACTAAAAATAAATTCTTAATTAGATTATGAAATCTACATATTTAAAAGACAGTTCTATCCCTTACTCCTCCTAACGACTTAAGCTTTTTTAGGCCATTCCAATGCCATTGGATAGCACTCGGGCTAATCTATTAATAGCGTGAAATTCCTTGGACAATAATAAATACTTTTTTAGAAAAGTGAAAAAATAATTTTTTTTTTTTTACTTTTTATAATTGTTGACGTCATTTGTGACGTCACATCCAGCGCCTCTTATATCTTATAATATTTTTCAATCTTTTGTGTTTCAATTTCTTTGCGTGTGAGGGCTCTCACACTGGTCCGCTAATATATAATTCATTTACTCATTAAATTAAAATATATTTTAAATAAGAACACAAAAAGAATTGAATGTTTTATGGATTATACCGATTGTGTGAAACAAAATGGATGAAATCCTTTTACTACTTTCAACGAAATACTATGTACCACTCGGGGGTACAGGGGGCGGAGCAGCTACTAATATTATATTTTAAAATTAAATTGATTTGATAACTTCTAACAAAAACATTTTGTTAGTTATGTTGTTGCTAGTTAATTCATTAAATATTTAAACATTGAAATATTATAGATTTTGTTTTTCTTTTCACTTTTAAATCATTTAAATTTATAATATTATAATATTGTTTTTATTAGTTTTTTTTTTGAATTTATAACTTTATTATCATATTACAAGTCTGGATAAATTATTCATTTTTTTTTTTTGGGGGGGGAGGAATAAATTGAATTATATTATTAAAGAAATAATAAAATAAACTAAAACAATATATAAATAAATAAGAATAGAATAATTATTGTTGGTAGTATTTAAATCTTATACTTTCTTATAGGTATAATTAAAACTAAAAAAAAAAAAAAAAAAAAAAAAAAAAAAAATATATATATATATACAATTTGTTACATGTTATTTTACATACCTATTGAGATTTTAAAATGGACCATTAACGGCATATAACAAACTACGTGACATTAACATTATACATAAAGATATAACAAAAAAAAGAGCATATCTGTGTAGAATAATAATATTGATTGCTATCAAAATATAAGTATTGCTGGTGGCTATCATTTTCTCTATTATTTGGTAATCAATAAGCACGACTAGCAAGTAGACTCGTTATCATTGTCTGTCTGTTTGTTTGTTAGAATTCGTTGGTAATATTTCATTTTTTTTTTTTAGGTTCGACCTAGAAATATGATTTTATTTTTCTTACTTTTCAGGCGGCCTCTTTCTCTCTCTCTCCCTCCCCCCCCCCACCCCTATTGGTTGATAAGTTCTTATGGACCGTGTGGCATATCCTCGCTTTCAATAAATAAAAGAAAATGAAGAAGAAGAAGAAGAAGAAGAAGCAGCAATAGACAGCTGTTTGTGCGGTGGTTGTTGGTTCACTTGCCTCCTGGTCAATTAAGCTTGAGAGCCGCTATGGGCCCCACGCGATTAGCCTGGTTTCTTGTGCTTCCTCCTCGACTTTACTCCGCTACCAGAGACAAACATCAGGCCCTTCTGAATAAATAGCAGTCAAGGAATTCAGTTAAACAACCAATTCATCTAGGAAAGTAAGGCAAGTAAAAAAAAAAAAAAAACAATCCAAACTAAAATATGTATTTTTCTTATTGGAATTTATTAATCTAATTCTGGGTTAAATTATTAAATTCTAAAATATTGGAAGCCTCTCCTAAATTGTCTTTAAATAAAAATTTAAATAATGCAATAAAAAAATAATATAAATATAAAAATTTTTGGAAAAACGTTGTTCGCATTTAGTTTTATTTATTTATATGAACAATCAAGTCAAATTTTTGTAATAATAAAAATTTTATTAAACACATAAACTGACAAAAATTTTTATCATGCAAATAAAATTGATAGTTTAAGATTATTATTTGTCACTGTAATATACTTATATCAAAGTATGTACCAAATTTTAAAAGAATTTTTATTAAATTTACATATTATCAATCAAATCCAAAATGGTTGATTATATTTGAAGAAATCGTTTTATTTGTTAATTAAGTGTTTTAGTGTGGTATGTATCTTAGTATATATATCAATTATAGCTCTACAAAGGAAGTTAATTGCATAAAAATCAAATGAAAACTAAAAGCGCCCAACGTTTTTAGTTGAATATGAATCAATGCATCCATAAACTTTGTCAGGCTTATAGAAAAATTATTCTATTCTTTTTAGTCCATTGGAAAAACGTTATTTTATAAAAATTTTTTATATTTTTATTATTTTATTCTTTTTAGTGCAATTTTAATATGATAAATTTATTTAATACAAGAGAAAAATTTTCAAAAGTCTATCTCAATAAAAATCTATGATAAATCGATTTCAATTTGTCAAAAGAGCGAACAGACGCCAAGTGAAGTTAAGAAAAACGTTATAATATAAAAATGCAAAAATGTGATGATAATATAGTAGTAGAAGAATGGGAATCGCATGCATACATATTCCATGCAGAATATTAGAAATGTCTTCAAATGAATCAAATCTAATAAAAAGTTTGTTTGTTTGTTTACTAGGATGAGAATTTGAAGAGGACAAGAATTCTGTTTAAAATTTAGAGATTGATTGATATCGAAAGAATTTTGTATTCATGTATACGATTTTAATCAAATTTAATTTAATAAATTTTAAAAGTTGAAATTAGTTGAAATTAGATAATGAGTTATTGATGTTAAAAATATCAAATAAATAAATAAATAAATAAATAAAATAAAATAAAAAAGTACTTATTAAGATCAAACTTTTATAGAAGAAATTTTGATTTTTTTACACAAAAAGAGATAAAAAAAAAGACAACCTAAATAAAATTCAATTAATTTATTATTATTATTATTATTATTATTATTTGTTCCAATTATATATAAATAAATTTTTATCTGTATGATATAGTTGACTGCTGATGATGACCGTATTCAACAAGATAATAATAATTAATATTTAATTGGCCTGATATTCATTCTAATAGAAGAAAAATAAAAAAAAAATAATAAAGGTTTCAGTTTAATGATTTTAAAAGGGAGGGCGTACATATAAAAATGAAAATAAACCTATAATTATATTTACTCATGAGTGGCATTGTAATTGAAATAATTTCTTTGCTGATTCACAAATTAATCAAGTTAATTTAAAAATTATCAATCTTATCAATTAATAAAAATTTATTTTTTTTTTGCAAATATTTAATTATAATAAATAATTAAAGAATTTAAATTTTTACTTAATAATATCGTAATTGAAATATATAAATAACTTACTTAATTTTAAGTAGAATTTGAATTTTCATGATAGAAATTTTTTTTTTTTTTAATTTGTTTTTACAGAAAACAACCCAAAATTATATACCAACATATATTTGTATATATTTAATTTATTTTATTCCTATCAAGAATTTTATAGAAAAATAAAATGGAAATTTTAAATTTCACATTTTAGGTGTAGGTATATTGGTATGTAGGCACCTACATACCTAAATATAATCCATACTTTATCATCCAATAATTTTTTATGAAAATAATAAATTAATTATGTTTAATTATATTATTATTAGATATTTTACATTTTTATAGTATCTACTATAAAAAATAGTTTAATTTAGGAATAGATTTTCATTTTTTCATTTGAAACCTTCGATTTTTTTATACATTTCCTTTAAAAAGTGATTAAAATCATCAAAGGATGAATGTAATTAGGTTTATTGGACATGGTGTATTTATTTTCCAAAGAATTAAAAAGGAATTAGAAAATAGATAAAAATTAATTATCGCAAGTGGGAATTTGTTTAAAATTTAATTGAATTAACACATCTTGCAAGTCTATTTATTCTATTTTCCAAGTTCAAAGAAAAAAAAATAAATAAATAAATAAATAAAAAAGAAAGTAAAGAATGTGTAATGCACATACACATACATACACATCTGGTTAGAAAGAAAAAAGAAAAAAAAAAAAAAAAAAAAATTTGTACAAATGAGGCCAAGTGAAATTTAACATCTAACCTGTAAACATTATACTACATAAGAGCAAGGGGGTTGAATTTCACTATCTTTTTAATCCAAAGGTAAAAAAAAATCAATCCATCTGTTCTTTTTAATGATTACAAATTTTCCGAAATAGACAGAGTAGTTGTTGCAATTAGATGTTACAATTTTTATTATAATTAATCAGAATAATTTTCAATTATAACAAGTTAATTAAATACAAATAGAAATAGAGCCCTTACAATTTATTTATAAGATATCTACTTGTTGCAAAAAAAGTCCAATCCAAAATACGATACGTGTAAATAATAATAAATCTAGTTAAGTCTATTTTATTTAAAATGATATAAATTACTTGTAAAATCAAGAATATATATACTTATAGAAAAATGATTAGATTCATAGATTCATAAAAAAAAAACCTGTAGATAAATTAAAAATTTTTAATAAGAAAAAAATTATTCATATTTTGATATTTTACAACTTTTCAATTCATTCAATTTATAAAAATTTAATAAATAATAAACTTAAAAGAATGTATAAATTTTCAATTTTATTAATTATTTCTTATTCATCAAATTAATATATATATATTTATAAACTCTTATCAATGTATGTTTATTTCTTTTTCAAATATCATCTATTATTTATTTATTTTAATTTTTATTTTCTCTATATATAATTATACGAAGTGTGTCTAAAAAGTTCGGTAAATGGTATGATAAAAACATTAAAAAGAGAATGTTAATTGTAAATACCATTATTAACCTTCAAAATCCTCTCCACTAGCCACAATACAATACACTTCTGAAAACGTTCGTATAACGCTTGAAAACTGTTGGGGAAGTCTTGATCTGGAATCGTTCTCAGAGTAGCCGTCACAACGTTCAGGCCGGAAATCCACAAGCAGGACACCAGAAAACTTACTGTGTCTTTGCTAATACCCAATTCTTCGGATATTAGTCGCAGAGTCAATCGCCGATCTTTTGTTAGCATCTCTCGTACACACTGCTTGTGGATTTCCGGCCTGAACGTTGTGACGACTACTCTGAGAACGATTGCACATCAAGACTTCTCCAACAGTTCTCAAGCGTTATACGAACGTTTTCAGAATTGTGTTGTGGCTAGTGGAGAGGATTTTGAAGGTTAATAATGGTATTTACAATTAACATTCTCTTTTTAATGTTTTTATCATACCATTCACCGAACTTTTTAGGCACACCTCGGATATCTATATAAATTACTCTTTTATATATGCATATTTGATCATTTTTTAAAAATTTATTTTTCTTCATTTATTTTATTTAGAAATAAGTGATTTTTTAAATCAACCACTTGAATCAGTGCAATATTTTTTTTTATATTATTTGATATTACTTTTATATGGCATTTGTTGATTAATTACTTCAATGATGAAAACATAATGATGAATTGGACCATAACAATTTAATTTTTCAACTCATGTAATTTTATACCAATTGATTTGTAATGTCAAAATGAAACATTAAATAGTAAAGAATTTATTTTTTTATCATGATTTTTTTCATTTCATTTTGTACTTACCTATGATTCAGTATGATTATATGAAGGTGTATCATGTCATGGATGAATACTTATCTGAAACAGTTTTTTTTATTATTAGCAAATTACTTAATATGGAATATTAATAATTAAAAAAATAGTAGTAACTAATAGTTTTTTTTTTTTTTTTTTTGCAATTTTATGTTTAAACATAAAAATAAAATTATAGTCTTATATATATTTAGATCACAATATCATAATATAGGCTGGCCCAGTTCTTTATACAACTCCTATAAATGGAGGTGGTTATTTAATTTAAAGTTAAAAAGAGATAAGCCGCTATGCAAATTTTTATTGAACGATTTAAATTCGCAACTTTGATGAGAAAATAAACTTGTTTCTATAGATATATACTTATATGTTATAATACATTAAAAAAAAAAAACTTTTATATCAATAACCCAAATTAAATTGAAATTAAAATTTTTGAAGATAATTAATTTTTAAATTTTTTTTCTTTTATTGTTTATTATTATTATTATTATTATACCAATATTATATACAATATTTGTCATAGTTCCTCTCTAATCTAATTTCCTACTATTTTGATTTAAATAAATAAATATTATGGAGAATATTCTTTTAATATAATCATTTGAATGGAAATTTTGTTAAATTGATGATAATATAATATTATACCATCATTACCATTATATTATAAGTTATTATATGTAGTATAAGATATAGAACAGTGATTCTCAACCACTGTGCCGCGAGATTTTCAAAATGTGCCGCCAAATTTTACAAATGTAAAGTTAAAATTAAGAAAAAGTACTTATTTATCTTATATGTATGTAAAAAAAAGGTAAAATGTTTTTGCGATCAGGTTCTTGAACATTTTCGATTTTTCAAAAGGGCTCAGAGTATCACCAAGTGTGCCCTTCCCTGTTATATGATTTAAGACTTTTGAAAAAGATTGCCGACCCCTGATTATTATCATAAACTATATTACACAGTCTATTATAGGTAAGTAAAAAACTTTTACACTTATGTTTTTCTATGTGTGCCGCCAAATTTTTAAACCGTTAAAAGTGTGCCGCGGTAAAAAAGAAAAAGGTTTAGAATCACTGATATAGAAGAAGATGTGTGTGGGAGATAGAGATAGAAATTTTTAAACTGTCGTTATATATTCTAAACAGGAATTGTTATTGATCTTTCCCTCTCCAATAAACTTCGACATGCTCTAATATTATTAGAAAAAAGGATTTTGTTTTTTTTTTAATCATACTCGTACAATGATGATGATGATGCTGTATCAATATCTCCTCCACAGCTGCTACTTATTAAAATCCAACTCTCATTATCTTCATCAAATCATCATAGATACGACTTTTATCAACTTTGAAATTTATAATTATATACGTGTGTAATTCGTCTTGAGTTGAGTAGGAGGAGGAGGAGGAAAAAAAGTGACTCTCCGTGACTGGTCCGACCCGTCGACATTCATCTTTGCAATCGAATTGTAATTTAGATGCCATACTCTTTGGTGATAGAAAAAGGGTTAAATATCTTTCGATATTCACAATTGCCATTCAAAATCTTATATATAAATAGCGGCAATGTTTCGATTTAGCTTTACAATTCCCGTTGACCTCAAGAATGTATTTCTAAAGAGTGATTGCCAGATTAAGACCATTTCTAACCTAGCAAGAAGATCTGATTTCAGTACGGACAAAAAAAAACAACAACATCAACAACAACAACAACAACTCTAAATTCAGTTATTTATATCTATGTTGGGAAAAAAAAATAGTATATACAAGTATATAAGTAAGAAAATTAAAAAAAAAAACAAAAAAACGAAAAACAAAACTGTTAGAATTGAATTTCAAATAAGCACTATAAATATATAAAGAATTGATTAATATTAGAACAAATTTATTTATAAATTTAGTAAATTGATATATAAATTTATTTTTCTAAGATAATATTGATGAATGTTCATGATTAAAGAACTTGTTTGATTATTATTTGAGATTAACTTTAATCAAGCGAATGTTTCAATGTGTAGGAAAAGAAAAAGATAGAAAATAGTGTTTTTATTCAATAATTTATTTTTAAATGTTGATTATTTTGTTCTCATTAATATGAAATTCCTTTTGTTTTCTCATGCATGAAAAAATAAAAAAAAAAAAAAATAAAAAAAATAAAATTTGAAATACTATTTCTGAGAACCATGATTTTCTAATATGCCCTCCACGTTTCTCACCCTCCTCTCACCTCGACTATACACAGAAACAAACAAAAAAAAACAACAACAACTTATATTTCAATTTTTTTGAAATCTTTTATTTCAAAATTAAATTAAATAAAATTTAAATTATATATATATATATATATATATGTGTGAATTTTGAATTATGTCCAAAAGTATTTATTTATTCATCAATATCCATTTTGTCCCTTTCAAAGTAATTCCCCTCAGATATATGTTAATGCATTTATACCAGCGCTTCTTCCAATCGTTGAAGCACTTCTGAAATGCGCTTTTCGGTATGGTTATCAGCTCGTTCTTCGATTCCGATCCATTGTGGCAAAACGCTTTCCTTTCCTTTCATTGATCTCTTCAGTTTTGAGAATAGGAAAAAGAATCAGGGAGCCAAATCTGGTGAATACGGTGATTGAGGCATGATTACGGTGTTGTTTTTGGCCAAAAAATCACGAACAAGCAATGATGTATGAGTTAGTGAATCCATGATTTGTTTATCCACAATTTCGATCGTTTGAGCCGTATTGATTCAAGCAAACGTTACATAACTTCATTGTAGTATTCTTTACGACCTTTTGGCAAGAACTCATGATGCATCACGCCATTTTAATCGAAGAAAACAATGAGCAAAATCTACATATTTGATCGAACTTGACGTGCATTTTCACCACTTATAAACATTTGTTTGAGACAAAGTAGACTCGTCAAATGCCACAGTCAAGATTTTTTTTATTCCATTTTTAACGTCAAATTTAATACTGATTCTTTGATCCATTTTTGTTTAAGTAAAACATCAAAGAACACAAAAACGAGTCTAACTTTTTCAGTTTTCAAAAACAAGCTACTAATCTAAAATGGCTGATAATATCAACATAATTATGAGAAACAAATTTTTACCAACATAACAGAAAAAATTTCGATAAACGAATATGCACAGCCCCCGAAAATTTAAAATTCACTTATTCTTTGGAATAGAACTCATAAAATAAAACTTTTTTTCTTTAAAATATTATATAAGTAAGTGTTTTATACTTTATCATTACGAAATAAAAAAATAATATACTAATATATTATATATTTATTAGTACTAATACTATATATATATTAATATTAATATTAGTTATTTTCAATTTCAATTAATAATACGTATAATTAAAACATTTGCAATATTGAATAATTGTTTTCTATAATTATCCTAATAAGTACGTCGTTTCGAAATTATGCTCGATGCTTACTTATTAAATTACTTTGCTACCTTTCTCATAATGAGCAAACAGTAGATAATTGATTTTGAGCAAAAAAAAAAAAATAAATAAAAAAACACCTACAATTCTTACTAATAAAATTGAATCATTCCATTTAACGAAACTTGCTTCCATACTGGATATAAAAGTAAAAAAGGGCATGTATAATTTTTTTATTTAAATTCTAAGGTGGAATTTAAAATAATGATATTACTTACGAATACTTGAAAAACAAGATATTTTTTTTTATTTTGAAATTTCTCTTTTTTTTACTTTAAGATTAAAAGTAAAATAGTCAAAACGTGTAACGTGTAACGTGTAACATATTCTAGTAGGTTCCAATATCTATATTCTACTTTGAATAAAACAGGTTTGCAACCTCGCTAATGCTGTCATAATCCTGAAATGTTAAGAAAAATCAAACGCCAGCAAAATTGAAACTTTTTAAACGAACATTTCTAGGCAAATGATATTAGTTTGCATCAAGATGATGATGACGATGACGATGATCTTATCGATGATCTTTAAAAAAAACCTGTACCATTTTTACTATCCGTCAGAGATAGTATTACGATCACGAAAATTTTCGATGTCGAGATTTTGATGTTTTTGTACGTTTTGAAGGTTCCTGAATCATTTTCACTAAGGTTGAGAAAAATGTCTGTGTGAATGTAGACAAGATTACGCAAAAACGGTTTGAGCTAGACTGATGAAAATTTGTATACGAGCATTATTCAAAATTCATAGTTTTCTATCAACTTTTGAAAAATGTAGCTAAACCGAAAGAGGGTCATCACCTACAATGTTTTGATTTTTTTTCCTCTAAAGTGACCTTAAAAATAAAGATATATGTTTGATAATTTTTCACATGATTAAAAATTGTATAAAACTGCTATATATAGAATTTCAGCTTGATTGAATTGCTGAAAGTACCGGAATTAATTTTTTAACACTTCAAATCTCACACGCCAACACGTGACATGGTGCCATCAACAAAGAGCCAAACATGCGCTGGTTTAATAAATATTATTTATTAATTTATAATTTATAATTTATAATTAATTAAATTAAATTTAAATATAATATATTATGCTATTTAATCCAATTAAAATTTGCGAGATAGTCGAGTGTAGACACTCCAGCTTATTATTTTTATTCTTTCAAATAGTTTTTTTTTAATTGTGTAAAGTTTATAATAAATATTATCTTAATTTTAAAAAATTAACGAAATTATGATAGAATTTATTAATAAAATCATAAATATTACTAGATTGTCACAATTAGAATTAATTAAAAGATATTTATTTAGATTATGGATATTATATTATAATTTTTAATAGTTTATAGAAAAAGAGTTAATATAATAACTAAGTAAATGGTTTCTTTAAAATAAAAAGAAATTTTTTTTATGTTAGATAAAATATTAAAAGTAGGTTCTCAATATTTTTGCTATCAAAATATCAAACTGAATAAATTGGCAAAATTTTATCGACCACGCTTCATCGAGCATGCAAATTTCGGCCATTCTAGTGCGTGATTCGGAGAGGAGAGGAGAGTAGGGTAACATTTTTGTCTACATTTAGTAATCGTTTTTCTTAATCACGATCGGGTGTCTTTTAAAGGTTTAATCTTTCAAGAAAGCGGGGGCGTTTTTCAAATCAAAAAAACAAAACAAAAAAAGATAACCGATCATCTCGTTTAAGAGGAGTGAAATGATGCTAAAAATCCAAGTCACTAATTGATGCTGAACGTTTATTGGAACTTTTTGAATATTTCTTTTCTTAGTATAATCCAATCACAACAAATCACATAAAGAATTCGTTTGGAAAAGAAATTAGCTGGAGTGTCTCCACTCGACTATCTCGCAAATTTTAATTGGATTAATTAACATAATATATTAAGTATAGTTAAATTAAATTTAATTAATAAATAAATTATAAATTAAAATTCATAAATAATATTTATTAAACCAGCGCATCTTAGGTTCTTTGTTGATGGCACCACGTCACGTGTTGGCGCGTGAGATTTGCAGTGTTAAAAAATTAATTATGGTACTTTCAGCGATTCAATTAAGCTGAAATTCTATATATAGCAGTTTTATACAATTTTTAATCATGTGAAAAACTATCAAACCTATATCTTTATTTTTACGGTCACTTTAGAGGAAAAAAATCAAAACGTTGTAGGTAATGACCCTCTTTCGGTTGAGCTACATTTCTCAAAAGTTGATAGAAAACTACAAATTTTGAATAATGCTCGTATACTAAATTTCATGATTCTTGCTGAAACCCGTTTTTGCGTAATCTTGGTTACATACATACACACACACACACAGACATTTTTCTCAACCTTAGGGAAAATGATCCATGAACCTTCAAAACGTATAAAAACATCAAAATCTCAACATCGAAAATTTTCATGATCGCAATACTATCTCTGACGAGATAGTAAAAATGTATAATTATACAATTTATATATATAGTATTATAATATAAATAACGTTTTATTAAATATCATATAAATATTTAAATAATTTTCTTTTAAAGTTACCAACATTATAAAAATAAAATTATTTTATTGATTTTATCTATTTTCTAATCAAATTATAGCGAATAGAAAATAATCATCAATCGAAATAAATCGTTTTGTGCTTAAATTAATATATTTCTCATATTTTATAATTTTAATTCCATTAGATTACTTTAAATGCATTAAAGATGATAATTATGTAATTTTTGCCATTCATTGCCAAAAATAAGTAATTATATTGGACAAGTTATTGTATTTTTTTACGATTATAATTGTTTTTCTAACTGTTTTCTATTTTGTATATATGTATCTAAATATGTAGGTATATGTATACAAATGTTAAACACCCACACATTCAACGGATAATGAAAATAGAAATAATTAGTGAGACATTTAGACCGTCCATCGTGGTGTTTGCGGTCTGATAATTTATATTTTCCTAAACCATGATTAGCCATGATCAGTAAGCCTTGGTTGGCTGTTAATCATTAATGATTACAGCAGATCACTCTTACAAATGTTTTGTTGTTTCGTTTCTTGACCTCACAACGGACATGGAACACAATTAACAGATTCTTTTTATTTTTTCTCTTTCTTATCAATTATTATTATTATTATTATTAATTTAAAAATAAAAAAATAAAATTATTTTTTTTAAATTTTATTAATATTATCAATTGTTTGATTTTAAATAAATAAATAAGTAAGTAGTGGAAGGTTTTATTTTTTCAATTATTATTATTATTATTATTATTAAACTCCAAATGATGGTTTAATTTCCTAGATTACTATTACGAATCATCTTCTAGACTATAATTAATTAAGATAAATGATTTTAGATAATTTTTTTTTTCTAGTAATTCACAAAGAAGCATCATGCTTCATGAATCATTAAACGTAATTATATATCTTAAAATATATCTAATAGAATTTATTCGAAAATAAATTTAGTCAAAATATCCATTAGTAGATAGAATCATCACCAATATCATAATCATAATCATAATCATAATAATAATATTAAAAAAAAAAAAACTTGATTTTGATTCCTTTTCGTCGTGTCTATATATATATACCTATAAAAGTTTGTTTTTATTTTTAGTTGTAAATGATTTAATGCCGAGTTATGTTGTCTAATTATATTTTCATAAGATGTATGATGTATTCATAAATGGAATTATATTTATTAATTACATGAAAATTGAGGTATTTAAATTTATGAGAAATTGTTCCAAAGTAGATCTTAACAAAGCAAAACATAAATAAACCTATTAAATTATTTAATTGATTAAGTATGGGTACATATCTAAAGGAGGTAGAGCCTGTTCTTAAAATAGGCTATTTACTCAGTAAATATTTTACTCGTATTCTTATTGCCAATCTCTTTGATTTTTAAAATAAAATTGCAAATAATTTCTTTTAATTGTTCTTATTTTGCCTTATTCTCAATATTGTTAAATTTACTTGCTGTAAATTTTGACTGGCTCTTGCTAAGCGATGCCTTAAATGAGGAAATGTATCTGTGAGCCTTTTCACAACTACTATTTTGTGATAAACAAATTAAAACAAAACAATTGAAATAATAATAATCTACCTAATCAAAATCAATGAAAATTATTTAGTTTAATAACATTTAAAGTTTAATGATTAAATGAATAATTCTTTTACAATTTAAAATTAATGTTAATTAACTCACAATTTGATTAAATAATAA
The DNA here is from genome assembly GCA_963082975.1 of Labia minor. Taxonomy (NCBI): domain Eukaryota; kingdom Metazoa; phylum Arthropoda; class Insecta; order Dermaptera; family Spongiphoridae; genus Labia; species Labia minor. Next base: position 89,384,458 of record OY720345.1, read on the forward strand.
ATTAATAATAGTCTATTTATTATATTTTCATATTGTAACGACTAACAACAAACCTTCAGTTCTCATTTACATAAAAATGGTGAGGGGATGGGGGAATGCCCGCCCCCGATCATGGAAACTAATCGACTTAAATGGCCAATGTGATAAAAAAATTTTATTTTTCAAATATCTCATTAATATTTATTATAATACTTGTGTGTCTATAACATATAATATAATATATGTTTTTTTTTTATGTATAGATACATTATAGGATTATAATGTATTTATTTATCTATGGAATTAATATATGTATAAACATTAATAAATAATGGATTAAATTTACAATAATTTAATAACTTAACATTTTTTTATATTAATATACATATTGTAATTATTATATGAAAACAAACATAAATAGCATATTATGTATTTTAATTCATTCCACGTCTTAGAGATATTGAAACTCTTCCAAAAATTTAAAACATTAAAAGTTTAGATTTTAAAGGATTTCTACGTGTTCTTTATGTAGGAATTTGAGATTTGGAATGTTTAAAATAATATATATAATAATAATATGTATTTTTTTTATCAAATACTATTAAGCACCTTCTGTCTCTCTTTTTGATGTATTAAACAATTCTCATACCTCGCTTTATTATAGTAAAATAGAATTTCGTTAAAATATATTGATGTTCACTGTTATTTTATTGATAGCAGTAATTGAACATGTGTCCTCGTGTCAATTGTTCTATGTTTTCATTCTGACTGATTCTATCGGCATAAAGTCATTTCAACAAGTAATTATTTTTAATTGAACACTTTCAGGGCTTACAGAAAAGCCAAAATTGATTATAAACCTAGATCATGTATCGATTAAGAGGAATAATAATAATATATATCACAATATACTAGGTCTGTTCACAAGAAAAGTTGAATTTTGAATTTTCGCGGACTTTGTACATTCGATTATCGAATTATTTTTTATTTTTGTTATGTTGGTAGACATATGTTTCTCATGTGTTGACATTATCAGCCATTTGGAATTATTAGTTTGTTTTTGAAAACTGATAAAGTTAGTCTCGTTTTGTGTGTTTTTCGAATTTTTACTTGAAAAAAAATAAGGAATACTACAAGGAAGTTATGCAAAATTTGTACAAAGCAATACAGCACTAACGATCGGAATTGTGGAAAAACAAATCATGGATTTTGCATCACGATAATGCACCAGCATACACATCATTGCTTGTTCGTGATTTTTTGGCCAAAAACAACACCATAATCATGCCTCTACCACCGTATTCACTAGATTTGGCTCCCTGCGACGTTTTCCTAATCCCAAAACTGATGAGACCAATGAAAGAAAAGCTTTTTGTTTTGATACAATTGATTAGATAAGTAAAAAATCGAAGAACAAACAAAAAGTGATTAACTTTTTCAGTTATCAAAAACAAACTACTAATTCAAAATGGCTGATAATGTCAACATATGAGAAACATATGTGAACCAACAAAACAAAAAAATTTTGATAATCGAATGCACACAACCCGGGAAAATTCAAAATTCACCTTTTCTTTTGAACATACCTCGTATAAATAATAATGAAAATTCAGAAGTGGCTGGCTTATGTGGCTGTTTTAATTACTTTTTCATTGATTCGTAAATCTAGAGAGAATATTGAAAATCATATCTTAAGTAGATGAGAAAAATGAGTGAGTTAATCGCTTTAATCGCTTTCAAACATGCACAGAGCTTGAGGAAACGAGTTCAAGAGTGCTGACAAGATAATTTATGGTGTTTTTCTCACCTGACATTACAACTTCACTCCTTATGGGAAATCGTTCTTTGGCTTAACTTCTTGGCAGAAATTAAAAGTATCAATATATATATATATATATGTTAGGATCGTGACGTTGATTCTTCTCTTCTTTCTTTTCATTTTGGACAATATTCCATATTTCTTTTTCCCTCTCTCTTTCTATTTCTCTTCATTTACATGGATATACATAGTTGGTGCCAAAGAAGAGATATTCAATTTCAGATTTTCTTTACAAGGAGATGCCAAAAACATTTGAAAGTGACCGCAAACCGATAGGGAAAAAAAACTTGTTTATGTGGTTCAAAATTTTTTTTTTGTTTAAATGTTTTTATTATTTTTATAAAAAAAATCATATTAAATTTATAAAATATGTTAATAGAATTGTGAGAACTATCTGATTTATTATAATCTAGTTCATTTCTTTTTACTATCTCGCCAGAGTGTGTGTTTATGTGTATGTATGTAACCAAGATTACGCAAAAACGGTTTGAGCTAGAATGATTAAATTTGGTACATGGGCATTATTCAAAATTTGTAGTTTTGTATCAACTTTTGAGAAATGTAGCTCAACCGAAAGTGGGTCATTACCTACAACGTTTTGATTTTTTTTCTTCTAAAGTGACCGTAAAAATAAAGATATAGGTTTGATAATTTTTCACATGATTAATAATTGTATAAAACTGCTATATATAGAATTTCAGCTTGATTGAATTGATGAAGGTACCAGAATTAATTTTTTAACACTGCAAATCTCACGCGCCAGCACGTGACGTGGTGCCATTAACAAAGAACCAAACATGCGCTGGTTTAATAAATATTATTTATTAATTTTAATTTATAATTTATTTATTAATTAAATTTAATTTAACTATACTTAATATATTATGTTATTTAATCCAATTAAAATTGCGAGATAGTCGAGTGGAGACACTCCAGATTTTGTTATATATATATATGTATATTCCTTTAATTACAAAGGCATTTATATTAAATGTAATTTGATAATTTTTACAATTTAATCACACTATTTAAATATTCATTATTTCTTTATAAATTTTTAATGAAATTCTTAATTCATTATGAACAGATAATAAATTAGATAGAAAAAAATAAATTAAAAATTACATGCATTTTAAGTATTAAAGCTTTGATGGCTGTTTTTATTTATAAGGGAATTTCGAAAATATTTTTGATATTTTTTATTGTAAATTTATTCCAAAATGTACAAAAAATACACAACGTTTCGATTGCTACTTCTGCAATCGTTATCAAGCGACTGCACTAGTTGACGACCTTGGTCTTATATTAACTATCAGTCGTCAGTCGGCACTGGACGCTCGGACACTGCAGACGCTTGATAACGATTGCAGAAGTAGCAATCGAAACGTTGTGTATTTATTGTACATTTTGGAATAAATTTACAATAAAAAATATCAATGTGTGGTTTTATTTACAAAATTCCCTTATAAACTAATTTTTTATGATAAATTTGTAATTTTAATTGGCCACTACATCATTTAAAAAAAAAAGAAATCTATCAAATTTGAGAACAACAAGAAAAAAATATCAAAAATATTAAAAGAATCACAAAGATAAATTAAAATTAAAATATAAATAATATTTTATATTATAGAGTTAAAAATTTTATTTCATTTATTTTAAAAATTAAAATATTAAAAGAGTATTTAAATCAATGACAAATTTAATCTTGAAAATTTAAATCAAATCTTTATCTATGTATTATCTTTTATTGTATAGATCAGTGATTCTCAACCACTGTGCCGCGGCACTTTAGTCTTATTACAAATGTAAAGAGGCTCTTAAACATTTCCGACTTTTTTTTTCAATTTGATTCTTAAAAAAAAAATGTAAATCGCTTTTGGGACCACTTTTTTTCAATATTTTAAACTTTTTTATGTTTTTCTTTGTGTGCCACCAAATTTTTAAACCGTTAAAAGTGTGCCGTGGTAAAAAAAAAAGGTTGAGAATCACAGGTATAGATAGTAGTAAAATAATGTATACATTTTATTTATTTATTTATTTTTTTATTATTATTTTCAAAATATTTAAAGAATAATTTAAATAGATAATTTTGAATTGAATTATTTGAAATTTTATTTAATATTCACACAATGCATACTATTTCTTTAATAATAATAATAATAATAATATTGAATATTTATTTATTCTTGAACAAAAAACATTTTTCATTCATATTTGTTATATGTATACTACTAGTAAATCATTTACACACCAATTCCTTTCAAGTTTATTTATTTCTAGCATTGTTTTTTATCTTATGAATTTAAATTCACTGATTATTTAATTAGCAATTTTAATGTTAGACTTCTACCTGAAATCTTTCTTTAAAAATGAATAATAAAAAACATAAACATTTAAAAAATAAATTAATAGTATTATTATATAGGATTACTAGACCATGAAGAAAATTCTATTCATCAATGATGCTCAACTAAATCCTATAATATAATATCATAATTTATTTTTTTAATACTAAAACCTACTTTTTCTCTTTATCCACTTCATTCTACATTAATATAATTCTAATTTTATCATTAATACTTCAATATATATATATATATATATAATATTGCAAATATATTGTAAATCCTCCCCCCCCCCCAAAAAAAAAAAACCTCTTTAGATTATCAAAAGACCTCAAGTTATTTAGGAACATTCTAAATTTCAATAAGCTGGAGTGTCTTCACTCGACTATCTCGCAATTTGAATATCATGTGGGGCTATAATAGGAAAGATGCTAAAAAGAGGCGATTTCGTTTTGTTTGTTTTTTTTATCTTCACCATGATGTAATATCAAACTACACAAACATATTTTGGGGTAATGATTAAAAAAGTTCCCTGACTAGAATTTAGTAAATAAATAATAATAATAATAATAAAGAATAAAATAAAAACAAGAATAAACTGTACAATACTAAGCCGATGCATACAGCACATTTAAATATAATATATGTTATTTAATCCAATTCAAATTGCGAGATACTCGAGTGGAGACACTTCAGCTTATTTAAAGGGTCGAGTGATGTTCCAGGTATTTTAGAATCAATTTTTTTTTTTTTGGCTTTTTCGGAATATATCTCTATTTAGCCAGCTTTCTTAGATTTGTTTATTACAATTTATATTTATATTTATATCTATATATTGATGCACTCGGCGAGGTTTGAACCCTCGAACTCGAGTCGGCGGACCGGTCACTATAACCTCGCGGCTAAGCTCCCGGTCTTAGAATCAAATTACAAATATATAAAATTTATTTTATTTTATTTTTCTTGCAAACATTTAAGGATAAATTATCTATATGTTTTTCTATCTTGAAAATTGATACATATTATTTATGATATTTAAAAAAAAATAATAATTAAAGAATATCTTATTCAAAATAAATTATTGAATAAATATGATCTAATAATATTAAATACAAATTGAAATAAATACAGATAAATGCCTGTTCCTTTAAAATATTCGACAAGAACATGACAACCACTGTGATATTTATATCGCATATTGTGCACCACAAGGGGCATTTTCTTTCAAAAAAAAGGAGTAACCTATTCTGAGACGAGACAGAATATTGTGTTCTCTTCTCGCTATTGAATGTTTTTCTAGTGGAAATAGGATTGGTTTGACTCTTAAGAAATCCATTATTCCTCTCCCACTCCTGATCTCATTTTTCTTTTCATGTACTTAAGAGAGTCATTTAAATATAATAGATTTGAAGAAAATCAAACTCTATTTTATTAGCTCCTATTTTAGCTAATTGGTCAGCAGCCTCATTTCCTTTAATGCCTTTCTAAACAGGGATCCATAAAAAATATGGAAATCTGTACATTCGTAATAGAGATCTTGTATTTTTTGTATCAGGAGATGTGCAGAGTTATATTCTTCAATAACAAGAGGGTCACTTTGAGAGTCACTGATTATAATTATGATTCTCAATCCTCTGGTTTTAATATAGGAGGGAGATAATTCTAATGCGCTTTCTGCAGTCTGAATTTTCTTTCTATATTTTCCAATTGGAATGCACATCCAACCTTAACATCTGTTTTAGAACGATATCAATGAAAAATAGCGAATAATTGGAATCATATATGTATATTGAGTGAAACACATCCATTTATATGTTTTGTTTTATGTCACACTTTTTACTATCTCGCCAGAGATAGTATTGCGATCACGAAAATTTTCGATGTTGAGATTTTGATGTTTTTATACGTTTTGAAGGTTCCTGAATCATTTTCACTAAGATTGAGAAAAATATCTGTGTGTGTAAACCTCTCTCTCTCTCTCTCTCTGTGTGTGTCTATCACGCAAATTTGAATTGGATTAAATAACATTTATTAATTTAAATTAAATTAAATTAATTAAATTATAAATTAAAATTAATAAATAATATTTTTAAACCAGGGCATATTTGGCTCTTTGTTGATGGCATCATGTCACGTGTTGGCGTGTGAGATTTGAAGTGTTAAAAAATTAATTCCGGTACTTTCAGCAATTCAATCAAGCTGAAATTCTATATATAGCAGTTTTATACAATTTTGAATCATGTGAAAAACTATCAATCATATATCTTTATTTTCACGGTCACTTTAGAGGAAAAAAAATTAAAACATTGTAGGTAATGACCCTCTTTCGGTTGATCTACGTTTATCAAAAGTAGAAAACTACGAATTTTGAATAATGCCCATGTACCAAATTTCATGATTCTAGTTCAAACCTCTGGCGAGATAGTAAAAAATTACTTTATTTAAGATCGAAGAATTAATTTTATGATATAATACAATGAACTTTTTCAATTTGATCTCCTATTATTTAAGATTAAAACAACAAATTGATTTATTTTTACAAATTTTAGAAATCAATAATTAATTTGTCAGTCAATTATTTATATTATATTTATGAAAACAAAAATTATCGTTAAGTAGGTGTTTATCTTTTAGATGAGATTGATTTTTCTAACTTGAATGATTATTAATCGATTAGGTTGATTTTTCCCGTTATTGAATCGTCACGATAATGCAAGATTCAATTCAATGAAAAAGTCAATCAAGCTTATCATGAAGGCGAGGATTTTTATGAGTAATGTTGTATTTAGCCAATTTATTTGATTGGTGCAATCGCCAAAGATGGATATCTTCCTATATATGTCTAATTAAATTGGAAAAGAAAACTAAATGTGAAATAATAGTGTATTATATTCCACAAATGGGCCGCGATTCGATTAATAGAGGAAGAGAGAGAGAAAGCAATTCATTTGCATCATTGGTGGCTAAAAACAGCACAATAAATTTATTAATAAGATTTATTCGATTTGATTGGATAGCATTATATTATCATTAAAAATACAATTCAGATTTCTTTTATATATTTGACATTTCAAAAATAAAAAAGCTGTAATGTCTCCACTCGACTATCTCGCAAATTTTAATTGGATTAATTTACACATATATTATATTTAAATTAAATATAATTAATTATAATTTAAAATTAATAAATAATATTTATTGTTTGGATTTATCTTGATGGCACCATGTCACGTGTTGGCGCGTGATTTGCAGTGTCAAAAAATTAATTCTGGTACTTTCAGCGATTCAATCAAGCTTAAATTCTATATATAGTAGTTTTATACAATTATTAATCATGTGAAAAATTATCAAACATATATCTTTATTTTTACGGTCACTTTAGAGGAAAAAAAATCAAAACGTTGTAGGTAATGACCCTCTTCCGGTTGAGCTACATTTCTCAAAAGTTGATAGAAAACTATGAATTTTGAATAATGATCATGTACCAAATTGCATCATTCTAGCTCAAACCGTTTTTGCGTAATCTTGTCTACATTCACACAGACATTTTTCTCAACCTTAGTGAAAATGATTCAGGAACCTTCAAAACGTTCAAAAACATCAAAATCTCGACATCGAAAATTTTCGTGATCGCAATAATAGTATTGGCGAGATAGTAAAAATCTGCATCATTGATATAATAAAAAGCCACCTCCTAAATATTACATTCTATTTATTATTAGTAGTTATATTATAAAGATGACTACAACTAGAAATAAATCATTAAATAATATACATTTATTATGATTCTCCTCATTAAACTTAATTAGAATTATGTTAAAATTTATGATAATGTTTAACTATTATACTAAAACATCAAAATTATTAAAATTGAAATTTCTAAAATTAAGTAAGTAATATTTTTTATACCATAATTAATTAGTAGCTTAGGAAAAGTTACAAAGTAAGATGAATGGGATTACTAAATCTTAAAAGATGTTCCACAAAATTATAAAAACAAATACAAAATATATTTTTTAATTTAAAAAAAAAAAAATAAAAAAACTGGGAAAAATAAATGACAAATGTTTAAATCTAATTTTAGTTTTGTAAGTTATTGAATTTTTAGTTTTGTAAATTTTGTAAGAATTGAATGAAATGCTAATCATATTATATACAAAATTTATTAGACAAAATATCGTAGAAATTTGACAAATCAAAATTTTTAATTAGCTAAATCAAATGTTATTTCCTGAATTTAAAAATATTTTCTAAGGAAAAATATGTTTTTTCTAATGAACAACATTCATATTTACAAGGGTCATAAATAATAGTAATTAAATAAAAATAATAATTAAATTTAAATAGCAAAATTCTTTTAATAAACCAAATAAATTAAAAAAGAGTAAGAGAGAGAGAGAGAGAAATTTCAAATGTCCAATTTTATAATTGTTTCATTTTTACAAACTAGCCATTTGATGTTTTTATACGTTTTTAAGGCCCCTGAGTCATTTTCACTAATGTAAGGTTGAAAAAAATGTGCATATGTATGTAGACAAGATTACACAAAAATGGTTTGAGCTAGAATAAAGGAATTTTGTACACGGACATTATTCAAAATTTGTAGTTTTCTATCAACTTTTGAGAAATGTAGCTCTTTCAGAAGAGAATCATTACTTACGACGTTTTGATGTTTTTTCCTCTAAAGTGACTGTAAAAATAAAGATATATGTTTGATAATTTTTCACATGATTAAAAATTGTATAAAACTGCTATATATAGAATTTCAGCTTGATTGAATCGCCGAAAGTACCGGAATTCATTTTTTAAATTTGTTAACAGGTTGGCTGCCAATCACGCGCCAGCACCTGACGTAGAAAGAGCAAAACACGCGTTAGTTTAATAAATATATTTATTAATTTTAATTTATAATTTATAATTAATTAAATTTAATTTAAATATAATATATTATGTTATTTAATCCAATTCAAATTTGTGGAGACACTCCAGATTTTTTCTTTTATACGTTGGTATCATATAAAATGAGTTACATAGAAAATGTTCCACGATCTGTTAGATTCATACAAGTATGATTGATTTTGTAACATTAAAAAAAAATTAATTTATTCAATTTAATTCAATTCAATTTTAAATAAAATATGACAAAACGTATATATTTAAGTAAATCTAAAGAATTATTATAATAAAACTACTATTTTTATTTCTAATAATATTTAATAGTATATATATATACATAATGTTGATGTTGTTGCTCAACCTAGTCTAGTTTTTTTTTTTTACTGAAAAAAAATTATTTTGCCTCTGGTGTCAAAAAATACTAATTATACAATAATAAATTATACAATGATAAATTCATGTTAAAATAAAACGTATTATTATCCTGTAATCATTCTTAATCCCTATAATAATAATAATAATAACAATAACAATAAAAAAAATTAATATTTTTAATCAAATGAAATACAATCGTCGCCTGTCCGTCACCTTCTGTAATGAATCAAGATAATTTACAACAACATCAATAACAACAACAACAAATTGTCGCCTTCCCCCTTCCCCTAACCCTATACTATTCTTCTCCTTTCTTTATCTTTATCTTTCACACACACACACACACACACAGACACATAAACAAACATGAATAATTTTGGTTTATGTTAAAGTTATATTAATCTCGTTAAACAAAAAGAATGTTTGTAATGTTTGCAATTCTTAACTTGTTATGGATTAGATGCAATTTAATCGGATGATTGTTTTATTTGTTTGCTCTTCTTTTTATAATATTTACTATGTCATCTGGTAACTAACCATAAATGACTGACTATTATATAAATGAATAATGACTTTATTTTTAAATAAGAAATTATCATCTTACTTATATTTATATTATATTTCAAAATGAATTAATCTTTCTCTACTTTCACATATAATTTCTAATTATTTATTTCTTAATTATTATTATTATTATTTATACAATTAAATAAAAATATTCATTGATATAGGGTAAAGGATACAGTCGTTGGCCCCCTATCACTAAAAGACAAATAATAAGAGATTATTATTTTAAAAATTGCGCTATTAACTATGGTTAGGTAATCGTTTGTTGTATGGTTGTATAATCACTATAGAATACCTAGGCCAATAACTATAATAGGGGGCCAATAACTGTATTTTTTAGGAATTTTTTTTTTAAAGTGCTTATTGAAAATGTCATGAGAAAATGATTTTTTTTTATTCATCCATCGTATCTATGTTCTGCAAACCTAATTTGACACAGATTGTTCCTCAATTTGCCCAGATATGCATTAAAGTCTGCTAGGAATTGCTTAAGGGGGCCAACGTCTGTATGCTTTACCCTATATAAATATATTAATCGATTGATTGTATTCACGTGTTAAAGTTGAATTATTAAATAAATGACAATTATGTTGCTAGCTTCACATTCCAATAGCATTATTTTATATTGATTTATTTATATATTGTTATATGAAAATTCTTAATCCTAATTGCAATGCCTAATATATATACTGATAAATTTTTTTTTAAAAATTCTAATTCAAGATTTTATATTATATTATAATTAAAACATTGATTGTGTTTTTACAACTAATATAATAATAACAATTAGAGAAGAATAAGAATACAAATACTAATTTTAATCAATTTAAATCAATTTGACAACAAAATTATTTTTCTTACAAAAATAATTAATTTTTAATCTCATTAAGAAGATTTTATATTATGAGAATGAAAAAAAAAGAAGAATACAAATACTTGGGTAGAATGTTTTGTGATTGGTGAATGTATCCTTTAATATTTGCAAAATTTTCCATGAATATCCAATATTAAAAGATCAAATTGTATATAATTATCGAAATGGTTTTTCATTTCCAAAGAAAGAAAATTATAGGGTTCAAGATTTTTGATTGAAATTATTTTTATATTTATTAAATAATCATTTATCAAGAAATATGAAAAATAAAAGAAGATATGAAAGATTTACATATCTGTATATATCATTATATATATATATATATATATATATTCTTTGAAACAAAAAAAAAAAAAACAAAAAAAGTTAACAAAAATATGTTAATACAAACATTAATACTTACATTAATAATCGTATATGTTTAAGAAATTTATAATAAATTCAAATAAAATTGAATTACATTAATCAATTAAGAACACTAATAATAGTACATATAACTTATTAGATATTAAATGTTCATTTTAATATTTGATAATAATTAGAATAAGAAATTAAAAATTATTATTATATATATATAATTTTTAAAGCGCCATTGGGTGTGTGGGTAGCGAACCTGCCTCACATTCACATGGTCCCGGGTTCAAGTCCCGGACCTGGCAAGGGAATTTCCCTAGCTGGGGTCTATGGGACGGAGTCAACCCAGCCTACGGGAACAACATTGGGGAAAAGCTACTTGATAGCGCCTCCGAGCAAGAAAATTAAGGTAAAGGTTGAGACGACCAGTTCTACTGATCATAGGACACCTCATTGATAGGCGTTATCCTTGCGTAGGACCTACAAAGTCAGAGTTTTTTTTATATATTTTAATAACTACCATAAAACATTCAATTTAATTTATCATTTTGATTTTCAATAAATATTATAATATCAACTAGTATATATACCAGAGATTCTCAACCTTTTTTTTAACGGTTTAAAAATTTGGCGTCACACAAAGAAAGAGATAAGTGTAAAAGTTTACCATATTGAAAAAAGTGGTCCCAAAAATGTTTTACCTTTTTTTCTTTTAGAATCATTGAAAAAATTGAGGAAAAAAAGTCGGAAATGTTTAAGAGCCTCTTTACATTTGTAATAATTTGGCGTCACATTTTGATAATCTCGCGGCACACAAAAGTCCCGCAGCACACTGGTTGAGAATCACTGAGATATACCAATGTATATTTATACATATTGGTATTAATTAATTCATTTTCTTTATTTTTGCGAATTTTGAAATTGATAATAATCATAGATAATTTTGCAATTAAATCAACTTGAATTTAACGAAAACGTTATAATCACGGGCACAATGCCAGTTAAAAAAAATAGAAAAATTAACCCATATAATTATTTATGATTATGGTATTTTATTAGTTTTAATAGACTTATCTTTGTTATTCTAATCTATAGGCTATATTATTAATTAATAAAATAAAAAAAAGAGAATAATCAATATTGGAAGAAAAAAATTTTCTACCAAATGTAGAATTTGGAAAATTAAGAAAATGAATAATTTAAAATTGGAAATATGTAGTTTATAGTTCTTTCAATAGCAGGGATGGTTGAGGGTGGGAAAGGGAAGGAATGGGAGGGGCGCATGTTAAATCCCTAAAATTGAGTTCTCTCAATTATTATCAACTATCATTTTATAAAAAAGTTTAGATTATATTTTTAAATTAATAGATAGAAAAAATTACATTTTATATTAGTATTTTTCCCACAAAAAAAAAAAAAAAAAATTAGCAATGATGTATTTAATAAATATTAATCGACCTCCACTCTTCATTTCTATATATAAATTGTAATTAATTTATCTTTATATATATATATATTTGAAGATGGACATAAATAGAGTAATAAAGTTTGATTAAATTCAGTTCATTCTTGGTTAGGAGTTTGAAGAAAAAAAATGCAGGTTTCTGTGGTCTTTGAAGCGAATAAAGATCGATTTACTCTATCAATTCGAGGTCTTTCTCTGAAAGAAATTCATTGAACCGCGGTGTGTCCAGGTCCATGATTTTGACTGTGTGAATGGACAGCAAATATAAAGCGATTATCCACATTTTAAGGATATTTTCTACACTTCAACTTTACGAGACATGATTCAATTTTTTATTATTATTATTATTATTATTATTTCTTTTGAATTCATTTACCTATAATAAAGTTTTTCTTCATTGATATAATTACAACTAACATATATTTATTCAATTGATTTATATATATATATATATTTGAAAGACAGTTCTATCCCCTACTCCTCCTAAACGACTTATGCGATTTGGGCCATTCCAATGACATTTGTTAGGCCTCGGGCTAATCTATTAATATCGTGAAATTCATTGGAAAACAATAATTACTTTTTGAGAAAAGTGAAAAAATATTATTTTTCTTACTTTTTATTATTACTATCTCGCTAGAGATAGTATTGCGATCACGAAAATTTTCGATGTTGAGATTTTGATGTTTTTATACGATTTGAAGGTTCCTGAATTTTTGAGAAATGTAGCTCATCCGAAAGAGGGTTTTGTAACGTTTTGATTTTTTTTCTTCTAAAGTGTCCGTAAAAATAAGATATAGGTTTGATAATTTTTCACATGATTAATAATTGTATAAAACTGCTATATATAGAATTTCAGCTTGAAAGTACCAGAATTAATTTTTTAACACTGCAAATATCACGCGCCAACTCGTGACGTGGTGCCATCAACAGAGCCAAACATGCACTTGTTTAATAAATATTATTATATTTATTAATTTTAATTTATAATTAATTAAATTTAATTTAAATATATAATATATGTCAATTAATCCAATTCAAATTTGCGAGATAGTCGAGATTTTTTTTCACTTATTAAATTACTGATTAAATAAGAACACAAAAAAGAAATGAATGTTTTATGTAATATACTGATTGAAACAAAATGGATGAAAACCTTTTACTACTTTCAACCAAATACTATGTACCACTCGGGGGTACAGGGGACGGAGGCCCCGTCTAGGTGTGAAGAGCAGCTATACTTATTATATATTAATGGATATTTGGAACAGTATTACTAATAAAACAATCGCATTTACATTTTAGACTCGTATATTAGGCAATTGTATTAATTTTATAGATATTTTTTTTTTGGAAAAATATTTATGAAAAAAAAAAAAAAAAAATCATTTCAATAGCTTTAGAAATCATTGAATAAAAAAAAATATATTAATTCAAAATTAAAAAAAACAACAAAATTAATTACATATAAGTATATATCTTATATATTGTAAGTTGTTTTTAAATCTTTAATTACCATTTATTTAATTTCGTTTCAAGTCATAAATGAAATGTTTTGAAATCAGTTTTAGTTCATTATGTGTCTTTATAAATTACAAAAAAAAAGAAAAATACTAAATAATGAATATACTTTTAGGTATTTATTTATTATATACCCTTTAATAAATTATTTTCCTAATTTGGCTTGAATTAATTCAAGTTGACTTTAACTCTTATTATTATTATTTTTTTTTCTTCTCGTTTTTCTCGATTTACTCCTTTTGCGAACTAAAAGCCAAGTAAATAGGAGAGCTGGTTCAGTCCTGGGTGAGAAAACATCTGACGATTGAACACGTGTCAAGAATGACAGATTTTTGCATCTCGTTAATAAGATTGATATTCAAACTTAAATCCTCAGATTCTTTTGTGAGTTTTATTTTATATAAATCAATTCCGTTGTTGAGATGATTAGCGGTCTGATAATAACTTTCGTACCCTTCCATAGGTGCCTTACTTCCTCTGCAAGCTCAGAATATTTATTTATTTTATTTGAATAGGCATGCTGTAAGTTGTGGTTCAGCGGAATCGAAACATCGAGAACGATGATTTTTCTTATCATGCTGAAAAATATCTGGTCGATTGGCTTTTATGGTTTTATCCGTGAATAATCCCCTATTCCAGAAAAGTTTATAGTGTTTGTTGTGTAATACTTCAGGTGGTTGATATTTATAATATGGAGTTTCATCTTTTAGGAGACCATATCGAGTAGCAAGTCGTTGGTGTATTATTCGGGTAACGTTGTCATGTCTTCTGGTATATTCTCTGTTGGCCAAAGAAACATATGATCCAGTTAAATGTTCGATTGACTAAATGTTGAGACTCCACCTCCTCGGCATTTGTCGTCAATCTTTTCTTTGAGAATATATTTTCGGTAGTTTCGAGTGTTAATTACTCGATCTTGGATCGCCATTGCAAATCATTCAGTTTCTCCAAAAAGATTCCCTCTAGAAAGCCATAAATTCGATAGGGTTCTATTTACATAAGGTTGATCTAGTTGGTGGGGATGAGTGCCATGGAGTTATTTTTGTTGCCAAGATTTAAGAGAGTTTTCATTAAAAGGGTTTAGTTCTTTGTTGGCGAGTTTAAGGTTTACATCGGCTTCGCAGATTGGATTAAGAGTAGGTGAGGAGTTATTCATATAAAAATTTGTGGAGATTCGTAATTTGATTGGGGCATAATTCTTTTATGTCAAGTAGACATTTTCTTCCTTGATCCCGAAGAATTAATGTTCTTTCGATAGCAGTAACTTATTATTATTAATATTTTATACAAATCTATATACATTTATTGGGATTAGGCTGAAGGGGGAGGCGGAGAGGGACTTCACCCTGTCCCACAACACCCTTATTTCAAATTCTTTATAGCATTATGATCTTCCTAATAATGTGGCATGTTTGCAGTATCACTGCTTTCTGGATGGGAGCTGTAAGTCCAGCTGGAAGCCCTGATGATAGCACTTTGATGTTTTCTTTAAGTTTTTCTGAAGACACTCCTTTCGTCGAAATAATTATAGAGACAATATTAAAATTAATGAGTTTCCATAGTGTCTTCAGTTCTCCATCGCCAGATTTAAATATTTTTATATTTTCTCTCCCTATTATTATTATTATTATTATTAATTGTGTGCACAAAATAAAATAGACTATGATTCTCTCTCTCTCTCTTCAGAAGAAATAAATAAATAAATAAATTTAAATAAATTTTATTTTCCTATACCTTTCATTATATATATATAAATATTAAAACACGTGTTCAAAATTGTCTAGAAGACTGAACCAATGTACCTATTTTAATAGACAAATAATCAAATAAAATAAGAAAAAGAAGATTGTAAAGTAACAAAAAAAAAAAAAAAAAAAAAATTGAAAAGTCCACAGGCTACTGAAACCTTGCTTGCAGTCAAGAAGACAAGAAAGAAGGAGAATTCGCCCTTGCCCAAGGCAACGAGGTCTCCGTCCGTTCGGCCTCCCGCCTGCAATTGCATAAGAGGACCCGGGGTCTTCGCCCGAGACCATTAAATCCATCGGCAACAAAAAAAAAAAAAAAAATTTAATTCAAATCAATGACTAAGACAGATTAAGATTAAATTGGTACTTTTCATCATAATTAAATTGTGTATACATAATAATTAAAACCATATGCTATTTATTTATTCTATTGCGGCATTTCATATAAAAATAGATACACACAATTTGGATAAGGAATTTTTAATAAACATAATTAAAACTAATTTTCAAACCAAGACCAGCTATTTCTCACCTTTCTTATAAAATATAGTGATTTCCAATTTTAAATTTTTACTCAAACCATTCGTTATTGAATAAATAAATAAATAACCTCCTTCTTGGAAGAAAACCATCAAGTTTTTTTTTTATTTTCTTTTTTCTTTTTTAAATCACAGAGTAATTTTATTTTTAATTAGTTTTCAAGTCTAGACTATCTAACAGATTTAATAGATTTTATGACAAGACATGAAATATATAGATATGATATACTTATTGAAATAAATAAGAATTGTTCAAGAGAATATTAATATACTATTTTAAAATTGAAATTTTATGGGTTTAAAAATTTAAAAATTAAAAGAAAAAACATTCTAGTTAAATAGTTTATAAAGATAATTAAAAAAAAGACTAAAAATTGTATTAAATTTATTTTTGAACAAAATTTAATTTATAATTACAATCAAGTGTGTATCATTTGTTACTGTAACATTCTATCAAAATTAAAAATTGATAAACTTGTATTTTGTGTATAAGACTTTGTTGAAAAGAAAATAAGTGAATTTAATTTTTTAAAAATATTTATGTGACCAAAAAAAAGAGTTGAGATATTGCTTTGATTGAATAATAATGAATCTCATTTTATAGTCCGAATGAGGATGTGGCTCGAATTGGTAAGGAAATTCGAACGATAATTAAGTTTGTTTAAGGACAGAGAATTAAAAAAAGAATACTTTTAAGACTAATCGATAAAATAATGATATTATTTAACTATGATGCATGTAGAATGCAATTAAATGCAGATAGACTATTATCATATATTATGATATTATTTATACATTGATATATGCTAAAATTGTATCCATGTTATTAAAAAAAAAGATTGGTTCTTACTAAGAATTTTTTATTTATTTATTTATTTTTTTTTTAATATAATCTTATGATTCTTATTATAATATAATATAATATAATGTGGATGGATTACCTTCAAAATTTATATACAAATTCCGATCACGTAGAATGACTTTTAAATACCAATGTTTCATATTGATATGACTTTTCATATAAGTAAACTGTTTAGTGATCAAACTGGTAAAAAGACAGTCATCATTCCAAAAATAGGCAAAATAGGCACTTAAAATAAAATCTTAAAACTTATTGTCACGACTATTCTATTTACTTTGCATTTAAGGTAGGTATAATGTAAAAAAAAGTAGTAAGGTAAATGTACCAGTCGTGGACCACTGTACCAGTAATGGACTATTTGATAGGTTTTTGATCAAAATAAGCTTTTTAATTTCAAATTAAACTTGAGATATCGATAAATATCAAGAAGAGCCTTTTTCGGATTGCTTGACAATGAAACACAGACAAATCGCTGCATTTCTATTATAATTATGAATTTTTTAAAACACGTTCTTGCATTTTAAGGTTCGTTTCTTATGCAAAACGTTAAGGATATGCTTCACTTTATTTTCAATCTATTATGTGTTATTTAATAATAATTTCAATCCAAAAATTCAATTCAATAGTTAATACTACAAATTATATTAATCAGTTTGAAATATTGCATTTATATGATGATTATAAATTATTAAGGTCATTTACTGAAACAAATATCTAATTTTTTTCAGAAGTGGTCCGGGGTGGCCCATTACTAAAAAATACGATTAAAATATTTTTTTACTAAAATCGTTTTTTTTATTATAATAAATGTGATGTATGCTAAATTTTTTTGTTTTAAGTCTCTAGAACAATCAGTAGTCGACCACGTGACCAAAAACTGAGATAAACATGGCTAATCACTAAATATTTACAACTTAAATGATATTTTCATCAGATTCCTTTAGATAACTAAATTTTATGCTGATAATAAATTGTGTAAATAGGTTAATTCCCAATTCATAAATATTATTAAATTTATAATTTTATTTTATGAAATTAAATCAACAACAATTTATTATATTTTAGACGGACAGACATTATGCTAAAAATACTTTTTTCTGTTAAGAAAATGCATGATTCGTGGAGTTATGTAAAAATCTCCACATGTGAAATTTGGTGTGAAAACAATACCTTCCCTTCCTATCGTTGGTCGGTAAAAAAGATTTGGAGTAATTTTTATAAAATCTCAATTAATTTAAAAACATGAAATTTTTTTAGAAATTATCTCTATTTTTATTTAATTTTTTTTTTAAATATTTAAATATTATATATACTATATATATATAATAGTTTTATATCTTTTAAGTTAAATTAAATTTCATTTCGACTGGACGAACTCTTTAGGAATGTATAAAAAGCAGAATAGACAAACATTCCCTTTTATATATGATTCATATCTATTTATAATATGATTTGGAACATAAACATTTAAATTCAGTATTTGAAAATACTTAGCAATCAAATCATGTTTTAATCAATCGAAATTTGTTGTTCAAAAAATTAAAATATTTTTTTTTGTTTGAATTGAAAAGTTTCTTGTTATTGCTGATTTACTGATACTTAAGAATTTTATTAAATTTTACCTGCTCTCTCTAAATTGCTATCATCACATTGATTTTCAAATATTTCATTCTATTAAATGATAATATGAAATGAAAACTTCAATGAATTTCAATGTAAAGAAATAAACTACAAATAGTAGTTGTCATTTTTCCTAGCAGGACTCAATTAATATTTAATTTTGTTTGGCTATTCATGTTTGGATGAATGGATCGGGCCATTCTTTATGCTGGTGTCATTGTAGTTTCTACAGCAACGCATTAACTACTGATTAGCATTGATTAGGTTGAGCCAACAAAATTTGCTCATCTTGCTGCCAGGTGAGTTGTATTTAATCTGCATTCGGAGCCTCCGGCAAGGACGTAGATCGAGACATTGGCATTTATTGGCTTCCTGCCCGCTGGCGGTATCCTAAACCCAAATGGAAGGGGAAGGTTCTCCTTCTTCCTTTCTTTCATATACCTGCACATTCACTTTTTGAACGAAAATAACGAGACATGTATGTTAATCTTTTGCTTTCTTTCTCTTTATTATTAAACCTTGATTATATGAAAGGACACAAAGGATGACGATTTTATTCATTTGAATTTTTATGAAATTGTTATTCACATGAATGAAGACATTAATTAATCTTGCATAATATTCGCATATTTTCATTTCGCTTTTCATCATCCAAATGAAAAAAAATAAAGATATACGAAATCTATTTGGAATGCAAAAATAAAATTCTTTGAAAATGTTGCACGTTGCTCGTATATGTACATAGATGAGAATTATTTATATTAATAATAAACCATAAAACGAACAGAACGAGTGTTACTTTTATTCATTGATAAACTTGCATTCATGCAGCGTGAGATCTACCAATGAATTATTAGTTATTTAGTTAGTGAAAAGATGGCACTACTGTCGGGGGTTGATATTCATTTAAAATTACAAAATTAAAATTGATCTTATTTCAATATAAATCACCGTCACAAGTTTTAAAATATTTTTTTTTTATTCTTATAAAACCGAACAAACATACAACTCGTTTATTATTTTATTACTTATCATTTTATTTTATACGTTTTTATAAACATAAACAATTGTGTTGCTGGGGAAATAACATATCTTAATAAAAATATATCATATCTTATTATACTAGTAAAAATGGTATATATATATATATATATATATATATATATATATATATAAATATATTTGTATTTTTGAAATATTAAACCGCTCGAAGGGTTTTTGAAATTCACACCATAGATTAGATTTAATAAGAGAAATCGATCTGTATTGGTTTCAGCCTCGGGAAAAATAATTTTCGTTAGTTTTTTCTTAATTTAAAATAGTAAATTTAAATGTCGTCAACAACTACGTTAGACAGCGCTTCCTTAAATACAAAATATTATAAATAAATATACAATTAAAAATATTTTGTAATCAAACTACGAAATATATATTATGTTATATCCACAGGCCATACTTTTCTGTCCTTCACTGCATTAATACGTACGATTAAGGGCTGTATGTTTTATGAGTATTTTTTTTTTTTAATTTATGTTCTTTTAAATTATTTGAATCGGGTACTATATATAATATTTTCAATATATTTATATGAAAAAATCAAACATTAAATTATTGGTTTAGATCTCTAGATTTAGATGTTAGTGTAGGTAATAGAAATATAATTTACATTTACAAAAAAAAAAAAATTTGTTTAAAATATTTAAATCAACTTGTTAATAAGATTTGGAAAAATATTAGATTGATTTTCTTTTTAAATTAATATTTATAATATCTTTGATTTGAATAATTCCTTCATATTTAATCTATTAATATGTTGTTTTTTACTAACTCGTCAGAGATAGTAGTATTGCGATCACGAAAATTTTCGATGTTGAGATTTTGATGTTTTTATACGTTTTGAAGGTTCCTGAATCATTTTCACTAAGGTTGAGAAAAATGTCTGTATGTGTGTATACGTGTGTGTATGTATGTAACCAAGATTACGCAAAAACGGTTTGAGCTAGAATGATGAAATTTGGTACATGGGCATTATTCAAAATTCGTAGTTTTCTATCAACTATTGAGAAATGTAGCTCAACCAGATGAGGGTCATTACCTACAACGTTTTGATTTTTTTTCCTCTAAACTGACCGGAAAAATATAGATATAGGTTTGATAATTTTTCACATGATTAATAATTGTATAAAACTGCTATATATAGAATTTCAGCTTGATTGATTCGCTGAAATTACCAGAATTAATTTTAATGGTTTAATATTTATTATTTATAATTTATAATTAATTAAATTTAATTTAAATATAATATATTATGTTATTTAATCCCATTCATATTGCGAGATAGTCGAGTGGAGACACTCCAGCTATTTTTTTTTTTTGAGAGTAGTTATAAAAAAAAAATTTAAAAAAATACTCCAATCACATCATTAAATAATAATTATAAATTAATTTAAAAGATTAATGTGAGTCCAGGTAAGACAAAATAAAGATGAAGTGGGAAGAGTGAAGGGGAAGGGTAGAAAATCTAATCTGAAAAAAAGAAAAAAAAAAAAAAAACTTGAATAGTTGGTTGTTGTTGTGATCCTGGATGAGTCTATAAATTCTCAATAACGTTTGTTTCTACGATTTTAAAAACAATTCCAACATCTTTCAATTTGTCAATCAAGATGTTTTCTATGATAGAAACAACAACTACAAACAGAATGTCTACTTGTTTGCAAACGAAAAGACGTCCTTCCTACGGCCTTGTCAGCGAGTCTTCCTGCCACCCCCCCCCCCCCCCCCTTATTCTGCGGTCTGTCACATGCAACAACTTTACTGGAACAGGACACTGTCTCATTGTAAAATGCGAACAGTCATTTATTATTGTCTGGCTTAGACTGGTTCGTTTTTTTTTACTCTTTTTCTTTTTTCTTTTTATAATTTTATCCATTCACACAGAAAAAAATTGAAATTGTTTAAATTAGATATATAATATTACAAATAATATTGATTTTAGAAAAATATATATAATATTTTAATTTTAATTTTTTACTTACAACGTTTTGATTTTTTTTCCTCTAAAATGACCGTAAAAATAAAGATATATATTTGATAGTTTTTCACATGAATAAAAATTGTATAAAACTGCTATATATAGAATTTCAGCTTGATTGAATCCCTGAAAAAACCGTTTTTTAACACGACTGCAAATCACGCGCCAGCACGTGACGTGGTGCCACCAACAAAGAGCAAAACATGAGCTGGTTTAATAAATATTATTTATGAATTTTAATTTATAATTTATTATTAATTAAATTTCATTTAAATATAATATATTACGTTATTTAATCCAATTCAAATTGCGAGATAGTCGAGTGGAGATACTCCAGATTTTTTTCCTGAAAATTTTTCAAACGATTCCCACATAATAAATTTATTTGACATTTATAAAAAAAAAATATTTTATTATGTAGAAAAGTATTTTTATATTTAAGAAAAAGAGGTAAATAATTCTAAATATTATTCTCATTCCCTTTTCCTCCCAACCTTATAAATATTTTTTATTTTTTCATTATATATAGGTACATATATTGGAATTTATCAAATTCTTAAGATGATAATTAAGTAAAAAAAAAAATTCTTCAAATATTTTAAATGATTAACATTTTGCATATGTCCATGTGTTTGTATGAATGTATATAGGAACTTGAATTTGAATAAGAAAAAAATAATTATATAATCTATATATATTCAGGTCAATCCTCCGTAACTAATCATAAAGACCGTGCACTGATTGTTTTCAGAGTATGTTAAATATTTATTTTACTTCTTTTTTTTTTACTACCAAGAATCCCTTCAAAATAAGAGAAAAGAAAGGAAAGTATTACAGTTCAATTTTCATAATTGAACATTGATATGAAATAACAAAATTATTGAGTATCTTTCTATTGGTAGAGGATATCAATCTAGAGATTAACATTTCTAGGTGTGGGCATCTCAATTCAATAGATGATTGATTCATCAAACTTTTAAAAATTTAGATCAGTGGACCATTGAAAATAATACACTTTCAATAGTGTATTTTCAAATTTTTTTTTCACTTTATTATTTTATTTATTCTAATTTCCAATCTTAATTCTCTTTCAAATGCAATTTGATCTTTGCGATCACGAAAATTTTCGATGTTGAGATTTTGATGTTTTTATACGTTTTGAAGGTTCCTGGATCATTTTCACTAAGGTTGAAAAAAATGTCTGTATGTATCTTTGTATGTGTATGTATGTGTGTATGTGTGTGTGTGTGTATGTATATAAGATTACGCAAAAACGGTTTGAGCTAGAATGATGAAATTTGGTACAAGGGCATTATTCAAAATTTGTAGTTTTCTATCATTTTTGAGAAATGTAGCTCAAAAGGTAGAGAGTCATTACCTATAACGTTTTGATTTTTTTTCCTCTAGAGTGACTGTAAAAATAAAGATATATGTTTGATAGTTTTCCACATGATTAAAAATTGTATAAAACTGCTATATATAGAATTTCAGCTTGATTGAATCGCTGAAAGTACCAGAATTAATTTTTTAACACTGAAAATCTCACGC
Organism: Labia minor; assembly: GCA_963082975.1. NCBI lineage: Eukaryota > Metazoa > Arthropoda > Insecta > Dermaptera > Spongiphoridae > Labia > Labia minor. The sequence goes on from OY720345.1 coordinate 89,408,001, forward strand.
GCCAACACGTGACGTGGTGCCATCAACAGAGCCAAACATGCACTTGTTTAATAAATATTATTTATTAAATTTAATTTAAATATAATATATGTGTTAATTAATCCAATTCAAATTTGCGAGATAGTCGAGTGGTGACACTTCGGCTAAATTCTTAGGAAATTGCACAAACTTATTTCATAAATCTTAAAAATATTTTAATAAAAGAGCATTTTAAAATTGTATTAAAATCTATACAATTTTTGAAATAGAAATGATTTTTTTATTAATTCTATAGTTTGATGATTGTGAAATAAAAACAGGGGCTTGAAAGCTTTCTCCAATTGAAAATGAATTTTTCCAACAAAGAACAAATCATGCGCTGGTTTAATAAATATTATTTATTCATTTATTGATTTATAATTAATTAAATTTCATTCAAATATAATATATTATGTTAATTAATCCAATTTAAATTTGCGAGATAGTCGAGGGGAGAAACTCCAGATTTTTTTTTAAATAAATTGGAATATAGTCTAGTAAAGTTTAAAGAATTCACATATTAAAAATTCACTTTTAAATAATTCTATATAAATATATATTTTCAAAATTGATATTTTTATTTTTTTGTAGATAATATTTAAAATAAATTATTCTTTTTTAAATTTATACATTAGCAACTATTTATTTATTTGAGATAAATCTTGTAAATATGTCAATATAATATATTATTTAAATAAATATAAAATAAATTTGATACAAGGTGAAATTTGATTTGAAAAAAAAATATACATATGATTTAATCATTAGAGATGAGCTCATTTCTTAAATATTTACTCTCTCTCTTTATATATATCTATATCTATATATAGATATATATTAATATTACGATTTTATTTTATTTAATTAGAATTAAATAAACTATAACTTATTAATTAAAAGGATAATAATGATGATGATTACGATTATGTAGGGTTGGAAATAATAATGAAAATAAGGAGATAAAAAAATAAAGATGAAATGCATAGATTTAACTGCAAACGTTGAGTGTAACGTTTTGAATACAAATTTTATTAAATTTACAACCGAAATGCAAATAAAGCAAATATAATATAAAAAAATATTAACTTTTTACTCTCTCGCCAGATTCGATGTCGAGATTTTGATGTTTTTGTACGTTTTGAAGGTTCCTGAATCATTTTCACTAAGGTTGAGAAAAATGTCTGTGTATATATATATATGTGTGTGTGTGTGTATGTGTGTGTATGCGTATATATATATATATATATATGTGTGTGTATGTGGACAAGATTATGCAAAAACGGTTTGAGCTGGAATCATGAAATTTGGTATACGGGAATTATTCAAAATTCGTTTTGAGAAATGTAGCTCAACCGGAAGAGGGTCTTTACCTACAACGTTTTGATTTTATTTCCTCTAAAGTGACTGTAAAAATAAATATATCTGTTTGATAATTTTTCACCTGATTAATAATTGTATAAAACTGCTATATATAGAATTTCAGCTTGATTGAATCCCTGAAAACACCGGAATTAATTTTTTAACACGACTGCAAATCACGCGCCAGCACGTGACGTGGTGCCACCAATAAAGAGCAAAACATGCGCTGGTTTAATAAATATTATTTATTAATTTTAATTTATAATTAATTAAATTTAATTAATTTAAATTAATATATTTTATTTAATCTAAATCAAATTTGCGAGAACGTCGAGTGGAGACACTCCAGCTTATTTTATTTTAGTTTTTTCTTCATTATTCAAAGAATATCAAATACAAATCATTTTTAATTCACCTTGTAATATGTAATTGATTAATATAAAGTATTTATAAGATCATAACGTTTATGAATATGAAAAAATGTTATTATAATCATAATTAATAAAGATATTAATAAATAAAGTTTATTAAACAAATAATAGCTATGATTAATTAATATTTATAATTAAAAAAGAATTATTAGTGGATAGAAATAATATAATCGTTGTTAATTACCTGTTAAAACATTCACTCAGCGATTTTGGCGTCTTTTCTTATTCACTGTTCAATGTATACTAAAAATTAAATTCTTTTACTTTATTTTCTTTTCTTTTAATATTTTAATATTTGAATATTCGCATTTTTCAAAGAATTGGCCGAGTGAGTTGCTTATCGCTTTTCAATGAAATAAAATAAACCATCGAATTATTCTGGCTGTGCCCGTTTTCCTCCAGCATTTATCAAATATCTAATATATATTATTTATTTTTTATTTATTAATAGTTCAATTGATAAAGAAAATAATTGAACGAATTTTTTTTCATTAGAAAAAGATATAATCAATATATTTATATATAATTTTTTAATATATAAATATTTTCTTTTACAATTAGATTAGAAACAATTTTTTATTTTATAATATTTTGTTTTTATTTTATATTATGATATTTTATAGCCTAAAAGTTTTTAATTATAGATATTAAATTTAATTCATTATAAGCGGCAAAGTCATGACTCCATATATATATATATATATATATATATATGTGTGTGTAGAGGGTAATTTTTCCCGGATTATTTTCGTTCCCGGGAAACGGGAAATTAAAAATACAAAATTTGAGCTGGAAATTGAAAAATTTTACGAAAAAATTAAATAACTGTTGTTTTTGCAAAAAAATAAAATAAATTTAATTCAAAAAAATTTTGTTTTTCTTATTTTGGTTTTTCTTTAATATATATATCTAAAAAGATGGAAAACTGATACTCTGAGTCTATGATTTGGATTTTTTTGCTATTTTTTTTATCAGCACCCAAAAAGGAAGAGTGAAATAACATACAGAATGTTTATATATATCTTGAATAAATAAATAATAATATTTATTTATTTATCAAAATATATAATTATTTCTTTACCTTACTCGCGCTCAACGACAGCTTATTTATATTAATTTAAGTTAAGGGGCAGGTGATGGAGAGGGGTTAATTTCAAGGGTGTGAGGAGAATTACTTTCTTTCCAAATAGTCAAGTGCAATAGTGTATTTTATTATTGTTACCTGTTCAAGAATCATTTTATATAGAACCCTTATCAAGGGGTATGGGATGGGAATTAAATCAGACCCAAGCTTGTGAAATGGAATTTTAAGTCTAAAAGTTATAAGTTATGCCAATTTCTATTACACGTGCAGATATATAACTATATATATATATACAAAAAAAAGTTAAATACAAAATAATTTGGCAATGACAACTGCCGTCTGCCAGAGTTCACTGTAAAAAAACTCAAAAAACCGACATTTTGAAATAAATTAATTTCCAAACAACATTATATATATATATATAAATATATAAAGTATTAAAAAAAATATTATTAACATTTGAATTAAAATCACTAAATTATATTATTTTAGTTTTTTAGTTTTAGTTTAATTACACACTTATTAATTAGTACTATATTTTAAGTGAAATACTTTGGGACAATGATTATAAAATTAATACTTTGTAAACTACCAAAGTGTCCGGATATACACCAAAAGTTGATGAATTCATCATAGTGATGCATTAAGTAAAAATACCAAATTTTATTTAAATCAGTTGAGCCGTTCAAGCTGTACACATCTATACGGACGGACAGACGAACAGACATGATGCTAAAAATACTTTATTCTGTTAACAAAATGCATGATTCGTGGAGATATGTAAAAATCTCCACATGTGAAATTTGTTGTAAAAACACAATACCTTCCCTTCCTATCGTCGGTCGGTAAAAAATATGTTATTATCAAATTATTTATATTCATTGGAGATGTCAAAATATTTTAAATATGAAAAATATTTAATCATTCAAATCTGAATGATTTTGATTAAATTGTAAAATTGTTTTTTCTTGCTGGTAAATAAATAAATCGAAATCAGATAAAAATTTATGAAAATAAAAAATTATTATTTAGAAAAATTGATTGATTTTTTTTAAATTTAATAAAAATCCCCTTCTCCCCTTTTTGTTCCCTTTCACTAGTATTTTGATTAAGTAAAGATTTATTTTCTCTTTGAGCTATAATTGAATGTATCCTTTTTATTTTGTTTTTCTTTTTCTCTTTCTGTTTCAAGACCCGTCCTATTATAGGTTTGCTTAGTTTCGAGTTGCTCAGATCAGACGGCTCCCCATAGAAGGGAGAGATGCGGTCTCAGCAAAAAGAGTTGTTGTTTCGAAGGCGATGGGACGTGAAGCAATGCACTTTGCGGCTAAAAGGGAAATAAATCGATTCCACTGTTAGTTGGTTATTGAAAGGCTCACCTGGGCGGCCTGGACAGAAGCACGCCCGTTAACTTTCCTACTCCACTAGCCAGGCCAGATGACGAATGAAGAATCGAAGAAAAATCAATTGGCAGATGCTGAGTGTCTGTCAACACAATTTATTTGGATACTTCAAAGCAGAAAAATTAAATTATCCGATAACGCACCCAATCTGATTTATCCTTTTATTCATTCATTCATTCATTCATTCATCCATTTATGCATTCATTCATTCATTCATTCACCTTGCAAAATAAATTATTGCAAATTACTTTTACTATCTATAACACAATCCTAGGACAATATTAAAAAAAATAAGCTGAAGTGTCTCCACTCGACTATCTCGCAAATTTGATTTAGATTAATTGACAAATATATTATATTTCAATTAAATTTAATTAATTATAAATTATAAATTAAAATTAATAAATAATATTTATTAAACCAACGCGTGTTTGGCTCTTTGTTGATGGCACCACGTCACGTGTTGGCGCGTGAGATTTGCAGTGTTAAAAAATTAATTCCGGTACTTTCAGCAATTCAATCAAGCTGAGATTCTATATATAGCAGTTTTATACAATTTTTAATCATGTGAAAAACTATCAAACTTATATCTTTATTTTTACGGTCACTTTAGAGGAAAAAAATTCAAAACTTTGTAGGTAATGACCCTCTTCCGGTTGAGCTAAATTTCTCAAAAGTTGAGAGAAAACTACGAATTTTGAATAATGCCCGTATACTAAATTTCATTATTCTAGCTCAAACCGTTTTTGCGTAATCTTATCTACATACATACAGACAGACATTTTTCTCAACCGTAGTGAAAATGATTCAGGATCCTTCAAAACGTATAAAAACATCAAAATCTCAACATCGAAAACGGCGAGATAGTAAAAAACAAACATTCCAATAATACTTACTATATTAGAATAACTTACTATATTATATAAGAAATATATTTTTGACATGAAAAAAAAAATAAATAATTTAAACATAATTTATCTTTTACTAAAAGATTCTTTAAGCATTTTTGCGTAATCTTGCTCACACACACACACACATATATATATATATATATATATTTATATATATACACATATATATATATACACACAGACATTTTTCTCAACCTTAGTGAAAATGATTCAGGAACCTTCAAAACGTACAAAAACATCAAAATCTCGACATCGATCATTTTCGTGATCGCAATACTATCTCTGGCGAGTTAGTAATTATAATATAATAAAAATAGTTTCTTGGTTTAATTGAGTTTCTTTGAACTTTATAACTTTTATAAATTTACAATTTATATAATTATAGATTTTTGTTCATATTTATTTCTTATAATTTCCAAGTATAGTTACTTTTTGATAAGAATAATAACGTTTGTATTAGTGTGTAAAAATATTAAATATTATACCATTATAAAACAAAAAAACCTTTCCGTCTATTAATATTTTAGATTTATATTTACGCGAGTAGAGTAGATACTAAAAAAATTAAATTAATCTAAAACTAAAACCACTTCCCTTGTTCTGTTATCATCAAAACACAATTTATAAATCATCCTATTTTTATTAGTATTATAATAATATTAATTGTTTTTTTTTTTTGTTTTCAGGTAACCACACCATTAAATTCCTGTCTGCTTACGTTACGTTTACGGTATTTATATTATTTAATTTAATTAAATTATATTCTATATATACAAATAGGAAGAGTAAAATGCGAGAATCCATTGTGTTTCAGAAACTTTTGAAATTCAGAATGGGTTAAAATAAGGAGACGCATTATCACCAATTTAATTTAATTTCGTACTGGAATGTGTGTAGGTTAGGCAAATTGGGAAAAATCAAACGGAATCTAATTAAACAAAAAGAAAAAAATTCAAGTATTAGGTTACGTGGACGATTTAAATATAATTGAAAATTCGGAAATTGCAATTAAAGATAGCGTAGAATTAATCAAAACAAGAAAAGAGGTGATGCTTGACATTAATAGTGATAAGACAAGATATTTAATAAGACAGAGGAACAGTATTAACACACAGTCTTATTAAAATTATTATCAAAGGGATAAAAATTAAAATATATAAAACAATTATTTTGCCGGTTGTATTATATGGATGTGAGGCATGGTCTATGACCTTAGGGGACGAGAGTAGATTAGCCTCCGAGATCTTCATTTTGAAGCTACTTGATAAAAAGTAGCGCCTCCGATCAAGAGAATCAAGGTAAAGGTTGATAGGACCCGTTCTATTGATCAAAGGACACCTCATCATTTATACAACCGACTTGATAGGCGTTGTCCTTGCGTAGGACGTACAAAAGTCAGAGGTCTTTTTTTATATATCTTTTATATCCATGGTATACATATTCGTATGGATAGTTATTTGAGTTCACCATTTACAAGGAAATATTTTTATATATATAAAAGATCCAATGAGGCGATAGTATAGAAGAAGGGGTCAGAGTCATGAGGTCGTTCATGTAGAAAAGAGTTGGTCAAATAATAAATCTCGCTGAATGGGCATTGATTGGGGAGTGATTGAAGAAGGCAGAAGGGAGGAAGGATATCAACGTACAGTCAGCTACCCTCAATCAGCTTCTGCTTTTGCTGCTGCTGCTGCTGCTACACATGCTTTGTTTGTTGCTATATAGAAAGTGATGATGGCCTTTAGAATAGAAATTTTCAGTTGCCTTTTTCTTCGTTTTTAACATTGATTGGTTATCGTGATTTATGTCTTATGATTAAAATCAATAAAGTAGTTTCAAATAACATCCATTCATAAAGTAACATGAATAAATAATCATAATGAAGAGAACGATAAGTGAACGTTTTTTTATTCATTTTAAATTATAAACACAAACAAAATCTTTTTTTTCTCAAATGAAGAATATATTTTATAGATTAAAAAAAAATCAATAATCATTCAAATATTTTGGATTCATTCCTATTTAATCATAATTGAATCAAATCAAATATAAAAAAATACCGATGACTTTTGTATGAACTACCCAAGGACAGCGCCTAGCAGGTCGGTTTATAAATGATGAGGTGTCCTATGACCAGTAGAACGGGTCCAATCAACCTTTTACCTTGATTTTCTTGATCGCAGGCACTACTTTTTATCAAGTAGCTTCCCAAAGTTGATCTCGGAGGCTGGGTTGACTCCATCCCATAAACCCCAGCTAGAGAAATTCTCTTGCCAGAACCGGGACTTGAACCCGTGACAACGAGAATGTGAACCAGCTACGCTATCTCCCATCCTGTGGTGCATTCCAAATAAAATATTAAATTCATATAATTCACACTCAAAATTTTTCTAAAATGACGTAATTAATTGTTAATTTTAATTTATAATTGATTTATATATCAAAACATGTGTGTGTGTGAAATAAAAATTATTTCAATATATATGGTATGTACTTACCTAATTTATTTAATATTCGTAAAAGATACAATTTATTATTTATTATTATCATTATTATTATATTAATTATTATACATAAAATTGATTAGTTATTTATTTATTATTTAATTTATATTTTAAGTTTGTTTGTTTTTTTTGAACAGAATTTTAATTATAGAGAAATTTTACAAAATTTTTGTTTGCTTTCACTCAAAAAAAGTATATTAATTTAAAATCCTTTTTATTATCAATTAAAAAAAACAAGAATTTAATTAAATTTCATTTGTATACAAGGTTGACCCAAAATAGAAACATTTCTAAAGAAATAATCAATTAAACCAAATAATTTTACATTAAAAAGAAGATATTTATAATAATAAAAATAATAAAATGTACTGGAAAGTAAATATGAATTATTTATTATTTTTAATTATAAAATGCATCCTTGAATGCATAATTAATTATTTTTTACAAGGTTTATTTATTAAAAAAAAAAAGAGTAGAAAAAAAAAACTAAAATAAAATGACATTCCTAAAGTGGAATTTTATTTGATTATTGTTGACTTTACTTGTTCCCGGATCAGTACAAAATTCCATTCTTTATATTTTTATTTTTATTTTATTTATTTATTTATTTTTTTTAATTTTTTAAGAAATTATTTTATGATATCACATTTCCAAACAAGCAATGATAATTGAATGAATATTAATTTAATTAATTAATGAATCGATTATATTGGAAAAATTTAAATTTATTTTTTTCTCACCTACTATATATATATATATATATATATATATATATATATATATATATATATATATTATGTGTATATTTGAAGAAGAATTAATTTTATGACTTTACGTGATTAAAGGTGACAAAGTTCAAATAAAACACGACATAAATTTACATACGAATCCAAACCAACATCAGAATTGGATGTATATACTCGTATATTTTATGTTTTTGACATTCCTATATACTAAATAAAAGAATATCACCCTTCAATTTAATGCAAATTGTGATCAGCGACAAAATAAAATTAGAAAAGAAAAGAAAAAAAAAAAAAAACATTCTGTTACGGGAAACCAAATCACCAATCCATGACGAGAAATGGCTATAAATTGCATCTGGTAGACACCGTTTGTCTCGTTGAGTGTAATGAAATTTCTTTTCTCCCATTCATCTTTCAATTTGCAAATATATCGAACTCGTCAAAACACCTAAAACCGTTAACATGTCAAGTTTTTCATTTTCTTTTTTTTTCTTTTTTTTTTTTCCTCAAAATGATTCAATCCATTCTATATTCAAGTCATTAAAATCAATTTTTCTTATTTTTATGATAACTAATTTGATATAATAAAGATTAAATACAAAAAAAAATAAAAAATTAATATTTAATACGAAGAATTTTCTAAAAAACTTAAAAAAAAAATAATAATTAAAAAATACTTTAGCAAACAAAAAAAAACATTTTTTTTCTCTAAACGGATGAATAAACTTTAAATTATATTTATTATTAATATAGGAAGGCGCCATTGGGTTTGTGGGTAGCGAACCTTCCTCACAATCACATGGTTCCGGGTTTAAGTCCCGGGCCTGGCAAGGGAGTCAATCCAGCCTCCGGGAACAACATTGGGGAAAGCTACTTGATAAAAAGTAGCGCCTCCGATCAAGAAAATCAAGATAAAGGTTGAGAGGACGCGTTCTACTGATCATAGGACACCTCATTGATATGACTGGCTTGATAGGCGTTATCCTTGCGTAGGTCGTACAAAGTCAGAGGTTTTTTTTTTATTATTAATAGAAAAAGAACAAAATTAATATTATTTTTTATATGTGAGTATATATATATATATATATATATATATATATATATTATATTCAAAATATCTCCACTTTAAGATATTATTTATTTTCTTTTATGATTTTGATTGAAATTTATAAATCGAATAATAATAATAATAATAATTTTAATTTCACTGATGTCGTTGTAATAGGTATTAATAATAAATAAATAAATAAATATTTATGTTCGACTTTGTCAAGAAGCCAGTACAGTAGCCGATTAGTAGAGACGATGCCGCCGCTTTTGTGTGTGTGTGCCGCAGGGTCCTCAAAAGCCCCTCAATTATTTTCCAACGGACGTGCATCACAATCGCTTAATGTTTATCATTATAACTTAGTGGAGGCGGTCCAACATTCTCACTTCTTATAACAACACCAGAAATTAAATAAATATTCTTAAGCAAGGCAATGTAGAAAGTTTTCTTCTTCTTTTTCTTCTTCTTCCTTTGCTTTTTCTTTTTTCTTCTTCTTCATATTATTACTTTCTATTCAACTCATACTCATCACATAATGTAAAATTTAGGAATAGGATAACTCTACCAATGCAAATCTCACTCCCCAACACGTGACAAACACGCTGGTTTAATAAATATTATTTATTAATTTTAATTTATAATTAATTAAATTTAATTTAAATATAATCTATGTTAATTAATCCAATTCAAATTTGCGAGATAGTAGAGTGGAGACACTCCAGCATCTCATTCGGCTTGAACATTTACATTCTACAAAATGGATTTTCTAATAAGGGACACACACTATAAACGTATTTTCGATGTTGAAAATGCATTTGATACTACGTGGCGATATTCTATTCTTCATAAAATCCACACATCGAATAGAAAGGGTCCCATGGCAAAATTTATAAATATAAACTTTCCTTCTGATATTCATTTCCAGATACGAATTGTTTATACAAATGTTTTATCTCGTAACGTAAATAAACAGGAATTAATGTATTCAATACTCTACTTTGTTTAATATAATCATCATCATTAATGGATATTTCGTCTGTAATTCAATACACAATTCAACATTCACTCTTCGTAGATGTTTTGTGTATCTAAGTATACTATATGCTTTGTTTAGGTTGATATTTTAAATTCATATTAATAAATTAATTTATTATAAATCTAAACCTGAATAATAAATATTTATATTAAAAAGTTTATTAATTTTTATATACTATATCGTATCTCAGTATAACTGTGCTTCTGAGGTTTTGATAAGAATTAAATTAAATTAAATTAATTATTAAATGAATTAATTATTAGATTTTGGTGAGTCAATTAAAAGAAAACTATTTAATTCGAATGATTAAAAGAGAGTGAAATAAAGAAAAATAAATTTAACTTAAATAATAAATAAATGAATAAAAATAATTCAATTGATAGAGAAATAATTATAAGTAACCTCTTTAACACTTTGGTTTTGTTATTTTTTCGCAATTTTCAAATGAAATATTTAAGTAAACTGCAACATCAATTATTCTCATTTTTGATAGAAGGAATTCTGATTCAGAACTGAAACATCGACGAATTAAATTTTAAAAAAATAAGTTGGAGTGTCTCCCCTCGACTATCTCGCAATTTGAATTGGATTGAATAACTTAATATATTATATTTAAATTAAATTTAATTAATTATAAATTTTAAATTAAAATTAATAAATAATATTTATTAAATCAGCGCATGTTTGGCTCTTTGTTGATGACGCCAAGTCACGTGTTGGCGTGTGAGATTTGCAGTGTTAAAAAATTAATTCTGGTACTTTCAGCAATTTAATCAAGCTGAAATTCTATATATAGCAGTTTTATACAACTTTTAATCATGTGGAAAACTATCAAACATATATCTTTATTTTTACGGTCACTTTAGATGAAAAAAAATCAAAACGTTGTAGGTAATGACTCTCTTCCGGTTGAGCTACATTTCTCAAAAGTGGATAGAAAACTACGAATTTTGAATAATGCCCGTATACCAAATTTCATCATTCTAGTTCAAACCGTTTTTGCGTAATCTTGTCTACATACATACACACATAAACATACACAGACATTTTTCTCAACTTTAGTGAAAATGATTCAGGAACCTTCAAAACGCATAAAAACATCAAAATCTTAACATCGAAAATTTTACTATCTCTGATGAGAGTAACTAAAAACAAGTGGTAAGTTTTGTGAAATTTGTAAGGTTTGTAAGATTTGAACTGGTATGAGAGAGAGAGAGAGATAGTAAAAAAGTGAACTTTTTGTTCACCTACTGATTAATAATCTACTTATTGCCTTGTTTTTCTAATCAGGATAAAATTAATTATAAATTTTAAATACAGGGTTATCGAAAAATGCAAACGGGATTTCGAAGAGTAATAAAAAACCATAATACAAATGATAGAATATTTATTCTACATCATAAGACATAGAAAATCTAAAACTTTGAGTAAATGCTACTCAAAATATTTTTAATGCTACTCAATTTCGTGTATATTTATCGAATAATTGTACAACAAAATCCTGTCCATCTTTTTCGACGAGTCTGATTAATAAATTAAACAAGTGTCCCTGTCCTCACGTGAGCTCATCCTTTCACCACACTCCATTTTTCTTTGATTAAATCATTTTTCCTAATTAAACATCATCTTCATTTGCTAACCTGAAAAACAACAATAAGAGAATAGCATTATTTCCCACACTTTGCTCGATGATTTCCTTATTCTTTTTTTTTTTTAAAACGTGAAATGTAAATTACTTAATTAATTTTATGTTTAATATTATTACTAGAACGGTGTTAATAGACATTTTTTTTTTAATGTCCGTATTATTTTAAACTAATTATGAAATTATATTTGTGATTAGTTTAATTGAATCTATTTAAACGGGTTTATAGAAATTTGGCAAAAAAAAAAAAAATAATTAAAATGGATTAAATATTTAAAAAAAAAAAAAAAATTCTAAAAGAACATTGAAAAATTATGTTAAATAATTGAAGAGATTATGTAAACAAAAATCAAGATAAGATTTTGAATTTTTGTTTTTAGAGAATCCAAATGAGTAAATGAAAGAAGTTGTCATGTGTAGTTTGAATTTCTCTCTTTCTGTAGTGATTATCTCTCATTTATTTAACATTTAAAAAAAAAATCGTAAGATCCATTTTTAATAAGAGACGTTTAACGAATTTAACACCTAAAATGCATTTTCTTTATTATAGTAATTAAATTAAGTTGGTTACTTCAAGCCTGACAAGAATTCATGTTTTATAAATTAAGTATAATTTTTTTTTTCTTTTCATAATTATTATTAAAAATTAAGATAAGATTGGTGAGATTATAGGTTTAAAAAATTAGTGGACACTTTTTATTTTTTTTTTTACTTTGTAAACCAGTAAATCATTCGTATTGAGTGAAAAAATAAAAAAATAAAAATGATTGATGTAATTTTAATGGGGACGATTAAAGAGGTTGATGATTGAGTGGGAACAGAGACACACCGATGATCACTTGATTTAGGTCCATGAAAACTTTCACTCGATTTACCCCAGCAACGTAAAGAAATCATGAAAAATAAATCATAATATTTCATAAGTATCTTTTGTCCAATTATATTCCTTATGGCCATCACACTGGGGGAGGGGCATCTTCTCTCTCTTTTCATAACCACCACTTTTAAGGAATTACGTATAAATGATTAAAGAAAAAATAAATGAAACAAATAGCCAAACAAAGTTTAAATTAATCTAAATTAATCGGGGAAAAATTAAAGTTGAAAATATAATTTACTAAAAAAATGAATAAGAAAAGACCACCTACCATCCCATAACAAAGATTAAATCAAAAACATGCAATAGGAGAAGATGTCTAAAAGAAATAGCTTAGATCTTAGACTATTAACATTATAAGTTTAGTATTAAAAGCCGATTCAATGTGGAAATAACTGAATGGGTACAAATGAAGAGAAATGCAAAAAAGGTTGACTTGTGGCCAGGCACAGAACCGACCTACGGTTTGAAATAAATTAATTTCCCTGCTAGAGAAACAATTTCAAATAATTTAAATGTATCGATTAATGCAATAAAAAACAGATATGGATATAACATAAATATTTTTAATTTTATTTTATTTATAATATATAAGGAGGCGGTGATTGTGAGGTCATGAAGAGCTGGGTGACGTCCTATAATTTTAAATTAAGAAAAAACTAATGAAAATGATTTTTCCGAGGATAAAACCAATACAAAGAGCATGATTCATGGAGATATGTAAAAAATCTCCTCATGGGAAATTTGGTGTGAAAATAACCCTTCCCTTCCTATCGTCGATCGGTAATACTACCACTTCCGGTTTCCGGATTTGAACCAAAAGTTGATCAATTCATCATACTGTTGCATTGAGTAAATATACCAAATTTTATCAAAATCCGTTGAGCCGTTCAAGCTGTACACATCTATACGGACGGACGGAAGGACAGACGGACCGACATTATGCTAAAAATAGTTTTTTCTGTTAAGAAAATGCATGATTCGTGGAGATATGTAAAAATCTGTGTGAAAACAATACCTTTCTTACTATCGTCGTTCGGTAAAAAAAGAAAAAGAATAAAAAGAAAGAATAGAAAATCAGTGGAGCCCTCAGCTGGCTAAATGAATAAAACATGGTAGCTAAATAAAATACCATTCGATTTATTTATAAATTTAAATAATTTTTATCTCGTAAACTAGAAGAGACCCAGAAATATTGCATAGGAAAAGTTTCTTTGGAATTAAAAACGGTATCGACTGGCAAATTTTCATCCAAATCCCTGAAGTTTCCCGTTTTTGTAAACAATTACCAAAAGTATAAATGGGAAATAATAATAATAATACTTAATATTATTAAAAGATTAGAAAGGAGGATTGAATCAACAAGTAATATGCGATAAATAAATAAATAAATAAATAAATAAACTATAAACAATAGACAATCTTTATTTATTAATTAACATTGATCATAGTATATAATTAAATAAATGAAAACACTTGAATTGGTTGATAATTTTCTTTCGTACTTTTCATTTTATAGTAATATTTAAAATAATAATTTAAAAAAAAAAAAAAAAAACAATCTGAAATATTTTTAAATCTTTATAAAATTTATAATTTATAGAATCATTTATTTATAAATAATGGCCTACCCCTCCAAAAAAAAGAAATTGCTCTACTTTGATTCTTTATTATATATGAATAATAATAATAATAATAACAATCTCTTCTTAAAAATAAAAAATTAATTTTCAAAATTACAGGTATATATGATTGATCATAATATATGGTATATCTATGACTTTCTAAATTAGGTGATATATAGATATTATATGTAGGATTTATTATATATAATAAAAAATATTATATATATATAGATAGATAGATAGATAGATAGATAGATCTGAGTATTATTCTAATCTAATTTCAATAAAATTGCTTTCTCTTTTTGAAATTATTATAATTATTTTTTCTTACATATCTGGTCCAGATCAAGAATGAATGAATGGAATGTGCTCAATGTTTAATTTTATTGATTTTTGACCAAATAAAGTCAATCTTAAAAGTTAAGAAGATAAATCACAAATGTTCTTTAAATGAAAATAAAAAAACAACATATTTAGGTAATGGAAAGTCTAATTAATTTCTCTATTCCAGGTTAAATGAAATTAACCAAATTCATTTCTAATTCTAAATTTTGAACTTTAATCAAATAAAAAGAAAAAGTCGTTTTTATGCTTTCATTGGAATGTTTATTAGAAAATCAATTTATATTTTATATAAGTATATATATATATAAATATATATAATAGAATATTTTTTTATTTTTTATTTTTTTTATAAAAAAACCATTGAGTGCCTTGCTTGTCTTATCTTATCTTATCTTATTATACTAGCAATGTATTTTTGATATATTAAACCGCTCTAAGGATTTTTTGAAATGAACACCATAGATAATTTTTATAAAGAAAAATCAATCTCTATTAGTTTCAGTCTCGGAAAAAATCATTTTTGTTGGTTTTTTCTTAATTTAAAATAGGAATTTTAATAATAAAACAAAATGGCACCGGGAAACTCTTCCTTAAATACATATATAAAAAATAAAAAATTAAAAATATTTATTTTAATAATATTTTGTAATTAAATTTGGAAATATGTTATATCCACAGGCCATACTTTTCCGTCTTTTAGTGCATTAATATGTACGTTTAAAGGCTGTATATTTTATGACTTTTTCTTTTTAATTGAAGTTCTTTTCAAGTTTTTGTTTAATATATTTTGTCGTTTATTTATTTTAAATAATAATCTTAATCTTAAATATTCATAGTTCATAAGGGAAAATTTTTTTAAAGTACCAAGCGGCGGCTCAGTGTACCAGGTACTTTCTATTAAATCTGACATTTTGCTATGAGATTAATCAATGAATTAATCTATCAATCATTTTTATTCACCTGAACGATGAAAGTAGAAAACATGAAACAACAAGAAAAAATAAAGTGATGCCTCAATGATTTATTAATCTTTCATAAAAATATAATCAATACGTATATTAAAAAAAAAATATCAAATTAATATTAATTAATTTTTTGATTTTTGAAATAATTTATTTTTTCTAGTAATAGTAATAATAATAGTAATAATAATTTGTTTCTTATAACTTTTTAGCCGCTTGGTATAATCCTATAAGTAGGGTGACCAAACGTCTCGTTTTTCCGGGATTGTCCCGTTTTAGGTGCTCTGTCCCGGCGTCCCGAAAAAAGTCTTCGGGACAGCCTATTGTCCCGGTTTTTTTTTAATATAAATATTTCAAAAAAAAAAAGCTCAAACGTTTTCTGAACTAAGCTTTTGAACATTTCTTTCGTTTTTTCAAAATTTTTTCAATTTGCTTCTAAAAAAAAGGTAGACCTTTTGTCCCGGTTTGGTGTTTAATATAATATTTTATATTATAAAAATATTAACACAAATTAATATTTAATACAAATTTTTTAATAAGAATTTATGTAAAATTGTTCTGAGAACCTGTTCATACATCTTCTACAATAAATATTCTCATATAAAATTATTAAAAAATTTATTGAGAATATTTACTATATATACTTAAATATTTATTTTAATTTCTAATAAAATTATTTAATATACACTCATCTTACCTAAAAATGTTAAAATTTTATTTAATTTAATATTGTTAAAATTTGATATATATATATTGTTATGATTTTTTTGTAATGGGGAGATTTGGCAGGGTGAAAAGGGATGGAAAATTTAAGAAAAAGATGTAATGGTCTCAGATGTGTAATGGAAAAGGGTGAACTGACCTGGAGATCTGGACTAATTAAAACAAAATAGAAAAAAGATTAAATTTAACATTAAATATAAAAGAAACAAATATTATATACCTGATATTTAAATAAAGATTTATACATTTAAATTTTTAGAAAAAAAATATATAATATAAAAATTATAAAAAAACCAATTCTTGGTGGAAAACAATTTTTTTTTTGATTCAGAAGCCGGTCCTTTTGTAGGATGGACAATCTTGGATCCTAAGATTTGTTAAGGGGGCCCAAAATTGGCGGTTCCCACCAAGAGATGGTCCGTGGGGGGATGACCCAGTGTAGTGGCGGCCCTTTTTCACCTCCAGAATCTAAAGTGCGTCTGCTCTTGACGCTACCCCACCAACGAATGATTGTCTTTTCCGATTTTTCAACAACTCTTTTCTTCAGGGAAACGTTTTATAAAATAATCCTTTCCAATAAAAATAAATTTATATTTAAATAAATATTTTTTTTTTTGAAGGATTAATGATATTTTTAAAATATCATTACAATATATATATATATATATATATAAGAATATTTTATTTACAATTAAGATTCATTTTAAAATATTAATTTACATTTTAAATAAATCAAGAATGTATCAATTAAAACAAAAAATAAGTTGAGTATTGATTGATTGATTGATTGATTGTGTCTTGAAAAAATCACATACCTATATATCCATGTTCAAGTATATATATATATAAAGTTGTGGTGTCTCATTTATTGATCTTTCTATTCAATAGGAGAAGAGATTCATTCATTCAATCTTTTTATTTCTAAGAACCTTTTATAAGTATTTATAGTTCAAAAGTGTACTAGTACTCGTATTATATGTTCAGAGGAGAATAGATACTTAATTATTAAAGTATTCAGAAAAATAAATCATACAAGATCATTAAGATTTTTTTTTATTAATTAAAATGAACTAACTAGGTCTTAGTATTATAGTATAAATAGAGTAGTGTGTGTATTTTTTCTTTAAAACTTTTCTTTATAGGATCCAATCTACGCGGATTACCCAGATACTTAATTTTTGAATAAAGATACAAGATAATAAAAATGTATTTATGTGTCTATTAGGAATAGTTAATATTAGTTCAGTATATCAACATTTTGTTTTAATATGTAGTTATTTTAGTAAATAATTGATCAGTTAAGTTTTGATTTCTAAAAATAATAATAGTTTCAGCAGTCAATCTGGAACGTATTTTTGTAGAAAAATTTCCGGCAATGGAAAAAAAAACCTTTTACAATGGTAAAAATCTGGAGTATCTCCTCTCGACTATCTCGCAAATTTGAATTGGATTAATTAACATATATTATATATATATTTAAATTAAATTTAATTAATTATAAATTATAAATTAATAAATAATATTTATTAAACCAGCGAGTGTTGGCAGTCAACGTGTTAAAAAATTTAAAAAATTAATTTCGGTACTTTCAGCCATTCAATCAAGCTGAAATTCTATATATAACAGCTTTATACAATTTTTAATTATGTGAAAAATTATCAAACCTATATCTTTATTTTTACGGACAGTTTAGAGGAAAAAAAAAATGAAAACGTTGTAGGTAATGACCCTCTTCCGAATGAGCTACATTTCTCAAAAGTTGATAGAAAACTACGAATTTCGAATAATGCCCGTATACCAAATTTTATGTTTCTGGCTAAGAAAAGAATAAGAAAGAAAATAAGAATTAAATTCTGGTGCGCCTTGACTTTGGCACACAATTAATTCCTGAAAATGAATGAATCTAATGAATATATTGAATAAAAATTATAACTTATTGAAATTGTGTCAAGACTTAATTATATTTTGCTATTTTTTTTCTTCTCGTTGATTTTTAAATTTATTTAGAAGGAATATTGAAAATTAAATAATTGTAGAATTTTCAGTTAAGTGAAAAATTATTTATTCGGAGATAAAATTGACATTTCAGCAATCATATATGTTTTTTTTAAGAGTATTGCCGAAATGTGGTTTTATATCCAAATAAATAATTTTTCACATAACTGAAAATTCCACAATCTTTTATGTAATTTACATATCTAAAAGAAACGAATAATGTTCTATGTAATATATACAATTTATTTAATAGTTAATACAAATTACAAAATTTGTGGTGATCTCACTAATAAACATAATTTTTTTTAATATTATTTTGTCACATATTGTATCTAATTTTCTACTTACGTGAAAATTCGACAATTTTATGTAATTTGTAATTTACATACATAGTTTCTGTATTACGATCCTATTTATATTTTCTATAAAAAAATCGAATGTCGATATTCTAGTGTGAAATATTGATTTACAATGCTAGATGTCGATTTAAAAAAATCGATTTAAAAAGTATAATTTTTGAAAATGTGTGAAATAGCGAATTGTGGGAAGTCGAGGTTAGCCTCGGTTAGTACCCGGGTAAATGCTGTAAATACCCGGGTATCGAGTTACTCGGGATTTTAGTGATTATCCGGGTAGTCGATACACGAAATTAACAGAATTTATCCCTTCTTATTACTCGTTATCTTCAAAATCATTTAATAAAAAGAAAATAATTTAGAGTGGCCTGATTTTTTTTCTATAGGATTTTAAAAATATTTTTTCTAATATTTAAAAAATCAATCAATAAAATAAATTTAATTGAATTTATTATCAAATTATAATTTTCATTTAAATGCAAGAAGAGAAATTTATTGAAGTTTTTATTGAATCGAACGAATTTTATCGAATCTTTTTATCTTTTGTACGAAATCTAGAATTTTTGATAAATTTCAACATTAATAAGCGGGAGTGTCCTCCCCTAGACTTTCCCGCATATAAATAGGTATAAAGAGTTGTGAATGAATATTTAGAATGTAATAAAGTGCTACTTCCGGTTAACTGATATTTTAAATGTAAAAAAAAAACAGATATGGATATAATATAAATATTTTTAATTTTATTTTATTTATAATATATAAGGGCTGGCTGTGACGTCATGAAGTGCTGGGTGACGTCATATAATTTTAAATTAAGAAAAAACTAATGAAGATGATTTTTCTCGAGGATAAAACCAATACAAAGTGCATAACACGTGGAGATATGTCCTCACGTGAAATTTGATATGAAAATAACCCTTCACTTCCTCTCTTCGATCGGCAATACTAACACTTCCGGTTTCCGGATTTGCACCAAAAGTTGATCCATTCATCATAATGATGCATTAAGTAAATATACCAAATTTCATCAAAATCCGTTGAGCCGTTCAAGCTGTACACATCTCTACGGACCCACAGCGGACGGACGGACAGACATCATGCTAAAAATACTTTTTTCTGTTAAGAAAATGCATGATTCGTGGAGATATGTACCTAAAAATATCCACAGGTGAAATTTGGTGTGAAAACAATACCTCCCTTACTATCGTCGGTCGGTAAAAAAGAAACGCTACTTGTATAGGTAAAATGTCACTTCCGGTAGTCAGATCATGATGAAATTTGGTATCTGAATTTCTTTCATATTTTTAAATCTATATACAAAATATGATGCAAATATCTCGAAGCAAACTGGTACTTTACTTGAAAGGTAAACGCAACCAGTGTAGGTAAAGTACCACTTCCGGTTAACCGATTTTGACGAAATTTTGATAGAAATCTAGAAACTGTCAATAATATCGGTGTACCAAATTTCGAAGTCCTAGCTTGATTAGTTTTTGAGTAAATTTGCTTACAGACATTACATACATACATACATACATACATACATACACACACACAGACATAATTCGAAAAATGGTATTTTCCGACTCAGGGAGGTCTAAAACGTCAAGATCTATCGAAATCTCGAAGTCGAAATTTTTGACGATTCCAATACTTCCCTTATACGAAGTATGGGGGAAAGTAAAAAATTATATATAATAAATATGTAGAAGAATTACTAGAAATGTATTCATGAATAAAATAATTTTCTTTATATCCTCGTTTTGATTGTCTATACCTCTACTAAATTAGTCTAATAAATCCAAATTATTAAATAATTTACAATATTTTTTTAATTTTTTAGAATTATAAATATAATTTACAATTTATTTTTATTTTTTTAATTTATTTTCGTTTAAATTTTGAAAATGTTTTCTTTTTTTTGAATCTTATAGAGCGAGGGAGTGACAAATATTTTTGCAATCAATTATTTTATTATTATTATTATTATTATTATTGTAGATTTTTTTTTTAAAAAAAAAGATAATTTCTTAATTCAATTTACATAAAATAGAATAAAATTTGATGAAATCGAATGATTGTGAATTGTATTCCAAGACCATTCATTTCTTAGTTTGATAGCTGCTGCAACCGCATAACGGCTGCAACGAGGGGCCGTTAGGAAGGTACAACTTTACTTGCTTGTTTGGTCTGCTCATCAGCTGATTCGGACTTCCGTCTCTCACCACGGTCACCCATTTCATGCAAAATAGATGGTCGCCGCATTAATGAATAATAAAATACCGCAAGCATGAAAGAATTTTTCTTCTTCTTCTTCTCCTTCTTCTTATTATTACAATATTATTATTGAATTAAATGTAAATACATATATAATTAGTTGTAGGTATATACCAAGTATATACTTAAATTGATATCAGTTAAAGTATAATTAAAACTAAAAAAAAAATAAATTAAGACACATTCTCGTCTAAATTATTATAGGTATTAATTATTCGCTTACCTAATGACTTTTAATATTATATTTAATAATTTAATTAACATTATATAAAAAGTTTTTTTTTTTACTTTAAAAGTATATGTTATATGTTGGAAAGAGCAGTTAAATGGTAAATTCTACCACATGCTCCTTATTCACCAGACTAGGTTCCATCAGATTATTACTTGTTTCGATCAATGCAGAGCACGACAAGACAAACCACGAACTCTATTTTTTTGATCAATTCCATAAATAACTAGAAATATGGTTAGAAAATATTTTGATTCAATTTTTTTTTTTTTTTTTTTTTTTTGCAATCGAAAATTAAATCATACACCTATTATTATTACTTAAATATATGGATCTCAAAATATTTTTTCTTTTTTTTTTTACCAACTTAAAAAATATTCTGTATCCAATTTATTAAAGGATAATTTTTAATTATACCATAAATTTTAATTACCGTAACCTTTGTGGAAAAATTCATAATTTTATTTTCATTTCCTTATTTATTTTTTGTTTTCTGTTAAAAATTGATTTAAATTAAATATGTTTAACTAAATTATATACTTACTCTTTCATCTATACTCGTAATTCTTACTACTACTACTAAATATATATAAATGATAACTAATATTGATATAATCATTAATACAGGGAGTTGTTTATAAAAATTAACTACAAAAAAGTAATATACATCGTATATATCTTATCAAAAAATATTAGACTTTATTTATTATGCACATTGATAACCCGATATATAATATTATAAGTATTTCTTTACTTTTTATGATAATTTTATTTATTTATTTATTTTTTTGAGGCTGATATGTACGTGAGATTGCTTTCTTTTTTAATCAATTTCTTTCTTTCTTTCTTTTTTTGTTTTTTTTTTTTTGTTTCTTGTTTTTTAAATCCAAGAGAAACAACATTCCGTTAAGAGAATGAACTGTTAATTCGATTATCTACACATTTGAGTTGATAAAGACCATAGATTTGAACAATTTCATTTCAAACTTAATGGAACAGTCACCTACATTTTTAAACAACTTAACAAGTATCTCTTAATCAACTGTTAAAGCGATTATCAGTTTATTATCATGCAAGTCTGTATAATAAAAAAAAAATATTTTCTTTTTTTTAATAATCCATCACAGGTAAATTTAATATAATATTTTTATTTTTATTAATAGATATGTAACCGAGAGATGAGAACTTGTTTCATTTTTTTTTCTTTTTTTTCTTATTCAAGAAGAGGTGTTTTATTCTGATTTTCACTTCCTGTTTCCGTTTTTCGTGAGATTTTTTAATAACCTTGAATAAATCGGCTCTATTCAGTCATTGAAAAAATTACTTTACCAACGATACCCACTCATTTTTTGTTATTTTTCAAATTTCAAATTAAAATCTACAAAATTTACATTTTAGAGGTGATCAGGTTATTTCGATAAGTGAACTCAATCAGATAGATAGTAGATGATTGAGTTCATATTTATATACAACACATCAATCAATCATTAGATATTATAATGATTTTAAAATTTATTTAATTATTTATTAAATTTATATTATTATTATTATTGCTATTTTTTTTTTGTAAAAGAAAACTATCTTCTAATAATTATTAGAATTTTATGAATATATCACTTGAAAAAATTAAGAAAAAATTAGCTGTGGCCAGGTACAGAACCCACCGACGATTTTAAATTAATTAATTTCCAAACAACATTATTTATATAAAGTATCAAAAAATAAAATATATTTTTAAAACTTGAATTAAAATTATATTATCTTGGTTTTAATTTTTAGTTTAATTACTCAATTATTAATTACTACTATATTTTAAGTGAAATATTTTCCGACAATGAATATAAAATTAATACTTTGTAAACTACCACTTCCGGTTTTCGGATATATACCAAAAGTTGATGAATTCATGCTACTGATGCATTAAGTAAATATACCAAAATTTATCAAAATCCGTTGAGCCGTTCAAGTTGTATCCGTCTACATACAACGGACAGATGGACAGACATCATGCTTAAAATACATTTTTTTTGTTAACAAAATGCATGATTCGTAGAGATATGAAAAATCTCCACATATGAAATTTGATGATGTGAAAACAATATTTTCCCTTTCTTCGGTAAAAATCTAAAAATTAAGTCTAAAATAATTAAAAAAAAAAAAACTATTATCTTATTATAATTTAATTAATTGAAATTAACACTATATGATATGCCTTTCAAGTTGAATGCTACTCTTTTATATTATATATCTATTAATTATATAGAGATTACAAGTCGTGTGTTAAAAAAATGAAATAATCGATTAGATAGATGCTTTAGAGAATTGCGAGTAAAAATAATTTTCCCCTTCCATTGTAGTTAATTAATCGTAAAGATTTATGAGCGGAACCAGTAAATAACAGAAGAGATCAAGCTGAGCATCGTGAGTTCATTGATAGGGGAGAGAGAGAGAGAGAGAGAGAGAGAGAGAGAGTACATGGAAATGAGAGAATCCCGGTGTGTGGGCGATTAAGATATCGTGTGGGGGAGAGAGAGAAAAACTAAATAAATTTTTCAATTGTAAATAATAACTTGGTTGTTCATTGTGATTATAAATCAAATATACATTTATAATATTATAAACCTAAAAAACTATATATATATATATTATTTAATTTATTTTAATTTAAATATTTACAGTATAAAATTTAGTTTTTAATTTATTTAAATTTGGTTAACATTAAAATCGATTCAATAATAATCAATAATTTTAAATATTAAAGAATCAATACAAAGATTTTAATCAATATAAATATTTATATTTTTTAATTTAATTCACAATAAATAGTTATAGCATCTAAATAAAAATACATAAATATAATACACATTAGTTAATTGAGTAATTCAATAAGATGACCAATGTCTGTCCGTCCTTCTGTCCATCCGTCCGTATAGATGTGTACAGCTTATCCGTTGATTTGGTGTTTTCAAAATATGGTCACCTTAATTTCACTGCATTTTGGAGTACAAAAGTATATGATAAAAATTTTTTATAAAATAAATCATGGAAATGATAAATAATAATTATGTCAGGATAATTTGATGCTAAAAAAAAAAAAATTTTTTTTTGAGTATTATTATAAACAAATCATTTTCATTTTCAAAATATATATATTTATTTTTATTAACGAGATTGGTTTCAAAGAATTTTTTTTTTTTATTTTTAATTATTTTTTTTTTTTTTTGTACAAAACACTTTTATTTTTTAATAAAGCATCATTAGGACATCTTTTCTATAGTAGATAATATATTAATCATTTTTCTCTCTTATGTGGTTTTAAGAAATCTTATAATTTTTTGTTTCAGATCAAAAAAATAAAAAATAAAACAAAAAGTAAAATAACAAATTGGTTTCGCTTATTTTCCTTTACTTGAAGGTTAGATTAAGTCATTATTTTCTCTCTTTAGGTATATAATATTATAGTAATTTATTATTATATCATTGATCTTATTTGATCAATAAGAAATGTGAAAGTAGGTAAAGTATTTTTTTGATTTCGATATCATCATCATCATCATCATCTTCATCATCATCATCTTCATCATCAATTGATCTAATTTATTTCGAATCCAATTTATAATATAATAAAGTACAGAGTAAGCACACAGTATAATGATAACTAATAAAATAAATCAAATATTATTAGCTTTGTTTTAGTTCTTTAATGAAAAATAAATGAACGGATAATGAAAAAAATTAAAATAAATCAATCAATCAATTGCAATATTAAAGATAACAAGTATTTTCAAATTTTTGAGTTATAATTGAAAAAAAAAATATGAGATGAGTATTAAAGAATATCCTCTTTGATATACCTACTAGATCATATACACAATATCTCATAGTATATTATTAATTAACTGATTAAATAAAAATAAATAAAGAAACATTAAAATAAAAACAAAATCAAAGTGTTGTATTATACTGATTATAAAGTGAATATAAAGTTATTAGGTGGAGTTTTAAAACAAATTATATCCCTCCCCCCTTTTGTTTGAACAGATAGTATAAAAAAATATATATTTTTCCAATTTCATTAATAATAATTTGTATAATACCTACATATTTGATATTATCTTGAAAACTATGTACAGAAATTCTATGTTTTATATTCATCACATATGCATTAGTGGCTTTCTTAAAGGTTTCATTTATGAACGAAATTATTTTAATTTTAATTTTTTGATTAATATTTTGTATTTAATTAATAACAGGTGTCATTGAAGCGATATCTTAATCAAAACATTAATATGAATGGAAATTTTTAAGTATAGATATTTGTAGAAATAGTATTATTCTTATTATTATTAATATAATAAGAAAAATAATATTTCTAAGATTATATTTATAAATTGTACATTTATAGATGCTCAGATTTTGAAACGCCAGCAGAATTCATGACGTTAGCACGGTTATGCAGCTCATCAAGGCAAATGGATCGCTGAGAAATTATACAATATGAATGTATTGTCCTGTGTCACTATATAGCAATTAAATGTGATTTGATACCAAATGCAGGTGATTGAATAACAATCCCTGAGGTAAGCTTATGAAGGTGATACATAAAGAATGTCTTTTATAATCAATTTAGTGATAAGGTTGCAGAATTCATGACGTCATGACAATACATTCATATTGTATAATTTCTCAGCGATTCATCTGCCTGATCAGCTGCATAACCGTGCTAACAAGCACAACCCTTTTTATAAATACATAATAATAATTGTTATCAACTGATAGAATTACAATAAATAAAAATCTTAAAAAGTAATATTTACTTTACTTTTAATTGAAACTTTAATTAAAAATCCTTTTTAAAAACGTTAAAGTCGGTCACGCAACTTTAACTTACATATTATATTACTTTAAAATTATAATTCAAAAATAATTATTCTTAAAATACATTATATATATTTTATTTTTTTTTTTTTGTTAAAACATAATTTAAATATAGATCTATCAATATAAGTAAATGATGGATATGAGGATCTAATCTAATATGATATATTATTAATCATTTTTTTTACTTTGGATTGCTAATATAATTATCCATTTCTATGATTGTTTAATTCTTTCTAATTGCTCATTTTCTATGTTTTAATTTGAATATTAGGGTCAATTTATTTATTTATTTATATATTTATGTTTTGTTTTATTTCGAAGAGTAATTAAATGGAAATTTTAAATTAATGGTTTCTCTCTTATAATGTTAAGGTCAATTCAAAGAATACAGTTTATGCCTTTATGAACAATTTAATTGAATATGACAAATGAAAATTTTATGTTAATTACGGAAGTGCATGAAAATTCTAAGAGAATGTTGATATTTTGTTTATACGAATAAACGAGAAACAAACATTAGAATTAATTAATTTGTTGTTTCTATTCTCTATTTTATACATACTCTATATTTACATATTCTATCGTATATGATATTATACTTAGTACATACACATAAATATACATACGAGGTCTGGTCAAAAGAAAAGGTCAATTTTGAATTATTTCGAAAAGTATTTATTTATTCATCAATAATCAATTTGTCACCTTCAAAGTAATTCCCCTTAAGATATAATGCAGTTATGCCAGCGCTTCTTCCAATCGTCGAAGCACTTCTGAAATGCGCTTTTCGGTATGGTCATCATTTTATTTCATCAATGGTGGCAAAAGACTTTCCTTTCATTGGTCTCTTCAGTTTTGGGAATAGGAAAAATTCGCAGGAAGCAAAATCTGGTGAATACGGTGGGGTGCATTATCCATTATTTGTTTTTCCACAATTCCGATCGTTTGAGCCGTATTACTTCACGCAAACGTTGCATAACGTCCTTATAGTTTTCCTTATTAACAGTACGACCTGTTGGAAAGAACTCATGATACACAATGCCATTGTAATTGAAGAAAACAGTGTACAAAACCTTCACATTGGATCGAATTTGGCGTGTTTTTTTAAAGCGCTTGTACCTCTTATAAACAATTTTTTGAAATAAAGTAGACTCGCCGAATACCAGAGTCAACATTTAAATGCGTTGGAACACTAGATTCTATTTTTAACGCAACTTTAATACAGATTCTTTGATCCATTTTTTTAAGTAAAAAATCAAAGAACAGACAAAAACCTGACTAACTTTATCAGTTGTCAAAAACAAAATACTAATCCAAAATGGCTGATAACACCAACATATGAGAAATATATTTGTACCAACATAACAAAGAAAAATTTTATAATCGTATGTATACAGTCCGAGAAAATTCATATATAAAATTAAATAATATTGTACCTACCAAAATACTATTGCAATTTCCTAAGAACAATAGTCTTAATTTTTTAAATGAAAAATTATTACAATACATGCTAAATAAATATTTCCATTAAATAACAAATAAATAATATAATTAACTTATCAAATAAATATATTCTATTTATAAATAAAATATAATATTGTATAATTTAAAGCAGCCCTGGCCAACCCAAATGACTCCATGGGCCTCTTTGATTAGGAGCAATGCTACAGGAGCCGCATTTTAGGGAAACCTTCAACAATGTATTAAAAGACACTTTTAATACTTGTTTAATGTTTAATGTTTTTATTTATTATTTTTCTGCTACTTTTTTTTAAATAAAAATAATAATAACAATTTAAAATAAAAAAAATATATTCTCTATTAATTACTCTATTATTTCTAACTTTTTTCTTCCATTTTATGGAATCAAATATGTAGTTTAAAAAATTGAATTAATTATAATTATTTCAATTATATTTTCTGTTTTTGAATATACAGACGAGAAATGAAAGTTAGAAAAGAAATATAAAGTTAACTGGCGGGCCGCACAATTTTTCACGGTGGGCCGCATGTGGCCCGAGGGCCGCGGGTTGGCCAGGCCTGATTTAAAGAATTGGATAAAATATCTTAATTTAATAGAAGAAATTATATACGAGTATATACTATATATATATATATATATGGTATATAGAAATAAAGTTTAAAAAAAATACGTTACGTTTTGTCTGAATTCTTTGAAGTGGCCATTTCTATAATAATCATCATGATGATCATTTGAATACAGATATATATATATATATATATATATATATATATATATATATATATATATATTTAAGTAAGCGGCTTACTGGATGAAGATAAGCAAGGAAACACCGTTGTATCTTCCTCTACTGGCCCTCGCCCTCTCTAACTGACAACTCTGACAAAGAGACCAACAGTTCATGTACTTACTTACTGTATAATACATGCACAGTCAAGGATTATGGGAAACGATAAATTTATTAAATAAAAAATAAATAAAAAAATAAAACTTTCATCCAGCTTTTCAATATAGAATTTAAAATTGTTGAATAATTCATCGTGATTCCATATTTTCATTGAAAAATTATAATTAAAATAATATTTATATTTAATTCAAACCCTCCCTCCCCCCCTCCCCCCAAGTAAACAAAAATGATTTTTATTTTCGTTTCAATTTGATAACAACACACGTTATTTTGATAATAAAATATATTATTTATATTAATTATTTTAATAATATGAATTATATTATTTAATATTATTACCTAATAATATACTAAATTTAAATTAATTATATTAAATTAAATATGAATTGGTAAATAATAATAATAATAAGAAGAAGAAGAAGAAGAAGAAAATGAATCCGAAAAAAGAAATAAATACGAGGAACTCGCGTATCAATTAAAAACTATCTGGAAACTAGAAAGGGTTACCATCCATCCTCTGGTAATATCGGCAGAAGGGATTGTCTCAAAGAACATCGAAAAAACTATCAAGGAACCAACATAATCAAGGTAGGGCAAAAGGCCATAATTTTACAAACCTGCCACATCGTCCGCAAGTTCCTTGGGTAATTATTACGGATAGGTGAAAATTTACCACCATTAAATGCTGATTAAGTGCAAAAATTGTAAAATAATAATAATAATATAACAAAATGATGAAAATGTTAATTAATTAATGTATTTATTTAACCAGACAAATATTAAAAAATAAAAAACACTCACACATGTGTTAGTTTTCTAGATTTGTTACTTTTTCTCGCCAGAGAGATAGTATTGCGATCACGAAAATTTTCCATCTCGAAATTTTGATGTTTTTATACGATTTGAAGGTCCCTGAATCATTTTCACTAAGGTTGAGAAAAATGTCTGTGTGTGTGTGTGTGTGTGTGTAGACAAGATTACGCAAAAACAGCTTGAGCTAGAATCGTGAAATTTTATATACGGGCATTATTCAAAATTCGTAGTTTTCTATCAACTTTTGAGAAGTGTAGCTCAACCGGAAGAGGGTCATTACCTACAACCTATTTTTCCTCTAAAGTGACTGTAAAAATAAAGATAGATGTTTGATAATTATTAAAAATTGTATAAAATTGCTATATATAGAATTTCAGGTTGATTGAATCGCTGAAAGTACCAGAATTAATTTTTAAACACCGCAAATCTCACGTGTCAGCACGAGACGTGGTGCCATCAACAAAGAGCCAAACATGCGCTGGTTTAATAAATATTATTTATTAATTTTAATTTATAATTTATAATTAATTAAATTTAATTTAAATATATAATATATATTAATTAATCCAATTCAAATTTGCGAGATAGTCGAGTGGAGACACTCCAGATTTTTAATAATGTCCTGAGGAAGGTTGTTTTATATTATAACCGAAGTATTGACATTAATTTAGATTTATCCTATTTCTTTTTTTCTATTAGAAAAAGAAAATTGTAAATAATTTTTAAATTCTTTTTTGTAAATTAAAAAAAAAAATTAATCAAATTAATAAAAATATAAATTATTATCCCGTTAATATCCTAAATATCTTTTATTGAATCTTCATCAATATTTTGATCATATCATATAAAAAAAAAAAAGAAAAAAAATTAAATGATTAGAAAAATAATAATAAAATTTTAAGACCTTCATCGAAGAATAACGAATATTCAAGTGGATATTTATCATTTTTTTTTTTTTTAATAAAAAATTCACACATAAATTAATAAATAATAACCTATAATATAATTGATCGATTAAATGATTGAAAATTAATACATTATTGTAAAAGAAAATTATATTTAACGGCTCTACTGTCGATATAAAAAAAAAATTAAATATATATTTATTGGCAAGAGAGTTAATGATACGTTTGCGGATTCGTTTTTTTTTTTTTTTTTTTCTTAAATGCATAGTCAAAAGAGAGGCTTTATTCAAATTTAAAGAGTATCAATATAGATATTAAAAACCAAATCCAATTTCATTTTTTTTTTTTATCATTTTATAATAATATATTTTTATCGATTAGAAAAAATTATTTTCTCATTAGATTGAAATTATAAATGAAATAAAAATTCTTTTCTTCTCAGAGCAATTTAACCAACTCTTTTACATATCATCATTCAAAAAGAACTTGAAAAAATTTAAAAAAAAAAAAAAAGATACAAAATTGTTTCCCCGTTGACCTAGTCTGTAATTTATCAAAAGAATGAGACCCTGAAGATCTGAGAAATGAGTGTTGTAACTTTTGAAACTGCCAAGAAATCGAGTTGGCTGCTTTTCTTCATTTACTTCTTGAGAGTTGTGCATTATAATTCATTGGTTATCATTTGAGAGATCTTAAATGGTTACGTCAAAACTTTCAAATGAAATCATTTTATATGTTAACAGGAGAAGAAGAAAAATGAATAGGAAATATTTACAACTCTATAGTATAACTTATATAGGTAGTATTTGTGTGAAAGAGTTTAAAAAAAAAATTATCTAGATTAAAAAAAGACAATTAGAAGATTTGTATGACAATCGGTCACATTTGATCAGAAGAATTTTATAAATACTATAAATCACGAATTTATTAACTTGCCTTCGTATTTATCCATCTCTCTCTCTCTCTCTAAATATATATATATAATATAATATAAGGTGAATGTAATGTTATATTGAGTGTCAGATTGAATTTTTCATTATAAATAAAATAAAATAATAAAATATAATATTTAAACTCATTATTTTTATTATTTGATTTGTTTTGTAGACAAGATTACGCAAAAATAGTTTGAGCTAAAATAATGAAATTTGGTATACGGGCATTATTCAAAATTCGTAGTATTCTATCAACTTTGGAGAAATGGAGCTCACCCGGAAGAGGGTCATTACCTACAACGTTTAGATTTTTTTTCCTCTAAAGTGACCGTAAAAATAAAGTTATATGTTTGATAATTTTTCACATGATTAAAGATTGTATAAAACAGCTATATATAGAATTTCAGCTTGTTGGAATAGCTGAAAGAACCAGAATTAATTTTTTAACACTGCAAATCACGCACCAGCATGTGACGTGGTGCCATATAACAAAGAACCAAACACGCGCTGGTTTAATAAATATTATTTATTAATTTTAATTTATAATTTAATTAATTAAATTTCATTTAAATATAATACATATATGTTATTTAATCCAATTCAAATTTGCGAGATAGTCGAGTGGAGAAACTCCAGATTTTTTTTTTTAAATAAATTGGAATGTAGTCTAGTAAACTTTAAAGAAATCACATATTAAAATATCACTTTTAAATAATTCTACATAAATATATATTTTCAAAATTGACATTTTTATTTTTTTTGTAATATTAAAAATAAATTATTATTTTTTAAATTTATACCAACTATTTATTTATGTGAGCTTATTTTATTTTAGTTTTTTCTTCATTTTTCAAAGAATATCATATACAAATCATTTGTATATCACCTTGTAATATATACTTGAAGATTATAAAGTATTTATAATATTATAACGTTTATGAATATGAAAAATGTTATTATAATCATAATTAATAAAGATATTCATAGAGAAAGTTTATTAAACGAATAATAACTATGATTAATTAATATTTATAATTAAAAAGGGATTATTAGTGGATAAGATTGCAAGAGATAGGCCAAAATGGAAAAGACTGGGAGAGGCCTATGCCCTACAAGGGCCTGGTTCCATACAAAATTAAAAAAAAAACAAAAAAAAAATGTATATAAATTTGTAAATAGTATTATTGTATTTATATTACTATTTAATATGATTCTGTACATTTAAGAACTAATAAAGGCTAATATTATTATTATTAGTGGATAGAAACAAGATAATCGTTGTTAATTACCTGTAAGAAGGTTCACTCAGCTATTTTTCGTATCTTTTCTTATTCACTGTTCAATGTATACTAAAAATGAAATTCTTTTTATTTTAATATTTTAATATTTTTATATTCGTATTTTTCAAAGAATTGGCCGAGTGAGTTGCTTATCGCTTTTCAATGAATTAAAATAAACCATCGAATTATTCTGGCTGTGCCCGTTTTCCTCCAGCATTTATCAAATATTTATTTATAATTAATTAAATTTAATTTAAATATAATATCTATGTGTCAATTAATCCAATTCAAATTGCGAGATAGTCGAGTGGAGGTACTCCAGCTTTTTTTTTTTTGGTCTTACGTATATTTATGTTTTTCATTACATATTTATAAAATATGTTTCATTTCCAATTGAATTTTTAAAAATTAAAGTTTTTGAAATATTTATAGGAAATATATATATATATATTTACTTTATTTTGTGATATAATCAATTAAAACTAAATTTATGTTTTTTTTATATTTTTTTTTAGTATAGATTATTTAAATTATTATTATAATTAGAATTCTTATATAATATATATACTGCAAATATATATACATATATATTTTGACACCTTTTATAAGAGTAATTGTATTTATTTGTTTTTTCAAAGTTTAATGTGTGGTGGTTTATGGTGGTATTATTTAACGGTATTCGATAATTGTTAATGTGTTAAATAATATGTAACAAAAGAAAAAGAACTTAATAAATAAAATAATTATTTAACAAGTTATAATTTTGCAAATTGCATGATTTTTGTTTATTTTTCTTTTAATTATATTTCAATTCTGTCTCCAACATGAAGTTTTTATTTGTGTGTTTTTGTTTTTCCTTAATTTCTAAGAAATACAATAATAAATTATGAGAAATTTTGTAAATTGCTTTGTAAATAGCAGCTATCCTATACGAATTGTTTCTTTGATTATGATTAAATTTAATTACGTATTTATACAATAATATCCTTAATAATAATAATATTATAATAATGAATATATAAAGCTATCTAGGTAAATACATTTTAACCATAATTTAACGGAATCTCATACCTAAGCTAATAAAATATATTTATTTTATTTTTTTTTTTTATTTTTTTCAATGATGGGATGAATTCAATTCAATTAGACAGGAATATAATACATACATACTTAGAAAATTCTTAACCAATGACACGTATTATCAAGAAAAAACGTAATATTCAATATTTAATAAAATTAATTATATAATTAGTATAAATATATAGAAAAAAAAAACAACAAATCTAAAAGACAAACTAGGATGGAGAAAAATCAAGGCTGTTTCTCTCTCTTTCGTTTATTTTATGAACTTTAATCTTTTATTTTTAAATTTTAAATTTATAGGAATTTATTCGCGTACTTGTGTGTATATATTTATTTTAATTTAGCTAAATATAGGTATATGATGATTGATTTGTTTTTTTATTTGTTTATTTTTAAAACAAATGTTTAATTTGTTAATTTTAATAAAAACAACGTTTATTTAATTGAAAATGATCATTTATCATTGATTCCGAATGGAACCTAAATAAAACTTAATTTGAATTACCCTCCCCCCCCCCCCCCCGACGATTAAAATATTAAAATAATTTTAAGATTAAGTAATTATAAAATTTATATTAGAAATTATAACTTAATTTTAAGCCCTTTTAGTAATAAATTACTAATTTGACCACATCCCTCCTTTACCACCCCTAACGAGTGACCAGTCCTTAACCTTACATAACCGTATAAAAAGGCACTGCCGGCTCTGGGGAGGCCTTGCTCTACAGCCGTTATTAATTAATTTTTATGAACACCACCACCTACATATTAGAAAATTTTATAACTAATTACATTAATTCATACTAAATTGAATATTAATTACATTTTATAATTTTTAAAGCTTAGAAAAAATATTATATTTTTTTTTTTTATTTTTGATGCCTACGGTAGTCTTCGAGCCTAGCCAGGGGGCTATGCTCTCCTGGACCGCTTTGTTTTGATGACGTCATCACTTCCAATGCGAATCCTATGAGAAATTTGAATATTTGTACATTTAATAGAAAAAAATGTTTTGTTTTTTTTATAAAAAGTAACTTGTAACTCCAGTTACTCGTTTCATTGATTAGAAAAAACAAGTAATTGGGAATTAGTATATGTCTAAGTAAATAAATATTTTAATATATCTAGAGTTATATATATATATATATATTTAAGTAGTTAAACATTTATTATTATTAATAATAACGACTGTATAACTGAGATTCAATTTTATTTTTATTTATTTACAAATAATATTTCAATGCTAATGATGAGATATTCTCTCATCATTTTTCTATTTTTAGATTCATATATTATAATAAACTAATTAATAGAAGAAAAAAAAACTTTCAAGTTATACTTTATAAAATTTACGAGTATAAAGAGGAGATTATAAAAGAGAGAGAAAGAGAAAGAAAGAAAGAAATATAGTTAATCTATGATGAATTATGAGAATTATGAGTACCGCTAAAAGAACAAACTGAAAAATAAAAAATAAAATAAAATAAATCTAGGTTATGAGAAAACGGATATGTATAATAGTATATATAATATCTAGAATAGTTTATTATTTTTTTTAATGAAGATGGTTTTCAAATTTCAAAATGTATGACAATATTAAATAAAGACCTTATTTTTTTTTTTAATTTTAAAAATTTTATTTGTCCTTTTTTCATGATTTAAATTTATTTTAAGTAATCATTTGTTGAGTACTTAAAATCAATCAATTCATCCCATCATATGCAATTTGACTTTAAATAAATGTTGTTGATCTAATCTAAATTTTCAAAACTGGCATTTTTTTTTAAGTACATAATTGATGCAGGTTGGTACATTTACCATCATCATCATCATCATCATCATCATCATCATCATACATGGAATAATAAAGTCATCTTGCACTTGAATAAAATTAGACAAGTCATTTTGATTGTATCTTGAAAAACGAAAAGGCATCCGTCATTTGATCTTCATTCATTTTATGCTTCATGAAAATTGGAAAATTTCACTCTGTTCAAATCAATGACAGTGGCAACTGAAAGTGCAATTTATATATCACACGTATTGCTAGAAGACTGACTGACTGCTTTCAAATATTTTTTTTTTTTTTTTTTTCTATTTTATTTTTGAAAAGGCAAGTTCTTGTTATCTTCTCTTTTTATAGATCGTCTTGTCAGATGGAATTTGTTGATTGAACAATTGTATAACTTTGAACATTGACTTTTCAATGCGTAGGTGGTAGGTGGATGGTCTCTAAATATATATATATATATATATATATATATAAAAATGAACATGTTAGAAAGGGAAGGGAAGAGGGGGGGGGGGGAAAATAAACGGAAGAGAGAGAAAATATTATATATAATGCACAACATCTGTGAAACATCACCTGACATGGACAACAAACGACCTGTCCAGATAAACAATTCATAACAACAAAATACGACCTTGTGAATATTTATTGAAGATCTCGATCCTTAGATCATTCATTTCATCCAGAAGATTTTGATCAGTAAAAACTGATAAGAGAGATAGAATAGAGATAGTTTATGTTTACATTTGTAAGATACAATCCCGAATACAATTCATCATTAATATCATTAACAAATGAAACGTTTATGAATTATGAATTATTATTATTATTATTATTATTATTATTTATCATTTATTTGTGATGACCACTGATGATCTTCTGTTTATGAGAATTTCAATTAAAGATTATTATCATCAATTAAAAACACAATTTATTCATTTTAATATTTTCATTTATTTTTAATGGATATACTAATTAAAGGAAATTGAATTTTTATGAATCTACCTACTATTTATAAAATAATTTACAAAAATATTAATATGTGATGGGCGAAACTTATTTAATTAATTTATTTATTTAATTTTGAAATAAAATGTTATTTTTAAATTTGGGTAATTCTCGTGAGCGTAAGTGTTGCTCTGTGGGGCAACCCAGAACCATGGAGGGATTCACGAAAATACGTTGACAGGCCCCTTGTAAGTTAAAAAAGTGGCATTTTGGCTAATATATTAGTGAAAAATCTCGTTTTTTCTAAGAAATCAATGAAAATAATCGAGATATTTATGAAATTTGAATTGATTCGTGTCTAGAATCAGAAAAGGAAGAAAATGATATATAATTCATAAATTTATCCCTTCTATTTAAAAAAGTAGCATTTTCGCTAATATATTAGTGAAAAATCTCGTTTTTCTTTGAAATCAATGAACTCCCCACCAATATGTATAATCATTGTAATGTTTTGACTTAGACGTTAATTGACACCTGCCATTAATTAACTTTAATTAAGAAAAACAAACAATCGATATGGTTTTGTTTTTTAATGAAACATTATAGAAACAGGCCGATTCTTAACCTCATTAAGTTAATAAAATTCCTGTGTACGATTTTATAAAAGGTAGAATTTTGTTATTTTTATAAAATTACTGCTGATGTTAATATTTTAATAAAAATATCTATTCTATTAAATGATGAGTTGAAAAGAAAAAAAAAACAAAACAAAAGACAAGTCTTTAATAGAAAAATCAGGTCCTAAAATCAATTTATCTTTCTATTATTATTTGAACAATGTATTAATTTATTATAATCATTTATTATTATTATTATTATTATTATTATTAAATTAAATTATACAAAAAAAAGTGTTTGCTACACACGTGGATTGCCTTGGGCCTAAACACATTTTTAAATCATAACTTTCTATTATTAGATATTAATAAAAATACATTTACGTTACGGAAATTTTTTTTTAAGTAGTTTAAAAGATTCCGAATTTTTTCCACTCAATTTGCTAAATTATTTCTTTTCTGAAGTTCAATGGTGTTCATTCTTTAGCCAGAGGAGGTGTCGCCTAATTTGGAGAGCAACCGAGCTTGCATTTCTACATTTCGGGTTCTCTAACTGCCAGGCGTTTCCTTCAAAATAATTTATTGTATATAATAATGTACATACAATAAATTAATATTAATTTCTTCATAATAGACATTCTAAGGGTCTTTTTTCTTTTTAAATTTAATCCATACATTAACATTTATTTTATACAACGTTTAATTTTTTATGCACAATTATTTTATAAAATTAACTTTATAAAAAAATAATAGCCTTGACATTTAAATTTATTTAAATAAAAGCTAAAAGAAAACCTGTATTTTTTTTCAGTCAAAAAAAAATTTTACATAAAATTTAAAATTTAATAAAGTGAATATTTCCAATTAAAATTAAAGACCAAAAATAATTTTAATTCAAAAATTTAAAATATATTTAATTGTATTACTATCATTATAATAAAATTTCAGTAAAAAATATATATTTGCCTACCTAAAGTGATTAAAAATAAAAATACTTTTTCTCTTTTTAGAGTATAAATATTATCTATATATTTTTTATTATTATCATACTATTATGAATAATAAATAAATTATAAAACTATTATTTTAACAATTGATTTTGTATTAATTTCAATATATTTAAGATTTAATATATTAAATGGATAAATTTTTTATTTTTACAGTTGGATGCTGAGTGTAGTAGAGGGTGCACCTGCCCTTGCCTATGTCCAATATTTAAGGCCGTCGTGGGCGGCGGCGCCACCCCCACCAGCCGTTCCAGAAGCCAGAGATGCTAATTCAGTTGCTCAAGATTCACCAATCTATTATATTCGATTACCACCCCAACCATATGTTTTCGTTCCAGGTTTAGGGTAAGTCACAACTTTTATTATTATTATTATTATTATTATTATTATTTATTTTATTTATTTTATCTCAAAATTAAATATAATACAATTTCTTCTTCTTTTTCCTCTTCATTCGTGGCCAATTGTTTTTTAATGAGACTTTTTGATATTTTGACTGTCTGTTGTCCCTTTCGAATTCTTAACGTTTCTATGATTGAATTTCGCAATCGTATGTTGGTCTGGTGTTACGTATGAACAATGAGAAAGATTGATGGTTTGTTGATGATTGTGTGTCTTGCAGGTATGTTTCCCAGCCGCCACCGGCAGCGACTGCTGCATCCGCGCCAGGCTTTGTCCAAGTGCCTCTTTCCTTCCTTGCCAATGGAAAACCGACCAGCGTCTATCAATGGCAGAGTCTTGAACCACCCACGCACCATCATCAACCTGTAAGAAAAATTATTATTATTTTATTTTGAATTTTTATCATAATAAAAATAAATAAATAATATATAATATATATAAATAAAAGCGCCATTGGGTGTGCGGGTAGTGAACCTGCCTCACATTCACATGGTCTCGGGTTCAAGTCCCGGGCCTGGCAAGGGAATTTCTCATAGCTGGGGACTATGGGACGGAGTCAACCCAGCCTCCGGGAACAACATTGGGCAAAAGCTACTTGATAGCGCCTCCGATCAAGAAAATCAAGGTAAAGGTTGAGAGGACCCGTTCTACTGATCATAGGACACCTCATTGAATTAATCGGCTTGATAGGCGTTGTCCTTGCGTAGGGCGTACAAAGTAAGAGGTTTTATATATATATATATATATATATATAATAATAATAATAATAATAATAATTTTGGTCTATCATAGGAAAAAAAATATTCTTTCCATAGTAATGTTTTTATGTTAATTTGGTTGCCTAACTTGAATGTTAAAGGGGCTTTCACAAAAAACAAAACAAAAAAAAAAAAAGAAAAGAAAAATGGAATGTTTGTGATCGTTAAATATTTATAAGATAAGCACAAGGAAGGTAACTAACCAACCTACCAACCACTCCTTTTGTATTGTATAAAGAGAATGATTTAAATATTTTCAAGACTAATTGAATATGAAATACTAAACGTACCTACTAAAGAATGTTGTACTTAAATCTCTTCCTTATTTTTTTTTTTAATAATAAATAAAATCTACCTTTATTTGATTTCAATTTGATTATTTTTTTCTCTCTCTCTGTTAATGTAGCCTCAGGCGCCACACCGTCCGACTTCTTCATCATCAGACACAAATCGAGTCACCCTTGATAGAGGCCCTTATGTGTTCAATGGCAAGCCAAGCGATATCTACGTGTTGCGAGATGCCCTCTACGCTGATGCACTACAAAACTTTTATCCTTGAATTACTCAACGATACTGAACGATTGTTTTTTTTTTTTTTTGAAATCATGATAAGAAATAAAATACAAAAAAAAATGATATTTTTTCAATAAATCATGGATTTACATATTTCTAAAGTATAAATTCACAAGTACTTATGATAAATATTACAAATATGTATTATATAATAATAAAAATATCCCCAACTGGATTAATAAATAGAATTAATAAAGATATTTTTTTAATAAAAATTTAATTAGAAAGTAATTTTATTAAAAGTTACATTCCAAGAACGAACGATTTTTGTATTCAATTTTTAAAAATTTTGATTAACAAATATTATATTATTATAAAGAATAAATATAGAAATAAAAGACATTTAAATATTTATATATAAATACAATTAATTTATTATCGAAAAGTATTTTTATATATATTATCAAAAAGTATTTTTTTCTCAATAAAAAATAACATTAAATTTTGTAAAAAAAATAAAAATATTAATTAAAAACAAAATTTAATTTTTTTTTTCATCTTGTTAAGTAATTTTTATTTTTATTTTTTTGTTTTGTTTTTTTTTTTTTTGCTTTTACTTTGTTTTTATTGTAAAATTAATTTTAAAGAAACAAGTCAAAGAAAAATCTAAAAGAAAAATAATATAAAAAAATTTGATTTTTTTTTAAATTAATCCATATAATTTATTATTTCCATTATTTATTTATTTATTTAATTTAAACTTAATTTATAATCGATTGCACACAAAAGATGAAGATTTGTTTCTTTAAATTTTTCTATTTTATTTTATTTTATTATAATTTTTATTTTTTTTATTTTATGTAAATAAAGTATAATAATTATATTTTTTAAAATTAAGTTCATTTAATAATCTCTTTTTTAAACATGTTCCTTTTTATTATATTATAATATTGGATAACAAAAAAAAGATATATATCTATAAATATAATAAAGTAATCAATCACTTTATTTCTCTCAAAATATCCTTTTTTTTAGTAATATGTCTATAAAATGAAATAAAATATTTGCACTTCGTAAAAATAAGTTGTTTTTTTTATACTATTAATTATTTATATAAATATTTATAAATAAATTAAATTTTGTAAATAAATAATAAATAATTTCTTTCTCAAAAAAATGCTAATTCTTTTTTATTTATATTTAATTATTTATTTTAATATCACCTCCCACCTCCCTTTTGATGATTTTTTCATAACAATATAATAATAATAATAATAATAATAAATCAATTATCAATTAGAATAATTAATATTATAATAGTATAATTCCACAATAAATTTTTATCATTAATGTTTTTTCTTGTTTATTATTATCATCATTATTATTGTTATTATCTTATTATTATTATTTTGATATTATAAAGTTGTCAAATTTAGTTAAAAATTTTTGTCAAGTAAAATAATAATTTAAACGAAATAAATTAAAAATAATGAATCAAACCAAGTAATATAAGAAAAATAATTTAAATTTAAAATTTATTTAATCAATTTTTATAAAATATCAAGTAATTGATTTACCATAGTATCTCAATAATATTTTTCGTAAAAATTTTATAAAATGAAATTTTTACAAAAAAAAAAATAAAATAGTGATATCCACCTAAGATAAATTATATAACTATAATTTTTATTATTATTTCATTAAATTTATTAACTAAATTAAACCTATTAATATTTTAAGTGAATTTTTTATTTTAAAAATCTATTAATATTATTTTGTAACAATAATAATTTCTTGTCCTGAAAGTTATGTAGTAGTATTAATATCTAAAAATGTATTTGTCTTGAATCTGAACTTTTCTATATTATTGGAATACTAAATATTTTTTTTTAGAAATCTACTAAAGAAATGTATTATTTTTATTTAATTTCCAAATTTTTCTTGTCGTTTTTATTTGTTGTTTTTTTCTATTCAATTCTATATTTATGAAAAATTATAATTATTCATAGGTATATACAATTTATATATAAATATTTGATGATTTCTTTGAAGCACAAATGGTTTGCTATATTATTTATTATCGTGCAATATACAATATCATATAACTGAAAAGTAAAATTATTTATAATAGAGAAGATTGAGTTTATTTTTTGAAATTTAGAAAAAGAATTTGATTTTTTTTGATTTTCTACAATTGTCATAATAATTAGAATAATAATTTTTCAATAAAGCACCTAACAGATAATATAAGAATATACCTATAAGGTAAATATATATAAATCAAAAATATAAAAATATTGATTTAGTATTCTAAGGGAATTAATTTATATAATAATATTCTTTAAATCTTACAATAAATAAGAATTAATCATGACAAAAGTAAAATTTAAAATGGATTTAATTTTATTAAATAGAATTAAAGTTCAAATTACTATTTAACTACAACTTTTATTTTTATTTTGAAGATGCATAACGTAAAGTCGGGTAAAAGATGAGAAAAAAAATAGAATAAGATAACATCAAATAGATTTAGAAAAACAAATTAAGAAAGATAATCATCTCATAATTATTACTTTATTTAATTAAATATTTTAATAAAATTGATAAAAACAAACTTTATATGTTTTAGATAATATTTTTTACATTCATATTATATTATTTGTTTGTATAATTATATTTTAATTATTATCTACTATGATTTTTCTCATCAACGAACGATATTTACTGATTTACTACTAAAATTTATTTCATGTTTTATATAAAAAGATTATTTAATTTCCTCTATTATTATTATTATTATTATTATTATATTACACATCCTAATTAATTTAAATTCTTTTAATATACAAATTCTATAAATTGGCTTTGTAATGATGAATGAATGGGTAGTGATCACTGACAACTTGTCATCATGGTAAAATATATATAATAAATATAAAAAAATGTTTTTGTATTTTATGGATGTGTGTAGGAGAGAGAGAAAAAGAGAGAGAGAGAAAATAGTGGTTAATTTCTTGCACATCAAAATCAAAAATAAAGAAAAATGTATATAATTATAATGAATAGAAAAAAAATTAAATATCTTTATTTATATAAGCAAAACTACTGAATAAATAAAATTAGAATAACAATTTTCATTACATTCTATTAAATATAAGATCGACTGTTGAAATTTCTTTATAAGTCCATTTGAATAATAGAAAATGATAAATGAAAAAGGAAATTATTTTAAAATATAAATAAATAAAAATATTTAAGTTTTATAAAAGTAACAAATCTGATTATCAATTAATTCTTTAATTAATTTTTTCTCGTTTCAATAATTATTCAATAGGATTGAAAATAAAATTCTACATATCTATTCTATTCAATAAATCAGATTATATATTTTTAATTTAAAAACGATTGTTAATATTACTTATAAAAATAATAAATAATAAAATAATAAATTATTAACTAATGAATAATAGTAAAAATTCTATTTTATTATTATCATTATTATATATTGTCATTTAAATTATAATAACTACAGGGGAATTTTCTTTGTGACGACACCATATAAGAATCTCTCGAATATTATTTTATTCTAATTTTTACAGAATATATGCAAAGGTAATATTAGAAAGAGAATATCAGTGCAATTTCATACCAAATCGATCAACATTAGATCAGATATTTGCATTAAGGCAGATATTAGAAAAAAAAAAGCAAATTCAATATTTCTTTTCACCAGTTATTTGTAGATTTTAGTCAAGCATATTGCACAATAGATCGGAATAAACTTTTTCAAATTTTGATCTTAATGGGAATTTCAAAAAAAAAACTAACGTACTTTTGATGCAAATTTGTCTTAAAGGAAATAAAGGAAGAATAAGATGCGGCAATTAATTGTGAGAAACTTTCGAAATTTTAATTGGTTAAAACAAGTAGACACACTATCACCAATTTTATTTAATTTAGTAAACGAATATGTGTAAAACCACATATTGATATTTGTTCGATTGCTACTTCTGCTAAATCGAAACGTTGTGTAATTTTTGTATTTTTTGAATAAATTTACAATAACAAATATCAATATGTGGTTTTATTTACAGAATATGTGTATGTCAGACAAATTGGGAAAAAATCAAACCCAATCCAATTAAACAAAAAAAATTCCAGTTTAAGTATTATTTTACCGGTTGTATTTTATGACCCTATGAGATTAGAGTAGATTTATAGTATTTAAGTATAGGATTTAATTTTGGACCAAAGAAATGGCGGATACTGCATGAGGTCCATGCATCTCCAAACATAGATAGGGTTAGTAATTAAATCAAGAAGACTACGATAGGCAGGGCATGTGGCTAGAATGGGAGAGGGAGTGTATTGGTGGGGAGACCGATTGGGAAACATCCGCTTGGAAGACCAAGGATGTGGTGAGTGGGAAGGTGAGTAG
Organism: Labia minor; assembly: GCA_963082975.1. Classification (NCBI taxonomy): domain Eukaryota; kingdom Metazoa; phylum Arthropoda; class Insecta; order Dermaptera; family Spongiphoridae; genus Labia; species Labia minor. The sequence goes on from OY720345.1 coordinate 89,452,337, forward strand.
GAAGGGACTTGAGAGAGATGGGAGAGGGTAGGGATTGGAAGGTTGTGGCTCAGGATAGGGATACTTGGAGAAATGTGGCTGCTGCGGCGGCCAAAATAGATTCATTGTCATTTAAATTAAATTAATATACTAGATTTTAAAATAATAATAATTTATTATTTTATTAAAAATTCAATAAAGTTAAGAAGATATTTATTTATTTATTTTATATTTATAAAAAAAACAAACAAAAATAAACAAATAGCAAAATTCATTATTATTATAAATAATACAAAAAACTAATTAAATTAATAATATTAATAAATTAATAATTCATCATTTATAAATAAAAAATTAAAATTTTTTTCCTATATTTGAATTTTTAATATGAATATAAATGATGTTTGTAAATTTTATTTATTTATATATATAAAATGATATATTATAAATATAAAGAGTGAAATGATTTCGTTTTTATTTTTTTTTTTTTAAAGAACGACTCTCTTGATGTTGTTGTGATTAATTCAACGTATGAATGCATTCTCGTTGGTCTGGTCGATGAGAATCATGCGATGAAGAAGAGTCCCGTTAGGGTCGTCAGCGCAACCCAAGAATTATGCATGGCTATACTTAAAAAGAAATACGAATATGGATAGGATAGGAAAGGGATTGGCAAAACAGAAGAGAGAGTGAGAGAGAGAAAGATCTTTTAGCTTTTCATCTGCCCGATGAATGACCCTTTTTATTTATTCTTTTCAATCATTTATTTGTAATGAATAAATAATACCAAAGAAAAGATCGAAAAATGCTATTTAAATTTAATCATTATGAAATATTCTTATATTATATATATATATGTATAATTTTGAAAAGTTGTTGGCATAATTGTAGCATGAAATAATGAAAAAAAATGTCAAAGTTCATATAAGAATATTTTCAGCTATATATAATAGAGAATAGAAAATGTAACCAATCAAATATTCAAAATTCTTTAATTTTATGTATGAATTTGTAATTTATTCGAAAAGTTTACATTTTTACAATCTCGCCAGAGATAGTATTGCGATCACGAAAATTTTCGATGTTGAGATTTTGATGATTTTATACGTTTTGAAGGTTCCTGAATCATTTTCACTATGGTTGAGAAAAATGTCTGTCTGTGTGAGTGTATGTAGACAGGATTAGGCAAAAACGGTTTGGTAGAATGATGAAATTTGGTACATGGGCATTATTGAAAATGCATAGTTTTCTATCCACTTTTGAGAAATGTAGCTCAACCGGAAGTGGGTCATTACCTACAACGTTTTGATTTTTTTCCCTCTAAAGTGATTGTAAAAATAAAGATATATGTTTGATAATTTTTCACATGATTAATAATTGTATAAAACTGTTATATATAGAATTTCAGCATGATTGAATCGCTGAAAGTACCAGAATTAATTTTTTAACACTGCAAATCTCACGCGCCAACACGTGATGTGGTACCATCAACAAAGAGCCAACATGCGCTGGTTTAATAAATATTATTTATTAATTTTAATTAATAATTTTTAATTAATTAAATTTAATTTAAATATAATATATTATATTTTTTAATCCAATTCAAATTGCGAGATAGTCGAGTGGAGACACTCCAGCTAATTTAATTAAATATTGATTTTAGTATAATATACATAGTCGTAATTTATTCTATCATATGTAGTGTTTTTTACTTTTAAAAAATTGATTTAATTCAATTGATTTACGATATTTTATGAAATTACAGTTGACATTTAATGAATTAAAAAATAATTAATTTCTCTTTAAAAATATTAATTCATTATTAAAATCAAAATATCAAATCAAGGGGGCTTTGGATAATATTATTTTCTAAATTATTATTATTACTAATATTAATATATACATGTTATGTTTATTTTTAATTCTAATAAATAATCAATTTATTAAACTTTTCGGGTAGACACAGAGAATATTCTTAATACTTACAACATTTTCTACATTAATTAGTATAATATACATTTTTTTTAAACTATCGGTCAACAAAATAATATTAAAATTATGAAAAACAACTAAAACAAATTTTTTTACTACCACAAAAATCCCTTCTCTAATATTATTGTAGTACGTGGGTTTAATTAATTCAAATTAAAAAAAGAAATTGTTCTACAATTTAACTTTACTTAAAAGCTTATAAATAATGAAATCAAGAAATTAAATTTCTTATTTTTTTTTTGGTCTGGTACAATGTTTATACAACCTACGTGTTCAAAATTGGGAAGTTGCTTGAAATAAAAAGTAGCAGCCTTAGATTTAAAAAATCAAGATTAAGTTTGGAATGATACGTTGTACTGATCAGACAAAAACACTTCTACCCATAGAAGTCAACTGACTTGACAGGCGCTGTATTTTCATAGGATATTCAAAAGTTATAAATTATTTTACTATTAAATACGATGCTATATAAATATAAATCAGATATTCGACATATGTTTATTGAGTAAGATAGGTAAGGAAAATATATGAACACGACCCTCTCAGTTAATTAAAATAAACTCAATGTTCTCACGATTCTATAAGTTCTTTCTTCAATTCTTTAATAATAACTCTACTAGTATATTATTCATACTAACAGTATTTCTTAAATTTTGATTTAAATTTATAATAAAAAAATCTTCAAACTAATTTAATATCTATTCATCTATTCATATCGATAAATTAGGTATATGATTATTATTCCGACTCAATTATTATCCACATTTGTTGTTTTATTTATTTATTAGTTATTATTTTTTTTTTGGTAGCTGATTGATCTAATTGAGTTTTTATTTGTAAAACTGTATTCATAATTTTTATTTGTCAATTTACTTGGAGTGTTTTTCAATGCAATGCATGGATAGATAATTAAACAGGTGACCTGGTAGCTGCCAGGTTCAACATCCGTTTAATTTAGTTTTTATTTCTTTATTATAATAAAATTAGAATAGGTTATTAATTCTAAATTGTAAATAAGAAGATATGTTGAATTGTTTATATAAAATTAATGAAATAATTCTACTTCATGAAAATAAAATTATTTAAAAAAATATATAATTATTGTTTGTTTGGTTGTTTGTTTTTTTTAATTATAAATATATATATTTAATATTTATTTATTTATTTTTTTAATTATATATATAACATATATATAATATTTAAATTTTTTATTGTGAATAATTTAGTCAAATTAAATTCCAAATTAATATATAAAATAAAAAATGTAATATTAGTAGTCTCTGAAAAAGAGTAATTTGAATTTTTATATTTTTTTTATCTTATCTTATTATGCTAGCTAAAATTGTATATATGTATTTATCTATATATATTGGTTCTCAAAAACCGCTCTAACGATTTTTTTCAAATTCACACTAGATATAGTATTTATAAAGAAAAATTAAGTTTTATTGATGATATCTCTTGAAACATACAGCTTCATTATTAATTTCTTAATTGAAAATTATATATGGAAAACGTCAAAATTTTTAATACTGCCTGCTAAGACAGTAAAAAAATGACAATTTTTTATCTAAATACATATAGTCCAGCGGTTGGACTGATGTTTTAACGAGTGGATTTCGTCGGTTCGAAACTCGCCGGGTGAATCGTTATTTAAAAATGAAAATAATGATTTTGTTATTTTTTTTTCTTTTTATCTATTGTTTACTTTTTAATAAATTACTATTCTATATTTATTTATTCATTGTTCTTTTATTAATTAAGTTTTAGATAGTTTTATAATTTTTAATATTTTTTCAATAAAATATTATTTAATATATTTATTAATATTATTTTATTTATTATTATTGAGTACCCGAAGTTCCATTCATTTTAATCAGATTGATGCAATGATGCAACAGTTAATAATTGTAATATTGTAATAAATTTCTATCTTGAAAATTGTTACATATTATTCAGGATATTTTAAAAACTATTTCTTTCTTTAATTAATATTCATTTTTTCTATAAGTCAGATATATTTCCAAATATTAAATAATTTTTGAAGTGAAAACTTCTTTAGCGGCGTTGAGCACTTTTGCGGGATGGGGAAAAAGTATAGAACTCGCGTGATCGTGACCAACACCATGAAACCATCTGCTTTCAAATTTCTTATAACAGAGCGCGAAATTTGAATTGTCATTAGAACTGTTTTATAAATTATCTCTAACATATAAATATATATTTATTATGTAAAGTTCATTTCATATATACATATATAATCAAAATTATACGAAATGAACTTCACATAATAAATATATATTTTATGTTAGAGATAAGAATTATAAAACAGTTCGTATTGCAATATTTTAAACAAAGTTGTGTATTTATATATATATAAATATAAGTTACAAATTTGTTTAAAATATATGTTTAAAATAATATACAAGTTATATATATATACATGCATATGAAATTCATCTTTCTCGTGAAATAGCGCGAATTTCGTCTGTTTTAAAATTTCTTACGCAGAAGTTTTCACTTCTGTCGGCCAGTCACACGACTGCCAATTTTGCTTTTTTAATTCCGAAAAGCTGCAAAGCACGTTTTTTTGTCTTTAGTTTGTTTTATAACCACTTGGGGCGCTAAACAGTTTTTCAAAAAAACACTATAGAAAAAAAATATATGTACCTATATATTATATATTTATGTATTATTGAGGAGCACAAGTTCATTAATTTTAATCAGATTGATGCAAATGTGTAACATTTAATAATTGTAATAAATAATTAAAGAATTGTGTATCAATATTTTTTAAAGGGTAGAGCGAGAGCTCGGTGTCCCAGGTATTAATATTACCAGCCAAATCCAATAATAATGAATCATTTTTTTTAACTTAAGTACCGAGCCGAGGCTCGGGGTCCCGGTACTTATTTATTATGATTATCAACTAACCAGTGGTGTATTGGGAAGGGAACGCGGGAGAACGACGTTCCCTTACCTTTTTTCCGAACCGGAACGTGTTCCAGTACTTTTTCATATCCCGACAATTCCCACTTAAATCTACTGTTAGAATTTCTTTTTTTTGTGTTGTAAATATTTTTTATAATAAGTATAAGAAAAAATAAAAACTTATATGGAAAAAAATAGTTTTCTGAAAATAGGACTATTTTTGCTCCCATTATGCGTTCCCCTACTTCTAATTTTATCAATAAATCACTGCAACTAACCAATCAAACGAGTATAAAATTTCCCGTACACATATAAATCAATATTAAAGGTGTATTTTTTAAAAATAAAAAATAAAAAATTATACTTATATTTTTAGTTATTTAAAAATTGGTTATGTATTTGATTAGTTATGATATAAAAATAATATCTATTTAAATTTGTTTTTTAGTTTTTCTTTTTGATTATAGTATTTAGCAATATTAGAGTAGTAATTTTACAGATTTTTACTATCTCGCCAGAGATAGTATTGCGATCACGAAAATTTTCGATGTTGAGATTTTGATGTTTTTATACGTTTTGAAGGTTTGGTTCCTCAATCATTTTCACTAAGGTTGAGAAAAATGTGTGTGTGTGTGTGTGTGTGTGTGTATGTATGTAGGCAAGATTACGCAAAACGGTTTGAGCTAGAATGATGCAATTTGGTACATGAGCATTATTCAAAATTCATAGTTTTCTATCAACTTTTGAGAAATGTAGCTCAACCGGAAGAGGGTCATTACCTACAACGTTTTGATTTTTTTTCCTCTAAGGTGACCGTAAAATTAAAAATATATGTTTGATACTTTTTTAACATGATTAAAAATTGTATAAAACTGCTATATATAGAATTTCAGCTTGATTGAATCGCTGAAAGTACCGGAATTAATTTTTTAACTCTGCAAATCACGCGCCAACACGTGACGTGGTGCCATCAAAAAAGAGCCAAACATGCGCTGATTTAATAAATATTATTTATTAATTTATAATTTATTATTAATTAAATTTAATTTAAATATAATATATTATGTTATTTAATCCAATTCAAATTGCGAGATAGTCGAGTGGAGACACTCCAGCTTATTTATAATTTTAATAAAAATGAGTAAAGGTTATACTTACTATAATAAAAACAATAATAATATTTGTTTCATTTATGTGTATTGCGAAACTTTTTAAAAAACTTTTAATTTAAAACATTTGTCAGAGAAAATAAATTGAAAACTTTACAAATCATTAATGCTATCTTTTGGAAATTATTTGAATTAAATTGTTATTTTTAAGGATGTTGGAATCATGAAACAAGGAAATCTTTTTTTTTTCTTTTATTACCTATTATACATTGGAAATGGCTCCTTGTTGTTTAAGCTTTAAGGATTCAATGAATGATGTTGCAATCATTGTGGTCAGGAAACGTGTTTTACCCAAAGACCACACACACACACACACACACACACACACAAACATATGAACTTCTTTCTTAACAATTCCATATCAAATGGAATGAATGACTGAGAAAGAGAATTTAAAACTATTATCTAGGTATAATCTATTAGATGTAGGTATATATCTGGTTTATAGAAGAATATATAAAAATATTATAATTACAATTTTAATGAATATAAATTCTTTTCAAATATTCTTTTCTTTCTGGTTTGTATATCTTAAATAATAGTCCTACAAGATACATATTTAAATTTTTTTAAAAGAAAATTTTCAACTCTATTATAAATATACTTTCTGCAATTAAATATATTTTAAAAGCTCCTTCCTAAAGCAACTAAAGTTCAAGCTAAGCAACATAAAACAAGACAAAATGAACAAATAAAGATATATGGAAATTAAACCTGAATTTGTCGTTAATTAATAATTTCCAATTTATCAATAGAACTGAATATTAATTAATAAAATCAATTGATTATAAAGGTAAGTTATTAATAATGCACGGTTGCACGTTTCAAGATAAATTTTTAAGAAACTTTATGATTATTTCGACAGTTAGTGATGATGACTATATACAGATGATACACTATAACTATACTATAGTATAGCAGAACTTCTGATGATGATGTACCTGTCGAAATGATCATAAAGTTTAATAAAAAATTATCTTGAAACCTAAAACCGTGCATTTTTAATTACTTACATTTATAATCAATTGAATTGTTAAAAAAAAACAAAATTTCAAATCGATACAATGTTTCAACGAGAGAGAGAGAGACAACCACTTGATTAATATATTTGTTTTATACCTAATTATACTTATTCCTGTTCGAAACTTTTAGAAATGAATCAATCATCCAATTACAATAGAAAGAAAAATATTTTTTTCTAGTTTTGTGAAGTGAATTACTATAATTTTGGTAGAAGTTTTGTTCTTTTGTGGGTGGATCTATAATTTTGATAGAACAACTCAATCAATACAAACATTTTTGAATAGAATTTCAATTTTATTGATAATAAATATATAATAACATTTAATAATAATAATTTCTATAAGTAAGAATTGATGGGTTAATAGAAATTGTTTTTCTTAATTAAATGAAAAAAAAAATAGGGATGTATGTAAATGTTTGTAATATTATTAATAAATATTTATTTAAATTTATGAGTTCTTTTAAAAAATTATAATAAAACTTATTATACATGAATTATAATAATTTTATTTATTGATGATAAAAAATAAATTTTCTAAATTTCCAAAATATGAGTACTAATTGAAATAGAAAAAGAGAGAATTTCGTTGATTGGTATTTGTGTAAAAACAAATTAATTTTTTAATAAATATAATAATTTAAATAATTATAATAATTCAACAATGGCAAATTTTGATGAAAAATTAGTTAAATTAGATTGAATGATAAATATTATTAATATAATATAATATACATAATTAGTAGAAAAATAGAGGGATATTATAAAAGAAAAAATTAGTAGGTATTATCAGGTGTTTATCAGGAAAAATTGAAAAAATATCAACCCACTAAAACTAGTTAATAAAATAAAATTAATATAATAATAAAATAAAATAAAAAAAAATATTAAATGAAGCAAATTTATAATTTGACATAAAATGTAAATAAATACATTAGTATAAATAAAAATCAATATTTTAAATATTTAAATTAATCAAAATTATTTTAAATGATGAAAAAATATTAAATTAAAAATTAAAATTCAAAACTCCATTTGATCTCGTTTAACTTGTTTGTAATTAATGAATAAATGAAGAATAAATAAATAAATGACAGGAATGAATTAAGATAATAAGTACATAGTGGATAGGAAATTAGTTCGATTCTAGCATCTGTTGAAAATATTAAAAACGGTATACATACCTAACTATTTAAAAAGAGAGAGATGTAATATATAAACATAAACCTTTTTTTGAAACTAGTGGCGTACCTAGGGGGGGGGGGTGCTGTCCGCACCGGGCGGCACTTATCTTGGGGAGGCATTTTTTATATTTAGTTATAGTTGTAAAAAGCAACTCTCTTATCATTTCATATTTATTTTTTTTTCTTTCTTGAATAATAAATGATTATTATGATTATTATAAGTTTACTATTTGATTTATATAAATTATGATCAACTATATGATTTCGAATATTATTCCTCGGTGTATATAAATGCATTTTAGTGTAAATTTTGAATTCTAATTCCAAGAACAGGATAATAATTTTATTTTATTGTATTCATTAAAATTGGTTGAATTCGTTAACGCATCTTTAAGATTTTGTTCGGCAAAATTATCTTCGTTCTACAATGAGTCAATTAAGACTACAAAATCTTGCAATATTGTCAATAGAACAAGAAATTACAAATAATATAAATTTTGAGAGCATTATACATGATTTTTCTAGTATGAAAGCTAGAAGAGTAAATATTATATAAATATGTTTACGAGTGCATACAAATATATGTAAAAAAATTTACTCTGTTTATTAATTAATATTGATTATATAACTTAATAATTTATTTTATGTGTATTAATTTATAAAAACCACTATTTGATTGACTTATAATAGAAAGGGCGGTAAACTGGAGATCGCCCCGGGCGGCAAAAGTTCTAGGTACGCCACTGTTTGAAACAAAGTAGACTCGCCGAATACCAGAGTCAACATTTTAAATGCGTTAATACTTTAATAAAGATTCTTTGATCCATTTTTTTTTAAGTAACGAAGAACACATAAAAACGTGACTATCTTTTTAAGTTGTTAAAAACAAACCACTAATCCAAAATGGCTGATAATGTTAACATATGAGAAACATAACACAAAAAAAAAATTCAATAATCGAATGTACACAGCCCGCGAAAATTGAAAATTCAGCTTTTCTTTTGAACAGAGCTCGTATATAATATATTTATATACAATTAATCAATCATATAGTCTTGTTATTATTTTCCATTTTTACCGACCGACGATAGTAAGGGAGGTATTGTTTTCACACCAAATTTCACATGTGGAGATTTTTACATATCTCCACGAATCATGCATTTTCTTAACAGAAAAAAGTATTTTTAGCATGATGTCTGTCCGTCTGTCCGTCCGTATAGATGTGTACAGCCTAAACGGCTTAACGGATTTTGATGAAATTTGGTATATTTACTTAATGCATCAGTGGGATGAATTGATCAACTTTTGGTGCAAATCCGGAAACCGGAAGTGGTAGTATTAGCGATCGACGATAAGAAGGGAAGGGTTATTTTCGCACCAAATTTCACATAAGGAGATTTTTTTACATATCACCACGAATGTATTGGTTTTATCCTCGGGAAAAATCATCTTCATTATGTTTTTCTTAATTTAAAATTATATGACGTCACCCAGCCCTTCATGACGTCACAGCCTCGGGTAACGCCGGCAACGCCGGCTACTCCAGCTATATATTATAAATAAAATAAAATTAAAAATATTTATGTTATATCCATATCTGTTTTTTATTACATTAATAGATATATTAAAATTATTTGAAATTGTTTCTGTAGCTGGAAATTAATTTATTTCAAACCGTCGGTTGGTTCGGACCTGGCCACAGGTCAACTTATTTTTTTTACTTTTATAAATAAATCTATTAAAATAAGACACATAATAATAAATAAATAAATACAGTGAATCAAAAAACTAATTTAATTGCAATATATAATTATTGATAAGACAAAAATAATTGAGAAGGATTTTAATAGAATGAAATCAAAGAACTGGAAACAAAAAAAAGGCTGTAGGGGAGTGAGGAGGAAGGTAATTGGCATAACGCATGAATATTCAAAAGGTTTATTAATTCCCAAGGGAGACATAGCGGATTCACCTCCCACTCTATTAAATTCAAGAGGTAATTGTGCTTCATTAAAATTTCCTAAAATATTAATTGATAAATGAATGAATTGTACAAGACAAAGCAAAAACAAGTAGGCAAAGCAATTCATTATTATTTTAATAAAATTATTATTATATATTTATAATTTTACATCAAGAGGTTGTTTGCAAATAAAATAACAAAATAATTATTAAATATATAAATAAGATATGTTTGTTTGTTTGTTTGTTTTCAATTTAAATACTTTAAATAGGTACTTATATCCTACAAATATCTTGTATACTTATATATATATATATATTAGAAAACAAATTTTCTTTTTTATATGGTATCTATGTAAATTGAGTTAAATTATTATACCTCCAAATTTTAACTGGTATACTTTATCTAGACGTGCAAAATATGTACTGAAATTCTTGCATTCTTTTACCGATTGAGTAACAACAGCCTGTTGATTTCAATTTTGATTATAAACGGTTAATACTCCATTTAAAACAGGGGTCTCTAAACTATGACCATTCGAGGGCCACATTGCAAAAAAAAAATTTTTTTTTTTTAGAACCATAGTGAAAAAATTTAAATATTTTCATAATTTGCATTTGGGCCGCATCTCAAAGGGTTGGTGGCCGCAGTTTAGACACCCCTGATTTCTTTGATTTAAATTATTTAAAAATAAAACAAAACAAATTTTCAATGTTTCAACAAAATTCAATTTGGAGATAATCTATGATGAAAAAAATTAAGGTGAAGTGGGGTAAATCCCTATTCGGGGCAAATCCGCACCAGACTCTTATTTATTGGAATATACGTTGCAATGTATCAACTGTAATGTAGAAATCTTCCTTTGATTAGTATTCAATGATCAACATAGATGGCCGTCATGAATTCTGGGATTCCCGCGATTAATTCGTTAGACAAAGTTGACGGTCTTTCGAGGTGCTAAGTGAAGTTTGTGGTAACCGTTATAAAACGTGATTTAAAAAATATTACATTAATCTTAAGTGTTCGTATTCGATAGGTACAAACTATAGTAAGGTAATTTTCCATTATAGTAATAAAATATATCAGTTCTTTTATATTTTTTGATTAAATAATAGTTTTAGCTAAGTCAGGAAATACTTGAGCATGGGGCAAATTCGGCTCATTTTTGATGTTGCTTCTCTAAAACAGTGGCAAGAAGCAAAACAAACCAAGGCGAATCAAATGTTCGAAGAAATGATTGAAGAAGCTGTTTCACAGCCTCCTATAATTGTTGAGTCATGTCCATTTGAAGAACAGTTTGAAATGGTTGAAGAACAGTTTGCAAGTGCTGAAGAAAATTCCACTATATTGCCAGGAACTTCTGCTAAAGTACAATCACCACCACAATCTTCAAAAAACCCTGCCCAGTTAGTAGAGAATTGTAATGTAAGTTTTGAAAATCTTTTGCTTGAAACTATAACATCAAATTTTACGAAAGTTGTTAAAAAGAAGAAAAGAGTTGCAAAAGGCGCAGAAGTTATAACTTCAGAAGAGAAACGAAGTTACGATTGTTTCCTGACAAAAACATCAAGGAAAAAAAACTGCCGATTCGTCTTCGTCTAAAGAAGACGATAACTTTTGCAGCATTTGTAAATGCGATTTTCGCTGTTACAATAATAAGAAAGCATGGATCCAGTGCATTAATTGCATGAACTGGGTTTGTGGAAACTGTAACAAAGGCTCAAAGAAAAAACAGTATGAATGTGAGAGATGCCTTGACGATGACAGAATAAAAAGTTGCATTTTTATTTTTATGTTAAGTATTTTATTTAATCACTAATAATAATTCCTTACTTTTGCCTCATAATATAAGTAAATCAGATTTAATAATTTTTAAACATGTATGTCAGTTTTGCCCCAGTTCCGGGGCAAGTCCGCCCCAGGGGCGCTGTTTTCATTTTATTAAGAAAATCATAAGTTTTCAAAAGATGTCTTTAATCCAAATTAATACAACTTAAAGAATAAACCAGGGACTAAATAGAAACACTGAAATTATTAGGTTTTAGTGGAATAAATAGAAAATACATGCGTTTAAAGTAAACTTTACAATTTCTACCCCACTGCACCTTAATATACATTTTTTAAGTCATATAAAATTAAAATTAATTAATTAAATTTAATTAATATCAAGTCTCATTCAATACAAGATTTTTTTTTAAAAAATGTATTGAATGCATCAAAAAGTAAAAAGTATTACTAATTGAATAAAATTAATAAAAATATTTTTTAATATAACAGAGAAAGTAGTTTTACTTTTTTTTAAATTTTTATACTTTACTTTTAAATTTAATATGTTAAAATTTTTTTTTTTTTTTTTTTTGTTTCATTTTAACTTGAAATTAATTTGACCGATTAATAGTGGTGGATCATGACAAATAAAGGCACCCTAGGCACTAATAAGCAGTAGAAATAAGTTAGGGAGACCAAACGCGCCCCGTTTTAGTGTTAATATTCTATTTATTGCACCTTTGTATTTTTTGTGTTAAAATAATAGAGGTAATTTTAATTTTTTTTTTCTTCACATAATGAACATTTGTTTAATTATAATTTCCACGGTTTACATTATAATAATGAATTTACTAAAGTGGATGTGTTACACACATATATTCTTGATAATATACCTACTCACATAAATTAATAAAAAAATAAAAATAAAAAATACAGTTCAATAAGAAAGAACACATTTTAACATTTGAATATATCATTTAATAATTTTTAATTTAGATTTTGTATTTATTAATTTTATTTTTACTTTTTCATGACATCGCTCATATGCTGACTATAGAAAAATTATTCAATAGACATTTTCGATATTAAACATTCAATATTTGAAATTTTACAACCGAAACGGATTAAATACTCAGTTATTTGAAAAAATATCACAGTTACAATCATTAATTAGCTTATATAAATATTTAAATAATTTCATTTTTCTATTTTTAATAAGAAAAAAAAACAATGAAAATTTTTACGTGACTATAAAATTAAAATAATAATTTCAATTAATTCTCTTGGATTTTTAATGTTTTTTTTTTATATATATATAAGTATATATAGTAAATAAGAATTCCTTTGAATGAGAACTTGAACAGAACAGAACACAGAACTGAACATATGGACCATAAATGTGAGAAAGTGTCAGGCTCGAAGCAAAAGAACCTGTTTATATTAAAAGAGTGACTTTCCGGCCGTAAAATTTCTTCAATTTCCCAAGCATAGAATATTTTGGTGATGTTCATAGCAACTACAAGTGAATGACATTAGACATTAGCCTATCTAAATAAAAAAAAGACAGCATACAATGATTCTCCTAATTGAATGAAAAATAAGCTGGAGTATCTTCCCTCGACTATCTCGCAAATTTGAATTGGATTAAATAACATAATATATTATATTTAAATTAAATTTAATTAATTATAAATTATAAATTAAAATTAATAGATAATATTTATTAAACCAGCGCATGTTTGACTTTTTGTTGATGGCACCACGTCACGTGTTGGCGCGTGAGATTTGCAGTGTTAAAAAATTAATTCCGGTACTTTCAGCGATTCAATCAAGCTGAAATTCTATATATAGCAGATTTATACAATTTTTAATCATGTGAAAAATTATCAAACATATATCTTTATTTTTACGGTCACTTTAGAGGAAAAAAAATCAAAACGTTGTAGGTAATGACCTTCTTCCGGTTGAGCTACATTTCTCAAAAGTTGATAGAAAACTATGAATTTTGAATAATGCCCATGTACCAAATTTCATCATTCTAGTTCAAACCGTTTTTGCGTAATCTTGCCTACATACATACACACATACACACACAGTGACAGACAGACAGACATGTTTCTCAACTTTAGTGAAAATGATTCAGGAACCTTCAAAACGTATAAAAACATCAAAATCTCGACATCGAAAATTTTCGTGATCGCAATATTTATTATCTCTGGCGAGATAAATGAAATCATTTATAATTTATACATTTATAGGATTAATAATTCTTATTTTTTTGTTTTTTAATAACCCACTACTACTACTTGATAACAGGCATTTCCCGATTCCAAACTCTAAATTCTAAATCTCTTAAATACTTCTCCAATATGATTATCCTTCGTGTGATTATAGAATTTAAATCAGCGGTCGGGGAACTTTTCTAATCATTACCCCAAAATATTTTTGTTTAAGTTGATATTACCCCATGGTGATGAGAAAAAAAAATCGCCTCTTTTTAGCATCTTTCCTATTATAGCGCCACATGATAATTTTGAAAAGAAAACAATAACTAAAAATTTAATTTGCAAAATTACTAACAGATTTATAAAATAGCAAATTAAAAATATATTCTTTTTACTCACAAAAGTTTCATTTGTATCCCATTTGGGGTAATTTACCCCGGTTCCCCGACCGCTGATCTAAATATTTAAATTTTTCTCCATTTTATATGTTAAGACTTTATGTGTCTCTGTTACTAAATATTTGATCTAATTAATAAATATAATATAATATTATTAATATATAAATCTTTATATCTTCACTCACACACTCACACACAGACACATACAACTCAATCACAATTCTAATTTAGATTCATTTTCTATATTTTTCCTATTTCCGGTTAATGAGATTTTTCAATGAATCGTGCAAATTTAAAAAAGTATAAAACCAATCATAATAATAGATAAATTAATGAAAACTATGAAATATATTCATTACAAAACTTTTTTTTTTAGATTTTAATATCTCTCTCTCTCTCTCTATATATATATATATATATATACAATTATTATAAATAAAAATGTTCAAATTCTATTCATATATATATAAGGTGAATGTACCAGTAGTTGATACTATAAGGACAACTTTATGAGAAAAAAATATCTTCTGATTTTTATCAGATATCAATTTGAGTTTCGTGTGATATGATTCATTGGTTAATAATGAAGAATTGATCTGCAAACCAATGCAATTTTCTATTCCTTTTATTTTTTATAATTTTTTTAACATTAGCATCGAAAAATACCAGTAGTTGACATCCTTAAGATTAGGTAATATGGACATTCAATTAATAATATTTAATATTGATGTCCATATTAAAAAACAAAAAATAAAAATAAAAATCAGTGATTTGTCTACCTGACCAAGAAAAACGATGTTTTTAAATTTTTTTTTTTGCAATATTTTTCAACATAATCTCCATCAACACTGATACATTTCTCATAACGGTGTTCTAAATAATTAAATTAATTAACTATTTATTATATTAATTAATTAAATTTCATTTGAATCGACGCACAAATTCGTTTGGATTACGCCTACAGCGCCAAAATGTCGGTAGAAATGTTTTTTCGAAGCAGGTTTTGGTCTAACGTTAGCAAACGCGGCACCCACGTGGCACACAGCTTTCCATGTTCAAAAGCTTGTGCAAAATATTTCACACACGTTCAGCTGACATCGTACAGCTCTCAGCTATCTTGAATGTATAAAAATAAAGCAAAAAAAAATTTAAAAACAGCGTTATTCTTGGTCAGGCCGGAAACTTTTCACCACACCCTCATATATATATATATATATATATATACTTGTTATTGATTTGTATTATCAAAATTTGCAAAATAATCATTCATTAACTTTGGGGTTAGTTTTAAAAATTATTTTCTAAACTGCATTTCAAAATGCATATGGATCAATGATAATGTGCAAGGATATGATAATTATCATCAAATAATTTATAAAAAATTTGAATTTATAATTACAATAATTACATATGTACTATAAATAACTATGAAAATTTAATCATATTAGTGTTTATCTACAAAATATATTTCATGCAAATCAAATCGTAATATATCAAATAGAATAAAAGAATTAAAATATATTTTTAAAAATTGTCTTACTTTGAATAAAAGGATATTATTTATTTTATAGATTTACTTATTATTTAGCATATTGGTATCTTGAGAAATGCTTAAATTTTTATTTTTTAACAGATTTTATTATATAAGAAAAGAGTAATTATTTTTATGAATTGAGAAATAATTAATGTTTTGATTCTAAAAAAAAAAAATTACTTTTATTCTATTCATATTTGAAATAAATAAATATAGGTATCCTTTGATATAGTGTAGTGTATATTACAATATTCAATGAATAAGTTTAATTAAAAGATGACTTGTTCATGAACATAATATATAATATCAAAAATAAAAATAAAATCTATAATTTTAGTTCCTATCTCCGTCTTAGATGGAAAAACTGCATTTTTTAAAAATTAATATGAGCAATAGTTTATTAACTATTCATGGCTATCTTTGAGAATATTCTATGCACGTAAAATAAAAACATAATTTTTCTATTCATAATTGTGAATTCGATTCTAGAAACAAAAACAATGAAAAATTAGGCTAATGGTGTCAGCTACAAGTGTATTATCTTATACATATACGTATATATAAACAAAGAGAATAAATAAAAAAATAGAACAATATTAATTGGTTTGTTCTTAATTTTAATGTAAGTAATTAACAGGTATCATTAAACATCAAAGGATATTAAACTTATAAAATTGCAAGAAATCAAGGATGCTCATTAATCTGTAGATTCCACTTTTTGAAAACATGAATTTTATTTTTATTATAGTACATATTATAATATATATAATCTCAAATTATTTTTATTTAAATTTAATATCAAATATAATCAAAATTTAATTAATATATTAAATATTATTTCAAAACATATATTTAGCTAATAATGTTTCAAATTTAATGTAAATTCATTAGATGTATAAGAGAGAGGGAGGGAAGGAGGGAGAGAGAGAAGAGAAAAAGAAAAATAATCATAAACACACATAAAAAAATAAAATAAAAAATGTTTCGAAGGTATGTTCTTCTCTTCAATCATTAATTGATCTCTCTCATTCGTATAAATTCTATAAACTGTTAAAGATTAACAACAACTAGCTAAATCGATGTTAATTAATTCCCTTTAATTATTAAAAATAAATCTCTGACTTTTGTACGTCCTACGCAAGGACAACGGTTATATAAATGATGAGGTGTCAATTGATCAGTAGAACGGG
The DNA here is from genome assembly GCA_963082975.1 of Labia minor. Classification (NCBI taxonomy): domain Eukaryota; kingdom Metazoa; phylum Arthropoda; class Insecta; order Dermaptera; family Spongiphoridae; genus Labia; species Labia minor. Next base: position 89,469,690 of record OY720345.1, read on the forward strand.
TCCTATCAACCTTTACCTTGATTTTCTTGATCGGAGGCGCTACTTTTTATCAAGTAGCTTCCCAATGTTGACCCCCGAGGCTGGGTTGACTCCGTCCCATAGACCCCAGCCACCCCAGCTAAAAATAATCCCTTGCCACGCCCGGGACCACAAGAAGGTGAGCCATCTTCGCTACCTTCCACCTTGTGGCGCCTTATTTAATTACTAATTGTGCTAAAAACAAATAATAATAAAATCTTTATTTTTATTTTATTAGTAAAACTTGATAAAAACAACAAAACAAATCAATTTATGAATTTATCATTAAAAATAAATAAATTTATTTTTTTAAGTAACCAAGCATGTCAATGGGTAATTGATAATAATTACTATTAATTTAATAAATTTGATTTTCAATAAAATAAAAGTAAAATTACTATATAACAAATACGTATAATATTTTAGTTAAATATTTGAAATAAAAAGAAGAATAGTTTGAATATTAGAAAATCCTGGGAAGTAATGATAGCAATTTAACAATCGGCCCATCATTAACTTGTTGTTCATAACTCGTCTACCTTATATGGGATAATACTGCCTTTTCTTTTCAAGCAAATTCTTTATATTCTTTTATTACGGTAATTTGAATCTAAAAGATTATATATAAAAATGTCTACGGTGTCTAATCCGATTAATTTTGATGTCTGAAAAATGTATTCACAGAGTATGGATTAACAAACGAGATTTAGGCATTTATTCAAATTGACTTTGACTTTGAATATCTACATAATATATCAAATACTTTATGATTTATATTTATATTAAAGAAATCAATATTGTGGAGCTATTGGTTTTTATAAATTATCATTTTGTGTTTATAAATAAAATTTAAAATTAGATTAATTATACTTTTATAAACAATTTTATGATTTATTACATAGAAATGGGCTGTCACTGGTATTAATGAATAATTGATCAAAATCAAAGTGGATGATAATTTAATCACAACATACTAGTATATGATCAAAACATTTAACATATATTATAACTACTACTAATTTTATTTATTTGTATTTTTTCCATACTTACTAGCAAAATTTATATTTAACAATTATATATATATATATATATATATGAAAATGAGAACATTGGTTAAGTTGGTAGGACATGTGTTGAATTAAAGTCGAAATCGGAGTACGTGCTGATGGCCATACCGAAAAGCGTATTTCAGAAGTGCTTCGACGATTGGAAGAAGCACTGGCATAAGTGCATTAGTACCGGGACCCCGAGCCTCGGCTCGGTACTTAAGTTAAAAAAAATAATTCATTATTATTGGGTTTGGCTGGTAATATTAATACTTGAGACACCGAGCTGAAATACAATTCTTTAATTATTTATTACAATTATTAAATGTTGCATCAATGCATCAATCTGAATAAAATGAATGGAACTTGGTGTCCTCAATAATACATAAATATGTATTATTAGGTATGTTTCTAAGTGAATGAATATTTTTTTTTATTGGAAGAATGATAAATATATATCGTAATTTATAATTATAAAATATTATTAAAATATATATTTTTAATTTTATTTCGAAATTAAATTAAAAATTTTAAAATATTTTAAATATAAAAAAATATTAATGCAATAACCTTTATAAAAAGGCGGGAGTCAAATTTCAATATGGATGTCATTTGTGTCGTGTTCCATATATAAATTTAAATAATGAAAAAACTAATTAAGATGTATTTTTCCTGAGATGTGATCAATAAAAATCAATTTTTCTTTATAAATACTATATCTAGTGTGAATTTGAAAAAAAATCGTTAGAGCGGTTTTTGAGAACCCATGGCTATATATATATACAAACAATTTTAGCTAGCATAATAAGATAAGATAAGATAAGATATCTGAGGGGAATTACGTTAAAGGGTACAAAATGAATATTGAAAATTTAACAATTCTAGAGTTATAATATAAAACGTAGAGTAGAAAAAGGAAAATATTAATTTAATAGAGATAAAATAAATCTTATTTTACAAATGTAATATAATATATAAGTATATTGAAATTGATGATTGATTTTTTTCTTAAATAAATTCTATAATAATATTTCAAGTTTTTTTTTATATTTGAATCTGGAAATTATATTTTTAGATTGAAAAATTAATTTTTTTTTCTATCATTATATATAAATATTAATATATAAATCATAAAAATTTATTATATATACATATCAATCAATTATACCGATGAATCATAAAATTTTAAATGTTCTATTAATGTGTGTGAATAATTTTAAATTCTTAGAAAAAAAATGTTTTGATTCAAATAGTAGGGGGGGATTATCGTATAATGGCATATGATTTATTTTTTTCCTTGGTTAAAAGAAAAATGTGTTCCATTATATATAAATTGCATTTCTATATTTGAAAAAAAAAGATATTGGTTTTATTTTTTGAAAGGGGAGCTCAATAATAAAACAGCGGTGATCTCCCCATCCCCCCCACCATCTAAGAATAGCCCCACTAAGAACATCGATTTCATTCCCCTTTTCTAAAACAGGTAGGCAAAAATTTCTACTTCCCTAATATCTCAACACTCCCACTTACTTTATTATGTAGAATATCTGATCTCAATGATAGGATATAAAATAAACTTTTTTCCCTTCATTATTTTTTTATAATATATTATGTTATATACATATTACATAACTACATAAATGTTAAATATACATTGTAGATATATATTGTAAAAATTAATTTTTTAAATACGAGTAGTACATAAATCAAGTGCTCTTATATTTTTAAAATATTACATATTTTAAAGAAAGAATAAAAATAAAAAATAAAAATTGATAATTTCTCTATATTTTTAGTATATCATTTGTTATCAATTATTTATTTATTATTTATTAGCATTATCTGTCAAAATTTATCAACATTATTATACATATTCCAAATGTTTGTAATTAATATCGTATACGCAGCGGGGGGAGGGGGGAGGGGGGTGAAAGGTAGATGTTTTGGTTTTATCATTATGAATTGTGATAATGAATAATTTTGAATAGATTTATTGTAATATTTATCATAGCAATACACATATTATGATAATAAAGTAAATAATTATTTATTCATATATTTTTTATTATTTACTTACTTATATAGATATACGAGGTGTGTCTAAAAAGTTCGGTGATTGGTATAATAAAAACATTTAAAAGAGAATGTTAACTGTAAATACCTTTATTAACCTTCAAAATACTATCCACTTGCCCCAATACACTTCTGACAAGGTTCGTATAACGCTTGAAAACTGTTGGAGAAGTCTTGATGTGGAATCGTTCTCATAGTAGCCGTCACAACGTTCAGGCCGGCAATCCACAAGCAGGACACCAGAAAACACTACTTACTGTGTCTTAGTTAATACCCAATTCTTCGGATATTAGTCGCAGAGTCAATCGCCGATCTTTTGTTAGCATCTCTCGTACACGTTCAGTGTTTTCTGGTATCCTGCTTGAGTATTGCCGGCCTGAACGTTGTGACGGCTACTCTGAGAACAATTCCACATCAAGACTTCTCCAACAGTTTTCAAGCGTTATACGAACGTTGTCAGAAGTGGGTTGTGGCAAGTGGAGAGTATTTTAAAGGAGAATAAAGGTATTTACAATTAACATTCTCTTTTTATGTTTTATCATACCATTCACCGAACTTTTTAGACACACCTCGTAGGTATATATATATATTAGAAATTAAGTTTAAATTATAATAGGAAGATGATGATATCAGAAGAATTAAAATATATAATAGAATTCATTTCGAATTTGATTTTTGAAATTTGAATGTTTTTAATGCAATTTACATTAGATAATTGATGATTAATCAGTTTGTTTTCTGTTTTTTTTTTTGTTTTTTTTGTATTATCAAAATCCATTAAATAAAATATTATTGATGTCGTAAGTTGATGTATTTATTACTTATTTTAATAATAAGAATAATCTAGTATTATTGATATCATTGAAATTTTAACATCTTAAGGAATGGAAAAATATTAGTAGTAATAATAGAAAAATAATAATAATAATAATAATTATAATAATAATTAATTAATAAAAATATACTGAAAAGTGATGCTGTCACTTCTCGTTGTGTTATAAAATTATGTAAAAGAATATGTAAATAATAAGAAATAATAAGAAATTATATCCTTTAGACATATTAATGAATTAATTAAAGGATTAAATAGACATTGAGGAGGGGGGGGGAAATAATAAAAATTTTATAGACAATTATAAACAACTTCGATTTTAGTGAAAAGTTAGAATCATATGGAAAGTTATATTAGAGATAAAAAAAGATGCACCCACTGATGCTATGAAATTCTATAATTATAAAATATAATATATTTTTAAAATTTTCATTCTCTAAAAATTATTAATAGCTTTCTTATCATTTCTTCTTCTCCTTCTTCTTTTATAGACCACTCGAGAGTTAAGTGGTATATTTTTGAACTTTCAATTATGAATAAATTTAATTTGCCTTTAATTTTTTTTTTTTTTTTGCTCATTTCAATTAAAAATTAGCTTTAGAATATTGTAGAGTTGTATTTTCCTTTTAAAAAATAATTAATAAATAAATAAATATAAAACAATATTTATATAAATAAGGAATTAATATTAATAAAAATGGATTCATTGGATTATGAAAAAATATGTTAAAATTTTTTGTTTAAAATTATAATATAAATATAAATTATATTTCCCACCTTTTTTAATTCCAATATATATAGTTTAGAAAAAGAGGGCTTATAAAGTATTAAGAATTTTGTTATGGAAAGCAGTTAATTTAATTTTTATTGGGTAGATAATATTCAATAAAATAACGTGTAATTTCATTATTCTTTGAGATTAATTAAATGTGTAAATATTCTTTTAGAAATAATAAAATCAGAACAAATCGGAGAAACTTTTCTCTCATTGAATGCCACTTTACATATATATAAAATTGTAAAAATACTTGTAATAATATTTTTTTTTTTTTTCATTAAAATTTTATAGATTAAATTAAATTTTTTATATATTTATTAATTTTTACTATTTCGCCAGAGATAGTATTGCGATCACGAAAATTTTAGATGTCGAGATTTTGATGTTTTTATACGTTTTGAAGGTCCCTATGTGTGTATGCAGACAAGATTACTCAAAAACGGTTTGAGCTAGAATCATGAAATTTGGTATACGGGCATTATACAAAATTCGTAGTTTTCTATCAACTTTTGATAAATATAGCTCATCCGGAAGTGGGTCATTAACTATGACGTTTTCATTTTTTTTCCTCTAAAGTGACCGTATAAATAAAAATATATGTTTGATAGTTTTTCACATTGTATAAAACTGCTATATATAGAATTTCAGTTTGATTGAATCGCTGAGAGTACCGGAATTAATTTTTTAACATGTTGACTGGAATCACGCGCCAGCACGTGACGTGGTGCCATCAACAAAGATCAACAAACACGCGCTGTTTATTAAATATTATTTATTAATTTTAATTTATAATTTAATTAATAAAATTTAATTTAAATATAATATATTATGTTATTTAATCCAAGTCAAATTTGCAAGATAATCAAGTAGAGACACTCCAAATTTTTTCTTTTAATTAAATGTACTCTGTTAAAAATGAATTAATGAAATATTAAAAAAGAAGAAGGGGGTGTATGTGTTAAATTTCCCTTGATTCTAAATGAATTTGATTGTGATTCTTTTCAATTGTGAGTCATAATTTGAAAGTTCACTCTTTTCAGAAGATTCAATTAGCAGCACAATCTGGGTTTGGGAAAGAAATCCGTCGTAGGGGTACTTTTCGTGAGTGGTTAAAGTGATCATCACTTGGATGAATTGGGGATGATGGTGGTGGTGGTGGTGGTGGGGTGGGAGGGTTTCATTGAACGATTGGGAGGCGTCAAAACGAATCCATTGGAGGCGATGTCGTTGTAATTAGTTGTGTCGGAGTTTGGTTCGGGAGCTGATGAGTGGCCAACCGCGTGCATGGATGCGTGTGCCCAGGGGTATAGTCTGTTCCAAGGTAGTTGGCCCGTTGGTGCGCACGCCCCCTCCACTCCAACGTACTATACCCGTCGACGACGACGGCGTCTGCCGTTCAGAGGGCTGTTGGCCGCCGAACTGTGCACTTCGAAAACACGTTCCACACTTTTATGTTGTTCTTGTTGTTGTTGTTGTTAGTGTTTCACTGATTACACGAGAGGCAATGCGACGACACTGACCAACAACACACCATTCTTCAACACGAGACATGATCTGGTAAGTGGAGGATTTTTATCATCATTCACCCTCCCCCTGCCACTACCACTCACCCACAATAGTCACCCTTTCCCGCCATGGTATCCAGAAATTATCCATCAAATTATTTCATTCTTTTTTTTTTTTTTTATTAATTTTTAATTTTTAATTAAAAAAGCTGGAGTGTCTCCACTCGACAACCTCGCAAATTTGAATTGGATTAAATAACATAATATATTATATTTAAATGAAATTTAATTAATTATAAATTAAAATTAATAAATAATATTTATTAAATCAGCGCATGTTTGGCCCTTTGTTGATGGCACCACGTCACGTGTTGGCGCGTGATTTGCAGTGTTAAACAATTAATTCTGGTACTTTCAGCGATTCAATCAAGCTGAAATTCTATATATAGCAGTTTTATACAATTTTTAATCATGTGAAAAACTATCAAACAAATATTTTTATTTTTACGGGCACTTTAGAGGAAAAAAAAATCAAAACGTTGTAGGTAACGACCCTCTTTCGGTTGAGCTACATTTCTCAAAAGTGGATAGAAAACTACAAATTTTTAATAATACCCATGTACCAAAATTCATGATTCTAGCTCAAACCGTTTTTTCGTAATCTTGTTTACATACACACAGACATTTTTCTCAACCTTAGTGAAAATGATTCAGGAACCTTCAAAACGTATAAAAACATCAAAATCTCGACATCGAAAATTTTCGTGATCGCAATACTATCTCTGGCGAGATAGTAAAAAAAAACAAACATTTTTTTCAAAATGATTACTATATTAACATTTTTTTAATTTTTTTTTTCGTTATTTTGATATATACTATATTAATAAAGTTGTTTTATTTATATGTAAATCAAATTTTTATGATATAATAAGTATGAAATGGAGGAAATTACAGTCTATTATTCTTAATTTAAAATAATTCAAATACATTTTCTCTCTCTCTCTCTCCATTTTTTTAGTTCTGTAATTTACCTGTCATTCTCATTTGAATGAATAAGAATAAAAAAAGAATATAATAAATTCATTTTTATTATTATACAAATATTTTATAAAATTGTTAGAAATTTATTTATTTATTTTTTATCTTGAATTCTATATAAAAAGTAATTTATAATTGATGATATTTTTGCACAAACAAAAATAATTATATATTTATATTGTACTACGATTGTCACGGTTCTTTAACTTATGGAGTGGAGTGAGAAAATTAATGAGGGAAGCCTAACCTCTCTCTCTCTCTCCAGGATTTATTTATTAATTTTTATTATATATACAATTTTGATTTTGATTTTGATTTAATATTAAATTGGAAAAAAAAATAATTATAAATTTACTTTTTATATTTTTGTTTAATAATGATGACATTCTTTAAATACGTTGAAAGTTGAAAACTAATATATATTTTTTTTTATATATAATAAAAAAAGTGCACCCCTTTTTCAATGAGATTAAATCAAGGGTCAGTTTGTGTTTGAATAAACCTCATTCTCCTATTTAAAGGGATCTTTTCCTCCTCCTTCTCCTCCCCCTCGCTCATTAAAATAACTTTTCTCACAACTCTTTTTTTTCTATTGCTTTATTTTCTTCTTTTGTTGATCTTAATTAACTTTTCTATTGTAATTTTTCTCTTTTATAAAATATTTATATTTAAATTATTTATAAAAAAAATTACCTTTAAATGGTTTAATATTTTATTTTAATTTCAAAAAGAAATTTCAATGAGTTTATTATTTGAAAATATTTATAAAATAAATATTTGTTAGATAATGAAAATATTTATTTTATAGTGAAATTATTATTATTATTTTATAATGAAAAATCCAGTAGAGGGTAGGCGGGAACCTAATGCACCGTTGTACAGCTGGAAGGGTCTACTATTCCAGGACGAGAACAGTAGTTTTGTTTTTCTGTAGCGGTTTAAAATAAACGTGTTTTTGTTCCTACGCCGAAAACGATGTTTGACGAAAAACAACGTATCAACCCCGACAGAGTGCTATAAATTATTAAAAGAGGCTTACGGTGAGAGTTTTTTTATCACGTGCGCCTGTTTTTGAGTGGCACAAAAGATTTTCTGAGGGTCGAGAGAGCACCGAAGATGACCAGCGTCCGGGCCGTCCTGTTTCCATTTCAACTCCAGTGCTGGAACACCCTCCTTACTCCCCTAATCTAGCACCCTGCGACTTCTACCTGTTTCCGAAAATCAAGTACTAAAGGGAAGCCGATTCGAGTCGATGGAAGAGGTGAAAAGAAAAACGGCGGAGCTTCTGAAAGGCCGACTTCGAACACTGCTTTGACCAGTGGAAAAAAAGGATGAAGCGGTGTGTGGCGAGTGGAGGGAAAGTTCGATTGTACCATAATTTTTTAATTAAACCATTTTTTCGTTTCGTTATTTAATTAAGCTTTAAGTACCGTTGAGCCACGCATGGTCTATGACCCTGGGAGATGAGAGTAGATTCAGATTATTCTTTCCAGCATTTATTGGCCAAAGAAAGATGAGGTCACCGGGGACACTTGGAGAAATGTGGTTGTAGCTGCCAAGAACTTTCGAGTAGATAGATATAACATATTCAATAATAATATATATAATTAATTTACTAAATAAATTAAAATATATTTTAAATAATCACACAATAAGAAATGAATGTTTTATGTTATACATTGTTTGAAACAAAATGGATGAAAACCTTTTACTACTTTCAACCAAATACTATGTACCACTCGGGGGTACAGGGGGCGGAGCCCCCGTCTAGATGTGAAGAGCGACGAAGGAGCTCTGAGCAGCTAGTATATATATATATATGATAGATTTAGGTGGATAATATAACATAATTTTTATAATTAAAGATTTGTCAACAAAAATTTATTAGAAAATTATTGATGTAGTAATAAATTCCTGATTTTGCTTGCCTTAGGCCTTTTTAAATTTCTCTCAAAAGAAAGAGAAAAAACATATTATTATTATTATTATTATAGATTATTACTGAGAAGTGTACGTAAAGCATAGAATATTAATTTATATATATTTCTGGAATGCATTAAATGATTATATCAATTTATGAATGTTGTCAAGTTGATTATGAATCGAATTCTTAGAAATATAATTTAAATGCAAATTTAAGATATTAGATTAATTTTCTTAATATTTGTCAAGAAATCCCCTATCTATATAGATATATTTAAAAATAGATCATAAATATAATATAATCACAAGGCGCCATTGGGTGTGCGGGTAGCGAACCTGCCTCACATTCACATGGTCCCGGGTTCAAGTCCCGGGCCTGGCAAGGGAATTTCTCATAGCTGGGGACTATGGGACGGAGTCTACCCAGCCTCCGGGAACAACATTGGGGAATAGCTACTTGATAGCGCCTCCGATCAAGAAAATCAAGGTTAAGGTTGAGAGGACGCGTTCTACTGATCATAGGACACTTTATTGATATAACCGAATTGATTTCACTTCTTCTTAAGGTGCCGTCTCCCTTTCGGAGTTTGGCTATCATCATGACTAGAATAGCCTTCGAAGCTGCGCAGCCATGATAATTTTTCTTGTGAATGTTAATGCGATGGTTTCCCGTTGCCTTCCGCATCTATAGAACCAGAAACTTTAAAGTTGCTGCAGCCGGGGGTAGCTGATGTTAAATTGAATTTTATTAGAAAAATTTGTACTTAGTTGGAATCGAACGCCGACTTCTTGTGTAGAAAATTGCTATGTTACACTCTTTGTAACACAGCTGCCTCGTAATAATAATTAAAATTACAAAATACGATTTACAAAATTAGCGATGATCTCACTAGTAAACATCAATTTTTTAAATATTGTTTTGTTACACATTGAATTTAATTTTTCCCTTAACATTTCACTTAATTTTGCACAAAACATTTCACCTTGATGTACATTCTGGGATATTTTTCCAGAGTAGGAAATGAAAATTTCAAAAAAAACAAAAAAAAAAAAAAAAAGAAATTAAAGACTCGAACCATAAACAACGCAACCTCGAAAATCTAACGACATACTGTGAGAATTAGTACCAACTAAGTAGCGACGCAACTTCAAAAAAACGCAAAACGAGATATTGTTGTAAGTAAATATTTTATTGTTATTTAACAACTAACTTATAATATATATATATATATATATATATAAATTTATTCTTTTCTATTCTTATCTAATTTGTTTGATTTTTTATTATAAAAAGAAGCCAAGTGTAATAATCTTACAAGTTTGGTTACATTATCAAAAGTGCAATAAAAACTTTATTATCTACAGCACAGGTACCTAATATAGGTATATATTAGTAAATTGTGATTAGTATTTTGATTAGTACAAAGTGATTTACCTTTTTATATGTTTATTTCTCATAGTTGATAATATTGATGATGATGATGATGATAATGATAATGAATTAACCAATTATTTTTTTTTGTTTTTCTTAATTTAATAAATAAATTTATAAATAATCTTTTGTATATTAAACATATAAGTATTTGTTATTATTTGATCTTTATTTACTTTTAAAATTTATTGTATTTGTAAGATTTTTGGCCATAGCAAAGGATAAAAGTAATAAAAGAAAATGTTTAATCATGATGATAGTGTAGATACATTTCATAAAAATTACACGAATTTAATTTAAAAGAAAAACAAAAGTTACATTCTTTTATCTAAAACTCATATTACATATGTATATATACATATATATACTTATATAAAATATATATCATGGAAACAAAAATATTAAAAAAATATATATGATATGATATTAATATATAATAATAATAATAATAATAATAAATTATAATTTTCTCTATACATCTACATATAAATTTTTTATTTATAATAATCACTAAAGGATAGTAATAAAATTTAATCTCTAAACGAGGCATTTTTTTCATATTTTCAATTATCTTTTATTTATTTATTTTATTTTTTAATTTTCATTTAATTTAATTTTCATTTTTTATTATTATTATTTATATTATTATTTTATTTTTATTTTTAATGCCGACTTAAACTTATAATGTTTATGTTAATAATTTATTATTATTATTATTATTGTTATTATCTAACTATTTTTTAATTATTTCTTTTTATAATAAAATTAATTATTTTATAATTAATTTTATAATTGATTAATTATGTTTTTTTTTTATTCAAAAAGTCATGACTACTAATAAAATAAAAGAACCACAAGAATTAAATATAATTTGAAAATTTTTACTATATATCTAAGTACATATATATGTATGATAAAGTAATGAGTATGTAATGAAATGATATATGATATATCTACATCCATACATTATATTACACCAGTGATCCTCAACCTTTTTTTTTACCGCGGCACACTTTTAACGGTTTAAAAATTTGGCGGCACACAAAGAAAAAAATAAGTGTAAAAGTTTACTATATTGAAAAAAGTCGTCCCAAAAACGGTTTACCTATTTTTTTTTTAAACCAAATTGAAAAAATATAGAAAAAAAAGTCGGAAATGTTTAAGAGCCTCTTTACATTTGTAATAATTTAGCGGCACATTTTGAAAATCTCGCGGCACACAATAAAGACTTTTGCAATATCTTTGGATTAACTTTTAGTGAATTTACTAAATTTTGTAATCACTTATTTTTGTTTGATAAATGTTTTAACTGGAATTCATATTTGCACTAATTAGGGGGAATTCCAGAAGCAGAACATATAACTGAATCCCTCCTTCCTTAGTAAAATGACTCAGATCTTTTATCTAATGAAACCAGATATGAATAAGACTAGTCTTGTTATTAGGCAGACTACTCCTTGTATAAAATTAAAAAAAAAAAAAAAAAAAAAAACTGAGAGAAGAAATCATCCAGACCTTTAAGGTCAACGAACCTTATTTATTGCTTTAAAAATTTTAATTTATCTTATATATATATATATATATATATATATATTTCTTTATTTTTTTTAATTCTTTCATTATCTAAAATAAAAGGGTTGAAAACAATTAAAAACATACAAAATTAATAAAAAAAAACAAAAAAACAAAACAAGAACCCCTCCATCATTTCTACAGAACTTTTTTCATTTTTTTTTCTTTTTTAAATTTAAAAGAGTAAAACAAACAAATGAGTTTTTGTTAAAAAGTGAATTATTATTATTATTATTATTATTATTATTATTATTATCATTAAACTCATGATATATATATATATATATAGTTGCGGAAGTCAAGTTGTTGTTAATTTAATTATAGAACCATGTTATAATCGAATGTGTTGTTAATTTTATTATAAATTTATTAAGCATAAACAAATAGATGTTAAAATTAAACTAAAGAGGATTTTTTTTTAATTAAATAAATAAATTAAAATATCCTTATGCTCAAGATAAAAACAAAATCAACAAATTAATAATAAAAAAAAAATCAACACGAACATTTGATGTTTATTTAATTGAATTATTAATGAATGAATGAATGAATGACAGAATTACTATTTAGTGATTCAATTATAGTTCATAGATGATATGATAATGATGTTGATGACGATGTGGGTGTTATCCATTTTGGAAAAAAAAAACAAAAACAAAAAGAAATAATTTAGAAATTGTATACGTTTAATTAGTGAATAATATCCCTGATTAAATTAATTATGCTCTTTTAATTTTATTAGGTAACAAATTATTATTTTATAAGAAAAACAATAAGCAATGTACAATGATGAGTGATTAATGAGCTTATAAAAAATTATTTGGTATAGGTATATACTTCTTCAATCTGTCTGTCTCATTAGAAATTGTTTCATCAATAATTAATCTATCACCCAATTAATATGTCTGTATAAACATTTTTTTTAACAACTGTGATTAATTCTCAATAAAATTTAGATATAATGTTTATAATAATAATTTTTTTTATGTAGAAAAAATCTGGAGTGTCTCCACTCGACTATCTCGCAAATTTGGATTGGATTAATTAACACCATTTAAATTAAATTTAATTCATTAATTTATAAATTAAAATTAATAAATAATATTTAATAAACCAGCGTGTGTTTGGCTATTTGTTGATGGCACCACGTCACGTGCTGGCGCGTGAATGCCAATCAACGTGTTAAAAAATTAAAAAAATTAATTCCGGTGCTTTCAGTGATTCAATCCAGCTTAAATTCTATATATAGAATTTTTATACAATTTTTAATCATGTGAAATACTATCAAATATATATTTTTATTTTTACACTCAAAAAATAAATAATAAAAATAAAATCAATTATTTATTGATTTTGTTAATTAATAAAAAGTTTAATTCTTTATAATAATATTTACTTGATTGCAAATATATATTATATATATAAATTTTTTTTTGATAATAACAAATATTTCAAACAATCCAAAAGAAAGATTTTTAAGCATTAATAAATTATTAAATTAAAATAATTTTATTATAGCTCTCTTCTTGTTGTTTTATCTAAGAACAAACACCCTTAAAAGTTCAAAAAAGAAACAGCAAGTGCCCGATTGAGGCTGGAGGTTTCCAAAAAAATGGGGTTTCCCAACATGAAGGGGCCATTGTCAGTAACGCAATTATTCGAAAATAATTATTTATTTATTTATTCAATTTTTTTAAATTCAACACCGCTTGAACAACCAGTTTATTAGTCGAATAGATTAAATACATTAAATATTATATATCTCCACTAACCCTCTAACATATATTTACTCTATCGTCCCTTAACAACATATCTAATGAATATCAGGTTGAAAAGAGTGAGATATATGCGTTGACACCGGTCATTAATGTTCGGTTGGCGTATGTCACCAATGTGGTGCCAGCGGACTCCAAAGTGTTAATGAATCCTTAGAAGGTATGGAAAAAATATAATAGAATTATAATTAATTAATTTTAATTGATTTTAGTATTTATTCACGCCATCTGACGGGTAAAGATTGAGTTGGTTTTCAGTTTGAAAATCCAAATAATTGATAACATTATAAGAGGAATTTTTAATTAATATAATAATTATAATAAATATATTTTAAAAACATTACTTCAATAATAACATTTACTTATATATCATTTTAATGTTTTCTTTTTGTTTTATTCTATTTGCAAATTCTCATATAACATCATCTTTATTTATTTCTCATCTTATATCATTTTCTATGAATAGTTTTATTTTATCGAATTAAAATCGCACTAAAAAAAAATAAAATAATATAAATATACCTTCTAGAGATCGATTGAAATATCTATAAAAATTTTCAAAAGTCTATCTCAATTAAAGATGATGAAAAGAGCGAACAGACAGACAGACAGACGCCAAGTGAAGTTGAGAAAAACGTTATAATATAAAAATAATAAATATTATCTCTCACATATTTCTCTCTCTCTCTATCAGATAAAGTAAATTATTATTATTTTTTTTTTTTTTTTGGTACAGGAGTTCATAATGTACCAGTGGGAAGTGCTTAGTCTAAAGCAGAGATGCGCCCCTCCTGGTTATGTGGGATTTTTACCTCACTAAAAATTAATATGTATCTACTTATAACATATGTGATTTTATTTAACAATTTTTTAAATCGGAATAGAAAAGAAATATAATAATTTGGTCAAATTACAGACAAATTAAAAATTTATATATTTTCTATAATTGGATAAAAAAAAATATTTTCTCTTAACATTAAATGATAGATCTATACCAAATATACTATTAGAATATAATGTATAATCTATTTATGATTATAGTCATTTGTGATAGTCTGTTTTTTAAATTTTTACATAGCATCCATAAACCTACGTTCATCTACTGATTGTGGAATGCCTTATTGACACAGATATTCATTTCACCCAATAGAGGGGAGGGGAAGGATAATTTTACCCTTGTATATCTAAAAATAACCCCTTTTATGAGTAATGTTATTCAATAAAGAATACGCCGATGGATAATCCAACAGGTGTAACGTGATATTTTCTTCAGATACATCGATCATCATCATCATCATTATCATCATCATTATTCTCATTATCATCAGCATTAAAATCGCGATGACCAACGCCAAATCAAAACATCAGCATTTCGTTTTGGCTTTGTTCCCCGCCGGGCAAAATTGAAAATGACTTGATAAAAATAAATGATCAAGTATCTAAATGGAGGGACGACCTTGGAGGGCCTTGGTTACGGTTTTTGTCCACCTGTTGACCAACAGTGACTTTATTAGTCTTTCCTCTTTCTTTTTTCTTTTTCACACTCTTCTCATCTTCTTTGCTCCCGCATCAAAAAATAATAATAAAAATAAATAAATATATATATATATATAGTTTATAGGATTATTTGTTTAGAAGAGACTAATATTAAATGTTATCATAGGCAGGTAAATTAAATAAAATTTGTTCTTTTAGTCAAAAAAAACAAAAACTAAAAATATAAGTTTTTTTTTATCATTTGTCATCTCTAATAGAGATTTTCACATTATTTAATCATCTACGTGATAAATACGTAAAAAGAAAATGAGATTTGATTAGAGATTCTAATGAATTCTCAAATTTTAATAATAATAATAATAAAATCAATGACTTTAAATGAATTTTATTAATTTGAGCTTAAATCAAGATTATAACGATTATTATAGATCAAAGATGATAATCTACACCTACACACATATATATTTGCTATCAAGTCAATATTATTATAAGGAAATAAACTCTTTATTAATTAAAAAAATAAATAAATAATTGATTTTATTTTTGTTATTTTTTTTTAATATATCGCAAGAAAATTTTCGATGTCGAGAGTTTGGTGTTTTTATACGTTTTGAAGGTCCCTGAGTCTCATTTTCACTAAGAATAAGAATGATAAAAATGTCTGTATATGTGTCTGTATATATATATATATATATATATATGTAGCTAGAATAATGAAATTTGCATTATTACCTACCACGTTTTCATTTTTTCTCCTCTAAACTGAACGTAAAAAAAAGATATATGTTTAATAATTTTTCACATGATTAAAAATTGTATAAAACTGCTATATATAAAATTTCAGCTTGATTGAATCGCTGAAAGTACCGGAATTAATTTTTTAAATTTCTTAACACGTTGACTGCCAAACACGCGCCAGCACGTGACGTGGTGTCATCAATAAAGTATTAATTTTTTTAAATTTTTAAATTTTGACATAAAAATGAAGATAAAGGTTTTAAATTTTAATTTAATATATGATAATTAATCAATTTAATTAAATAACTATACTATATATACTGTAAATTTAAATTTTTTAAATTAATTAATTAATTCAATTGAATTATACTTAATTTATAATTTATAATTAATTAAATTAAATTTAAATATAATATTTGTGTTAATTAATCCAATTCAAATTTGCGAGATAGTCGAGTGGAGACATTCCAGATTTTTTTTCCCTTTATTTAACTAAGTAAACTTTTTAATAAGTGTTCCGGAGAATGTGAATTGTTTGTCTATCATCCATCGAGGGGGAAAACTTTTAAATGTTATTAATATGTAGCAGGGTTACCATCTCAATTCCTATGTACCAATTCAAATGTATGATACATTAACAAATCATCTTTTTATTAAGTATACAAATAAACAATAAATAAAATAAAGATGATATTAAATTATTAAAGCTTTGGTCGTTGTTTATATTTATAAGGGAATTTTGTAAATAAAACCACATATTGATATTTGTTATTGTATATTTATTCAAAAAATACAAAAAATACAAAAAATATACACAAAGTTTCGATTGCTACTTCTGCAATCGTTATCAAGCGACTGCACTGTTCGAGCGTCCAGTGACGAGTGATAACGATTGCAAAAGTAGCAATCGAAACGTTGTGTATATTTTTTGTATTTTTTGAATAAATATACAATAACAAATTTCAATATGTGGTTTTATTTACAAAATTCCCTTAAAAATAAAGATGATGTTGTAATTATTTAAATTAAAAGTAAATTAAATTTAAAATCTTTTATAAATATATACTTACTTGTTACTAAAAACATTTTTATTAACAAGAAGTATTCTAATACAAAAATTATTTATATTTTTTTATATATATATATTAAAGATTTTCATTAAAAACCGAAAATACCTGTTTATATAATCTTATGAATTTTTTTTCATCTTCTCATAAACAAATCACACGATTTTATTTATAAATTTCCATTAAATAATTTTGAGATTTAAATTTTTTACTTTAAAAACTTTTACGTATTTAAAGATTAATCATATGAAATAAATAGAAATAAACCATAATAATAATAATTATATTAAATACATATTAAAATCCCCACTTTTTAATTAACGAATAGATAATATTGATTATAAATTCCAAAAGTTCATTCACTTATAATGTGAAAAAGAAGAAAAAAAGATTAATCAAATTTTATTTTATATCTTATATAATTAATCTTTGGGTTAACATTTTTTTAATTAAATTTAATAAAATTATTAATATCCCAGGTTAAAAACACATTTTCCATTCAATGATTTGATTTAAGATTGTAAATAACATTAAAAAAAAGTTAAAATATTAAAAAAAAAAAAAAAAAGCTGGAATGTCTCCACTCGACTATCTCGCAAATTTGAATTGGATTAAATAACATATATTAATTTAAATTAATTTAAATTAAATTAAATTATAAATTAAAATTAATAAATAATATTTATTAAACCAGCGCATGTTTGGCTCTTTGTTGATGGTACCACGTCACGTGTTGGCGCGTGAGATTTGCAGTGTTAAAAAATTAATTCTGGTACTTTCAGCGATTCAATCAAGCTGAAATTCTATATTTAGCAGTTTTATAGAATTTTTAATCATGTGAAAAACGATCAAACATATATCTTTATTTTTTCGATCACTTTAGAGGAAAAAAAATCAAAACGTTGTAGGTAATGACCCTCTTCCGGTTGAGCTACATTTCTGAAAAGTTGATAGAAAACTACGAATTTTGAATAATGCCCATGTATCAAATTTCATGATTTTAGCTCAAACCATTTTCGCGTAATCTTGTCTATATATACACACACATACACACTGGCAAGATAGTAAAAAACAAACATTCCAATAATTTTTACGCCTTATTAATATATATTCATTATATAATAAGTTATTATATAAGAAATATATTTTTGACATGAAAAAAATAAATAAATAATTTTGACATAATTTATCTTTATTACTAAAAGATTCATTAAGCATCGTTTTTTAAATTACAAATTAGAAGTATGTAGGTTCTATGTTGAATTGTAAAAAAAAGAGGTAAAAAATCTTTATAATCTGATAATTTAAAAAACAAAATAAGCTATATTATTATTTTAAGCCATTAGGTGTTGTTTTTTTATTTTTTAACTTACTATGGGGGAACCAACTGACTGCTCGCCCTTTTTCGAGTACCCTCCAATGTGATTATATCGATTATTTTGTCACCCATTTTTTTCATTTCATTTATATTATCCATTTAACTAATAAGTCCTTTTTGGAATTTCAACAACTATATGATTAAGCTCATTTTGTTTTGTTTTTCTTAAAAAAAAAAAAACGTAACGAATATTTAAGAAAAAAATTTTTTATTTTTTTTTTGATGATATATTTATGATAGTTGAGTCTTTAAAAAATGTTCAATAATAATTATTTGAATATTATTTATTTTTAAGTTTAATTTAACTTATTTTTTAAAAATTAAACTTAAAAAATAAATAAATTCTTTTCCATGGTTCATTGACTTTTAAATTTAAGAATGTAAACTATACACTCCAATTATTTAATAATTATTATTAACTTATGTAAATTCTTATTCTTAATTTCTTTAAAAAAACAAGAATTATATCTACCATAGTACATATATAGTTATCGGCAATGACATAAATAATTTGATAATTTTCATTGAAATCGAATGATACATTATAATGAGTTAAAAAAATATTTATATAAAAGTATATACAAGAAGAAAATACATAATAAAAACAGCTGCAACAGGTTTTTTTTTACTGAACATTGATGACCCTGTTGCAAACGTTTTGTTTTTTTTTAAATTTTAATTTTTAATTTAAATTTGAAATGAAATCTTGATCTGTATCGTTCTATTGTCTTATGTTATTTAAAATGCAATTTAATTCTATAATTTACAAGGTTATCATAAAAGAATGGTGCGGTTTTAGTAATTCGTAGAAAGTTTGTAGGGAAATTTCTAAATGTTATATTGGTATCTCTGAAAGCCTACAAACCAAAAGTTTGTTTATCAGCTGTTCTAACCTTAACATCAGTTCTTGTACTGTTGTTGCGGTGAATATAATGAGTTACTATGTTCTCTGTTAAAGATAAAGTAAAGTGTGTTTTATTGATGGCTAAATTAAAATCCGTAATTTTAGTTCAACGTGCGTTCTGATGTGAATTTGAAAGAGATCCCCCACACTTCACTGCATTGGTCACGGACGCTTTGAACGAAAAATTTGGATATCGATGGATAGGCCGGCAAGGACTTATGCTGTGGCCTCCAAGGAGTTCAGACCTGACACCTTGCGATTTTTTCTTGTGGGGTTACATCAAAAACATTGTTTATTCACAAAAAATTCGCAACCAGAACCACTTAAAAAACAGGATTCATGAAGCAATGACAACCATAAACGAAGAAATGTTAGCGAATGTTTGGAGAGAAGTTGATTATCGTTTGGACATTTGTCGAGCGACTAAGGGCGTCCATATTGTAATTGATTAATTATGTAAAAAAAAACTGTATGAGACGACAAATTAGATTAATAAACTACATTAACTGTAATTAATTGTTTTTCTTTACGCAATGTTCGAAACCGCACCATTCTTTTATGATAACCCTGTATATATATATATATGTATATATATATATATATATATTCATTTATTTGATATATATATTCGTATATTAAGAATACAGCTTATAATAATTATTGTATTAGATTTAAATATAATATAAAAGAATTTGTTGAAGTGTTAGTGTGGGAGTTTTATGAAACAAATACAAATCATACCACACAAGAAGAAAAATAGCAGATTGATGATTCCTTGAATTAAGTCTTTCAGGTGGAAAAGTTGAGTAACAATTTACCAAAAAAAAAAAAAAAAAAAAAAAAAAAGTAAAAAAGAAAAAAAGTAAATCAATAATAAATAGATAGCCTTGAAAACAATTATATAATTATTTCCAAAAAAAAAGTTTAAAGATTTAAATTATATTATTAAATAAAAGGTGTGAAAAAGTTTTTTTTCTTTTCTATTAATAAATCTATTAGGTGCTTGCATGTATTTTGATCATTTTTTCACTTTAAAAAAGACATTTATTTAGAAAAATTGATACAATATAATATAATAATCAATCACTTGCTACAACTTTTACCCAACTACCGTGTCGAAAGAACGATGTTGGTTTGGCAGCAATTCAATCATCAATTCATTTTTGCACTTCTTCAGCATTTTGAAACCAAGCCAAACCATGCTACATCGGTCTTATTACGTGGTAATAAGTAGGGGCTATATCTGGTGAGTAAACTGGGTGTGGTGAGTACACTGGGTGCGGCAGAACTTACCATTCGACCTACCTACATCTGTGTATCCTTTACAAGTAACTCTTGCAACGTGTGACCGAGTGTTGTCATGCAAGAGGATGATTTCGTCTGTTATATTATCAAATATTGAATATTGTATATATAAATTAATTAACAATTTGAAAATTATTCACATTATTTATATAAAATTCGAAATTTCAGAAGGTTTTTGATATTTATTTAATTTAATTAATTGGTAGATTTTAAAAGTAAAAAAATAAATATATATCGATGACATTGAATAGTAATGAAAAATAATAATTAATTTAATAAATTTAAAAATTAATTTTCACTTTCTATTGTTTAGATTTAATTGAAAAAATTTTATGTTTTATTGCAATCAACATTAATATAAAATTTCTAATAATATCAATTAATTTATTAAAAAAAAAATAAAAATATAATAATAATTAACATTTTTTAATATTTGGTAAAATATAATAAAATCCTAATAAGTATATTAATTTAATTATTTAAATTGAATTATAATTAAAGTAATATATACGATATGTAAGTAATATGTAATTAAATATTTATTATATTGTCACTGTTTTATTTTCTATACTATAATGATTGGTTATGATTAAAAGTAGATACACTTCTCATTGAAATAACCACCGAATAAATAATAATTAATTACTTTTATTATTCTTATGTGACTACGTTGACTTCTTTCTTTCTCATTTAAGCAAAAAATTAATTTCATTCACCTGGCATAATTCTCAGATAATTATAACGCGCGATTCACTAGTTTCATTTAATTTATTTTTTCCTTGCATTCATTCCAAGTTCTCACTTTTTTTTAAATATATATATAAATACACATTTAATCATAATTAATCTAAATATCATCAAATTATTTTCATTAAATAATTTATTTATAATTTTTTTAAGACATTTCATACTTTCATTATAAAAAAAACATTGTACATTCTACGCAAAGTCTGTTATATCAATGAGGTGTCCTATGATCAGTAGAGCGGGTCTTATCAACCATTACCTTGATTTTCTTGATCAGAGACGCTACTTTTTTATCAAGTAACTCCCCAAAGTTGATGACTCCGTCCCATAGAACCCAGCTAGACAAATCCCCTTGCCAGACCCGGGACTTGAATCCTTGGAATGTGAGCCAGCTACGCTAACACTCACTCTGTGGCACCTTTACTTTCAGCATAAAAAAAAAACAGAAATTTATAATATTTATTTATAGTTTTTCTTATAATTTTTAAGAAATTTGGATTTTTATTATTATTTACAAACTTGATATCCAATAAAAAATATTATCATGCATGTCCTAATCATAATTTTTTCTTTTACTTTTTTGTTATTAAATTTTAGAATTTTTATTTTCTAGATTTAAATCTTTAAAAACCAATATAAAACTACAAAAGACTTACTTTTACTTGCAGACAATGTTTTGTTTGTGTGTTATGTGATGGGATTAATTCTTATATCCAATAACTATTCAGATCCTTTCCAATTCCCATTCTCTCTTCTTTCTTCCTTCTTTTTTATTTTCATTTCCCTTTTCTCTTGTATTCATTTTAATCATCTGGATAATTTTTTCTTTTACTTTTTTTGTAAAAAATTCACACCCCAACTAATATCAACCATATTATTATTATTATTATTATTATTATTTTCAAATAATATGAGAGTTGAATTTCTCAAGTTATTTTAAAATTAAATAAGTTCTTTCTTTCCGTTCAGGATGTTTGACGAAGGGTGAATGTAACTTTCAGGGAGAGTTGTCTATATTTAAATGAAAAAAAAAAATTAATTTTGAGACTAGGGGCAGCAGCGGCATTTCATTTAATAACATGATTCGGCGTTCTGTGAATCTATAATTAATAGCGTCTAGTCCCATGGGTCAAAAGGGCCAGCAAAGCTAGCACCCAACAATTGCCGCTCCTCTTGTACTCAAATTTAAATAATCTCATTGTTTTTTGTTTTGTTTTGTTTTGTTTTTTCATTATTCTAAAAGTTTACCTCGTACTGATCGTCTATCGATACCAATTTAAATATTTAGATCAAAATTATCTTATTTTTTTTTTATGAATGAATGATATGATAATAACTTATAATAATAAATTCAAATCGCTTTGGATAGGTTAATTATACTACAAGTAAACATGAATAGAAATCTGTATTTGATTCAATTCCCCTTTGTTTTCAATTCAATAGTCTTCAATGCAACAGGCTTCTTATTTTTTTTTTTTTTTATAAACATTTACAACCAAAGAAAAGATTATTCTATATTTTTTAAATTTAAATATTAAAATGATTTATTTATTTATTTGTTTGTTTGTTTTGTAAATAGAAAATAAATAATAAATACATAATTCCCTTCCTTCGTCTTTCAAAAATGATAAACAATGAATAATCTAATTCATTCAGATGATTATTATTATGTATTTTCTATGTAGAATTAAAAAAAATTATTCCTTATAAATTATGAATATTTAAGATTATATGATTATTATTTAAAATATATAAACGACAAAATATAGGAAACAATTTCAGAATAATTTAAAAGAACATAAATTAAAATAGTCATAAAACATACAGCCCTTAAATGCACTGAAAGACAGAAAAGTATGGCATGTAGATATAACATAATATATATTTCACAATTTGATTACAAAATATTATTAAAATAAATATTTTTAATTTTATTTTACTACACTCACGGACATTTTTCTCAATTTTAGTGAAAATGATTCAGGAACCTTCAAAACGTATAAAAACATCAAAATCTCGACATTGAAAATTTTCGTGATCGCAATACTATCTCTGGCGAGGTAGTAAAAATAAAAGTAAAAGTCAATTAAAAAAAACAAAAAAACAAAAACAATAAATACCATACAATAGCAATAGATTCATTATACCTTATTAGCTTAATCAGGTGGAATAAATTTCAACATTGACAAGGAGACAATGGATGATTTTTCTGTAAACTATTCTAGATTATCAATAAGTGAGTTGAAAAAGTTAGAGTTAGTCGCAAATACCATCTTTTATATCTCGGCTAATTTAATTAGATACGGTTTTTATAGAAAAGCCGCCTACCGATAATCGTTGCCATCCATCGAGATTTTTTTTTCTTTCTTTTGTTACGACTATTTTTCATTGACTACCTAGAAGCCCCCGTTCCTCTTAATCGGATGATCTTGTTCCTTGGAGGAAAATTTATTGGCCTCTCGTGATCAAATGGTTTAAAAAAAAAAAATACAAAAAATACAAAATACAAAAAAAAATTGTAAGAAATATTTTCATTTTCCAATTCTTCACATTCAATTTGTTCCAAATATATTTTTCGAAATACTTTTCTCTCTCTCTGTGTGTGTGTCTGTTTGTGTGAGAAGAAGGATCAATTGAATAAGCTTTGTGGTTATCTAAGTATAGACAAGTACCCACACATCATTAATTCCACGAACGGAAATTATTTAAAACAGTGATGATGTACTCTAAGAGATCGAATATTTTTTTTTTTTTTTAATGTTCTTTGGAAATATTTAATGAAAAGATGATAAGTCAAAAAAAATCATATTCAATTTTTCTTTTTTTTTCTTTATTATCATTTCTGTTTCATTACTTTGATTTATTCAATTATAAATTTATTTTTATTATCTCGCCAGAGATAATATTACGATCACGAAAATTTTCGATGTCGAGTTTTTGATGTTTTTATACGTTTTGAAGGTTCCTCAATCATTTTCACTAAGGTTGAGAAAAATGTATGTGTGTATGTGTATGTAGACAAGATTACTCAAAAACGGTTTGATCTAGAATCATGAAATTTGGTATTCGAGCATTATTCGAAAATACTAGTTTTCGATGAAATTTTGAGAAATGTAGCTCAATCGGAAGAGGGTCATTACCTACAACGTTTTGATTTTTTTTCCTCTAAAGTGACCGTAAAATTAAAGATATATGTTTGATATTTTTTTAACATGATTAAAAATTGTATAAAACTGATATATATAGAATTTTAGCTTGATTGAATCGCTGAAAGTACCGGAATTAATTTTTTAACACTGCAAATCACGCGCCAACACGTGACGTGGTGCCATCAAAAAAGAGCCAAACATGCGCTGATTTAACAAATATTATTTATTAATTTATAATTTATTATTAATTAAATTTAATTTAAATATAATATATTATGTTATTTAATCCAATTCAAATAAGAGAGATAGTCGAGTGGAGACACTCCAGCTTATTTACTAAAATATACTATAAAATATACTAGTTATGGGCATATAAAAGCTTTTAAACTAAATATATACTCATAGATGTACTTATTTATATTAAAAAAAGTTCAGCTATTTAATTTCATGTTAAAAAGTTTGTTTCACTGACAAAACATATTATTTTGGTTTTTTAAACAAAACAAGTAAAGACTATTTTTTCATGTAAGATGATATAATCTGAAACGATTATTATATATTAAGCTGTTAGCCTAGAGGAAGAAATCCATCTATAAAAAGAGAATAAAAAAAGAAATAATATTGTTTCCATGTAAAGCAAACATGAATTGTTTTAAGTTAAAATGTATGCCCTAAAGAAAGGAATGTGTGTGTGTTCCCTTGTATTCCTTGATTTCGATGACACGATGGGCACCAGACCGAGAAGCAGTTTTATGAGAAAAATAAATTATATCACGATATACAATCGGATATCAATAAATATCAGTTTTATCAATGTTGTCAAGCAAATTTATGTTCATATTTGCTTATGAAATTTAAAATTTAAAAAAATTAAAACAATATAACATAGGTATAATTGAAATGAATAAACATTTGGAAAAATATACAAATTTCTTTAAAAATATCTTTATTTCTATTCCTAGCTGAATGAAGGGAAGAGATTTACTTAGAAATTATTTTTACTCAATCTCATTGATTATATCTTTTTATATCTTTTTATAAAAAAAACAAATAAGTTGACCTGTAGCCAGGTCCGAACCGACCGACGGTTTGAAATAAATTAATTTCCAGCTACAGAAATAATTTCAAATAATTTTAATGTATCTATTAACGCAATAAAAAATAGATATGGATATAACATAAATATTTTTAATTTTATTTTATTTATAATATAAAAGGAGGCGCTGGCTGTGACGTCATGAAAGGATGCGTGACGTCATATAATTTTAAATTAAGAAAAAACTAATGAAGATGATTTTTCCCGAGAATAAAACCAATACAAAGTGCATACTTCGTCGAGATGTGTAAAAAAATCTCCTCAAGTGAAATTTGGTGTGAAAATAACCCTTCCCTTCCTACCGTCGATCGGTAATACTACCACTTCCGGTTTCCGGATTTGCACCAAAAGTTGAACAATTCATCCCACTGATGCATTAAGTAAATATACCAAATTTTATCAAAATCCTTTGAGCCGTTCAAGCTGTACACATCTATACGGACGGACAGACGGACAGACATCATACTAAAAATACTTTTTTTCTGTTAAAAAAATGCATGATTCGTGGAGATATGTAAAAAATCTCCACATGTGAAATTTCATGTGAAAACAATACCTCCCGTACTATCATCGGTCGGTAAAAAACAAAAAAATAAACATGTTAGTTATGCATAAGATTTATTCATTTATTTATTATTTGAAATATTTAAAATACACAACGAGACATTCTTTTATCTAAACAAAAAAAAAAAAAAAAAAAAAACCTATGAACGTGAACTTTTACAGGTCAACCTTGTACAACTGATGGTGACTTAAGATAATGTTTGTTTTTTTTTAGATTTAAAAAGGAAAAAAAAATGTATAAATTTTTTGAATAAATCATTGCAAATTTTACAAAGGGCAAAAAATACCGGTCGTTGTTAGTAATTAAGAGAAGAAATTTTATTTTTCATATTAATATTTAATTATATTCCAATTGCACATAGCTATTAATACTTTCGTAAATATGTTTTATTTAAGGTTAAGACACGCAGAGATATTTTTAAGAGAAAAATAAAAGTGCATTTGAAGAAATGTTTATAGCTATTAATTCTATGTGGAGTGTACTTCTCTTATTATGATCTTTGCAAAACAGAAAGAAGAAAAATTATTGATGAAAACCTAAATGAAATAAGAAAAGAAAACAATGGAGCGAATAATATTGTATTAAATCGTGTGGAAGATGAAGAAGAAGAAGAAGAATAGATTTTAAATATACATAATATTATAGTATTTACATAAACTTTCAATAAATAATTCGGATGGTTATATGTTCTTATTATTAAAGGTAGATGAATGGAGGATGATTGCTAGAAAAATTATAATTTTATACAATTAAACCAAATAACTTCCTTTTTGGATATCACTTACCACCGCAGCAGTTTGATGGCTCAACTATTAATTATTTTTTCAACATATTTCTATATATTATGTAGTAGAAAAAATTTCGAACATTTATTTTTGAATTTGGTCATAATTTATTAAATATTTCTCACCTCTTTAAATATATTATGTAAAATTATTTGTGAGTTATTTTCACATCCGAGGTCAACAGTGGTACGAGCCAGAAGTGTGTTTGTTAGTGTCAGTAATAGTGCTGAAGATTCAAAGTCAAAGATTACTCACCCATTCATTGATATCTATTATGTATTTGGCAAAAGAATGTTTCTTAAATGTTTTATTAGCGATTTAAGTTAATAAGTTTTTTTCATTATATATGTGTGTGTGTGTGTTGGCCATATAGAGAAAAAAAAAACCTCGCTATGGGTCAATGATAACGATAATGAAACGCAATTTGACAGGTCTGAACAAACATAAATCTATGCGAGAAAATAAGTATGCGTCGGTTGTGTGGGTGCTTTTTTTTAGTATAAGAGATGCAGCCTCATTCTCATTGGAAATAATTAGTTGACTTGTCATCTTGTTTAAGGCCCCTCATGAATGTTTCCTTTAAATGTTTCTGGTTGCAAACGGACAACTAATTGCTCGTTGTTTGTGAGCTCATTTCATTGCACTTTCTGAGATGAGTCATTAAGGCATGTTAGCCTTAAGCAATTGCAGGTGCGCCAACAACCCCCTCCCCTCCCCCCACCCACCTCCTTCCTTTTTCGTTCATCTTATTTCCACCACTCACAATCAGTTTCGATTTCAGAAAATTTGTTAATTGAGAATATTTTAATTAAAATTTTTTCTTAATTAGCAATCATAGCTATAAAAAAGTAATTTATTACTTGTAAATAACGATATAATTTATAATTTTTTTTTTTAATTTTCCTTACACTGAGAATGCAATCTCAAAAAAAAAATCTGGAGTGTCTCCACTCGACTATCTCGCAAATTTGAATTGGATTAATTAACATATATTAATTTAAATTAAATTAAATTAATTAAATTATAAATTAAAATTAATAAATAATATTTATTAAACCAGCGCATGTTTGGCTCTTTGTTGATGGTACCACGTCACGTGTTGGCGCGTGAGATTTGCAGTGTTAAAAAATTAATTCCGGTACTTTCAGCGATTCAATCAAGCTGAAATTCTATATATAGCAGTTTTATACAATTATTAATCATGTGAAAAATTATCAAACAAATATTTTTATTTTTACGGTCACTTTAGAAGAAAAAAAATCAAAACGTTGTAGGTTTAATGACCCTCTTCCGGTTGAGCTACATTTCTCAAAAGTGGATAGAAAACTATGCATTTTGAATAATGCCCATGTACCAAATTTCATCCTTTTAGCTCAAACTGTTTTTGCGTAAACTTGGTCACATACATACACACACACACACAGACATTTTTCTCAACCTTAGTGAAAATGATTCAGGAACCTTCAAAACGTATAAAAACATCAAAATCTCAACATCTCTGGCGAGATAGTAAAAAAATATATTGCAATCATGATAGACAAGCCAGTCTTGATAATTTGATATTTCTTTATGTATTAAGATTTCAAAAATCAATTTATAATAAATATTACCTGCACTGAATGTACAATTATTATTATTAAATTAAATTTAGAAAAATAAGATAAGAACAAAATAGAAATAAATTCAAGTTTTTAAATATTTTTAAATAATATATGTAAATATATTATATTAAAAATATAAATTCCTCACTAAATACTCATTTAGAATTTAAATGCATCTATTATTTTAAATATTATCCAAATTTAATTTATTCCCATTAATTTTTTTTTCTTTTTTTTTTTTTTACTTTGTTTCTCTTTCAATGCTATTAACTTTTTTAATTTTAGTTGCAAAAGAAATAAAACAAAAGAAATTGAATTAAAAAGAACACTCCTTGTTTTAATTAATTATATACTAAACATTCAAAGTAAAAAAAAAAGAGAAGAGATGAAAAAGAATTATTAAGTTTTTTTTTTTCTTTTTCTTTTTCTTTGGATCCAGTCCCTCTTTCTCTCTTTCTCTCTTTTATGCCTTGCCCTGTTGATGTAAGATGGAGGGAAGTCTCGACTGGCGTGTCGAAGTGCCAAAGAGGACGATTGTGGGTGGGTGCTCGCCCAATTTGTCTGCGAGGGTGAGGGTGGATGAGTGACTAATCCAAGGTTATCAATAATCCATAGCCGATCGATAAGAGAAGAGAGGGGTGGATAATAATACTGAGAAAGGTCCGGGACTCTTGTTGGCAAAGTTCGTCGGATTTTGCTTTGGGGTTGTGTGTTTCAAACCCCCACTACCTTACAATTCGACCTCCTTCTACCCTCGGTATTCGACCCTTAACCATCAACCATCAACACAATGCCAAATAAAAAGAAAAGAAAATGATATGTTAGGTTGGGTCTTTGATACATTAAAGATATTATTATTTTACAATATATCGAACACATACACACACATACACACACACACATATATATATCAATCTATACATTATTAGAAGATTTCAATAAATCATTTAAACTATTGATGTCAACCACCAGAAAATTGAAAAATAATTAAAACAATGAATCAGAAAATAATGATAAATATATCAACTTTGTACTAAAAATTAAATTTGTATAAAATTGTCTGAGGGTAGCGAACCTGCCTCACATTCACATGGTTCCGGGTTCAAGACCCGGGCCTGGCAAGGGAATATCTCTAACTCGGGTCTTTAGGACGGAGTCAACCCAGCCTCCGGGAACAACATTGAGGAAAAGCTACTTGATAGCGCCACCGATCAAGAAAATCAAGGTAAAGGTTGAGAGGACCCGTTCTACTGATCATAGGACACCTCATTGATTCATTGATATAACCGAATTGATAGGCGTTGTCCTTGCGTAGGACGTACAAAGACAGAGGTTTTTTGTTTATAAAATTACACTACTTTATTTTTTAAAATTATAAATAAACAGAAATTTAAATTACTTAATTTAAACATTACTTTTATTTTAAAAGAAATTTTTAGTACATAAATGTATATTTCATTTCAATTATAATTTTCTTGTCCAAAATTTTCATTTTATCTACATTTGGGTAAAATAATTACATTTTCATTACACAAAAAGAGTTATAATAATAATTTTGTCTCTTATATTACTCAAAAACACAGCATTTGTTTGTTAAATTTTTACTATCTCGCCACTATCACGAAAATTTTCGATGTCGAGATTTTGATGTTTTTATACGTTTTAAAGGTCCCTGAGTCATTTTCACTAAGGTTGAGAAAAATGTCTGTGTTTATGTGTGTGTGCGTGTATGAAGACAAGATTACTCAAAAACGGTTTGAGCTAGAATCATGAAATTTGGTATACGGGCATTATTCAAAATTACTAGTTTTCGATGAAATTTTGAGAAATGTAGCTCAACCGAAAGAGGGTCATTACCTACAACGTTTTGATTTTTTTCCTTTAAAGTGACCGTAAACTAAAGATATATGTTTGATAATTTTTCAAATGATTAATAATTGTATAAAACTGCTATATATAGAGAATTTCAGCTTGATTGAATCGCTGAAAATACCGGAATTAATTTTTTAACACTCTCATTTAATTAATTTAATTTAACTAAAAATAAAATCACAGATTAGGTAAGTATAAATCTTAACATTTATTATTATAATTATATTTCTTTTATAATATAAAGAAAGTCATTCAATAATTCAATATGCTTAAAATATTTTAAATATTTGTTACTCAAAGTATTTATTAAATAAAATAACTAACATCTGCTTCTCAATTTCAAACTGGTTTAGAGATAGGCTATATATAAAATGAACAAAAAATCAAGTATACCTATATGTATGTATAATAAACTAATTAATGGGAATGTGATTTTTTAAAATATTTTTTTAACTTCCTGATCGATTTATAAATGCAAATTAATATCAATAAAATATTCCCGAAAATATGTGATTATAGTTTTTATTTTTCTTATATAGTGGATATTTTTTTAATCTTAATTATCATTATAATGAATCAATTGATAAATAATATCTATTTTATTATCAATCACCAAATGTTTTTCATTCATTTAAAAATTTAAAATAAATAAGCTGAAGTGTCTCCACTCGACTATCTCGCAAATTTGAATTGGATTAAATAACATAATATATTATATTTCAATTAAATTTAATTAATTATAAATTATAAATTAAAATTAATAAATAATATTTATTAAACCAGCGCATGTTTGGCTCTTTGTTGATGGCACCATGTCACGTGTTGGCGCGTGATTTGCAGTGTTAAAAAATTAATTCCGGTACTTGCAGTGATTCAATCAAGCTGAAATTCTATATATAGCAGTTTTTTACAATTTTTAATCATGTTCAAAAAGTATCAAACATATATCTTTAGTTTTACGGTCACTTTAAAGGAAAAAAATCTAAACGTTGTAGGAAATGACCCTCTTCCGATTGAGCTACATTTCTCAAAATTTCATCGAAAACTAGTAATTTTGAATAATGCTCGAATACCAAATTTCATGATTCTAGATCAAACCGTTTTTGAGTAATCTTGTCTTCATACACACACACACACATAAACACAGACATTTTTCTCAACCTTAGTGAAAATGACTCAGGGACCTTTAAAACGTATAAAAACATCAAAATCTCGACATCGAAAATTTTCGAGATAGTAAAAAGCTTAACATTAACCATGGTAATTTTATATACTATTCTAAAACAAAAGATTAAATTATTTTTAATCAAATTTCCATTATACTTATAATTTTCTAATTATTTATAGAAATTCTTTAATAAATTTCAAATGCATTCAATAAATACTTTATATTTTAAAGATATAGATTATATATAGGAATGTAATATATATTTCAAATCCTTTAAAAAGTTGATTGTAATTTTCATTATTGAGTGTATCATAAAAGGCTTAAATAAATAAATTTTTGAATTTATTTAAAAGAAAAATAATAATCTACCTATTACTTATATTACTTGTATGTATATGTACTATAAATGAAATGATAATGATTTTTAAAATTCGAACTACTTAATCACTTTTTTTTGATAAAATTTCTATCCTATTCAAATATCTATTTCCCTTTTTGCGTTCAATAAGATTACCAAGCAACCCTTTCTTATTTCTTATCATTCACTCTTCCCTCCCTTTTAACACCATTCATAGACTTCCTTTTGAAAGATTATTTTTTTTTCTTATCTAAAGAAGTTAAAACCTTTCCCATGGGGACCTCCTAAAATCCAAATTTTATCATTTGAAAATCCATTGAAAAATAACCTGAAAAAATGATTGTGACATTGGGGCTTTAGTGAAGAGAAGAAGACAACGGAAGCCTGATCGCCACGGTTCGTTATTGGCCCTTTGGAAAGACTACATATTAAAGTTAAACAAGAAGGTGGGCGGTGGTTTCCTCCTTGACCAAACACATCCATTTCGGATGAACATTTTAGTGTGTGAGGGCCGCTGCAATTGCCCAGACCCTTGCCCTTAGGCTCTTCGTGTCATGTGTTATTAGAGTCTCCAGGGCGGCCTAAGCCACCCAAGCAAACATCACACACATCTCCCCAATGGGGCCCTATCGTCGTCGTTTACTCTACAAATAGAATGTCCACATTGAAAATCATGTTTCGTTCCTGATCATCCGTAAAACGACGAATGTTTGGAACGCAACTTGTCAAATGTCGAATACAACATCCGAATCATCATCATAATCTTCTTTATAAAATGAACTTAACTAAATGAACATAATTAAATAATAAAAATAATCAATAAGTGAAAGAGATGAAATTGTAGAAGATAAACACAAAAAACAAAAAACAAAAAATTGAGTCTTTTTACTATCTCGCCAGAGATAAGTAGTATTGCGATCACGAAAATTTTCGATGTCGAGATTTTGATGTTTTTATACGTTTTGAAGGTTCCTGAATCATTTTCACTAAGTTTGAAAAAAATGTTTGTGTGTGTGTGTGTGTATCTATGTAACCAAGATTACGCAAAAACGGTTTGAGCTAGAATGATGAAATTTGGTATATAGACATTATTCAAAATGCATAGTTTTCTATCCACTTTTGAGAAATGTAGCTCAACCGGAAGAGGGTCATTTAGATTTTTTTTTCTTCTAAAGTGACCGTAAAAATAAAAATATTTGTTTGATAATTTTTCACATGATTAATAATTGTATAAAACTGCTATATATAGAATTTCAGTTTGATTGAATCGCTGAAAGTACCGGAATTAATTTTTTAACACTGCAAATCTCACGTGCCAACACGTGACGTGGTGCTATCAACAATGAGCCAAACATGAGCCAACAAAATAAAGATATATGTTTGATAATTATTGATAATTATTAAAAATTGTATAAAATTTCTATATATAGAATTTCAGGTTGATTGAATCGCTGAAAGTACCAGAATAAATTTTTTAACACTGGAAATCTCACGTGTTGCGCTGGTTTAATAAATATTATTTATTAATTTTAATTTATAATTTAATTAATTTAATTTAATTTAAATTAATATATGTTATTTAATCCAATTCAAATTTGCGAGATAGACGAGTGGAGACACTCCAGATTTTTTTTAAAACAAAATATTTTTTCAGAATTAGTTACCAAATGAAAATTTATTAATAAAAAAACAAAAAACAAAAACAAAAATTGAAAAATGATAAAAATATATTCTATACAACTGTTATTGAAATCATTTCACTCAATCTTAGTAACTTATTTTATTATACTAGCAAAAATAGTATTTTTTTGAAATTATAGCCATAGATAATATATATAAAGAAAAATCGATCTGTATTGGCTTCAACCTTGGGAAAAATCATCTTTGTTAGTTTTTTCTTAATTTAAAATAGTAATTTTAATGATAAAAAAAAATGGTACCAGGCATATTATAAATAAAATAAAATTAAAAATATTTATTTTAATAATATTTTGAATTATATATTATGTTATATCAACAGGTCATACTTTTCTGTCTTTCGGTGGATTACAAGGGCTGTATGTTTTATGACTATTTTTTTTTTAATTTATGTTCTTTTAAATTATTTGAAATTGTTTCATATATTTTGTCCTTTCTATATTTTAAATAATAATCATAATCTTAAATATTCATAGTTCATAAGGAATAATTTTTTTAAAGTACCGAGCCGCGGCTCGGTGAACCAGGTACTACAATATATATATACATATATTAT
Source organism: Labia minor (assembly GCA_963082975.1). NCBI lineage: Eukaryota > Metazoa > Arthropoda > Insecta > Dermaptera > Spongiphoridae > Labia > Labia minor. The sequence goes on from OY720345.1 coordinate 89,504,166, forward strand.
TATTATATTATTATTATTATAAAGATAAGACTTTAAATAATAAAAATCATTTAGATGTAGATTATATATATATATATATATATATATATATATATATATCAATTATTATTAATACTAATTGATTCATCTATGTAGTATTGTTTATCATTTTATTAATATCTTAGTTAATTAAATTATAACATAAAATACAAAAATAAAAAATAAAATAATATTTTCAAAATAAAAAAAAATATTGTTTTACTTTTGTTGATTTTCCTTCAATTTTTTTTTTTTATTAATTCAAGCTTCTTTCTTAGTCAATTAGTCTTCAAAGATGAATGATGAATGATGATGTTGCCTAAACATTAAACCTATTAATTCATTATTCTGTTTTTATATATATATATTCTAGAAAAAAAGTAACAGGATACTTATCAAAATTAATTAGCGTAAAGTAGTAAGTATATGGATGGTCATGGGAGATGCAAATCTTAATTAAGAATAAATTCGTAAAACAGATAGAAAATGTTAATTAAAATAAATTTCATAAATCATTCTTTTTGAATTATCCAGGTAAATTATTTAAATCCGGAATTAAATAAATTCTAACAACATTTAGGTAAGATTTATAGGTATTTTTTTAAATAATAGAGAAAAAGAACCAAGCAAATAAAGTTGAAATGAAATAAAATGAAATTTTAATTAATATAGTAATTAAAATTAGAAAAGAATAACTAAACATTTTCAAAACGGCAAATAAAACAAACTTATATAAATTTTTTTCTTTATTTTATTGTTAAATAAGTATCTATATTTTTTTTATATATATATATTAATTTTTAAAATTTTATAAAAAAAAAAAAAAAAAAATTTACCTGGAATCTATAACTATCCTTACATATTAATTGTAATGTTACTTTTTAATATAATTACAAATTAATATATATATATTATACCTCTACATTTTTATTTGTTTTTAATGATTTAAATAAAATAAAATTCAAAAGAAAAAAACAACTTTTCAAGTGAGATATAAATTGTTTAATATTTAGTTTTTCAAAAAACTTTGACATGTGAAGTTGTCATTAAATTCAATAAGAAGAAATTGTTAAATTTTTTTTTTATCAAAGAATGTGTATAATCATCTTCTAAATTATAATATATATATACAATTTAGGAGAGTGGGTGGTGAATCATGCAAAAATGTCATAAATATATATATATATATATATATGGAACTTATTATTAAATTTATATTTATATATTTTTTTGAATAAAACATTTAATTATTTTACTACAACATGACTTCAAGTTACAGTTACTAGGAAAATGTTATTTTTAAATAAAATTGTTCTACATTTTCACTATCTCGCTTGAGATAGTTTTGCGATCACGAAAAATTTCGATGTCGAAATTTTGATGTTTTTATACGTTTTGAAGGTCCCTGGAGTCATTTTTACTAAGGTTTAGAAAAATGTCTGTATATGTGTCTGTATATATATATATATATATATATATATATGTAGACAAGATTACACAAAAACGGTTTAAACTAGAATAATGAAATTTGATAATTTAAAGACGATGCTTAAAGAATCTTTTAGTAAAAGATAAATTATGTTTAAATATTATATTTTTTTCATTTCAAAAATATATTTCTCATATAATAAGGCGTAAGTATTATTGGAATGTTTGTTTTTTTAATATCTCGCCAGAGATAGTATTCTAATCACAAAAATTTTCGATGTTGAGATTTTGATGTTTTTATACGTTTTGAAGGTTCCTGAATCATTTTCACTAAGGTTGAGAAAAATGTCTGTGTTTATGTGTGTGTGTATGTAGACAAGATTACGTGAAAACGGTTTGAGCTAGAATCATGAAATTAGGTAGATTGGCATTATTCAAAATTCGTAGATTTAAATCAAGTTTTGAGAATTGTCGGGAAGTGGGTCATTACCTACCACATTTTGATTTTTTTTCATCTAAATTGACCTTAAAAAGAAAGATATATGTTTGATAGTTTTTTACATGATTAAAAATTGTATAAAACTGGTATATATAGATTTCAACTTGATTGAATCGCTGAAAGTACCGGAATTAATTTTTTAACACTGCAAATCATGCGCCAATACGTGACGTGGTGCCATCAACAAAGAGCCAAACACGCCCTGGTTTAATAAATATTATTCATTAATTTTAATTTATAATTTAATTAATTAAATTTAATTTAAATATAATATATGGGTTAATTAATCCAATTCAAATTGCGAGATAATCGAGTGGAGACACTCCAGATTTTTAAAGTAAACAAAAAAGGAAATAAAATAAAAAAAGATTCACCATTACATTAATTATCTACTAATTTTCATTAATTATTTGTCTAACCTATTTATGTTTATCATGTACCTACGAAACATACAAATACAGTTTTGCTTTTCAAATATTACTATTTATAAAAAAAAATGTCCAACCATCATAGCAATATAAACCAATTAAATAATTCAAGTCACAAAAATTATATATATAATAAATATTATATATATATTCTGCTAAATTTTACAAGTTAACCGTATAAATTTAATACTGCTTGTCCAAAAAAAATAAACTAAATTTTAAGTAGGATATAACGATAGATTTAAAAGTTTCAAGTTTTTCTTTTGCTTTTTTAATATCTTTACAATCAATTAAAATGAATATATATATATATTAGAGGAAATCAATGTAAAAAGCCAAAGTTGAAAGAAATAAGATCCCTCCGAGCAGTGACAGTACAAGTTGAGCGGAAAAAGAAATAAATGATTTTTTTAAAATATCAAGTCACATGTTTAGAACAAAATGAGGGAATAAGTAAAAAAAAAATACAACCAAAATATGAGAAAGAAAAAAACACACCCATTGGAGTTTATAATGAGCAATACTAATACTAAGAATTTGGATATGTGATCCTTGTTTTGAAAAATGCAAAATAGGATCTGATGCAAACAAAAATATAAACTACTACTAAATAAGCTGGAGTGTCTCCACTCGACTATCTCGCAAATTTGAATTGGATTAATTAATATATATTAATTTAAATTAAATTAAATTAATTAAATTATAAATTAAAATTATTAAATAATATTTATTAAACCAGCGCATGTTTGGCTCTTTGTTGATGGTACCACGTCCCGTGTTGGCGCGTGAGATTTGCAGTGTTAAAAAATTAATTCTGGTACTTTCAGCGATTCAATCAAGCTGAAATTCTATATATAGCAGTTTTATACAATTTTTAATCATGTTAAAAAAGTATCAAACATATATCTTTATTTTTACGGACAGTTTAGAGGAAAAAAAATCAAAACGTTATAGGTAATGACCCTCTTCCGGGTTAGCTACATTTCTCAAAACTTGATAGAAATCTACGAATTTTGAATTTTGCGTAATCTTGTCTACATACACACACACACACAGAAAGAGAGAGAGAGAGACAGACAGACAGACAGACATTTTTCTCAACCTTAGTGAAAATGATTCAGGAACCTTCAAAACGTATAAAAACATCAAAATCTCGACTTCGAAAATTTTCGTGACGAGATAGTAAAAAGAATGAAAAATAGAATGAAAAATGTATCTAACATTTTATTTATATTTTGTATCTAATTAAGATTAGTTTAGTTAGGTATTTTAACAAATTTTAAACAATTTTGTTTTTGTTTTTCTTTTAATATTATAATAATTATAAACAAAAAGAATATAAAATTGTTTTAAAATTTTTACAAGGGATTTTAATAATAATAATGGATTATTATACATAATTAAAGAGTATAGCATCCGTTGAAAAATAATGATTATAGTAAAAATATAAGATTGGATTATTATCAAAATGTTCTTTTGCATTTTCAATCTATTACCGCTCCTGAATTAGAAAATTCTTGAAAGCAACTACAACTTAATTCAACTTTTGTAACGATAATTGCTTATGATGAATATAATGATTTTATTGTTTTAAATTTTGTAGTTTTTTTTTTTATATATATAAATATTTCAACATTATTTTAAATCATCAATTATCTTATTAATTTTATGTGGGTAGTAATAATAAAAATTATTTAAATTTTTAGTTAAATTATGAAATTAAAATATTTTTAGGCAAATTTTATTTTATTTTATTTTTTTTTTTTTTGTAATTTCATTAAATTATTTAACTTTGATTTTCAAATTATTTAAATTATTAATTATTTATTTAAGAAATAATGGTAATTATTCAAGTGCATTTTCGTGGATTTGGATATGTAATACTTTACCAGTGGGTTCCTTTTGCAATTCCAAATAAACTTTTCTTATGAAATTTTTCACGGGCCTCTTCTAGTTTACGAGATAAAAATAAAGGTAAAGATTTTTCGAGTTTGACAGATTAGTTATGAACGTCGAAATATGCCATTAAGTAATGTTTTATTGGCTAATTCACTAATTTTCGGTATATCCAGTTAAACCGAAAATTAATGCGCCCTCTGGTCGTCAAACGGATAAAACATGCTAGCTAAATAGAATATCAATGGAATTATATGCAAATTTTGATAATTTTTATCGTAATCTAGAAGAGACCCGAAAAAATTTATTTGGAACTGCAAAAGTAACCCACTGGTAAAGTATTATACAAATCCACGAAAATGTGTTTATTTAAATAATTACCGAAATAATAAATAAATAAATAAATTTGTGAAAAAGTAGATTAATTATCATTGAGTTGTAAATAACTTGAATCAATAAAAATTTTAAGCTTGTTAATAATAGTAATATAAGTTGCTAATTTAGTAACTGGAAACTTTACAGTTAAATATGTTTTCTACGATATATATTTAGGTATATTATGATTTGTGTACCATAGATATATAAGAAAACAAATATTTTGTATATTCTTTATAAAACAGGCAAGTATATTAGTATTACTAACCGTTCTCTTAGGAAGGACAATCCTCCATTTGTAAGCTCTGTCCTCCTTTTGTAAGTGTCCTCCTAACTGTCCTCCTTTTTGATATCTGTCCCGTTTTTTGAAATATTTAGAACATTTCGTACTTTTTTTTCAAAATTTTTTCAATTTGTCTCTTAAAAAAAAGTCAAACGTTTTCTGGACTAAGCTTTTGAACATTTCCAAATTTTTTCCAAAATTTTTTTCAATTTGGTTTCAAAGGTAAAATGTCCTGATTTGGTATTTTCAAAAAATGATCACCTTATTATCACTACAATATAATTTCATAGTAAAGGTATCATAAATTTTTATAAATTAATTGATACAACTAACATATTTCATTCATTCATTCATTCATAATCTTAAGAAGCAATGACCCGAACGTCGTTTTGTTGTTTTGATGGGTATACAAAATTCATTTTTTTTTCAATGATTCATATATTGACAGTTTTAACACAACATTTAGCTATCTAGTTGAAATGTATGTTACACTACATACACAGGTATATACATACCTCTTAATTATTACATATGTTATTATAAAATAAATTCGAAAAATTCTCAAAAATTTCCAATAAATTAAGATTAATAAGATGAAAATTGAAACCGAAATAGCACACAATCAATGTGTACAAGAAAATAAAACTTAAACAATATCAAAATCTTATCGAATGTTACTTCTATAAAAAATCAAAAAAATTATAAAAAAAAGAAATTAACTTTAAATAAAACAAAAAAAAAATAAACATCCGTTCTTACTTGTATAATAGGAGTATATATATATATATATATATAAATAAGAACCTTTGAATCACACACGCATACATAATTTTAACTTGTTTAAAAAAAAAATCGATAAAAATACTGTTATCTTATTATGAATTAATAAGAAGAAATAATAATGCAATTGTACAGTGTTCAGTATTTTTATTATTATTATTTTTTTTTTTAATATTTACTAATTTTTTATTTATCAATAATCATTGAAAATTTTATTCCAATTTCAGAAAAAGAAACTTTATGTGTGAATTAAATTATTATTATTATTTTAATAATTTCAATTTTATTTTAATGTTGTATTGTGACTTAAATTTATGTAGAAAATTTTTTTTATTTTTCAATCTTAACATGATTGATAATTTAAGCATTAATTAGTTTTATTAAAAATCTCAATAATTATCTAATAGTTTAAGTGTTTAAAATTTAAATTTGTTTAATTGATAAATATTATCAACATGAAATGTTGTGTATTTATTAAAGTTGTGGTTATTTTGATATTTATTAAGGGAATTTTTATTAAAAGACCACATTGTTTGTATAAAAACAATGTTTATGAAATGTTATAGTAACTCTTTTGTTAAATTCATTATTTATTTTACATTATAGTGAAATTTCATAAATGAAAATAGGAATTTAGAATAGGTCTTTGTTTAAAATGTAGGAACAAATTTTTCATTAAATTTACACTTTAATTTTGAATTTTCTTTAAAAAAACCTCTAATGTTTTGTTTTCTTGCTGTGTAAAGACAATTAAATTTTTTCTATAATTTTTACTATCTCGCCAGAGATAGTATTGCGATCATGAAAATTTTCGATGTTGAGATTTTGATGTTTTTATACGTTTTGAAGGTTCCTGAATCATTTTCACTAAGGTTGAGAAAAATGTCTGTGTGTGTGTATGTGTGTGTGTATGTGTGTATGTGTGTATGTATGTAGGCAAGATTACGCAAAAACGGTTTGAGCTAGAATGATGAAATTTGGTACATGGACATTATTCAAAATTCATAGTTTTCTATCAACTTTTGAGAAATGTAGCTCAACCGGAAGAGGGTCATTACCTACAACGTTTTGATTTTTTTTCCTCTAAAGTGACCGTAAAAATAAAGATATATGTTTGATAATTTTTCACATGATTAATAATTATATAAAACTGCTATATATAGAATTTCAGCTTGATTGATTCGCTGAAATTACCAGAATTAATTTTTTAACACTGAAAATCTCACGCGTCAACACGTGACGTGGTGCCATCAACAAAAAGCCAAACATGCGCTGGTTTAATATTTATTATTTATTATTTATAATTTATAATTAATTAAATTTAATTTAAATATAATATATTATGTTATTTAATCCAATTCAAATTGCGAGATAGTCGAGTGGAGACACTCCAGCTAATTTATTCATAAATTATTATTAGTATAAGTATAAAGATAAATAAAATTCAAACAAAGAACGAATAAATTTGTTAATTATCATCTAGAGAAAATTACAAAAATAAAAAAAATATATCAAAAGTAAGGTGTAGTAAAAAGTAGGGTAACGGCTACAGTCGTTGGCCCCGAGGCAGTCATTGGTCCCCTATCACTAAAACAACAGATTGAATAAGTGAATCGACCAAAATTTACTATGGTTATGTAATCGTTGGTTGTATCTTGTATAATCACTATAGAATACCTAGGTCAATAACAAGGGGCCAATAACTGTATTTTTACAATCCGACGATATTAAGGGAGGTATTGTATTCACACCAAATTTTACATAAGGATATTTTTTACATATCTCCACGAATCATGCACTTTGTATTGGTTTTATCGTCGGGAAAAATCGTCTTCATTAGTTTTTTCTTAATTTAAAATTATATGCCGTCACCCAGTCCTTCATGACGTCACAGCCAGCGCCTCCTTATATATTATAAATAAAATAAAATTAAAAATATTTATGTTATATCCAAATCTATTTTTTATTGAATTAATAGATACATTTAAATTATTTGAAATTGTTTCTGTAGCTGGAAATTAATTTACTTCAAACCGCCGGTCGGTTCTGTGCCTGGCCACCTGTCAACTTATTTATGATTTTTTTAGAAAAGTATTTTTTGAAAATGTCATGAGAAAATGATTTTTTTTTATGTTCTACAAACCTAATTTGACCCAGATTGTTCCACAATTTGCCCAGATATGCATTAAAGGGTGGTAGGAGTTGCTTAAGGGGGCCAACGACTGTCGTTACCCTATATATATAAATATATATACAGGGAGCGGCAAAATGATCTGACGGTTTTAAAATGTAAATAACTCAATCGTTTTTAAGAGATTTATTGCATATTACAGATTGCTATTTATGAACATTTATAAAAATAACCAAAGAAATGTTTATGTGATCCGAGTCATCTCGCGTTTCGGGGACATTGCGTGGCCACCTCGCTCCCCGGATCTCAGCATTTGTGACTTTTTCTTGTGGGGACTGCTGAAATCAAGAGTGTACACAAACAAACCCCGCACATTGGATGACCTCAAGGAAGCCATACGCCAAGAAATAGCCAACCTTCCTCCTGCAATGTTGGGGAAAGTGTTTGACAATTTCAGTGTAAGATTACCACATAAACATTTCTTTGGTTATTTTTATAAATGTTCATAAATAGCAATCTGTAATATGCAATAAAACACTTTGTATCTCTTAAAACGATTGAGTTATTTACATTTTAAAACCGTCAGATGATTTTGCCGCTCCCTGTATATATAATACTTGATACTTTTTTACTATCTCGTATGTGTGTATGTATGTAACCAAGATTACGCAAAAACGGTTTGAGCTAGAATGATGCAATTTGGTACATGAGCATTATTCAAAATTCGTAGTTTTCTATCAACTTTTGAAAAATATACCTCAACCGGAAGAGGGTCATTACCTACTACATTTTGATTTTTTTCCTCTAAAGTGACCGTAAAAATAAAGATATATCTTTGATCATTTTTCACATGATTAATAATTGTATAAAACTGCTATATATAGAATTTCTGCTTGATTGATTCGCTGAAATTACCAGAATTAATTTTTCAACACTGCAAATCTCACGCGCCAACACGTGACGTGATGCCATCAACAAAAAGCCAAACATGTGCTGGTTTAATATTTAGTACCGGGACCCCGAGCCTCGGCTCGGTACTTAAGTTAAAAAAAATGATTCATTATTATTGGATTTGGCTGGTAATATTAATACCTGGGACACCGAGCTCTCGCTCTACCCTTTAAAAAATATTGATACACAATTCTTTAATTATTTATTACAATTATTAAATGTTACACATTTGCATCAATCTGATTAAAATTAATGAACTTGTGCTCCTCAATAATACATAAATATATAATATATAGGTACATATATTTTTTTTCTATAGTGTTTTTTTGAAAAACTGTTTAGCGCCCCAAGTGGTTATAAAACAAACTAAAGACAAAAAAACGTGCTTTGCAGCTTTTCGGAATTAAAAAAGCAAAATTGGCAGTCGTGGGACTGGCCGACAGAAGTGAAAACTTCTGCGTAAGAAATTTTAAAACAGACGAAATTCGCGCTATTTCACGAGAAAGATGAATTTCATATGCATGTATATATATATAACTTATATATTATTTTAAACATATATTTTAAACAAATTTGTAACTTATATTTATATATATATAAATACACAACTTTGTTTAAAATATTGCAATACGAACTGTTTTATAATTCTTATCTCTAACATAAAATATATATTTATTATGTGAAGTTCATTTCGTATAATTTTGATTATATATGTATATATGAAATGAACTTTACATAATAAATATATATTTATATGTTAGAGATAATTTATAAAACAGTTCTAATGACAATTCAAATTTCGCGCTCTGTTATAAGAAATTTGAAAGCAGATGGTTTCATGGTGTTGGTCACGATCACGCGAGTTCTATACTTTTTCCCCATCCCGCAAAAGTGCTCAACGCCGCTAAAGAAGTTTTCACTTCAAAAATTATTTAATATTTGGAAATATATCTGACTTATAGAAAAAATGAATATTAATTAAAGAAAGAAATAGTTTTTAAAATATCCTGAATAATATGTAACAATTTTCAAGATAGAAATTTATTACAATATTACAATTATTAACTGTTGCATCATTGCATCAATCTGATTAAAATGAATGGAACTTCGGGTACTCAATAATAATAAATAAAATAATATTAATAAATATATTGAATAATATTTTATTGAAAAAATATTAAAACTTATAAAACTATCTAAAACTTTATTAATAAAAGAACAATGAATAAATAAATATAGAATAGTAATTTATTAAAAAGTAAACAATAGATAAAAAGAAAAAAAAATAACAAAATCATTATTTTCATTTTTAAATAACGATTCACCCGGCGAGTTTCGAACCGACGAAATCCACTCGTTAAAACATCAGTCCAACCGCTGGACTATATGTATTTAGATAAAAAATTGTCATTTTTTTACTGTCTTAGCAGGCAGTATTAAAAATTTTGACGTTTTCCATATAATATATAATTTTCAATTAAGAAATTAATAATGAAGCTGTATGTTTCAAGAGATATCATCAATAAAACTTAATTTTTCTTTATAAATACTATATCTAGTGTGAATTTGAAAAAAATCGTTAGAGCGGTTTTTGAGAACCATGATATATAGATAAATACATATATACAATTTTAGCTAGCATAATAAGATAAGATTATTTATAATTTATAATTAATTAAATTTATTTTAAATATAATGTATTATGTTATTTAATCCTATTCAAATTGCGAGATAGTCGAGTGGAGACACTCCAGCTATAATTTTAATTTAATTAATTCTTATTAAGTTATTTAGGTACATTTTATAATCAAGTACACCGTGATCCCCCCCTCTACAATTTACCCCATTCCATTCCCTTTCCCTTGCTCTCATCATCAATAACACCTCGTGAGTTCCGTGCATATAATCTTACTTAACAACATAAAATTAGAAAATAATTTTTGTTTTTGTTTCTGTTCTTTCTTTATGCTTATTTCGAATTCACATGCAGTAAATTTATTCAATTAACTAGTGGTTATAATATAATTGATTTAAATTGTAAATTTTTTTCAAAAATCAAAATCATGAATTCTTTGAAGAATTATAATTTTTTTTTTTCAACGAGATAAACAAGAGAGGGATGAAAGAAATTTTAAAATACCTTCTAGGGAGTTATTCCTAAAGGATATCAAACCAATATTATTATTATTATTATTATTATTTGTATTAGATAGATAGTAATGATGCTAATGGGCAAATAAAAAGATATTTTATGAAAGCGGACACCTTAATCGGACCGCCATCTTTTCTAATCGTTGAATGACTTGAATGCATCAATGTTGCCCGCTGGCTTTTCAAACGATACAACAACGTGAGAGGCACGCTACGTGACGTCCCAGAGTCACTGATTGACTGACCATTGCTTCGTGCCGAACACCAAAGAAAATAAAAAAAAAATGCCTAAGCCACCCATTAATAGTGGCAAAAGATTGTAACACCCACCCGATCCTGTTAGAATATTTTAGGACACGTTGGAAATTATTACTTAACCAAAAATAATGACATCTTCTCTCACCTGAATACCTGTCCTGCCCTGCCTCAACATGCATATCATTTTATTTTCAATTTACATCATTAATCAATTTAATTATTATGAATAGGTATTGAAAATTATCCAATTTATTCAAATTTAAGAAAATATTAGCTAAAGTAAACATAAAATAAAAAAATAAATAAATAGCATTTTTAGTTTTAGTTTTACCTTTTTATACAAAAAATTTCATTTTTTTTTTTTTTTGAATAAAAATTTTTCTTTTTTTTTTTGAATAAAAATTTTTCTTTTTTTTTTTAATTTTAAAATCTCAAAATTTTATATTTTTAGTCTAGTAGTTCTATAACTTCTATAAAATATTACGGGTAAATGAGAATAAAATTTAAAATTTTAATTAATAAGCAAACACTGAAAAATAAAATTGATTGAAATTTTATTAATATTGTTCTTAATTATTTATTATTTTATTCTTAACAAAAAAAATTAAGTATTTTATAAATTAAATCATTATTAATATTATTAATATACCAAATGAAAAAATGTTTTTTTTTAAAAAAAAAAGAAAAGTGAAATAGACTCTAATCAAGATGATCATTTCTGATAAACACGGAACAATCACGTTATATAATTTATTGGATTATTTTTTTAATTTTAATTTATTATATATTACTTATGTTTGAAAATTAATCAAATAACAAAAACAAAACAAAACTCTACCTCTTAAACTTATGAAAATTAAATTTTTATTATTATTTTGAAAATAATTTTCATGTTATATTATTTATTATTATAGTGTTAATTTGTAATTTTTATCTAATAGATATTTAAATAAATAATTTCTGTATACCCAAAATTGCCATTAATACATTACTTAACTATGGAATTTGTCGAAAGAAAAAATTATCAATCAGTTGACAAATATGATCATTATATATATTACTTATTATAATAGCAAAAATTGTATATATATATATATATTATCGATTAATTTAATAATTAACCGCTCGAAGGATATTTTAGAAATTCACACCAAAGATAATATTTATAAATACAAATCGATCTGTATTGGTTTCAACCTGGAATAAAATCATCTTCATTAATTTTTTCTTAATTTAAATTTATACATGGATGATGTCACAAATGACAACCATTTTGAAATTTGTCTCTTGTCAATGTTTTTTTTAATTGATATTGTATTAATATTTTTTTATATTTAAAATATTTTAAAATTTAAAAATACAACTCGAACTGTATTGGTTTCAACGTGGAATAAAATCATCTTCATTATTTTTTTCTTAATTTAAATTTATACATAAATATATATTATTATAATTTATAATTTTTAATATTTTTTTCACTAAAATGTTATTTAATATTTATTAATATTATTAATTATTATTATTGAGGACCCCAAATATCATTCAATTTATTCAGATTGATGCAATGATGTAACATTTAATAATTGTAATAAATAATTAAAGAATTGTATATCAATATTTTTTAAAGGGTCGAGCATGTCCCATGTACTAAATATTTATATATATATAGAGAGAGAGAGAGAGATATGAGGAAATTATAGAATTATACCTATATATTTTATTTAGTTGATAAATTCTGAATATTAATAAATCACATTTATTCATTCTCTCTATAATATAAGTCCTTAATATCAATTATTAGAAAACTATTAGTGTTTCCCAGTAGAACACAAGTGATCCAATCTAAATATATTTCTCTTAGGCAAATATAAAATGTTTAAAAATTTTTTATTTCATTCTTTTTCTCTCTTTCTTTTAGTTTTGATTTTTTTTTCTATTTTCTAGTTTCAGGCGTTTTAGGCTTACCTGCTAGGGGTGCAAAAAATTTTGGAATAGACCTTTCCTAAATGGAAAGACAAACAAACAGACATTTTTTTCTTTCAAATTATGGAATATATATATAATTATAGCTTTTGAAGTCTGATTTTAAAATTGATTGATTGATATTCTGATAAATTTAAAATAGTTATAAAAAATAAAGTGAGAAGGGAAATTGGGGCGTGTATTTGCTTTGAAAATTAATTTTGTATATATATATATATTTAATATAAATATTAACTTATAATTGAAGAAGTTTAATTTTAAATGAAAAAAAACACATTCTAAAGAAGAAAGTGATACAAAAGAAAACTTGAAAGAAAAATAAGAAAAGTTTAATTGAGATGAAAATAATTTTTATATTATTAAAAAAACTAAAGAAAGAAATTTAGTATAATTATAACGAGCTAAAAATAATATATATATAGAATTATTAAAAGTTGGGAAAATATTTTAAATTAAATATAAATCATAAACTTAAAGTGTTTTTTTCATGATGATACTTTGTTCTAAAAGAATTTTTTTCTGTGAGAATGTGAGAGGTCAGGGAAACATTTGGGGTGGTCTAGTTTCATAGGAATTTAAGAAAAAAAAAAAAATTTGGAAAGTTCGTGAGAGATTTCAATGTATCTATAATTTATTGTAAATAAACTATATATATATATATATATATATATATATATATATATGAACAATCATAAATCAAAAATATGATGATTATAATGATAATATAAATAGTATTAATTTGCTTAATTTAAATATTTTTATAAAATAAAATATATAATATTTTACTTACTTTTAAGATCATGAAAATAATATGAAAAATAATAAAACATGATAATATAAGCATTTAAATATTTATAAATATTTATTTGCTTACAAAATTGAAAACATAAAGAAAATAATTATTTTTAATAATTTGTGATTTGATATCAGAAATTTCATACACCCTCACCCACACACACCTTCAGATAATATCAAACAAATGTCAGAATAGAATTAAATTATTAAAGCTTTGATGGCTGTTTTTATTTATAAGGGAATTTTGTAAATAAAACCACATATTGATATTTGTTATTGTAAATTTACTAAAAAAAATAGACAACGTTTTGATTGCAGAAGTAGCAAATGCAGAAGTAGCAATCGAAACGTTGTGTATTTTTTTGTATTATTTTTTGAATATATTTACAATAATAAATATCAATATGTGGTTTTATTTACAAAATTCACTTATAAAGTCCGAATAGAATCTTTGGTTCCGTAAAAAAACAAAAATATATACAAAAAATCTATCTAAGAATAAAAAAAATATTAATTGGTTTGTTCTTAATTTTAATGTAAATAATTCACGAGTGTCAATAAATATCAAAGGATATTAAAAATCTGGTGAGATAGTAAAAATTGATGGTTTTTATTAGATTCAAATTATTTATAATTATAACCTCCAACACAAATATGACCACCAAGTATTTGTCACCCCCCCCCCCCCATTTCCTCCCAGTTCGTGAGGTCCATAATAACTATTATAATAAATTTATACCATTGATCTCATTCACGAAATTTATAAATTGTATTATCAGTGGGATAAGGTTTACAACAACAAATCAATTGAAGATTGAATTTAAAATTTTTTTTTTAATAATCATTAAATTATCTAAGAATTTACTTTAAGGCACGTGGCTAGAATGGGAGAGGAAAGAATGGCGAACAATATATTGGTGGGGAGACCGATTGGGAAACGTTCGTTTGGAAGATCAAGGATGCGGTGAGTGGATAATGTAGGAAGGGAGGAAGTAGGAGAAAGATGGGAAAGGGTAGGAGTTGGATGTTTGTGGCTCAGGATAGGGACATTTGGAGGAATGTGGTTGCTGTGTCCAAGATCTTTCGAGTTCCGTAGAACCACAGAGATAGATAGATAGAAGAAATAACTTTAATATATATTTATTATTACTTTTATTTAAATTGTATTTAAGAATCTTTTCAAGAGTGGTGATTAAAAAAAGAATGTTGATGGGATAATAGAATGCAAAAATGTGAAACTTACTTACCATAGTATAATAAGAAAGGAAAAGAATTTAAATTTTTACTTTATTCAATTTTTTTATTTTTTTTCCTTTTATTTTTGTGCAACTTTATATTTACATTTGCCGTTTATTCATTCAACTCTTGAAAATTTATAATATATTCTCTTTATAAATTAATACATTAAAAATACAGGATTGTGAAGCAACAGTGAATCTACTAATCTAAATCCTTAGTCCGTTCACCCTTGCAATCGTCCAGTAGTTCGTTGTATTTATCTTTATATTAAAAATACATAATAGATTAATACATTTCAACCATGAAAATAAAATGCATTCAATTATCTTCATTTTAAATCAATGACATTTTATTATTGAATATTTCAATAAATAAGAATCAATTAAGAATTCAATTTATTTTTTGTTTTATAATATTAAGAACCTGGTTCACCGAGTCGCCGTTCAAATAATTTTAAAGACAAATTAAAAAAAAACAAATAATAGTCATAAAACACAGCCCTTAAACGTACGTCACAGACCATCTATAAGACTAGTAAATTCTATTGTCTTTGCTGAAACAAAGTTTTTGGCGCCACCATGCGAGTGCAGGCAGTAACTAATTGAAAAAAAAACGAGCTTGTGTGTGTGTGTTTTTGTCTGGTTTTTGCATGCAGAGTTATCGGTTATGCGCCTGCAGCGCCTCTTAGCGGTGCCACATAGAGACATCATATTAAAAAAAAAATGGTTGCACCGATTTCTAAGGAGTTGGGGGGCTCTGACGTACGTATCAAGGCACTGAAAGACAGAAAAGTATGGCCTGTGGATATAACATAATATAAATTTAGTAATTTTATTTTAATTTTGTATTTAAGGAAGCGCTGTCTGGTGTAGTTGCTGACGTCATTTAAATTTTCTATTTTAAATTAAGAAAAAACTAATAAAGATTATTTTTTCCCGAAGCTGAAACCAAAACAGATCAATTTTTCTTTATAAAAAAAATATGGCGTGAATTTCAAAAAAATACTTTGCGCGAGCGTTTTAATATTTCAAATACAATTTTTTATTGTTTTTTGCTAGTATAATAAATATAAATATATAAATATAAATATAAAAAAGGGGGAATTTAAATATTTTCACGGCTTTTTTATGATCATCATTCAATCCCGGTTTTATTTTACAACCAACAAATTCAGATTCATTGAAAAACAAAACGAAAAAAAGTCATTGCCATTTGTTTGTTTGTTTGTTTGACTTTTGTTGCACTTGTCCGTATAAATATCCGAGTAGCATGCTGCTACAACCACCAAAGACACCTCGATATCTCGATCGAAGTAGCAGGAGACCGGTCCCGTAGAAGATGACCATATTAGGCGACCACGGTCAGGGTCAGAGGAGAGAGAGGCGTCTTCCAACACGATCATCTTCTTCCTATTTCTCCTTCAACTTTTGCATCTTCGTTGTATCGGGGAAAAATTGCCAAATTTTTATCATAGATTTTTTAACGGGATTTTTTTTTAGGGGCACCGTTAATATTTCTTCTTCTTGATGACAACAAATGTCCCAACCAATGAGCTCTCATTATATTCTAAATACATCTCTCGAAAAATGATACACAATTGCAAAAAGAAAAAAAAATCTAATCATGATTCTATTCAATTGAATAAAATAGAAATAAATATCTTCGTTTATTTTTCTTCATCATACATGATTATAAATGAAAATTACATTTCGACTAATAATATATCCAATAAGAATTTGTAAATTTTCATTAATACCTACGTATATCACATATAGTCGAACGGACATAAAACACATTCATATTTCATCTATTCTTTATTATTATTTATTTATTTTATTTTTTTTAATTAAAAAAAAATAAAATAAAGAAAAATGATTATAAAACAGGTAAGTAGCTATAAATTGAATACATTACTTACACAATTTTCTTATTAATTATTTTATATTTGCCTCAATTGAATAGAATCAAAACTTAACTTAATTTTAATCACAATCTGTTATGAATTATGGTAAAAAAACAAAAAATCTCTCGCGTAGTGGTGTAATAGAACATGAAAGTGAAATTAAACCAAAAAAATGACAAATTTTCATTTTGTTTTTATTTTGAACTACCTTCGACAATTCCATTCACAATTTCCCGTTAAACAAAAATTTGTCACCATACAAATCATACAAATCATACATTACATCAGTGATTCTCAACCTTTTTTTTTACCGCGGCACATTTTTAACGGTTTAACAATTTGGCGGCACACAAAGAAAAAGATAAGTGTAAAAGTTGAAAAAATATTGAAAAAAAGTAGCCCCAAAAACGGTTTACCTTTTTTTTTAATTACCAAATTGAAAAAATTTAGAAAAAAAAGTTTAAGAGACTCGTAGTCTCGCGGCACACTTAAATAAAAATAAATATATATTTTGAAAATGAAAATGATTTGTTTATAATAATACTCAAAAATTTTTTTTTTTTATTTTTTTTAGCATCAAATTATACTGGCATAATTATTATTTATCATTTCCATGATTTATTTTATAAAAAATATTTATCATATACTTTTGTACTCTATAATGCATTGAAATACTCAATTAATTAATGTGTACCTCAGTGATTCTCTACCTTTTTTTTACCGCGGCACACTTTTAACGTTTTAACAATTTGGCGGCAAAAAGATAAGTGTAAAAGCTTACCATATTGAAAAAAAGTGGTCCCAAAAACGGTTTACCTTTTTTTTTTGTTTTTGTTTTTTTAGAACCATATTGAGAAAATTTAGAAAAAAGTCAGAAATGTTTAAGAGCCTCATAATCTCGCGGCACACTAAAGTGCCGCGGCACAGTGGTTGAGAATCACTGCTATACATACTTATTTTTATAATTCTAAGTACATTATTATTTATTTTTCTCAATATAAGTAAAATCTATTTTAGATTTAATATAAAAGATTAATGTTTTTCAATTATTTTCTCATCAAATTTTAAAATTGTGATTTACTCAAAATATTTAATTATTTATTATACCAATAATTATTTTTTTTTTTAACATTATCCATTTTTGTTTTTATTCTTCATACTTGGATTGGAAATCTAATTTATGAAATACAAATTCTTGAAATGTTTCAATGTGATTTTTTTTTTTTAATTTATTTTTATTTATTTTATTATTATTTATTTATATATATATATATATTTTTATTTTTTCAGCCATCCTAATATAATAATGTGGCTCTATTTAGTCATATTTTTGACGATAACGACCAGCTTTAGTTTGGGTGCAACTTCAGCTTCATCGGAAAATATAAACACCGCCAAAGGCCGAATGGGTACCCATCGTTTACTCACCCAACTCGGAATGTCACCAGACCCACCCCCACCACATCATTCTCCAAATCATCATCACCATCATCTTTACCATCATCGTCATCCTCAACAGAAGCAAGTCAATAGTAATAGCCTATCCATTGGACCACGAAAACGTCTTGCGGAATCATCAAGAGCCTCCGCTTTGCCCGATTCTCACATGTTTATTATTAAACTTCCTGCTTCCCATTCCTACTACACTCGACACGATGTATTAAATAAAGCTGGACTCAAAGAACAAAATGCACGTCAAAAAATTGGCGTGAATTTTCGGGCGAATGGAAAACCAGCGAGAGTTTATCATTGGAATATGCCTCTTATAAAAACAGCAGCATCCAAGGCTGCAGCAGCACGACGAAGACATACTAGGTAAAGAAAACAAAACTAGACATTCAATAAAATATCAATACAAGACTTGTTTTAACTTTCTCTCTCTCTTTCTCTCTCACTTTTTCTCTTTCTATACTCACTTTCTCTCTCACACAAATACATTTAAAATAACAAAAATTAAAAAAAAAATGGAATGATCCTAATTAAATTAAATAATTATTTAATTCTAAATAATAATAATAATAACCCAAAGAAAAAAACAATAAATAAATAAATAAATTAATATTTAAAAAAAAGGTAGTAGCTGCTGGGATTGTTAATTAACTTCAATCTCATTAAGGGAGTATTTAAGAGAAATTAACATTCCATCGTTCTTTCATGATATATGAAGAGACCACCTGGGAACAGACTCGACTCAATGTTTAGTGACTGCCTACCCTCGTCAGACTTTTGATTTATGCATTTTTTTTTATTATTATTATTATTATTATTATTCACTCTATACAAAATTAACTTTCATTTTGACAAGTTCTATATTCTTTTAATTTCATTTAAATTTATATAAATTTATATTTTTTTTTTCTAATTTATAAAAAATCTTAAATATAGTATATATATATATTAATATTAACAAAAATAATTTTATTATTTTTTTTTTTAATTTTAGTTTAATCTCGTATAATTTAAAACTATTATTATCGATAAGATAGTATAATATGAATGGCAAGTTTAGTGGATAAAAGAAAATATATTTTTTTTAAATAAATATTATAGAATAAAATCACAAGAGGAATGAGAGAAATTGCATGGCCTAATTATGAAATTACGGGCAAAAGTTACGTTAGATCAGTGATTGTCAACCTTTTGTATTTTACCGCGGCACACTTTTAACGGTTTAAAAATTTGGCGGCACACAAAGAAAATGATAAGTGTAATAATCATACCAATTTTTACCTTTTTTTTAGAACCATATTGAAAATATTGAAAAAAGTCGGAAATCTTTAAGAACCTGATCGCAAAAACATTTTACCTTTTTTTACATACATATAAAATAAATATTAATGTCGAGAAAACAATCTCACAAAAATACGTGATTATATCTCTGATAAATCTGATAATATATATATATATATATAAAGTTAATATAAGAGAATTCAGAGATAACAGGAAAATGGTATTGAGGTGGAAGAATGTGTATTACATGTTACAACCAAAAAGTTTTAAGTTCATTAAAGCCACACAGTGATAAATAGATAAAGAGATTTTATATACATAACTATATATATATATATATGTGTAATAAATAGATCTAGTGATTTTTGGTTTATTTTATATATTAGAAAGACGCCATTGGCTGTGTGGGTTGCGAACCTGCCTCACATTCACATGGTCCCGGGTTCAAGTCCCGGGCCTGGCAAGGGAATTTCCCTAGCTTGAGGTCTATGGGGCGGAGTCAACCCAGCCTTCGGGAACAACTATTGGAGAAAAGCTACTTGATAAAAAGTAGCGCCTCCGATCAAGATAATCAAGGAAAAGGTTGATAGGGCCCGTTCTACTGATCATAGGGCACCTCATTGATATAACCGGCTTGATAGGCGTTGTCCTTGCGTAGGAAGTACAAAAGTCCGGGTTTTTTTTTATATATTATATCTCAAAAAAAAAACATTCGAATTTGATAAATAAAATTCATTCAATTGATTTATTATTTATTAATTCATCAATAAAATATGTTTATATATTTTTAAGTGCTTTTATTATAAAAACAAATTGAATTAAATTTATAACGCTATATATATAACATATTTTATTTAAAAAAAAATTATCTTTTAATCATTTTAAATTTCTAAATTAAAATAAATTTATATATTTACATATTTTATAACACACATACCAATGTAATATTTATTAAATAATCATATTTAATTATAATATTTTATAAATTAATTATACTTACCTATACTTAGTAGCTAAGTTTAGAATATTAAAATTATTAAATTAAATATTTCCGCTTTTCAATCTTATTAAGTTTATTATAAATATCTAAATTATATTTCTGTTTTTTTTTCCGTTTTTTTTTTAGAATTGCGTGATGTTAGAATAAAATCAGACTAGTTATTAAATTTTCTTTTTTTTACAATGAATAGCAATGAATATATAAATAAAATATATTTATATGGTATTGAGCATAGATAGTTAAGTGAAATTAGGAATTTATTGAAAAAATTAATTTTGAAAAGTTAAAAATTTTTTAAATGAGAAAATCATTTAATTACCATTCCAAATAAATAATTTATTAATTATAACAAAATTTAAAATAATGCTATGGAATTGATTCTTATTTTATTTAATTATCTAATTATTTTAATTTTAATTATTAATTTATATTCTGTTTTATATTATTTAGTTAGTTTAATTTCGTAAAATTAATAGTAAAAGTATGATCCATTTTAATTGATGTTTATCATTATTATTTGAAAATCCCTATCATAATAGATTAGTTTAAATTATTATTATTATTTATTATTATGAATCAAAGAAAATATATAAAATTTTCAATATATTCAATATTAATAAAGTTTTTTTTTAAGAAAAATACAAGTACTGTTGCCTATCTACACCCTCCATTCCAAAAAAAAAACCGAACTTTTTAAAAAAACAAAAAACCAATGTACATTTTGGAACAAATCATTTTAAACGACTTCTCCATGTCCTTTATTCGAATGGTCTTTAGGACGTCGGTCGTCGCCTTCTCAATGGCTTCAATCGATGCGTGCCACTTTCCTTTCATCGCCAAATGCAGTTTAGAGAACAGATAGAAGTCGCACGGAGCCAGATCTGGTGAATTTGGCGAATGATGCAAAGGAATAAAGTGATTTTTGACCAAAAATTCAGTTACAAGTCGCGAACGATGTGATGGTGCATTATCGTGCAAAAGAGTCCAACTGCCGAATACGACGAATTCCTGCCAGCAAACGCTTCATGACACCCAAGTAAAACTCTCCAGTGACTGTCTGGCCGGGTGGAACAAATTCTTTGTGGATAATTCCTTTTCTGGGACGGCCTGATCTTTCGTCATCATTCAGCGTCTCTTTACCCGATTTGAATCGCCCGAACCACTCGTAAACTTGCGTACGGGATAGACAATCATCAACATATGCATTTTGTAGCATTTGGTGCGTTTCAGTAAAAGTTTTACCAAATTTAACACAAAAATCAATTGCAGCTCTGTTTGAAACTTATTTTCCGGCCGATGTACAAAACACACTGACATTTGAAACGCAATAACTTTTGTTGTATGCATCCAAATGTCATGAAATTTATATCAGTTGTCAATGAGGGATTAAGCCATCTACGTGTAAATTATTACAACAGATGGCATTAGTGGTACTATTTTTTTTTAAAAGTTTGGTTTCTTTTGGAATGGAGGGTGTCAAGGGTTTAATTATATAATTAATGGAATAATTATCTCCATTTTAATTTAATTGAAATATATATTTATATTAATAGGCATTAATCATATTTGAAGTTGGTTAAAATTCGTGGTGAATTACTCAATACTTGATCAAAACAGTGAGTGTATTTGCTATAATATAACCAAGCTTCTTTAATAAGAATGAATGAATGAATGAACATGGAAGGGTGGAAACGTTTATAGAGGGATCCCTTCATCTTTCTTACATTAGAACCCTCTTTATATGTTCCATTATTCGCTGTGTGTGATATCAGGATCATTAAACAAAATAAATGATAAATAAGAAAAAATTCATGGAAACAGGTGCTAGAGTATCATACTACTTTCATTTTGTTTTTTATATAATATTCGATAAGAAATATAATCATTAAATCAATAAAAATGTACCTATACTAGAAAAATTAATGACTTAATGTCTATTTTTAAATCAATCTTCTCATCTCAACTCTCTCTCTCTCTCTCTCTCTCTCTCTTTCATACACACACTCAAAATATATGTATATATAACATATGTTACATATAATGATTGTTGATCTATATGGGTGGATCTACGTTTCTTCCCGCAGCAACCACATTCCTCCAATTATCCCTATCCTGAGCTTTAACCATCCAACTCCTATTTATTTTCATCTCTCTTATATCCCTTCCTACATTATCCACCCACCCACCGGTTCGTTGGTCTTCCAATCGGACTCCTCATATTAGTCTATCATCATCATCATCAATTTTTGCTATGTGTCCTGACCATCGCAACCTTCTCGATTTTATTACTCTAATCATGTCTGGAGATGCATAGAGATCATGCAATTCCTCGTTATGCAGTCTTTGCCATTCCCTGGTGACATCATCTTTCTTTGGTCCATAAATGTTGCGAAGATTCTATTCTCAAATACTCTCGTCTCCCAGGTACATAGACCATACCTCACACAACCGGCAAAAGAATTGTTTTCTATATTTTAATTGTGCCTTTGATAATAATTTTGACAAGACTAGCCCCTTTACTGCATGATAACAGACGTTACCTCGATTTAAATTCTTCTCGAATATTATTATCTTTCGAGATTACAGAACTTAAGTATTTAAATTTTTCTACATTTTCACATTATCCGTTTTATATGTTAAGATTTTGTGTGTTACTATACTATTCCTCTCTGTTACTAAATATTTTATCTTAGCACTTAATTAATTTCCAGCCCGACCATTTTTCCTGCTTAATTTCAATTACCTGATTGCAACCTCGATTTAAATTCTTCTCGAATATTATTATCTATCCTCTTCCTGATTAATAATAATTGTTAATAGAAAAGTATAATAATTCATTGGATGATTTATTTTTTTAAATTGAAACATTATTTTCAGAAGCAAATTGAAAATCAAAAAATAAATTGTATGTGAGTGACATGTATAGGATATTATTTATATAATAATATAATCCATAATCTATTTGTTTTCCCTCTAGATTTCTAGATATTTAATATCTTAAAGATTGGGGGAAGGGTCATTTATGAAATGAAAAACCCTCAAGGAATATATCGTACAACTCCTCGTTATTTATTTCTTCTTGTTTTCTTTTCCTTTTTTTTTCATTATTAAACATTAAACATGATTCTTAGGGATTCCAGTAGAAAAGCGAACTCAAAAAGGTTCTCTCCCTCATCGTTTCGCATTTAATCTCTCTCTCTCTCTCTCTCTCTTTCTATTTCACCCTCTTGATCCCATTCGAGTATTTTCTCTCTTTTTAACATAATGGAAACAATCATGTTCTGATGGAAAGTTTTATTGAGAGGGTGAATTTGGTAGGCTTAAAGGGCTTATGTAAATTATACGAAAACTTGTAAAATTTTCAATTTGATTAATTAATGAATATTTATTATATTTATTCTTTTGTTCAAATGGAAGATCTAAAATCATTTCTCATTATTAAAAAAATAACTTCATTAATAAAATAAATTATATATTTAACAAATTAATATTTTAAATAAAGTAAAAACATTTTTGAACAGTTGATCCTTTTCAAAGTAGATATAAATTTAATCAATGAAGTATAATATTTTTAAGACTTGAATTTTCAAAAAAATAATTATATTATATTTCGAAAATTGTAAATTTTAAGATAGACAGTAGAAAAGTAAATATATATACTATTTCTATTTAATATTATATTAAGAATATCTAATGAAATAAATTAAAATTATTATTGTCCAATTAATTTGAGATTCCTAATTTAGAATTTCCTAATTCTCAACAACTCACAACTGTGGCTCTGCGGAACTCGAAAGTTCTTGGCTGCAGCAACCACACTTCTCCAAGTATCCCTATTCTGAGCCACAACCTTCCCGTCCCTATCCTCTTCTATCTCTCTCACGTCCTTTCCTACAATGTCCACCCACCGTTTCCCACTCGGTCTCCCTACCAATATATTTTTTTTTTTGCCATTCTATCTTCTCCCATTCTAGACACGTAACAACTCACCCTTCTTTAAGATATGATTATTTATTTGTTTTGTTTTTGTTTTGTTTTGTTTTAGTATGAACGCAAGTAAAAGAAGAATTCATGAAAATGATGTTTTAAACATTCCTTATGGAGATTTTAATCATATACCGGACGATAGCAATGGAGGAAAATCTTACTACTCTCCACCAAAATCATTATATCATAAATATTTTCCAGGAAATGGAAAACCAAATCGTTTTTATATTATAGGAAAATCAAACAGTCACAAGAAAATACACTGATAAAACAATATTTGTGCAAATTCTCAAATTGTCTTCTCCAATTTAAATGAAGAGGTCTAGAGAGCTAAAGACTGCTTTGAAATACAAAAACAAAAAAATAAAAAAGAAACAAAAAAAAACAAAATAAAATTAAAAATGAAAACCAATGTTTATATAAACAAAAAATATCAAAGTGGGAATGGCAAATTCACATACACACATTCAGTTCAACAACATCATTATCATATAGTTTTTTTTTTATTAATTAAATATTTAAAAAAAATTATTTATTAAGTACAGACACAAACACTTTATCAATTGTAAAAAGTATTTTTATATATATATATATATATATATATATATATATATATATATATATATATATTAATTAAGTTAAGTATTTATTTAAAAAAAAAATACGTTTTTTATTGATTTTTTTTTTTTGCTTATTTGTTTGTTTTAGATTAATATTTAAAACTTAGGAAAATTGAATCAATTATTTTTTTTAGACTATATGAATTTTTATATGAATAATGATTATAAACATTATTTTTTTATAACTAATTACCATATAACAAAATTTGTCTTTTTTTTTAAAAAAAAAAATATATTTATATAACAAAAATATATTTATCTGTATACATTTATATAAGTACTACTAATTATATATAATTATAATTAATTGAATTTTCGTACTAATAAATTTTTTTCTTTCATTTTTTTTTACACTCTATATATATAAATATATTATATATTATATATAGGTAGGTATATATTAATAAAAAATTAAATTAAAAGACATTAAAAAGTAAAAAATACATATATTTTTAAAATTAAATGTTTTTATTTCATTTTATTTATTATTATTTAGATTATAGAAAAATATCTGAATGTAATATATTTATATTTATTTATTGGCATTTTAATTCAATGTCCATTTTAGAAAGCCTTTGAAATTGAAATTCATTGAACTAGGCAAGATTTAATCCTTCGATCTCAAGTTTGGTTGGCCAAGACTATAATAATGTATATTTATTTAAGAGGACATAGGTACATAGGTTCATATACTAAATAAAATTGTGGTGGAAAAAAGTAAACGCCAGGGTGGCGCTCTTGTCGGGCAATCAAAGATGCCATGGCCCAACAAATTGCACTAATCTGGCATTTACTTTTTCCAATCACTGTACATTTGGTAGGTATTATATTGAAGACTACCACAATATATTAGTTGACTTGAAAATATAAAGTAACTATTAATATAAATATTGAAAATCATGATTGAATGATTTCCCTAGCTGTGGTCTATGGGACGGAGTCAACCCAGCCTCCGGGAACAACATTGGAGAAAAACTACTTGATAAAAAGTAGCGCCTCCGATCAAGATAATAAAGGTAAAGGTTGATAGGGCTCGTTCTACTGATCATATTACACCTCATTATTTATATAACCGACTTGATAGGCGTTGTCCTTGCGTAGGACGTACAAAAGCCAGAGGTTTTTTTTTTATTGAAAATCATGATTATTTCCAACAAGAAATTGAAAAAAAAGATAGAAGACTTTATATTTCTATTTTTAACACGACTTTTAGTAAAACACTTTTTTCTATGCATTCTATACAACAAACTATACAAAAAATAAAAGACACCTCACTTAATATAATATTATCAATATGTGACATACATTCATTCTGAATATTAGAAAAGCATTATAAAAATTATCATGAATATATGAAATTATTAGATTTTGTTATTTAGATTTTATAATGATCAAATTTTCAACTCTTATTATTTTTCAATTAATTCCTAGATAAAGAGTCTATTATCTATCAATAATAAAATTCTCATCTCATCAACTATCTGTACAAATATTGAAATTATGGTATAACAAATGAATGGAATCAAAAGGATATAATTAGATAAAATAAAATACATAAGTATTTAAAAAAAAAATAACCATTTAATATATTAATTTTAAAAAATATATAAATAGTTTACAGCCTTTTTTTAAGAATATTTTCAATTCGACCAATATATCATCACACTGGTTATAAATATTAGTAAGTACGTACACCTTACATTATTAATTTATTATAATAATTGCAATGATTAATTTATGATTTTATGGATTCTATTTTCTAGTATTTTTCTCAATTTATTACATTTTTTTTCATAATTTTTCTAACTATACTCAAAAAAGATTAATTAATATATTATATTATTAATTATAATAGAAACGCGTAATGAATGTATAAAATATTTTTTTAGTTACACTATATATATATTTTCAAAATTAAATATTTTTTATTAATAAACATTAAAAATGGTAATTCATTCAAGTTAAATTAAAAGAGATTTAAATAAAATAATACATAAATGCAGTTAAATAAGTTAATTCTTATACTACTTATAAATATATAGTATAAGAAGAAAGAATCCCAAAAAATTGAATTCTAAAATAGCTTTTGAAATGGTACCGAAACGACAAGACTCAAATAAATCAATAAAACTTAAAAATAATCCAGAAATAACTTCTCATTATAATCAAAACTTTCACTCAAACGTAAATGAATATATATATATATATTAATACTACTATGCTGTTCATATATTTCGAGGGTTCCATTTATAAAAAAACTTCGCATAAATGGAACCATAGAAACAATAAGAAAAAAAAGGGAGAACAATTTCTTTAAAACTAAAACAAAATTTTAAAATTAATCATCTTTATTAAATTACATTAAATTTAAACGCCTTTAGGCTGATTGGTGTAATAATCCAGAAATCGGTAGTTTATTAGAATTTTCTTTTTTAATTTTGATAAAATTACAAGATGGAATGAAGCCAGTGGATCAGTAAAACTTTGGCGCAAAAAAAAAAATGGTTCTCTTCTCGAACAGCATTCGTAATTTTCCTTTTCTTTAAATTATTTACTCTTCGACAGATAACGACCTCGTCGTCACTTTTAAAGTGGCTGTATGTCTTCATAATTAAAAATCCTTACTTCGAATTAAAATGAATTTTATTTTGCCTACAAAAAAATTAAATATCAAAATCTAATTCACGTACACATGAAAGGTGTATATTTTTTGAAAAAATGATTCTATAATACAAATTAATGTTCTTTTTGGAAATGATGTTGAATATTTTTTTCCAATTATGAAAAGTTATAAAAAAACAAAACAAACAACTGTTGAATATATGGAGTAATTCCCATATGACTTTTCAATCGATATATAAATTAAATAAGTAAATTTAACAATCATATAATTTAATTTTTTTTAATTAAATATAATAAAATATATAATAAGATTAAAATATTAAATATTTAGGAATAAACACACACTTTGTGAAAATGTTAATAAAATAGAGCAGGGGCTCAAAATAAAATATCTCTATTGTACTTATGATAGAGTTGTGATTGCACATTTAAAATGGAAGTGTTGCACTTATATTTCTCTTCACTTTCGTGGAGTATGCAAATGTCATATTTTTTTAATTTTTATTTTTATTTATTTATTAAGAAATTAGTGGGTAGGAAATGAGTAAAATTGTGCGGTAGGGAAGGGGAGGGAAAAATGGGGTAGTTTAAAAATGACTAAAATGTAAAAAAAATACATAGTCTATGAAAAACATTTATAAAGGTCATGAATAGTATAAAAGTAATTGAAAAAGGAAAATGAAGTGAGCGATTAAAATCCAAGCTGGAAGGATGTGAGTGGGGTGAGGTGAGGTGGAGGAAAAATTGATAGTCAATCGGAATAACAATTCCTTTACACTCAAAAAACATAAAAATTAAAAAAAAAAGAAAAAGTAAAAATTGTAAAAGAAATTTTTGGTTATATTTAATAAGAAATTTAATTTTTAAAATAAATATGTATTGTTTATCTCGGGGGGGGGGGGGGGGGGAATTGCAATTTTCTTTTATAAGTAAATGCAATTATTATAAATTTCAATAATAAAGGAGGGTTGAAAAGTAAATCAGCTGAAGATTAATATATATATGAATATATAATATAGATAATTATTATATAGTATGCATAATAAAAGTTTTTCAGAATTAGAAAAAAAAATATGTAATTTATGATATTGATGTATAAGATTTACATATATTTTATAATAATAAAAAAAATCAATTAATTAATATATTTAAAACTTTTAAAAAAATAAAATTATTTTATACATTGTTAAATTATAAAAATATTTATTTATTTATTTTTAAAATTAATCGTTCTTTTTAATAAATAAAAAAAATTCATTTTACAATATACATACATAATAAAGATGTTTTTTTAACATTATCAACATTTTTGTTCATTGAAAAAATCTTTAAAAAGATATTTTAATGAAAAATATTTTTATTTTATTTTTCTAATTCATCTAAATAATAAATATATTTGTGCCGACATTAAAATAGTGCCTTATCTTTATAGATTAGTAAAAGAGCGATTCTTTTTAATTAGATTTCAATTAAATACATAATTTTCTAAGATATATTCAATTTAAATATACTTATAAATAATAAAAAAATAACATTAAACATATATAACTTTTGGGCGAAAACAAAATTTAAGTATAAATATGTGTGAAATTTCCAAAATTAAACTTTTAAATTTCTCCTTAAAAAATAAGTATATTTTTTTATATAGGTATAAATTAAAATGAAAAGATTTCAATATATAAAAAAAGAGTAAAGGATATGGTAATTATTTGCATAGGATTCATCATAAAAGTAGTAATTAATAAACAACAAGAATTAAAAAAGGGGAATCAAGCAAATCAATAATAATTTTGAATAATTAATAATCCTAATCTATATAAATATAAATAATATTAATAAAGCAGAATTTAAAAAGATATTAAAAAAAAAAATAATCAAGGTTCAAATTAAAAACTTTTACCATTACAGTTATTAAAAAAATTCTATTTTATTTTTTTTTGTTTCTTTTTTTTCAAAATAATTACAATTTTCGATAATTAATGAAATGATTTACCATTATTTTAAAAATTTAAAATTTAATTGAGAAATTATTAAACATGTATTATTCCAACGCACCGATAAAATTATTTTGCAATCACATTCACTAACACAAACAAGAGTGTCCTATTTTTTGGATTTTCTAATAATAAACAAAAGCAATATTAAAAATATGTCAATCGTAATTATGAATAAGAGAATAAGACAGTAATTACAAAGTAAATCTGGAGAGGGAGGGGATATTGTATGTGAATTACGGAATTTTTTAAATTATAAAGTTAAATCATTTCATTGATTATTGAGTTTAGTATTTATTTGTAATATACAAATTATATATGAAGAAACAATATAATATGGACTTGAGAAAATTATTTTTCTTGTTATTAATCATAATTTACATTCAAATTTATCGTAAAAAATTTCTGATAAAAATTTTAATATTAATTTTGAATTTTTGATAGGAAAAAAATAAAAAAATAAAAACCAATAAGTTAAAAAAATATTTTTTTTTTAATAAATCATTTAAATGTATAATGCTTTGGTTGCTGATATTTACAAATAATTTAATTAAAGATAGATTTTGAGATCGATATTATTTTAGATTTATATTCAAGATAAATAAAATTTTGAGAAATATAATAGATTTATATAATTAAGTATTGTAATATATTACTTTATTTCCAAATAAACAGTCATAGATACAAAGAAAAAGTTATAATTTTAAATAAAAGACATAATAGCAAAAAATAAAAAAAACATTATTATAAAAATATTTATTAATAATATTAAAATGGAAATATCAGGAGAGGAACACGCAATTGAATTAAAATTATAAAAAATTATATATTTTTTTTTTAAATTTTTCTTAATAACAAAACAATTTTTTATTTGACTAAAAATATTGAAATAAATTGATTAAACAAGCAAATGATCTTTAAAAATAAGTAAAAGTAAGCGTAAAGATCATTTAAAGCTTTGGCTAATAAAATTAATATCACAGGTCTGTACTCTCATAATCAATAGATGCTGGCTGTATAGGCGGCGGTGGCGGAGGAACAGGGGGCGGCAAAGGTGCTCTTCTAGTCAAGCTTGTAGACATGATATTATTTCCAACTAATTTATGGTAAGTTGGATATTCAATTTTTTTTTTAGGTAGATTATAGTAGAAGTATAATGGTCGATCATAACCGTTTCCAGAGTTAATAATTGTTATAGGCAGAAGTCAGTCGAGGTTTCCCAAAAACCAAGAAAGCGCCAAATTAATATATAGTAAGTAAGCATCAAATCAAATTAGAAGTACATTAATAATAATAAAATTATAAAAAAAAATAAAATAAATAATAGATTTTCCAAAGAGAGAACCCAAAAGTTGAAGAGTATGATCAAATGAAGAGAAGAAATTGTTATTAAGAGTAAATCAAAAATTGAAAATAAAATATCAGAAAAAAGTAATTAAAAATAATAGCTAAATTACCATTAATTCTAGATTCTTTTTTGTATTTAGATAATAGAAATTAATAATATATACAAAGTTTTTTTAGTATGATTTAAAAGAAAAAAATAAATTATAAAAATTAATGTTATACAAATACTTTTTAATAAAACTTTAAAATAACCAGAAAATTTAGTATCCATAATAATTATTTTAATTTGAATATGATATTCATAAAAACTATTAAAGGATAGAATTAGTAAGTAGAAAAGGAAAAGTATTTCCGAAAAAAGCAATCTTAGAGAATCACTATTTAATTAGTTTTTTCCTAATTTTAAAAGATAATATAATATAAGATAATATGAAAAAAACTGTCAAAATCCATAATTAAAAAAAAAACTTTGTTTAGAAAATATTTTTGTATTTTAAAATCAATAAAAATATATTTAGATGATAATACATAAAACAAATAATACATTAAGCACTATATATATATATTTAAATAATCATATTAATAAAATTACTTTATTAAATTATACATTTTTTGAGTTCTCTCTATGAAATAAATTAAAATAAAATTATCACTGTTAAAAAAGGTAGTCAAAAAAAGAACAAAAGAAAACTATCTGATAAAAATTTAACCTGGTTCTCCTCCGCTTCCATTATTTCCATTTTCTCCTCCAGGAATATTTTTAACAATTCCTCCGCCATCAGACATAGTACGTGAATGATTATTAACCTTATTTGGAGATGATGGCTCGCCGCCACCAGAAATTCGAATAGGAATCTATAAAAGAAAATTTATTATAAATAATTATATTATTTTTTTATTTTACAATAAGGTGTAATTTAATTTCATATAATAGTAAGTATCAAAGTATTATACGATATTTCGTTAAAGGGTCCCCAACTTTTATGGAATTACTTAGTATATTAAAAATTTTTGCATGTGTTAATAATTACAGACATATCGTACTTTAGTTTTGGCAATATTGCCTTATTACTTTTCTTCCAAATAAACATCAATTAAGATGAAATGAAATATATCTTACATCAACAGCATTTTCAAGACTTGAAGTGCGAGGTCTTTGCAAAGAACTAGGTCGTTCTGGAACAGCAGGTTTTGCAGGCCGTAAAACAACTTCCGAATCAGTGGAGGATGTAGAATTAATACTAGGCCTTGGTGCAGCGATTGGGGGTGGTCGACGACGTTCAAGAGTACCTCCTTCACTGGAACTTTGACCAGGAGGAGATGTAGGATTTGTTGTATTTATAGGAACAGTTGTTCCTCCACAACTCCCCGAAAATGAACGACGCCCAGAAGAGGATTCTTTTGGTGATTCTGCAGAAATATTCGAGACATTCGTAATCGAAGGAGCTGGTGGTCTTATAGGTTGACTATCACCTAAGAATAATGAAATAAATGTAAATATTAAAAATCATATACTACTTATCATATCATATATTTTTATGAGTAATTTGTAAAGAATTGTATATAAAGCTTTATATAACTTGTTTTAAAATAAAAGTAATTGAATCAAATATAAAATTACTTTTTTGATTACTAGAATTTTCTTTAGGTGTTTCCGAATTCTGCGAT
The DNA here is from genome assembly GCA_963082975.1 of Labia minor. NCBI lineage: Eukaryota > Metazoa > Arthropoda > Insecta > Dermaptera > Spongiphoridae > Labia > Labia minor. The sequence continues at coordinate 89,537,252 of OY720345.1, forward strand.
GAATTTGATGAAAGAGTTTGAGCAGCTTTATCTGTAGTTTTTATTACTGAAGGGGGAGGAGGGGGAGTTGTTACTAGAAAATTATTTTTTATTCGGTTTGGGGGATCGGTATTAGTAGAAGAATTAGCTTTCCCAGCTCTTGGCAATGTAGCAATATTTGATGGTCCACTTGGTCTGGGAGGCGGTACTTTATTCAAAGATTCATTAGGCATATTAGAACCAGTTCCTGTTGAGTTAGCAATTGGAGGTACTGGAGGAGCAGCTGGTTTATGTTTTCTTCGGGTTGCAGGTTTAGGACTTCCTTGCGGAGGACTAAAAAATTTATTAATTGTATAATTAAGTACAATATGTTTAAAGCAATATATATATATATATATATATGAGGTTTACATATATATTTATGAGAATTTGATATACAAGATATATATATATATATATATACCTGCTATGATCTGAAAGGCTGGAGTTGCTTTGGGATCGTTTGATTTCGGCCATAGGGGCTATTGATGGTGATTGAGAAATATTTCCAGAGATATTATGTTCAATATCAGATTCATTCATACTAAAGTTTCCAGGAGATCCGTTTGAAAGTGAGGAATCTTTTGAAAGGGTTACAAAAAACTCAGGTTCTAAAGAAATAAATGTATTAATGTAGATTATTAAAATATAATAATGTATTTAAATAAATTAATATTTTTTTTTTATTATTACCTTCAGGGAAAAACAAATCTGCATATGAAATTAATGTATCTACCAAACCGCTGTGTTGTGAAGCAGTAGACATGTTAATTCTAAAAACATATTTAATAAGCAATACAAAAATTTTAACTACAATTTATATATTTTAAATTACATTCTACGACTGTGGTTATTTGAGGTTTAAATTACATCTTTAATTTAATATGTTTTAGTTATTTATTCATAGAAGTAAATTTTCATTTGCAATTTGCTCCTATCAAATTTTTGTTCTTCTCGTTTCTCTGTTCTCTTTACTCACCTTGATTCACATTATTGATACCCCTTTTGTTCTTTTTGCAAATTTTAAATTGTTCTAGATTATATTTAACATAATAAAAAAAATAATAATCTTACCCAATAGCATCTTCAAATGGATTAGATTGTTGATTTGTTTCATTAGTTTGAGGAGGCCATAAAAGCGTAGGTGCCATTACGATAGCAAGATTTTGAACCGTCATTTTATTTACACTTTGATGTTTAAGTAAAGAAGATAAAAATTTTATAACGTAGCACAAATTTTCTCGATTTGCTGTTGGTAATTCTTGAATAACTTGCCAAATTGCTTTCACTCTAGGTTCACCTTGACTTCTAAAAAAATCATAATGTTAAATGTTATTATTTTTCCAAACAAGAAAATTTTATTTTCAAAGTTAGAATTAATTAAAATTTTTAAGATTCTAATTCATTATATATTTTATACTATTCCAGCAGGTTGAAAGATAAATTATATTAAATTTTTTAAAAAGCATACTTAGATGCTTTCATCCATCGGTTATATAGGCCATGAGTTAAAAGAGGTTCTGGAAGTTCACGTAAATATGATTTTAAAGCTGAAGCAAAAATATGCGGATCTCTATATTCAAGTGCTCCATTTAATGAAATACAAGCTGCATCTAAAGAGAGTTTAAATCTTTTTAATCTAGCTGATCCTGCAGCTACTCTGAAAAGTCCTTCTTCACGTGTTGCTCCATTTAATGACAATAAAGCACAAACACAAACTTCTAAAGGTAAAGCGATACGTCTTTCAGTTACTCGAAGATGATCTGCTAAGTCTGTCCCAAATACAGGCTTACAGGAGGAATTATCTAAAAAATTAATTAAACAAATTTTTTTATATATTTATATAAATATAATGCATTTTAATAAAAATTATCTTAAATAAATTCATAATAATATATAATTTAATTTAAATTTAATATATATTTATTAAATTCAAATGATTAGATAGTAGAATAATCAAAATTTAAATATGAAAAAATATTTGTGTCCCAATTAGATAATTTCTAGATTTCTAACTACTTGAATAAAACTACTTACTGATAAGTCCTTCTAATTCAGGTAAAAATTCTTGAATTGTAATTAAGGCAGCTTGATGATAATCCCGTTGAAGTTTTGCATATCCCACTATAATCTCAGCTAATTCTGATTGTCGTGAAATTAATTGAAACATGTCTGATGCAAGCATATCCTAGATAAAATAAAATATAAGAATTAGAATTTTTTAAAATATATACTAATACTACTATATTCACTATTTTTATTTTATTATTGGTTGGTGGAACAGGTCGTTCTCATGAGTAAAATCGAGGATGAGGAAATATTAACTACTATAAAATTTTATATATATATATATATATATATATATATAAAATATAAAAGAAATCGTTTAGAAATAATTTTTATCATTTATAAATTGATATTATTTATTTGAGGAAAAATTTTTAAATAAAAATGTTTATTTACTCGACATTGTTCAACTTTAAGTTCAGCATCTTCAAACTCCTCTTTTATGGCATCGGCACGAGAAGTTGAATTATGACTTCCATGTTGTTTAATTGCTGTAAGATATCTCGTTCGTGCTGAATCCATGTCTAAAATTAATTTTTGAAGATTTCGTTTATTTTTTAAAATATTAGGCACTTCGGCATCTAAAATTTGTTGTAAAGGCATGTGAACGACATGTTCAATATTTGATTCGTGATCAACAGCATGCTGAGCAAGTGCAAGTTCCACTTTTCCACATTCCCATAAGACATTTCTAAAAAAAAAACAGGCATAAATTAAAACAAAGAAATTAATATTTATAAATCATTATTTTTTACTTTAGTAAACAATCATCTTCTGAAGCCGAACTACTTTCTTGCATTGTAATTCCAAGAATATAATCAGCATTTTTTTTCTAAAACAAAAAAAAATATAAAATAATTAAATTAAAATAAAATAAAAATATTTAAAAATGAAATTTAAATGTGTGTGTGTGTGTGTGTGTGTGTGTGTGTGTGTGAGCTAAATTTAATTAAAATAAATTATTAATTTTTTTTAAACTCAATCTGTTTCTCCAAACCCATCGATATCGCAGATATATCTCCCCAATTGTTCTTAAAAATTTAATCTTTCAAATATTAGTATTATATTTATATGTGGATTATATTATACAAAGAATTAGAGGTTAATACACTATATAATATTTTTTATAAACTGTCAAAATTGTTTTTACGGGTTTGTCTAAGAATATTAATAGTTTGCTGACACTTTATTAATGAATATTCTCCTTTTTACTTGTCTTATTTCATAATCATTTTTATTTGTACAAAGAAATTATCAACCAATTTCTTTTTTCAAAAACTCAGAAATTAACTTTTGGTAAAAACATTTAAAAAGCTTCCGCTCTTTATCCAATGCGTATTTCGGTTTAGGGAACCTGTTCATACATGTTCGACATTACTACAAAAATATTATACATATATAATATATATATATATATATATATTTATATAATTTTAGAGTTCTAGAAATTCAATTTCTTCAAATATAAACATTTTTATTTTCATCTAATATCATTTAAGTTATTTAATATAATTTATTGGAAAAGTTCTCTTTTTAATTAATATAATTTATATTTTAATTGAAATAAGATATTATTTAATTATAATTTTAAATTATATATAATCTGTTGACAATTTTCAGTTTCGGTAAGACAAATATACAATCTATATAATCTATATAAGAGAAATTTTATTTTAATATAATAAGAGAAATAATATTTAAAGTTTTTTCATTTATATTATTATTGATAACTTAATGCGTATTTTTCTTTTTGTTTTTTGTTTACCCCAGGAAAGTTAAATGAATATGTGTATTTTATAAAAATCCTGTCTACAATTTTAAGTTCACATATATATACATATATATGGTTTCAATCAAAATAAACAAATCCATGTTAAAAATTTCAATTTTATACTATAAATCGTTAAAATTGAAAATTAAATTTAATAATTGGTTTTAGAATTAAATTCCTAAATGTTTATTTTAAAATTTAGAGTAATCTTTAGGTATCATTTAATGAATAATAAAAGTTAAAGTTGAGATATTCTTATATATTTTGGATGAAAAATTCACCATTAATCTAATTTTATTGTTAGTTCTAGTCTAAAAGTTTCAGATTGACAAGATACTCAGATAGAGATAAAAATTATATGGGTACTTTAGTAATATAAAAATAATTTTAAATAAATAAACTATTTATGATGATATTATTTATCTATAGAAAAAATAAGATTGGTATATTCAAGAATAAGAATAATCAAAATTCAAGATATTCAAACGAGTGAAATATAAGGAAATTGAAGTGTAATTGTACCAATCGTTTTTCTTTGGAAGCAGGATCTTGAATTGTTCCCCCTTGAAGAGCAGTATTCAACTTTTTTCCAGTAGTTTGACAGGCATTTCTTATGAATTCTACTTTTCGATCAGCATCTTGGAGGTCATCTGATAATGCCTCGGTTTTACCAGCTCTAAAATATTATTATTTAAATTAATTTCATGTGTATAAAATAAAAATTGCAATTCGAGTGTATAAACCTTGAGAATGTTTGATCAGCTAATTGCTTGACTCGAAAGAATTGTTTCTTCATTTTGACAAGTCAAATCTTTATTTCTTGATATGTGTGTTCACTTTAGGAATGCTTAATAATGGCATACTTGTTTTATAATTATTATTATAAATTTGAAATTGGTAATGGTTTACCTAAAAATATGTTGAATAAATGAAAAATCAATATATTAAAAAAATACTAGATAAGACCATCCCAATTCTAGTCAGAATGATGAGATCATCATGAAATACATAAAAAAAATTTTTAAGTATTTTTGAAATTATTTAACAACATATAAAAAGTTTTTTTAATAATGTAAATGTTAAAAATGCAAAATAAAGAAAGATTTACCTCTTATATAAATATTTAAATACAAAAATTAATATTAATTAATTGAACTAATAAAAACATGATAAACTCTTATTACAATTACATATACATCTATTGTTCACTAGATGGCAACACTTGTCTTTTAGATTAATTTATAATCCTAATTTATACTCCTAAATATATAATTATTGAATGGATTATTGTTATATTTAATCAAAAGTATCTGAAATTAAATATTATTCATTAAAAATAAAATTTTTAAATAAAAAATCATGGAGAAAGAAAAAAATAAGAAAATGTTCATTTAGATTTAGATTAGATGATAATTAGAAAAAAACGATTATTATATATTATAAACTTTATAATAGATAAAATAATAAAGAAGTATTAATTGAATATTACAATATATATTTTTCCACTGTATAATAAAAGGTTCCATTTTAGTTTATTTACTTTACAATCTGTAAAAATAAATATATATAACATTTAAATAAAATTAAATTTCATAAAATAATCATTTGCGAATAAATTTTTTTTGCCTACTATTTTTCAAAATATATATACATATTATATATCATGGCTTTTGGCAAGATTTTATAAAATTATTTAAAGAAAAATTACTTTCTTAAAATAGATTGTCGACTCCCGCTCTAGAGTACTTAATATAAATTAATTTTTAATTAGATATTTAATGTCAATTTTAAATTTCATTAGAATTTGTACTTTTTAAATAGATTTTAATTAAAATTTGAATATGAAAATATGAAAGAAAATATAATTTTTATTTAAAAAATACAGGTTTATTTTTTCTGCAAAATTAGATTCAATTATTAAATTGTTAAAATAAATTTAAATTAATTGGCAGAATATTTTTTTAATATAATTGTAATGTATATACTATATATTCGATAGTAATATCTAATAATTGTACTCGTATGTTCGGAGATGCTTTAATATATTTTCATAAAATATCTAAAAATATCTAAATCGATTTCCAAACCAATAACAATGAAATCCTCTGAATGTTTTTGCATACCAGTGAATTGAAAATTTGGATAATTTGAAATGACTAGGACAAAAGAATACAAAACTAAAAAGGAATAAATATTCAATAAAAAAAATACTTACTAATTTAATTACAAATAGTTATAAAAATATTTATATTCTACAGACAGTACCATGAAAAAGAAAATAGAAGAGTTCGAATATGGCATCACTAAATTTTGGGAATTAAATTTGTGGCGACATAACTCATTAAATTTCAGTGGGCGGTGTAATATTAAAATAACGATCATAATTATATTAAATAAAACTGTTAATTATATACCTTGTGAAAATATTTATAAATAATTATAAATAAATTTATACCTTCTGAAATAAACAATAAATGTACAATAAATAAATAAATGTTAGTGAAATTTACCATTCTCACAAATATAAATTTATTATCATATTTAAGAATTTACACTTTAAATTTATCTATAAAATTGTATTTTTAGTAAACCATACAACATATAATGTTAATAAATCAATCATTTGTTTAAGATTTTTCAGAAATGTGCTCAACACTTCCAAATCCAATAATGCTACATCAGGGATAAACTTATCTATCGATATCTATTTCTGTGGCTCTACAGAACTCGAAAGTTCTTGGCCGCAGCAACCACACCTCTCCAAGTATTTCTATTCTAAGCCACAACCTTCCAGTCCCTATCCCCTACCATCTCTCTCACGTCCTTTCCTGCTCGGTCTCCCTACAAATATATTTTTCGCCATTCTATCTTCTCCCATTCTAGCCACGTGTCCTGCCCATCGTAGTCTTCTCGATTTTATAATTCTGATTATATCTGGAGATTCATAGAGGTCATGCAATTCCTCGTTATGCAATCTTCGCCATTCCCCGGCGACCTCATCTTTCTTTGGTCCATTAATGCTTCGCAGAATCCTATTCTCAAATACTCTAAATTAGTGATTCTCAACCTGAGCGATAGTATTTGGGGGGGGGGAATCATTTTCAACTCTTAAAAAAAAGGTAAGATGATTTTGCGAACAGGCTTTTTCCGCTTTTTTCAATTTTTTTCAATATGGTTCTAAAAAACATAAAAAAAAGGTAGGAATTATTATATGTTAAAATTTATAGGGGGGCGAATTATGAAGCCGGCCTTGCGAAGTGGGCGTTTGGTTCAAAAAGGTACTCTAAAGCTACTCTCGTCACTTAAGGTCATAGACCATGCTTCACACTCATATAATACAACCTGTAAAAGAATAGTTTTATATATTTTAATTATATTATTATATTATATTAGTTATTAGTCCTGGACCTAAGAATAAGAAGAAGAAGATTATTTTTAATTTTATATATTATTACTTTATTGTTATTATTTTTTATTATAGTAATATATATTACAATTTAAACATGATAGTTATTTTATATTGTTTGTATTTTAAAAAATAAAAAGTTGATTAATATATATATATATATAAACGAAGATGTTATGTTTAAAATAAAAAAATGTTGAATGATTAAATAGAGAAAAGAAGTTATTTGAATGAGGCGGGAGGTCAAAGCGCCTCTACCCTAAATCGATATGGATGCGACGTCACGGAGAAAACCTATCGTCATTAAGAGAACTTGGTTTTAAGCAATTTATCCATCGAATTACCATCAAATTCTCTAGAAAGTTGTAATATTTTTTAGTAATATTCTTTAATCATGAAAGGTATTCAATTTTCAATTCTTATCTAAATTTTATTTAAATTTCATATTTATCTTTTTAATTATACATGAAAGAAAAAGATTGTTTAAATGAACAACTCTTTGTTTTCATTTTGCTTTTTTAGTATTTTTTGTTTAGAGTACTGATCTTAAGTTAATAGTTTTTTAAAATTCAATTTTGTCAATAAGTTTTTATTTTATTTTATTTTATTTCCTGCAATTAAATAATAAGCATCTATTCCCATACTTATAAAATATTAATTTTTAATATATTAAATTAATATTTATAAAGATATACTTATTAAAAAGGTTATAGATGAACGACATATAAAATTGAATTTTGCATTTCTTTTTTTTAAATCAATATTTTTCTTTTAGATTTTATATAAATTCAATGAAATTGATTCAAGAAGATGTCAATAACACCTATTATAATACCTGTGATGAAAAGAATTACGACTTCATAGAAAACGACACGGTGCTTATTATTTCAATATATATTATAATTATTTTTTAAATATTAGTATAAACATATAATATATATATATATATATATATTATATTTAGTATATCGTATTTATTTATTTCATATTTTTATTTATATTCTTATTCAATTTCTTTTGATTGTTTAAAAACAAACAATGAATTATATTTGATTTGCCCCAACCTGAGTCAACTTTTTTATATTTACAAGTAATTTCACCTTTATTAATTTTCAAAATGTTTTTTCAGTTTTTGTTTGTAGACAGTTTATTTCCCCGAGGCTCAGGCCTGTTTCAGGCATCCAATGTAATCTGGCAAAACGATCCATTCACGAAAACTGGCTGCAATAGAGAAATGCCCTCAGCTACTGGTAAGTTCACATTCTTTCTTTTTTTTTGTCATTACCTACATTATTTTCTTTGTTATAATTAAATTATAAATTAATGTCATTAGTTTAAAGGAAGAATTACCTAAAAAGTTAAAAAAATATTATTAAACGAAATTTATATTTAAAAAAACTTTACAATTGGCAAAAAAAAATATAATAATTAATATCACTTAATTTTAGTTATATGAATGTCGTTTAATTATTAATATTAATTGAATAATAGTTGTTTAATAAATCATTTAATAAATTAAACAGATAAATATATTTTTCAATTTATTGTTAGTTTATTATTAAAAAATACAGAATAAATTCAAATTCACATTATTTAATATATATATATATGTATATTTAACTTTTTAGATGAACATTATTAAATGCTTCTTCTGTCCTGAATGCCATTCTGTTTATTAAATTAAAAATAACAAATAACATTACGTAAAATTCGTCTAATGATTTATATTACAAATGACAATTTTACCATTACAATTTTTGTGGGGATTTATTTAAAAATTAAACCATATTAAACATAATAATACCATCTTACCAATCTACTTCTCCTTTAGAAATATTTTTTAAATTATAAATTAAACTAACTTATTGCTATATGCAATTGTCTTGTAAATAATAATAATAATAATAAATTAGAAAATAATTTGAAATAAACTTTGCATAATTTAGAAGTTGTTCCATCACATTAAAATATTAATTTATACAAAAAGAAATATTAAAAATTTTAAATTATATTTATGGGAATTTATTATATTATAAATAAATTATATATCTTAAAATAAATTATTATTTTATATTTAAATTAATTATTAAATAAAAAAGAAATTTTTTTCTGAAAATTGAATTAAATCGTAAAATTCTATCCTATTTATTTAGAATCAAACTAGATATTTTTGAAATATGTTATGAATTTATATTAATGTAAAATATATAATTTAATTTTATAAAATATTTAATTTTAGTTTATTTAGTATAATTTGTATCGATTTTGTATTCAATTTTGAATCAATAATTTTTGTATATTTTATTTTAAATAGATATTTATTAATATTCTTCAATTATATATAAGAAAGAATTTGATTGAATTGTATTTTCCTGAAAAAAGTGTTTTTAATTGTAGCATATTCAGAGCGGAATATTATATTTGTTAATAGCTTTATAAATTTCGTTTTTATCTTATTTTTTTCATTTATTTTTAAAATTAATATATTGCTTGGATTAAAATTCGAAATAGTTCTTAATGTATTTTGAATTTAATACAAATATCAAATGTAAAAAAAAAATCTTTTAATTTAACTAAGCCATTAATTTTGAATAAATGTTTAATTACCTGTTAGAATTAAATTAATAAATATTATTTTTCACAAAAAATGTAAATATTTATATTTTATTAAAAAAATTTTATCTGATATTTCAGTTTGTTGACTATCCTGCTAGGATTTTTGCGAAATTAAAAATTGTATTTTCTTTTTTTCTTGTTATTAATATAATTAATATATTTTATATTTGTAAAACTAATTATTGGGATTACTTGTTTTAAGGCAACACTGGTGGTCATGGCCCACACGGTCACAATATTCCTTCTAACGAAGAATGTGGAATTCGGGACGTATGGGGCCACAACCTCGAAGAAGAATTTCGCACTATCCGGCAAGTGGTGCAGAAATATCATTATGTAGCGATGGTAAATTTCAATTTTAATATCAATTTAATATTAATATTTTATAAATTTAATTTTCTTTCATATTTACGAGGACTGTCTACAAAATAATTTCCACTTTGAAATATAAAATAAACTAGTTTGAATTCAACAATTTTATAATATATTTCTTAAAACTACATATAACTATTTCTACTTGTTTAGTCTCAAAAAAAATTAAAACACTTGTTGCTCTTTTTACAGTTTCTGAATTAATTTCTTCTTAGAAATCTGCTACATGTAAACGTAGTCAATCTAAAAACTAAAATGAGAGATACTAAACAAACGTCACATAAACATATAAGGAAATAAACTTAAGTGGGAGGGCAGATTTCTATTCAGTGGGTATTTCGAATACTGTGAAAATATAAGACAACTGCTTAAATTTTATTTGGAGACTAAAGAAAAGTAGAAAAATTAGTTTATAGATATATTATTATATGATAGAGTATATATAAAATTGTTGTATTCCAACTACTTCATTTTATATTTCAAAATAGCGGATACTTTCTGAAGGTTTAAATATTTATCATACGATTATATATTTTCCATTGTAAAATTTTAATTTTTCAATTTTATTGAATCTTTGCATTTCTTCATTAGTTAATTAATAATTTATAATATAATATAATATTAATCAATCAATTAGCAACTAAAATTCTAATATATATATATATATATATATACTTAATAAAACTTTTATTTGTTTATAGGATACCGAGTTTCCAGGTGTGGTCGCACGCCCAATTGGTGAATTTCGATCCACTGCAGACTATCAATACCAATTACTTCGATGCAACGTCGACTTATTACGGATCATCCAATTAGGTTTAACCTTTCTTGATGAGGCTGGAAATACTCCCCGAGGCTCCTATACTACATGGCAATTTAATTTCAAATTTAATCTTGCTGAAGACATGTATGCACAAGATAGTATTGATTTACTTCAAAACAGCGGTATTCAATTCAAAAAACATGAAGAAGAAGGCATTGATCCTCTCGATTTTGCTGAACTTCTCATGACAAGTGGAATTGTTTTAATGGATAATATTAAATGGCTATCCTTCCACAGGTTAAATAAATAAAATTCAACTTAAATTTTATACATTTTAATGATCACCTCTTCATTTAATTTGCCTTTTTTTAAAATCCAATTTATTCAAATTTGAAAGAAATTTTTCTTCTTTTTTTTATAAATTAATTAATAATACATAATATATTTCCAATTTAATTTAATGACCGTTGATTTCTAATAATTACTTTTCTTATAGTGGCTATGATTTTGGATATTTGCTCAAATTATTGACCGACCAAAATCTTCCCCAGGAAGAAAGCGATTTTTTCGAACTGCTTCGAATATATTTTCCAAATGTTTATGACGTGAAGGTTTATATACAATATTAAATTATATATATATTCATATATTATAAATCAATATTCAAATATATTTTTAATTATTTATTTCAGTACCTGATGAAGAGTTGTAAAAATTTGAAAGGGGGTCTTCAGGAAGTAGCTGATCAACTCGAACTTGAGAGGATTGGACCGCAACATCAAGCAGGCAGTGATTCTTTACTCACCGGAATGGCCTTTTTTAAAATGCGAGAGGTAATTAATTGTCAACTTTGAATAAATTCCTAATTAAAAATATTTTCTTATTCCTAATCCTTTCCCTTGCATTCTTTTCGTTAAATATATTGGACATATTATAATAGAAATATTTAATACATTATTTATTTTATTTATTTATTTTATTTTGTATTATTTCATTATTTCAAAAATGACACTTCATTTATTCAGCGCAAATTTGATCCAAATTGCTCTAAACTATATTTAATTTCTAGAAAATATTTCATCATATAAATGTAATTTTCACACTCAAAAATAGATATTTGATTTGATAAAAGATTAGCTAAAAAAAAATCTTATTTTCTAGAATATATCCTTGCTGACTGCATCCTTCACCTTTTTAAGAATCCTTCCCCTGAAAATATTTCAAGAATCAATAACAACGAATAACCATCCCTTTCGCAGATGTTCTTTGAAGATAATATCGATGATGCTAAATATTGTGGCCATTTGTATGGCCTTGGGACTTCTTTTGTTGTTAATGGCGGGTCAAGTGGCAGCAACAACACCTCAACAAATACAAATAGTGGAAGTGGAAATACCGGAAGTGGTGCACAAACAGGGAGCGGTACAGGAGGAGGCACTACTTCTGGAACCGGAACAGGAAATGTGGGTAGCGGTGCCCCTAGTGGAAACGTTGGAAGTGGCAACAATGTTGTCAATACTCCGAGTTATCTTGAAAACGGAACCGATACTACAAATAATGCCTCATGATAAAAACAAATTTATATAAACACATATATTAAACAAACATCATTTTTTTACTTTATTGATCAAAAAATACAATATTATACATATATTTATATGTATAATAAAATCTATTTAAATATTTTGTAAAAATAGTTTAAAAAAATGGGATAAATGGATTTTTTGCGAAACTTGTTAACTTTTCTTAATCGATAAAAACTGCTGTAAAGCTTATATTTTAAAATGTATTTTCTGCTTCGATTTTTTATAAAAAAATTTTCCGATTAATAATTCAAACAAAGTTGCTTTAATACATTAAATTCTCGAATAAAAATTATCTGCATGAAATAGGAAAAAAATATAGTGTGTAATACTCTAGTATAGTTAGTTTTTATAAATGTAAATTAAAACATTTAAATAATTGTAAATTTTAAATTGACTTCAATTATTTTGGTGTCATCATCTTAACAAATAATTGGAATAAATTATTAAAAATTATTCTTTTTTTAAAAAAAAATCAAAAATATTCTTTAGGAAAAAAAAAAATATAGAAAAAATACATCTTAGTTCAAGAATAGGTCATTTGATTAATTGCATCTTTTACCATTTTAACATAATAATTTTTAAATTTGTTACTTATTTTTAAATCTAAATTTTGCCAAGAATCCATCGTTTAAAAAAAATGCAATTTGAAAATAATCTCGCTTCTAAAATGATCAAAACAAAATTCTATTATAATTTATTCATCTCTATTATTCATTATTAAAATAAAATTCGAATTGTTCTAACGCGTTTAATAATATAATCCTTTAAATAAATTGTTTTCATTTTCTTTAAATCCAATATAAATATACATATTTAATTATCTTTTTCAATTAAGGTTGTTTTTTTGTATGGAAAATATTTTTCCATATTTTACATTAAAAAAAATATGTTTTTATACTTTATAATTACATTTTGTTCTCCAGATATATATTTTTTAATTTAAAAAACTATAAAATCGATTATTCATATTAGATATTGAGATATATTTAAATATTTTTAAAATTAAGAATATTAATTTTACCATTTGTGTTCTAAATATTAAATAAGACTTCATTTAAAAAAATGTAATTTTACAACTATCTAAACATTTTTTTTTAAATTATCACCAAAATTTCTAATTCAGACACAATAATTAAATTAATCATTTGCAATTAGAAATAGTCTCTTAATTAATAAAATTAACATTACTTTACAATAATTTATTTTTGAATTTTATAGATTTTTATTTATGACTAGGATATAAAAATTTAAATTTATATTTAAATATTTTTTTATGAATTTATAGTGAGTTGATTTTAGGATTATATAATTTTCATATTGAAAAGGAAGAATTTTTATTTCATTCATCATATATTAATAAATGGATAATAAATATCTATTTTTTCTAATATTACATTCTTTAAAAAAAAAAAAAAAAAAAAAAAAAATTGTGAAAATTTGTATTAAAATTGATCTCTTAAAGTATTTTTATTTTTTTAAATATTTAATTTATAATATTAATCACTTTCATTTGATTGTATTATAATTTCAGGACTTTTTGCAAAGAAATGAAAATGAAAATTATAATATAATATAACCAAATTATTTATATTTTTGTAATTGTGACTATTATTAGATAAATCACAGGGGTCATTCTAATTTTCAAATACTATTATTATTATTATTATTAGTTTTATCTCTACTTTGGAAAGTCATCTAATAAAGAAATAAGATAAGAATCAATGTTGAGTGACAGGTGATATTTCAGAGACACATTTCTTATATTCTAGATGGAAGTTACATAACTAAAAGTAATATGTAAATAAAAATGAGAATATACCATATACAAAAACTTGATTTAATTTGTAGTTCCCGCTTTAATCCAATTTTGAAGACGATCAAGTTCATAATATATTATAAAATAAGATTTATTAATATTCTAAATTTAAATCAATGTTATTGCAGGATAAAATGAATTACCATAAAAATCTAATGCAAAATATCATTTGAAAAGTGTTCACTTATTTTAAATATATATGAGATAATTAATTACCCTAGAATTCGGATATTGACTATATTTTTTGTAATTGTTTTAATCTATTTAAAAAGTGTACAGAATATTAGTTTTCATATAACAAAATTAAAATTATAGATATGATTGTAATTAAAAATGAAAATTCGATATATTTGAGAGAAAGAGGGAAGGAAGAGAGAAAAATTGGTAATCCTATTTTACAATACAGAAAGAATAAATGGAAAAATTAAGAAAATTGAAGCAACTTGTTGTGTAATGTTATTATAATAAAATAAACAATTTAAGTAAGAAAATAATAAATTGCTAGATACAAATTTATTATATAATTTATAGGTAAAATAAATTTTATAAAATTTTAATCCTATTTCATGTATATTTGATATGATATGAAAATAAATTTAAAAAACTATTAATATTAATTAACCATGTTTTCTTTTCATTCACCTTTAAACATTGGTGGACGTTTTTCTAAAAAGGATGCAATTCCTTCTAATCTATCTTTTGTCGGAATTACTTGAGCATAACAGGCACGTTCAATCGAATGGCTTGTTTTAATATCAACATCTAAACTTTGATCAATGGAATTTTTAGCCATTCGAAGACTTAATGGAGCTTGTAATGCAATATCCTGTGCTAAATGGATACCTTTTTCAAATGCAGCTGTACCAGACTCATTCTGCTCGACTAAATAATTAATGAGATTCATTTCTTTGGCTTCTTTGGCATTAATAATCCGTCCAGTAAAGATGAGCTCTTTGGCATACATTGGTCCAATAAGCCGTGGCAAACGGTATGTCCCACCTGCACCTGGGATTATCCCAAGTTTAGTTTCTACAAGTCCCACTTTGATATTATCAGCAAAAATTCGAAGATCACATGCAAGGGCCATTTCCAAACCCCCTCCAAATGCTGAGCCATCCAATGCAGCAATGGTAGGAATTTCAATCCGGGAAATTTCGTCCATTAATGATCGTAAACCTGTCACATAAGCATCGATCTCATTTTCTTTCATACTCGATCGTTCTTTAATATCCGCACCAGCACAAAAAATATTTTGCACAAGACTTGTCAAAACAATCACACGCAATTGTTTGTCATTTTTAAAACGATGAATCGATTCTAACATATGAGATTGCATAGAACGATTCAATGCATTTTTTCTTTCAGGCCGATTTAACCCTAAAATTGCGATTCCTGTATTTTCTAAATATTTAACCTTTATTGGCGCTTCTGTTGAGAATAATTTACAAAATGGTACAATTTTTCTCATATTGGTTATTCTATTAAAGTACATTTTGAAGAATTTTTTTTTTTTTAAATATTAATTAAATTAAAAATTAAAACCAATAATTCAAGAAGTTTATTCATCCAACTATGATTAGAAATTAACCTTTGCTCCTCTACAATAAATAAATAAAACAGTTATGTCATATGTCATGTGTCATAAAATAGTTAAGTGAAAAAAATTAAATTAAAATTGCAAAAACATAAAATAAATCGGTATATTTATTCACATAAAAAATAAATTATAAAATTTAGTATAATACTTCATTTGAATTTACATACAAAAACAAATAGTATGCTTTAAAATTTATTTATTAATTCTCAATGATTTTTAATCAATTTAATATTATTTTTTAAAAGAAGAAAAGAGAGAATTAATTTATCTTGAATACAAGTATGCAATATTTATGTAGGATATGAGATGGATATAATGATTTATTTTTATAGAGATCTTATATAAATACAAAAAAATATACTCGGATTACTTTTATACTATAAAAAGCAAAATTAATCCCGCAGAAAACAATTTAATAATTAAGTAATTTTTGAATTATTCAAATATATTTTTTTTTATATAGTGCTTTGGAAAGTAAGCAAAAGATGTCGTTTGAGTTTTTAATCTACAAATTTTAAATGTGTTAAAAGCTCAGACCATATAAATAAATGTAAAAAATGCTAGTGTAGATGTAAATTGAGGAAATAAAACTTTAGATATATATTTATTAGTTATATTAGTTAGTTTAGTTATAGTTATATAGTTATATTATTAGTCTATGGTAGCGACTAACTTGTGTTTGAATTCATTGGCCTAGCTTAGGTTTCTGTTACATTCTCACCCATTCCAAAAATTAATTTTCAATAAAAATCTTAAAATCCCTTCATTAACAGAAAAAATAGCGCGCATTAAACATGACAATAGTTATTAAATTAACATTTTTTTTTTGTTAAGAATAAAATATCGAGTCTCAGATGACTTATAAAAATTTATAATCCTAAACAATTCAATTTATTTAAACTAAATAATCTATTTAAATATATTTCAAAGAATTTCCTTATGAAATATAATTTAAAATTTAAACTATATAGTTTTTATAAAATAAATATCTATCAAAAAATTACTTTAGCAAATTTTTAACATTTTTCTAAAGAAAAATAAAAAAACTTTTTATTATTATTTATTCTAAATTTTGCCGGCCGTTACAGATCAAAATTAATAAAAAATTAGTTTTTCAATCAGACGCTTAATAATTAAAAGCAATTTTAAAACAAAACAAGTTGACCTGTGGCCAGGTCCGAACCGACCGACGGTTTGAAGTAAATTAATTTCCAGCTACAGAAACAATTTCAAATAATTTTAATATATCTATTAATGTAATAAAAAACAGATATGGATAGAACATAAATATTTTTAATTTTATTTTATTTATAATATATATGCAAGACCAGGCTGTGACGTCATGAAAGGCTGGATGACGTCATATAATTTTAAATTAAGAAAAAAGTAATAAAGATGATTTTTCTCGAGGATAAAACCAATACAAAGTGCATGATTCTTGGTGATATGTAAAAAATCTCCTCATGTGAAATTTGGTGTGAAAATAACCCTTCCCTTCCTATCGTCGATCGCTAATACTACCACTTCCCGTTACCGGATTTGCACCAAAAGTTGATTAATTCATAATATTGATGCATTAAGTAAATATACCAAATTTCATCAAAATCTGTTGAGCCGTTCAGGCTGTACACATCTATACGGACGGACGGACGGACAGACATCATGCTAAAAATACTTTTTTCTGTTAAGAAAATGCATGATTCGAGGAGATATGTAAAAATCTCCACATGTGAAATTTGGTTTGAAAACAATACCTCCCTTACTATCGTCGGTCGGTAAAAAGATCTCAAGACTTTTTGTTCTTAAATTCAAATTTATATTTTAATTTTTTGTTTTTAAAAAGAACCAAGTATTAAAATATTCTGATATTTATAATAATTAGATAAAAATCTACTTGTTCAAATAAACATTTAAACTTTTAGTACTTCTAAGTGCACACTTACAAAAATCTTCATCTAAATCAGAGGTGGCCAACCCAAATGATCTTGCGGGCCACTTTGGAAATGCATCATAACTTCGCGGGCCGCATATAAAATTATACATACCCATATTAGATTTATACCCATTATAGATATTGTTTGGTAATGAATTTTTATTATGTTTACTATTATTTTTACATATAAACATATATAATATAATAATAATGATACTGAATGCACATTGTAAAAAATATATAATACTAAAAATAAAAAAAGAAACAACGAAATAAAAAAAATCTCGCGGGCCGCAAAAATGTTTACGTCGGGCCGCGGGTTGGCCACCCCTGATCTAAATCATATTAATAATATTATATATATATAATAAATATGTGTGTGTGTGTGTGTGTGTGTGAAAACAACTTAAATAATTTAAATAAAATTAAGTTATTATACTTAGATTTAATTTTTTTTTTTATGAAATAAAATGTTAATTCAAATGATTGTACTTATGTAACAAAGAGATATTGAAAATGAATTAATTGTGTACCAAGAAATTAATACTACTATTACTAATAAATAACAAAGATAACAACAGATTTTAGTAAATCTGTTGAAAATAACTCAACCAACTATTATGAGTAGTAAGTAGTAGATAGTTATTAGAGGATTAATATTTCAGAAAATTTTAAGTAAAATTAAGACATATATTTTAGTATCGAATTCTAAATATTCCTTTTAAAAATCACAAACAAATCATGACAGAGCAATGTTTGCATGAAAGGATCGCAATAAAAGAAAAGACAAACCATTTATTTCATAATCAGATTCATTAACTGCTAGATTTTTATAATATTAAATCAAACTCAATAGAAAAGTTGTTAAATTAATATGTATTCTCAAAATATAATTTTAATAAAAAATGTCTCTGTTATATAACTTTTTTAATATCTATCTATATCAGTGATTCTCAACCTTTTTTTTACGGCGGCACACAAAGAAAAAGATAAGTGTAAAAGTTATTTACTGTGCAATCTTATCTTATTATGCTAGCTAAAATTGTATATATGTATTTATCTATATATATTGGTTCTCAAAAACCGCTCTAACGATTTTTTTCAAATTCACACTAGATATAGTATTTATAAAGAAAAATTAAGTTTTATTGATGATATCTCTTGAAACATACAGCTTCATTATTAATTTCTTAATTGAAAATTATATATGGAAAACGTCAAAATTTTTAATACTGCCTGCTAAGACAGTAAAAAAATGACAATTTTTTATCTAAATACATATAGTCCAGCGGTTGGACTGATGTTTTAACGAGTGGATTTCGTCGGTTCGAAACTCGCCGGGTGAATCGTTATTTAAAAATGAAAATAATGATTTTGTTATTTTTTTTTCTTTTTATCTATTGTTTACTTTTTAATAAATTACTATTCTATATTTATTTATTCATTGTTCTTTTATTAATAAAGTTTTAGATAGTTTTATAAGTTTTAATATTTTTTCAATAAAATATTATTCAATATATTTATTAATATTATTTTATTTATTATTATTGAGTACCCGAAGTTCCATTCATTTTAATCAGATTGATGCAATGATGCAACAGTTAATAATTGTAATATTGTAATAAATTTCTATCTTGAAAATTGTTACATATTATTCAGGATATTTTAAAAACTATTTCTTTCTTTAATTAATATTCATTTTTTCTATAAGTCAGATATATTTCCAAATATTAAATAATTTTTGAAGTGAAAACTTCTTTAGCGGCGTTGAGCACTTTTGCGGGATGGGGAAAAAGTATAGAACTCGCGTGATCGTGACCAACACCATGAAACCATCTGCTTTCAAATTTCTTATAACAGAGCGCGAAATTTGAATTGTCATTAGAACTGTTATATAATTCTTATCTCTAACATATAAATATATATTTATTATGTAAAGTTCATTTCATATATACATATATAATCAAAATTATACGAAATGAACTTCACATAATAAATATATATTTTATGTTAGAGATAAGAATTATAAAACAGTTCGTATTGCAATATTTTAAACAAAGTTGTGTATTTATATATATATATAAATATAAGTTACAAATTTGTTTAAAATATATGTTTAAAATAATATATAAGTTATATATATATACATGCATATGAAATTCATCTTTCTCGTGAAATAGCGCGAATTTCGTCTGTTTTAAAATTTCTTACGCAGAAGTTTTCACTTCTGTCGGCCAGTCCCACGACTGCCAATTTTGCTTTTTTAATTCCGAAAAGCTGCAAAGCACGTTTTTTTGTCTTTAGTTTGTTTTATAACCACTTGGGGCGCTAAACAGTTTTTCAAAAAAACACTATAGAAAAAAAATATATGTACCTATATATTATATATTTATGTATTATTGAGGAGCACAAGTTCATTAATTTTAATCAGATTGATGCAAATGTGTAACATTTAATAATTGTAATAAATAATTAAAGAATTGTGTATCAATATTTTTTAAAGGGTAGAGCGAGAGCTCGGTGTCCCAGGTATTAATATTACCAGCCAAATCCAATAATAATGAATCATTTTTTTTAACTTAAGTACCGAGCCGAGGCTCGGGGTCCCGGTACTATAGTTTATGATAATAATCAGGGGTCGGCAACCTTTTTCAATAGTCTGGCACATTTCTGAAATAATATAACAGGGTTAGGCACACCAAAAAGAGCCTGATCGCAAAAACATTTTACCTTTTATTTTTTTACATACATATAAAATAAATAAGTATTTTTTATTAATTTCGAACTTTACATTTATCAAATTTGGCGGCACATTTTGAAAATCTCGCAGCACAGTGGTTGAGAATCACTGATCTATATAATATATTTAATTTAAATCTTGAACCCATTAAATTGTTAATTCTTTAATATGACCACAGAGATGATATAGAAACTGATTTATGAGAATATTATTACATATTGTTTATATAGATATAGATATAGATATAGTTTATAGTATTTGGAATAAAACAAAAGTCATTTGAAATTACAAATTTTAATTTTTGTATTGATAAAAATGATTTATTATTTCTAAATATTCGATATATATATATATATATATACTATAATATAATATAGGAAAATCATAAATAATCGTAAGTGAAAAAAAAATAGAAATATGACATTTAAAATTGAAATGTTATCGAGGGAAGTTTTTAAGGCTTGCCAAAATAAATAAATTATTCATTCATAATGGAAAATATAAATAAAAAAACTTGTTTATTTATTTTATAACAATTACTAATAATATTTTTATATCAATATATAATATTGAAAAATAGTTTTATATTAATTGTCAATGAATATATAAAAAACGATTACTATGAGTGATATTGGTCTTTGAAATTGATCCCTAAATTTTCTTTACGAATATTCATGAAAAAGGTTGATTGAAAAAATATTGATAGCATAGTATATATAAAGATTTTAAAAAATATTTAAAAAACACTTAAGAAAATTTCATTCGTTTTTTTTCCTTAAAAATTCTTAATTATAAAAAAAATCTAATTAGTTAACAATTAAAAATTACACTCTTTAAATTTAAATTAAAAATAAATTCCTTTAATGATTCTTTTATCGATACAAGGATTGTTTAAAATTGCAAATTTCCTTAGATATAAGTATATCATATTATTATAAAATTATTTGCAAAAAAAAACAAATAAAAAAAGAATGAATAAATTAAAACATAAAAAATAAGAATAAATAAATATAAAATATAAATATGTGAAAAGGAAAAATAACAAATTTTATATTTAAATATCATTTATATATTATGGCTTATCTCATCATAATGAATTCAAGAAAATCTTATTATTTGAAAAAAAGGAAATGCCAAATTTCTAATTGTTTTTTTTTTTTTTGTAAAATTAAATAAAACATAACACATCGTTCAATAAGTCCCGAGACTAACCCAGAGATGGTACTAGTAGTACCAAAGTGGCCACGTTTCCATAGAGTGCGAACCTCTACATGAAACGTGTAAAAATTTCACGTTCATCGAACCACAGACAGCAGAGTTATCGAGGTTAGAGTAAAGTCACTTTGTAATTTGTTTGAAAAATGGAAAAAAGGGAGATTCTCGTGTTGGTAAAACATTGTTTTTTAATGGGTAAACACACCGTAGAAGCCCAGAAATTAGAAAGAATTAATTATTTAAAAAATAATTATTATTTTTTATTTTAATTATATATATATATATATTTAGTAATAAGTTAAAATGTTAAAAATAATATATTAAGTTAATTATATTATGTTATTGAAAGTTATATAAAATAAATAAGAAACAAAAAAAAAAAAAAAAATTGCATAATACAAAAAAGAGAAAAATTTTAAAAATAGCACTTTATAATTAGTCTAAATAAAAAATATTTTAATTAATATATACTTATATATTATAAATATATTATTTCAACTATTTTATCTGTAAAATATATTTAAATATAAATTTGATAATTAAAATCAAAATCAAAAAAAGATATTAACTACCATATCGAAATAAGTTGAAATATGAATATAAAAATCAAATTTTTGAACTTGACACAAAAACTTGTAGATTAATTTCTATAATTTTTTCCCCAATAACACCGTAGGGTAGTGATTCTCAACCATTATGCCGCGGCACTTTAGTGTGTCACGAGATTATGATGCTCTTAAACATTTCAGACTTTTGCTCTAAAATTTTTCAATTTTGTTCTAAAAAAATGGTAAACCATTTTTGGGACCACTTTTTTTCAATATGGTAAACTTTTACACTTATCATTTTCTTTGTGTGCCGCCAAATTTTTAAACCGTTAAAAGTGTGCCGCGGTAAAAAAAAATAGGTTTAGAATCACTGCCGTAGGATATTAACAGAGTTTGAATGGCGTATAAATCTTTTAAGTTCGTACTTTTAAGATTTCTTTAAATAGAATATTTATAATAATTACTTTTGAATTTTATAAAATGAATTTATTAATAAATTTTAAACTATAAATATTAGTTATCCATGATTTTTCCAATTGGCATAATCTGTTTTAGTCTGTATTTTTTTTCACAGTTACACTTACTAATTTTATTATATTAATATCATTAAACCGACTATGGTATCATTTTTAATGGAACGACACATATATTTAAATAAATTATAATTATGTATCAATATCGATCTATTAAATTAGTAACTGTAGCACCTAAATTCCTATTCTAAGCCAATCTTTAACAATTTCTTCCCATATATATATATATGTATATTTATTTATATTTATTAATCGGTCTTTGAATCATTTTCCCAATTGGTAAACTTCCTATCACATTTTTTATTCTCGTAAAATTTCATTAATAATATTTCATTAATATTATCATTTATACTCGAAGGGTAGGTACAAAAGAAGTGGTTTTTAATTATCTAAGTATTTAAATTTTCTTGTATATTTTGAAACATAAAAATAGGAAAATTTGGTTTTTAAATTCTTTATTTATTTATTATATAAATCATAGGTTCCCAAAAAATTTTGTGTCGTAGACCCCTTGCCATGTTTTTCGGTTTTGGGTAGACCCCCTAAATTGATTTTGATTTTTTATAAAAAAAATTTTACCCTTTTTTTTAGAGCCTTATCGAAAAATCAAAAATGTTTTAATAGCCATGTCGAAAAACAATTTACCTTTTTTTTTTAATATATTGAAAAAAATAAAAAAATGTTTCAAAAGTCATGTCGGAAAACAATTTGCCTTTTTTTTAGAGCCGGGAAAACACGTAGACCCCCATTTTCATTTCATGGACCCCCAAATTTATTATTCGCTGCCGTAGACCCTTTTGGAGGTTGAAATAGACCCCAAGGGGTCTATATAGACCACTTTGGGAACCTATTATATAGATGTTGATGATTATATTTTACTATTCGGTAGTGAAAGAAGGTTCAAATTTTTCCGAAAAAGATTATAAAAATTAAAATTTAAATAATATATATAAATATTAAATATTTAATTATAAATACCCGTAAATATTACTTATATAGTTTATTATATTATTATTATTATTATTATTATTATTATTATTTAATTTCAATTGAAGTTGTTGATTGTGAAGGGGATTTGTGTGTGTATTTGAACAAATTTGGATTGAATCAACTGGTCTGCCGCCTTCGCTAATCCCGTTCTTGATTACTTGTTTTTGTTTACTGGTGAGACAGGCAGGCAGGCATGCAGGCAGGAATTGAGGGTCGCACGTTGTCTCCGCCCTTCCTAGGATGACGTCACGAGAGGGGGCGGAGCCAAATTGCCGATGAGCGTTGGTGGCGGCCGCTTATCAGGCGCTGCCGGCCCATCCATCAGTTGGTGTTTGGCCGCGATGGGAAGAAAACGGGAAGGGATTATTATGGACACACACAATCTCGGTACGAAAAGAAGACCAGCGCAATTGTATAAATTACCAGCCATTCATTCACGTGAGTTTATTATAATAATATAATTAACAAACGTTCACCAAAATAAATAAACAAAATTCTTAAATATTATTTATTCTTTTATTATTTATATATTAATAATTGTTTAGTTATAAAATAATATTATATTAAAAGTAAATAAATTGATTTTAAATATATTTAAATATTAAATTAAATTCATTTATATATTCTCCAATGATAAAGATTTATTTTGTATGACATATTTTTGAAAAAAAAAAAAAATAGTATAATCACCGTTTTTGTTTTTTAAAAAATTTGAAATTTATATAATAATAACTATAATACGAGTACAATAAACAACAAACAATTATTAATACATAAATTTTAATAAAACCATTTGAATCATTTAATTTATGAAATATAAATAAAAATTTTATTTAAATTTCCAAAAAATAAAAAAAATTAATCAAAGTAATAAATTTAAAATATTCTTATTAGAAATATATTTTTTATTTATTATTATTTTTTTTTTTTTTTTGTTTTTTATATAAAACGTTAAAATTTGATCCTCTTTTTATTATTATGAAAATTGTAAATATAAATACCTATAATTTTACAATTATTATATATTTAAATTGTATTGGATCAATTTCGATTAATTAATGATTTTCAACCTTTATTTATAATACCTATTATAGGAGTATAGGAGTATAGGTATATATACCAAGATAATAAGCACATACATATTATTAATAGGCACTTGTTACTTCAATTAAATATTATAATATTTAATTTACAATGTTTATGTAATGTCCTTTCCATTTATATATAGAATAATCAAAACAATAATATTTAAATCTTAACATATTCTATGAAACGATAAGAAATATTATTTATTGAATTATTTCAAATAACAAATGAAGATAAAAAGTTAAATAATTATGTATCCGATCAGGCTTAATCCTTCTAAAGGACATATATTTATTTATCACAGTGTTATGCTTTAAGAATTGCTTCCGCGTATTATAATAATAAAGAATATATTATTTGAGAAAAGATTTATCTCAAAAGGTCAGAATTATTTATTATAGATAGAAAATTGGTAATGTTTTTTTGTATTCAACAACTCAGTAGAGAAGATCAATGTGAAATTGCAAAAAATTTTAAATGCACTGATTTTCGAAAAGTACATTTATTGTGTTGGTTGGATCACAATCAATTAATTTGAAAAAATAAATCAAGATATTTGATATTATAATTAAATTGATCTTATTATTTTATTTTATTTTTATCGCAATTGTAATACGAGGGTGGGGTGAAAAGTTTCCGGTCTGACCAAGAAAAACGATGTTTTTAATTTTTTTTTTTTTTTTGCTTTATTTTTAAACATAATCTCCATCAACACTGATACATATCTCATAACACCGTTCTAATTTAGTTAATTAATTTAATTTAATTTAATTCTCATCAACAGTTATGAATCGACGCAAAAATTCGTTTGGATTACGCCTACAGTGCCAAATTGTCGATAGAAATGGTTTTTCGAAGCAGTTTTTGGTTTAACGTTAGCAAACGCGGCACCCACGTTGCACGCAGCTTCCCATGTTCAAATGGTTGTACAAAATATTTCGCACACTTTCAGCTGACATCGTACAAAAAAAAAAAAAAAAAAAAAAAAAAAAATTTAAAAACATCGTTTTTCTTGGTCAGGCCAGAAAGTTTTCACCCCACCCTCGTATAGGCACTTATATAATAATATTAACTTAAAACTTAACTTTTAACTAATTTAATGTTTTCAATTCAAATATATATTATTTAAAAAATGATATTAATTATAATATGATGATGATGATGATGATGAGGATGATTGACTTATCAATTTTTTAAATTTTTTCTTACTTTTTTATAATAAATGGGATATTAAAATAGAAATTTTGTTTTTTTAATTTTTAATCATGATATATGTTTGTCTATACTATTTTTAAAATATTTTTTTAAAGTATATATAAATATATATCAACACTTTTATTTTAATATTAATAATTATTATATTAGTTATTTTTCTCTTATATATATATATATATATATATATATTATTATTATTATTTTATTTTTATATTTTAAAAAAAATTTAATTTTCAAAAGAAAAAGATAAATAACCATCAAACATTATAATTTTTCACTCTCAATCTTTTAATCTTATCTCAATCTCATTTTATCTAAGAAACATATGATTGAAAGATAAGCCATTCTATCCTTTATCTTTTTTTTATCTTTATATAATTATCTATGACATGAATTATTGTTTTTTAACATCTATAAATTTATAATATGATAATAGAACATCAATTTTAATTTATATATATTAATAAAATTAAATACTAGGTAGATAGAATAGTAAATATTTAATAGAAAAATTTTCCTTGTAATTGTAAATTAATTTTCTCTTGTTTTTTTAATGTTCTTCAATGTTCAATAAACAAATGTTAGTACACAATCAACAACAACTTCCTGAATTATAAATTAATTTCATTTAAGGGAAGGTATTGTTTTCATTCCAAATTTTACATGTGGAGATTTTTACATATCTCCACGAATCATGCATTTTCTTAACAGAAAAATGTATTTTTAGCATAATGTCTGTTCGTCTGTCCGTCCGTCCATCTGTCGGTCCGTATAGATGTGTACAGCTTGAACGGCTCAACGGATTTTGATAAAATTTAGTATATTTCTTAATGCATCAGTAGCATGAATTCATCAACTTTTGGTGTATATCCGAAAACCGTAAGGGGTAGTTTACAAAGTATTAATTTTATATTCATTGTCGGAAATTTGTTATTACATTAAACTAACGGGTGAAATAATATATATATATGTATATATAATGTTGTTTATAATTATTTTTAAATCGTCGGTCAGTTCTGTTCCTGACCGCAGCTCATTTTTATATTAATAAAATAAAAATAAAAATAAAGTCACTATGATAAAACTTCAAAAGTTCCCCGACATTGATTGTCAAGATTCCAGATTGAAAGCAACCCAAAATTAATTATTCATAAATATTATATCTCTACTCACAATTACTATAATAAGAAAAATTTAATCCCTAAATAAAATATATTATTTGATGTTATAATTTGATATAATATTCTTTAATTTTCATTTTATTATACATTTCTTTATTATAATATGACATATAATGTATAATAATATGATAAATGCAACGTAATCTAAAAATAGATATGTGAATATATATAAAAAGTAAAATATATTGTTTTCATTTACCTATATATGAGTACACAATTTGTATTGATTTGATTATATTTTTACTATCTCGCCAGAAACGAAAATTTTCGATGTTGAGATTTTGATGTTTTTATACGTTTTGAAGGTTCCTGAATCACTTTCACTAAGAGGTTGATATAATTGCTATATATAGAATTTCAGCTTGATTGAATCTCTGAAAGTACCAGAATTAATTTTTTAACACTGCAAATCTCACGCGCCAACACGTGATGTGGTGCCATCAACAATGAGCCAAACATGCGCTGATTTAATAAATATTATTTATTAATTTTAATTTATAATTAAACTAATTAAATTTAATTTAAATATATATTATAATATATGTTAATTAATCCAATTCAAATTTGCGAGATAGTCGAGTGGAGACACTCCAGATTTTTTTTTAGCGGTTGTCAGTTGCAGCAACAACAGCAGCATCAGTAACAACATTCCTATTTGAATTGTTAAATCCAAGTTTTATTAAATCCATACATTATACTTTTGTGTTGCATTGAACAATGGCAAATAAAATGTTGAATAAATCTACAAATGACCTCCTAACTTGTCAATAAATTCAAATTGGACGTTATCAGGCGAGTGTCTTTGAATGAGTACCCACTTTCATGAGTTTAAATCGTTCTTTAAAAAAAAAAAAAATCTGGTGTGTCTCTACTCGACTATCTCGCAAATTTGAATTGGATTAATTAACATATATTATATATTTTTAAATTAAATTTAATTAGTTTAATTATAAATTAAATATAATTAAATTGAATTAATTAATTAATTAAAAAAAAATTTAAATTTAAAGTTTAGAATTGTTATTCATTTAAATTAATTAATTAACATATATTAAATTTAAATCTACATAAAACCTTTGCCTTCATTTTTAAGTCAAAATTTAAAAAAATAATTCTGGTACTTTCAGCGATTCAATCAAGCAGTTTTATACAATTTTTAATCATGTGAAAAACTATCAAACATATATCTTTATTTTGACGGTCACTTCAGAAGAAAAAAATTCAAAACGTTGATAGAAAACTAGGAATTTTGAATAATGCCCATGTATCCAATTTCATGATTCTAGCTCAAACCGTTAAGTAAAAAAACAAAACAAAACTTGCTAATACTCTATCGAAAACGAAATATTTGCTCTATAACTAAAATCGAATGAAATTAGATTGGTACGACCAATGGAATTTATATTAACTATGAGATTGCCTTGTTAAGTCAAAAAATCAAATGATTATGGGAAGGTGTATAAGAAAATGTTTTGATTAAAATTATAATATCAACATTTATGTAGAAAGGTTTAGCTAGTTTCGCATATAAGCCCACACAAATAAGGTAATAAATAAGGTAGTAAAATTAAAAAAAAAAATAGATCCAACATTTTTACTTTTCAAAGTTTTAATAAATAATAATTTTATTTTTTTTTTTTGGTATAATTTATAAAACTAAAATAAATAGTTAGAAACCATTTTAAATAAAATCAATAATAATAATAATAATAAGAAGAAGAAGAAGAAGAAGAAGAAGGAAGAAAATGAGAATTAAAAATGACCCTATCGTATGAACTTTGTGATTTGATAAGGAATCATAATATGTATTTACTTTAATTTACATACGAGTTTATATTATATATTCTATGGTATGTAAATGGGTAACATTCTAGAATATACACTACAACTATTCGGATGAGATAATAGTATTTGTCCACAAAAATTTAAATACAAGATTTCAAACGGAAATATTCCAAAAATATTATTTACAGAAATTATTTTATCATCTATCTATCTCTCTGTCTCTCTTTATCTCTCTCTCTCTCTCTCTATATATATATATATATATAAAGCATAGGTTCCCAAAGTGGCCTATATAGACCCTTGGGGATCTATTTCAAGCTCCTGGGGGTCCGCGGCAGCGAATAACAAATTTGGGGGTCCATGAAATGAAAATGGGGGTTTATGGGGGTCCAGGTGTTTTTCCGACTCTTAAGGTAAATTGTTTTCCGACATGGCTTTTGAAACATTTTTTGATTTTTTTCCAATATGTCTCTAAAAAAAAAAAAAAAAGAAAATCGTTTTTAAAATCAAAATCAATTTAGGGGGGCTACGACACAAAAAAGTTTGGGAACCTATGATATAGAGAGAAGGAGAGAATAATATAAAACTATAAATAATGCAAGTTTCTATTTAAAATGGATGATGATATTCTACTGTCGTTTTAGGATTTTAAAATTGTATTTGATACCAATTCCAACTATTTAAATTAAATCATTATCAAATTATATTTTTTTTTAAATAACTTTCTATTTGTGATTTTATTTATAATATTTTATTAACAATTCTATTAAAGATAAATATTTACTCCTATATTTTATAATTTAGAGATTATTTTGGTAGAATGGGTTCTCTCTCTCTCAGTTTAAAAAGAATGAATTAATAATTTTTTATTTATATAGTTTATATATGTTATAGATTTTCTATTATATGTTTGTTATTATTTATTTAGATTGACACAATTGACTTTGTATTTGAGAAAGGATTGTTATTCAATTAAAGATTATATATTTTATTTATTCAGTTTGTTAGCCACATAAAGGACGTACATGTAAAGATTGTGGTTGTTGATAATTAAGAGTACACCAGTGCCATCCTTGAAGCAACTAAATAACTAATAACTAATTGTTAGATCACACACTACATGAATACCATTATTTTATTTTATTTTTTATTATTTTAAATTCTCTCTCTCTCTCTATTTTACATTAATTTTTATAATTATCCTGGTTAATGATGTTATTATAAAAGTAATCGTATACCAATATATAAAATCTATCTATCTTTTTTATTGTTATTATTTATTTAATATTATGATTTTAATTTCTTTCAAAAAATATGTTATTATGTATTTCTTTTAAAAAATTTAATATATCTAACTTTCTTAATGAAACAGAATACTCTTCTTATTCTCGTCGATTGTCTATTTTAATCTGGACAGTTGTTGATAATATACGTATGCCCGATTTGAGTATTAGTGTGTTTTTGGTAGGATTGGAACGAAATTATACACTATAAAGTGCTTGACGATCGTTTGGACCGGTTCTCATCTGTCTATATTATCAAAACGGAATCGTTCAAGTCACCACTTTGTTGTTTCATTAAATACTGTATTGAGTCCATGAACAGTACAAATTTTTGCAATCGCTTGCTTCGCTGTTTTTTTAATCGTATTGTTAGTTGTAGTGGAACTGAAAAATATGTATCGAATTTTCTCTTTTCTTTATACACCCCTATCCTGAGCTACAACCATCTAACTCTTACTCTCTCCCATCTCTCTCACGTCCCTTCCTACAATGTCCACCAACCGGTCTTTCAATCGGTCTCCTCACCATTTTTCGCTATTCTTTCCTCTCCGATTCTAGCCACGTGTTCTGCCCAACGCAGCATTCTCGATTTTATAATTCTAACTATATCTGGATTATATATATATATATATATATAGTACCGGGACCCCGAGCCTCGGCTCGGTAATTAAGTTAAACAAAAATGATTAATTATTGTCGAGTTTCTCTGTAAATATTAATACCTGGGACACCGAGCTCTCGCTCTAGTTTGATTTAATAAATTAAAATATTATAAACATTTTTAGTGGGATTTTCTCAGGGAGGTAGGGAGCCCAATTCATTTAACCATCCATGTTGCATAAGGCATCTTAATTTCTTAACACTCCTTTTTTTAAAATTAGAGGAAGAGAAAGAGTTTCAATTATATTCAAATAGTCTATATATTCTATATATCAGTATTTTTTTTTCAGAATTTAATACCAAGTTGATTTTCAAAATTTTCTATTCTTTATGCATATGATTGTGTTAAAATTTAAACAAATTCAAATATATATATATATATATATACCTGCATATATTGGTTAGGTGAGTTGGGAATATAAATTTCATTTTAATCAGTATTAGATATAGATACCTATTATAATTTCATAAAGTTCTGATTATAAGGAAAAGATAATAAATAAAATAAAAATAGTTTAACAAGTCATCTTTTATAAGTACAAGTGAATTGGCGTTATTTTTCTATAAAAATATGAGTTGTGATTATTTATGATTAATTGCTTTCATAATAATTCATAATAAAAGTAGAAGATGTATTAATTAATGCTATAATTAAATTAATTACTTTAGTTATACTGTAAAAAAAAAATTTAAATGTATCAATTAATGTTCAATAAAATAGGTTCATCTATCTAAGCACAAAATTAAAATTAAATGATCAAATTACTTAATAAAATGAAAGACAAATCTATCTACTATCTTAGATCATCGTTTCTTCTATTCTTATGGATTCTATAAAAAAAAAAAAAAAAAAAAGAGCTGTGGCCATGCACAGAAATTCGACCTACGTTTTGAAATAAATTAATTTCCAAATAACATTATACTAGTATATATATATATATATATATATATATATATATATAAATTATAAAAAAAAATATTTTTAAAACTTGAAGTAAAATGACTAAATTATATTATTTTGGTTTTTATTTTTAATTTAATTACTAAATTATTAATTACTACTATATTTTAAGTGAAAAATTTCCGACAATGAATATAAAATTAATACTTTGCAAACTACCCCTTCCGGTTTCCGGATATACACCAAAAGCTGATGAATTTATGCTACTGATGCATTAAGTAAATATATCCAATTATATCAAAATCCGTTGAGCCTTTCAAGTTATACACGTCTATACGGACGGACGGACAGACATCATGCTTCGTGGAGATATGTAAAAATCTTCTTATGTGAAATTTGGTGTGAAAACAATAACTTTCCTTCTTATCGTCCGGTCAGCAAAAAATTGTAAAATATATTCCGTTTAAAAAAAAATATACATTATTATTATTATTATTATTATTATTACTTAATGTTGATAATTTTGTAAAATAAAAATTTATATTTTGAATTGATTTATAATGAAATAATTTATCATTAATGGATATAGACTTAATAAACTTTTCTACTTGCTACCTTAGCTAAGTCTTAGTAGTTAAGTTGTCTAAAATAAATTTTATTTTATGAAAAAAAAAAAATAAATAAAAAAATAAAGATATATAAATAATTCTTGAGGGATAATCTGAACGGTAGTACAAGTTAGTTTTCTTCCTTCATCCTACCTGTTTTTTTTTTTTTATTCAAGGGCACACTGGTAAAGAAATATGACTTAAAGTCACACACCAGTGAATTGTATATAAATACTTATATAAAATAGATGCATTCATTGTTCTGAGATGATTTATTCGTTGAAATCTTTAAGGCAAAGCAAACCTCTTTCTCCGTTCTCTTCATTCTAAACGCGATGCCATTGTTTTATTTATTGCCTCCTGATTAACTACAATATTCAAAGTTATCGTTTCGAAGACTTAAATAATTCATTCATTTGCCATTTACCATATTTGATTAGTTTAATCTTGAAAAGAATTGAAAAATACACAATTACACTCTTAAGAAAGTCGGATTATTCTTTTTTTAAATATAACTACTATTGTATTAAAATAACGGATCAACTTCATTTGTTTAAATTCTATGGGGATCCTTTCTCTCTCTCTCTCTCTCTCTCTTTCTCTCTATAGCTTGTGAAAGCAAAAAAAAAAAAAATTAAAAAAAAAATAATTTAAATATTTAATAATTTTTAATCATCTCTCTATCTATCTATCTATCTATCTATCTATCTATCTATCTATATATATATATATATATATAACAGCGCTTCTGATGGCGAAACATTGAACTAAGAAAATATATTAATTATGACTTATCTAAGATGCAGGACTTTGATCACCTTAAATAAATTAATTAGAAAAACTATGAAATTGGTTTGCATCGAATAAGGACTTTAAAATCGATTTATAATGATGTTTATTATAATTATTTAAGGTTAGATTTTGTATAAATTAGGAATCCGATTCACTCTAAAATGCAGAGAATTTTATTAATTTAATTTTATAATATATAAAAATAAAAATGTACATAAAATGTATAATAAAATAGGTCTACCTAAAATGCAGAGAAATTGATTTTAAAGTCCTTATTCGATGCAAACCAATTTCATAGTTTTTCTAATTAATTTATTTAAGGTGATCAAAGTCCTGCATCTTAGATAAGTCATAATTAATATATTTTCTTAGTTACATATATATATATATATATTAATTAATTAAAGTACCAGAATTAATTTTTTAACACTGCAAATCTCACGCGCCAACACGTGACGTGGTGCCATCAACAAAGAGCCAAACATGCGCTGGTTTAATAAATATTATTTATTAAATTTAATTTATAATTTAATTTAATTTAAATTAATATATGTTATTTAATCCAATTCATTTTGCGAGATAGTCGAGTGGAGACACTCCAGATTTTTTTTATTAATAAACTTCCATTGTAACTACACGTTTTGCACTTTATTTCAATCCAATATCTTTAAAATTGACAGTTTGACAAGTAGTTTAAAACCACCCGATCCATCTACGCCACCCTGTACTTCCTTATATTTAATATCAAATAGTAATCTTTAAAGTTTTTTTTTGTTCAATTAAAAACACGAACATCAATTTAAAATAAAAACAAACCAAAATATAAACATATACAAATAACCAAGATGAGATTAAAAGCAAGAAAGACGGTTTTGTGATTAAAATTTTAAATGCAAAAAAGAGTGATTCTCATCAATAGGATGATATTTATTGTAGATAAAACACAAGATTTGACATTTCAATATGGTTTCTTAATTAAAAAAAAAAAAAAAATTATTAAAAAATCAATAATAGGGAGTTTAAAATGTGCAAATGAAAATTTGTTTATGCCTTCGAGCTTTTCTATTTTAGAGTATAGATTGAATGTATTTACTTATCAGATTAAATTTATCATCACGAATCAAATATCACAATGACAATATAAAAGAAAGAAACTTGAAATCATTATATCGAAAAAATAAATATTGATAATTGGATATAATATATATAATATAAATATAAACCAATTTTTTCCAAATAATATTTAGTATAGGATTAGAGAGAGAGAGAAAAGCAAGAATGAGAGAGAGAGTTTATATAAGAGGTAGGAATTTATATATATATATATAAAATATAATAAAACAAAATTAGAAAAATATAACACTTGTTTTTCGAAAATAAATAAATATACAA
The DNA here is from genome assembly GCA_963082975.1 of Labia minor. Classification (NCBI taxonomy): domain Eukaryota; kingdom Metazoa; phylum Arthropoda; class Insecta; order Dermaptera; family Spongiphoridae; genus Labia; species Labia minor. The sequence continues at coordinate 89,572,126 of OY720345.1, forward strand.
TAACAAAAAATAAAATTTTGTAAATTATTCCGATTAAATTTGTTAAACTTATAATATTTAATACATCGATATACCAATCACTTGTATTAACTGTATTTATGTTAATCGGCAATGGAACAACAATTTTAATTTAGGTAATTATTTACAAAACGGAAATCCCCAGGAATTTGGATGAAACTTTTCCTGTGGATTCCTTGTTTAATTCCAAAGAAACATCTTCTAGTTTACAAGATAAAAATTATTAAAATTTACATATAAATCCATTTACATTCTATTTAGCTAACATGTTTTATTCATTTGGTTAGCAGAGGGCTCCACTAATTTCTGATTATTTTTTTTTCGTTTCGAGTTGGATATAGAAAAATTATTTAATTGATTAATTTTTATATATCCAAAGACAACTGAAAAAAAACCCGAAAATTAGTGAATAAGTGAATTATTCTTGAGAGCAAATGCATAAAATAATTATTAAGTTGGCTGTCAAAATGAATGTTAATGGGCTAATTATATGCGAATTTGAATAATTTTTATCTTGAAAACTAGAAGAGATCGGGAAAAATTTTATAAGAAAAGTTTCTTTGGGATTAAACAAGGAATCCACAGATAAAATTTCATCTAAATCCCTGGAGATTCCATTTTTATAAATAATTACCACATTTTCAATGTTATCTACTAGAAGGTATCTCATAGTATTTATTATCTCTGTCTCAGTGGCTCTACGGAACTCGAAAGTTCTTGGCCGCAGCAACCACTTATCTCCAAGTGTAGGTATATCTTTCTTATTTTAAAACACTGTAAAACACACACAACTTGATTGACCAAACACAAAGCTGTTAATGATTATGTTAAGTTTTGGAAAGCGTTATGTTTCCAGATTCGACTCTTACAAAAGGGTGACCAAACGTCCCGTTTTTCCGGGATTGTCCCGTATTTAGGTGCTCTGTCCCGGCGTCCTGAAAAAGTCTTCGGGACAGCCTTTTGTCACGTTTTTTTAAATATTTAGAACATTTCTTACTTTTTTCAAAATTTTTTCAATTTGCTTCTAAAAAAATAAGCTGGAATGTCTCCACTCGACTATCTCGCAATTTTAATTGGATTAAATAAGATAATATATCATATTTAAATTAAATTTAATTAATTATAAATTATAAATAATAAATATTAAACCAGCGCATGTTTGGCTTTTTATTGATGGCACCATGGCACGTGTTGGCGCGTGAGATTTGCAGTGTTAAAAAATTAATTCTGATACTTTCAGCAATTCAATCAAGCTGAAATTCTATATATAGCAGTTTTATACAATTATTAATCATGTGAAAAATTATCAAACATATATTTTTATTTTTACGGTTACTTTAGAGGAAAAAAAATCAAAACGTTGTAGGTAATGACCCTCTTCCGGTTAAGCTACATTTCTCAAAAGTTGATAGAAAACTATGAATTTTGAATAATGTCCATGTACCAAATTTCATCATTCTAGCTCAAACCGTTTTTGCGTAATCTTGTCTACATACATACACACACATACACACACACACACAGACATTTATCTCAACCTTAGATTATGATTCAGGAACCTTCAAAACGTATAAAAACATCAAAATCTCAACATCGAAAATTTTCATGATCGCAATACTATCTCTGGCGAGTTAGTAAAAAGGTAAACCGTTTGTCCCGATTTGGTGTTTTTGAAATATGGTCACCCTACATCATGAGATGATCATGGATGGCACACTAAAAAAACTGTGTTTAAATATTTCAAATTGAAAATTAAATTTTTTTCACATGTTTAATGGATTAAACATTCCAAATAAATACACTTTAATTTGAATTTCTTGTTTTAATGAAATTATTAATTATATATTTTATGTCGTGATATTTTAAAAATAAATTTGAATATTTTTCATTTTCATATCTATTTTTATAACGATTTTTTTTAATATATATATATATACAGTAGAACCTCGATAACTCAAAAACCTCTATAACTTCAAAAATTGATTGTTCCTTTCCAATCATAGCCCAAAACCTCAATAACTTAAATAAGTAATTTCTGTATTGCCCCTCAGAACATGAATTCTTGAAGAAACAAGAATCCGGAGAAAGTCTTCAATGTAAAAGACGAAAAATTACCGAATTCCCTAATTTAGAACAATGCCTGTTTAAGTGGTTTAAACAGTGTCGAAACAAAAACATCAGTGTTAGTGGACCCATACTGAAAGAAAAAGCTGAAGAGTTCGCTAATTCGCTGAAAATCAAAAATTTTAAAGCCAGCAATGACTGGTTAGAGAATTTTGACTTTAACTTATCGAGGTTCTACTGGATATATATATATTAATTAATTAAATTAATTTAACTAAATTAGAACATCGTTATGAGAAATGTATCAGTGTTGATGGCGATTATGTTGAAAAATATAGCAAAAAAAAAAAATTTATTTTAAATCAATATTGGAACAATTTTGATTTGTGAATTCCATTTTTTAATATAAGTAATACTTTCAATGAGAGATTTCATTGGAAATTTCGTTAATATTCTAGCATAGATAATCTAAAATCAAAAGGATTCTTTTATAACCTAGCAGATAATTTTAAAATTATAAATGATATGAGATCAATTCACAAAGAAACTTGTTGATTAAATTTATTAATGAATCACATTATTCTTGGAATTTGTATAATATTAAAAACAGAAATATATACTACTCTTTCTTGATTATACTAGATATTCATTGAAATTGAAATTTTAAAATTTTTTTTTTTTAATTTGAAATTTTTTAAAAATAAAATTATTTATATAACCGATTCTTATAATAAATATTTAAAATTGATAAAATTTTATTTATCTATCAATAATCTAAAAAAATAAAATAAAAAAAAATCAATTACTAGTAGGTATATATGAACATAAAATTTTAACACAATATTAAGTATTTAAAACTATATTTTTTGTAAGCATTTAGAAAATAAATAAATTAATAAATTATTTAGAATTTGAAATTTTTTTTGTATCAATCCTTATGTATTTTCAGTATATATAGTATATAAAGTTTATTTCACAGTATTTAAGGCAGTGATTCTCAACCTTTTTTTTTTACTGCGGCATACTTTTAAGGGTTTAAAAATTTGGAGGCACACAAAGAAAATGATAAGTGTAAAAGTTTATCATATTGAAAAAAGTGGTTCTAAAAACGGTTTACCATTTTTTTTAGAACCAAATTGAAAAAATTTCGAAAAAAGTCGGAACTGTTTAAGAGCCTCATAATCTCGCGGCACACTACAGTGGTTGAGAATCACTGTCCTACGGTGTTATTGGGGAAAAAATTATAGAAATTAGTCTACAAGTTTTTGTGTCAAGTGCAAAAATTTGATTTTTATATTCATTTTTATAATCATCTCGATAAAGTAGTTTACCGCGGCACACTTTTAACGGTTTAAAAATTTGGCGCACACAAAGTAAAAGATAAGTGGAAAAGTTTACCATATTGAAAAAAAGTGTTTTTTTTTTTAGAACCAAATTGAAAAAATTTAGAAAAAAGTCGGAAATGTTTAAGAGCCTCATAATCTCGCAGTGGTTGAGAATCACTGATTTAAGGTATAAGTATCCATATTGAAAATGTTAAAAATATTATAATAATCAAAAGTTTTACGGAAATCTAAATAAATATTATATATATTATATAAAAGTGTAAATTTTATTTTTTTTTTATTTACTTATCTTATATTAATGATTCCAACTCTGGTTAATTCAACTCGAGATCAACATAAGCATTTAAAAATATAAAAAAAGGATTAAAGTGTATGTTTGAGAATACCTGTGTATGCTAATTTGACAATAAAATCATTTTTTTTTGTTTTCCTCATTTTAATTTCAAAACAATAAAAAATACACACACACACAAACTGAACTGCTTTATTGTCCAATTAGCGATCATATAACAAGCATGAATACGATACAAATAAATCAAAAAGTAACCATCAACAAATCAACACTTAATTATTCTCCTCTTCTACCAAAGAAGAGCTCTCGCTCGATTTATCTTTATATTAGAGATATTATATAAATTAAAATACAACTTGACATAATTATATTATTCGTTTATATTATTTCGATAGAGAATAAATTATTAGATGCTTTAATGGTGAATGAGGAAGCAGCGGGTGGCAAAAAAGCAATATTCCAATGCTTCGAGAAGGAGAGTCCCAAATGATAAACGAACCGCCGCTTTGAAACTTAATTTATCATTTATTAATGGGAACCTTGAATATATATATACAATATATTGTATAGATTATTAGTACTTTTTAGGCAGAATAAAAAAATAAAAAAAAAACAATAATAATTATCAGGATTTATAAATTTCATATATTCTTAATTTTTGGGCCAATTTTTCGCAATTCTTTCCTCTCCTATTCTAGCCACGTACCCTAAAGTACCTAATTTCTTAGATAAATTAATGATTATTCAAAAAAAATGTTAATTCAATCTTCAATTTATTTGTTGTTGTAAACCTTATCCTACTAAATAATACAATTTATAAATTTCGTGTATGAGATCAATGGTATAAATTTTTAGTTATATTGTGGACCTCACACACTGGGAGGAAATGGGAGGGGGGGGGTGACAAATACTTGGTGGTCATACTTTTTGGAGGTTATAATTATAAATAATTTGAATCTGATAAAAACCATACATTTATAATTATTTATTGAAAAATTCATTTGTTTTTTTTCTCTCTTCTCCCATTCTAGCCACGTGTCCTGCCCACCGCAGCCTTCTCGATTTTATAATTCTAATTATAATGATTAGAAAAATAAAAATACAAATTTATTTAATTCAATAATTTTGTGAATTAATAAAATAATTAAAACAATTTTGTATTCATTGTCCAACGTGATTGCATCGTGATTGGGCGAAGTTATCTTCATTTTTCGAAATTATCTTCATTTAACTTTGAAAAATTATTTAAATGATCAAGTCGCCCCTTATTATTTTTATTATTAGCTTTTTTCCACTTTTGCCCCCAAGGAGAATCGAGGAAGAAGGGGGGGGGGGAGCATTTTGGGACGGCCATTTGCAATTACTGTCTTACGATTATGAAACAGTTTCTCACAAGAATTCAGAAGTTGTAATATAAGTGAATTAACTATAAGAACAGATATAAATATTTATTTAATGTCTAACTGAAAGAAATTGTTTTTGTGGTTTTAATTTTAAATAAATAATAATTACTATTTAAAAAAAAAAATCATTTAGAAAGAAAGTTTAAAGTGTAATAGTTGTATTTTTTAGTGTCATGACTGGATCAACAAAGAATTTATTACATTAAAATCACAATAATATATGTAATAATAATTTTATTGAATTTTTTTTTTTTTTTACTCGTAAAGCATATCATAGTTCTAGTACAGTGATTCTCAACCACTGTGCCGCGCACTTTAGTGTGCCGTGAGATTGTAAGGCTTTTAACCCTTTGCACTCGTATTTTTGTCTGAGAAGAGTACCCACCAACTGGGAATTTTTTTTCATAATCGATTAGGATAAAATTATTTTTATGAGAACATATTACTTTTCAACTTTAAGGTTTGATCTGGTTCAAATCTCAAAATACAAAATTTTCATCCCTGTTTACAACCCCTTGAACAGGAACAATGAAAATCAAATATTTAATATTTAAATATTTATTTTTTATTTATAGAATGGTCATCTTGTAGATGAATACCGATAGCTAATGAACATGTTCATATATTTTATGATCCACTTTCTGACAAATTTTTACCTACCAAAGATAAGATACTTGTGCCGATGCGGCGATAAAAGAGCTAGAGATACAATGTCCCCTGTACGGGGACATACGAGTGCAAAGGGTTAAACATTTCCGACATTTTTTTCTAAATTTTTTCAATTTGCTTCTTAATTGAATTTATTGACAAGTTAGGAGGTCATTTGTAGATTTATTCAACATTTTATTTGCCATTGTTCAATGCAACACAAAAGTATAATGTATGGATTTAATAAAACTTGGATTTAACAATTCAAATAGGAATGTTGTTACTGATGCTGCTGTTGTTGCTGCAACTGACAACCGCTAAAAAAAATCTGGAGTGTCTCCACTCGACTATCTCGCAAATTTGAATTGGATTAATTAACATATATTAATTTAAATTAAATTAAATTAATTAAATTATAAATTAAAATTAATAAATAATATTTATTAAACCAGCGCATGTTTGGCTCTTTGTTGATGGTACCACGTCACGTGTTGGCGCGTGAGATTTGCAGTGTTAAAAAATTAATTCCGGTACTTTCAGCGATTCAATCAAGCTGAAATTCTATATATAGCAGTTTTATACAATTATTAATCATGTGAAAAATTATCAAACAAATATTTTTATTTTTACGGTCACTTTAGAAGAAAAAAAATCAAAACGTTGTAGGTATAATGACCCTCTTCCGGTTGAGCTACATTTCTCTGGCGAGATAGTAAAAACAACAAAACGTTTTTGGGACTAGGCTCTTAAACATTTCCGACTTTCTAAATTTTTTCAATATGGTTCTAAAAAAAAATGCAAACCATTTTTAGAACCACTTTTTTCAATATGGTAATTTTTTACACTTAACTTTTTCGTTGTGTGCCGCCAAATTTTTAAACCGTTAAAAGTGTGCCGCGGTAAAAAAAAAGGTTTAGAATCACTGTTCTAGAAAGATGAAAGTACCATTTGGAACTTACAATAGTAATTCAAGTGAGCCACCTGACACCTGATTAATATTATAGATAGGAAGTATCTAATATTTAAATAACACTCACAGTAAAAATAATGTGCGAGATAAGATTAAAATAAATTTATGATGAATTCTTGGAGAGGCGTTGTCTTAAATGGGAAGTGAAGTAATACAAATAAATTAAATTAAAACAAATTTCTAAAAGATCCATTCATGATTCATATTTTCTTATTAAATTCATTTTATTAATATTATTATTATTATTATTAAATGGTGCTAAAGTTTAAATAACATAAAAAATAATATAAAAATAAGCGAGAGAGATTAGTAATCAATTAATTGAATTGATAATCCAGATTAAAAAATGAAAGATTTTTTTTATTATTTTGGAAAACCCCTTTATAATTGGCCATAATACGTCAAAAAATAATAAAAAAAAGTATCAAAATTTTAATCACACTTAAAAATATTAACTTATAGATTAGATAAATAATAAAAGATAATAATTAATCGCATATCCGTGGGATTTGAATATTTTCTAAATATTAGAACTAGAATTATTGATGTTTCACATACGTAAATAATGAATAATGATTCAGAAGAAGAAGAAGAATTTTTTTAATACATTAATTCATAAATAAAAAATCTGGAGGGTCTCCACTCGACTATCTCGCAAATTTGAATTGGATTAAATAACATATATTAATTTAAATTAAATTAAATTAATTAAATTATAAATTAAAATTAATAAATGATATTTATTAAATCAGCTCATGTTTTGCTCATTGTTGATAGCACCACGTCACGTGTTGGCGCGTGAGATTTGCAGTGTTAAAAAATTAATTCTGGTACTTTCAGCGATTCAATCAAGCTGAAATTCTATATATAGCAGTTTTATACAATCTTTAATCATATGAAAAATTATCAAACATAGATCTTTATTTTTACGGTCACTTTAGAGGAAAAAAAATCAAAACGTTGTAGGTAATGACCCTCTTCCGGTTGAGCTACATTTCTCAAAAGTTGATAGAAAACTAGGAATTTTGAATAATGCCCATGTACCAAATTTCATTATTCTAGCTCAAACCGTTTTTGAGTAATCTGGCGAGATAGTAAAAAAAATGTTTAATAAGTATTTAAAATGTGGAAAAAAATTAAATTAGGAAAGAGAGAGACTAGAAATGGTTAAAATTAAAAAAAAAAAAAAAATAAAATGAAAATTAAAAAAATATCTAATATATTTAATTTCTTACAATTTATAAATTTTTTAAATGTAAAGATAATCTTTTATCAAAAGTTTTTTCTTTTAATATAGAAAAAAAAAATAGTTTTAGATTTTATATACAACTAGCTGATCAGAGCGCCTTCCAGGCGCTCTTCACACCTAGACGGGGGCTCCGCCCCCTGTACCCCCGAGTGATACATAGTATTTGGTTGAAAGTCTGTATGTAAAAGGTTTTCATCCATTTTGTTTCAATCAGTATAAGTAGATAAGACATATATTTGTTTTCTTAGAAAATATATATTTTAATTTAATCAGTAAATTAATTATATATTATTATTGTATATGTTATATTTATCTAACTCTGTGTCTATACAGTTTTCGAAAGTTCTTAGCCGCAGCATCCACTTTTCTCTAAGAGTCCCTATCCTGAGCTACAACCAAATCCTACCCTGTCCCATCTCTCCCATGTCCCTTCCTTCATTGTCCACCCACCTTGATCTTTGGTCTTCCACCGGATGTTTCCCAATATTTGCATGTGTCTGCATACATATCTACGTATATGATAACTGAACACTTAATAATAATAATAATAATAATGTATTAAATGAATATAATTGAAATTTTAGTTTTAATTGCACTTTTTTTTGGTTTTTATTTTTATTTATTTTTATTGGAATTATTACAAATAATAATAATAATAATAATATACCGTTTAATATGTGAAAATAATAATAATAATAATAATAATAATTTATTAAATTAATATAATTGAAATTTTATTTTTTATTATTACATTTTTATTTTTATTTTTTACCGACCGACGATAGTAAGGGAGGTATTGTTTTCACACCAAATTTCACATGTGGAGATTTTTACATATCTCCACGAATATTTCTTAATTTAAAATTATATATGTCACCCAGCCATTCATGACGTCACAGCCTGGTCTTACATATATATTACAAATAAAATAAAATTAAAAATATTTATGTTATGTCCATATCTGTTTTTTATTACATTAATAGATATATTAAAATTATTTGAAATTGTTTCTGTAGCTGGAAATTAATTTACTTCAAACCGTCGGTCGGTTCGGACCTGGCCACAGGTCAACTTATTTTGTTAATAATTTATTTTTATTTTTTATTTTTTTTTGTTAATAATTATTACATTTTTATTTGTTCGAAAATTATTTCTACTTTATTAATTGTTAATAGTTATTACATTTTAATTAACAGTTTTCGGAATAAGTATATTCTCTTATTTTATAGAGATTTTTATTGTTTGTCTCAAAAGTCTACCTACAATATTTCATTACCATTGTATGATTCAAAATAAAATTCAAAATATTTAATAGGACATGACATGATCTTAGTATTTTTCCCATCCCAGAATATTTGCTAATATTACATGTTGGAGTTCCAATTACCTGCATATTTAATGGCAATTTCAATGCTGAATATACTTTTAAATAAAAAATTAAAAAAATTTGAAGTAAATGGAATTATTATACTTAATAAATCTATATATAAATTTAATATATATTCAAACAATAATTGAAACAATATAAATAAAACGATTCAATATTTTACTTACATTGTGATTCATATTTCTATTTTTATTACAACTGTTATTATGTGTATGGTATTTTTGACAGTTTAAAAAAAATTAAAAATATTTGAATTTGGAAGATTATATGTAGCGCCATCTGTCGATAGTTTTGTGACACTATAGACTTTTACCAAAAAATTACTAATTAAATTAATTTTGGATTTAATTGAAACAATATAAATAAAACGATTCAATATTTTACTTACATTGTGATTTATATTTCTATTTTTATTACAACTGTTATTATGGGTATGTTATTTTTGACAGTTTAAAAAAAATTAAAAATATTTGAATTTGGAAAATTATATGTAGCGCCATCTGTCGATAGTTTTGTGACACTACAGACTTTTAGCAATATATTACTAATTAAATTAATTTTGGATAAATTAATTTTGGATTTAACTACACTAAAACCTTCCCTGGGATGCCCACAACAATCCCTGAAAGTTTCACCGTAATCGGACGGGTAGTTTTTGAGTCTATAAGAGACAGACACACAGACAGACAGACACACAGACATTGCCTTTTATATATATACAATATTTGTATGTATGAAAGTCATTGTAAATTATTACTAATTTAAATTTGATAAAACTTAAAAAAATGTTTAAATTATTATGAAATATATAATTAATATATTTATTTGTTTTTTTTTTAAGTAAATAAAAATAATATATTATATAATTTTCAACTATCAGATTCTAGTAAAATTCATATATGCATTTTTTTTTTTGTTTTTAAATTTTCGTTAATTGAAAATTGTTACTGATTAAATTAAAATATATTTTAAATAAGAACACAAAAAGAAATGAATGTTTTATGTAATATACTGATTGAAACAAAATGGATGAAAACCTTTTACCACTTGCAACCAAATACAATGTACCACTGGAGACTGCAATACGAAGAATTGCATGATCTCTATGCATCTCCAATTATAGTTAAAATTAAAAAATCGAGAAGGCTGCGATGGGCATGGCATGTGTGACTAGAATTGGAGAAGAAAGAATGCTGAAAAATATATTGGTGGGGAGACCGAGTGGGAAAGACCAATATAGGAAGGGACGTGAGAAAGATATTAAATATTATCAATATTATTGGAGGGTTGCGGCTCAGGATAGGGACACTTGGAGAAATGTGGTTACTGCGGCCAAGAACTTACGAGTTTCGTACAGCCACTGAGATAGATAGATAGACCGATATAGCCATTTTATAGTCATTTAACCATATTAAATATTATCAATATTATTAATTTATTAGATTAAGTAGTATATTATATATATAACATAGTTATACAATATTTATAATCTTCAAAATTTGAAAGAAATAATGAGATGATAATATTAAAACAACACAATTTCAATTTGAAAAAAAAGATAGGAAATAAATATTCATTTTTAAATAAATTTTTATATTTCATCACTAACAAGATTATTAAGAAATTATATTCTTATTAAAATAAATTAAATTTAGAAACAATTAATAAAAATTGAAATGAATTTTTTTTTAAAAGTTCTATAATAGAGCCTATTATATATATATATATATATATATATATATCAGTATATAATCTATATTTTCGAAATGCCCAAAAGAAAGAGGTTTTCTAAATGTGGAATTCTGTAATAAAATAAAAAATAAATTATTGAATAGTTTCTTTTCTTTTAAAGATATCAGTAATTAATATGATAATCGTATCCTTAAGTGAAAGAGAAAAAGAAATATAAAAAAAAAACAAATTCTTTTAAATATCATCTGAAAAAAGACTAAATGAAATTTAAATGAAAATATATGGTCTATCGGTAAATGATGAGAATAAAATGTAGAGAAAAGAAATTAATTTTTAAAAATCAATTAAAACTAATTCTTTTTTTTTCTTCTCTCCTCTTTCTTTCTTTTTCTTATATACAAAGAAGATTTAAAAACTGGAGAGATCACAGATCATAATTCATCGGGCAAACCTCTTCATAAAATTCCTTAACAGGAGAATCTAGTATCGCAATAGCTAACAGAATTTATAATCCTGTTTTGGTAAACTATAAATGTGATAAATTCCTTTGATTTCTTAAAAAGTAAGGGATTCCCTTTTCAGGGAAATCTATAAAATATATATTTCGTGATATAACAAATCAAAAAAAAAAAAAAAACTCACCATATTTACATTGAACTTTGGAAAGAGAAAATAATTTACTTAAGTCACATTTTTATTCCATACAGGGGTTACAATTATTATTATTATTATTAATATTTTTTCGAAATTTTCACTTAAAGATAAGGATTGCTATTTATGGCTTAATATATATATAGAGAGATTACAAAGGCGCCATTGGGTGAGAGGTTAGCCTCGCTGTCTCACATTCACATGGTCCCGGGTTCAAGTCCCGAGCCTGGCAAGGGAATTTCCCTACCTGGGTTTTATGGGACGGAGTCAACCCAGCCTCCGGGATCAACATTGGGGAATAGCTACTTGATAAAAAGTAGCGCCTCCGATCAAGAAAATCAAGATAAAGGTTGAGAGGACCCGTTCTACTGATCATAGGACACCGCATTGATATAACCGACTTGATAGGCGTTGACCTTTAATCTTTAATTTTTTTCAATAAAAATAATAATTTGAAACTGGACATCGAATGCACTTATGTTTCGTATTTCAACTATTCAATAAATAAAACAGTGATTCTCAAAATTGTTTGAACTATTGGATTCATTTTATGGAACTTATCTTAAAATTCCATTATCTATTTAACAATCCAAGGGTATAGGAACCAGTAAATTAAGGTAAGTAACTGAACAAGAGTATTGTAATAATATGTATTAATAATAATAATATTCATATTAATTTAATGGTTTCCAAATCAATCGTGATTCTTTTCAATGCTTTTGTTTATGAATTTTTCGAAATCTGTTATTAAAATTATTAATTTAGAATAAACAATTCCCATGATTTTTTCCTCCAAATGAGATTTATACAAATGCAGTAATCTCATTAAAAAAACGTCAAAATACGTAAATTTCATAAAAACTTTTGTTATAGTACAATTTTCAAAAATATAAATATCTAAATACTTATATACAATATTTTCTATTAAATATAATGAGATTAGATTAGATAGATTTGTTTATTTTACTTATTTGGGTTACCGTCCTTTTTTTAAAAAAAAAAAAATAATTCTTAGCGTTGCGCTAATTTCAATAAATTAAATTTTTACCGACCGACGATAGTAAGGGAGGTATTGTTTTCACACCAAATTTCACATGTGGAGATTTTTACATATCTCCACGAATCATGCATTTTCTAAACAGAAAAAAGTATTTTTAGCATGATGTCTGTCCGTCCGTCTGTCCGTCTGTCCGTCCGTCCGTCCGTATAGATGTGTACAGCCTGAACGGCTCAACCGATTTTGATGAAATTTGGTATATTTACTTAATGCATCAGTGGGATGAATTGATCAACTTTTGGTGCAATTCCGGAAACCGGAAGTGGTAGTATTAGCGATCGACGATAGGAAGGGAAGGGTTATTTTCACACCAAATTTAACATAAGGAGATTTTTTACATATCACCACGAATCATGCACTTTGTATTGGTTTTATCCTCGAGAAAAATCATATTTATTTTTTTTTCTTGATTTAAAATTATATGACGTCATCCAGCCATTCATGACGTCACAGCCTGGTCTTGCATATATATTATAAATAAAATAAAATTAAAAATGTTTATATTTATTATTTATGTATCCCTATCTGTTTTTTATTACATTAATAGATATATTAAAATTATTTGAAATTGTTTCTGTAGCTGGAAATTAATTTATTTCAAACAGTCGGTCGGTTCGGAACTGGCCACAGGTCAACTTATTACTATCTCGCCAGAGATAGTATTGCGATCACGAAAATTTTCGATGTTGAGATTTTGATGTTTTTATACGTTTTGAAGGTTCCTGAATCATTTTCACTAAGGTTGAGAAAAATGTCTGTGTGTGTGTGTGTGCGTGTGTGTGTGTGTGTGTGTATGTATGTATGTAGGCAAGATTACGCAAAAACGGTTTGAGCTAGAATGATGAAATTTGGTACATGGACATTATTCAAAATTCATAGTTTTCTATCAACTTTTGAGAAATGTAGCTCAACCGGAAGAGGGTCATTACCTACAACGTTTTGATTTTTTTTCCTCTAAAGTGACCGTAAAAATAAAGATATATATTATATTTGATAGTTTTTCACATGATTAATAATTGTATAAAACTGCTATATATATAATTTCAGCTTGATTGAATTGCTGAAAGTATCAGAATTAATTTTTTAACACTGCAAATCTCACGCGCCAACACGTGCCATGGTGCCATCAACAAAAAGCCAAACATACGCTGGTTTAATATTTATTATTTATTATTTATAATTTATAATTAATTAAATTTAATTTAAATATAATATATTATGTTATTTAATCCAATTCTCAAATTGCGAGATAGTCGAGTGGAGACACTCCAGCTAATTTCATTAAATTTAGTAAAGAAAGATGTAAATTAGTAACATTTTACAGTAAAAATATCATTTATATATTAATCTTGGTTTAGCTCATTAGATAATTTATTCATTTATTGTATATATAAAATAAATTGTATTTATTACCTGTTAAGAATTTAAGTATAATACAAAAATTAAATTAACATTAAATGAATTCTTTTTCAACGATGTTAGACTCAATTATTATTATATTTCTATCGTAATATGATTTACAATGATAAGAAAAATATTTGACCATTTATTAATATTATATTAGTATTGAGAGTATATATTTTAGATATATTTTAGAACACAGGGGTGTCAAACTCATCAAAAATATTAGAAATAGATTGAAATTTTTTTTAAAAAAGTCGAAAGTGGGCCGCAAATTTTTTTTTAAAAAGTCAAAAATCTGGTCGCTAAAAAAATTTTACCTTTTTTTTAGAGGTAAATTGAAAATATTTTAAAAAAGTCGAAAGTGGTCGCGGGCCGCGAGTTTCATACCACTGTTCTAGAAGAATATACACAAATTTTCAAAATATTCTTATACTTATTTAGAAAGTTGAAAAAGAAATAATCGCGATATTCAATTATTTTGTTTAAAAAATATTTATTCAAAACAATTGAATATTTAAAAGGGCCTCCTCCTCTCCCCATAAAATAGCCCTTCCAAACCTCGCCTTACGGAATTTGGAAAAAGAAATGAAAATGAAAGTTGGCCTTATTAAAAAATAATAATAAGGCGTTTGGTCTGTAAGCCTCTTTGTATCAGCTGAGAGTGCCTTTGATTTTTTGGATTTCGAAATGAAACTACCACATTCGGGGCAACCTGAAATAGAACCTACCTAAGGAACCTATCCAAGGAGATGCATGGTGACCACCAATCGGAGTGGGTTACCAATGCTAATCGAAAAGCCCCTACGCTCCAAAGGTAATCAACAATTTGTTCCTGTTCAGGCTATTCCCATTTCGGAACTGTGCTGATTAACCTTCCCGAATGCCCGTTCCTTCGATCCACCTCAACTGCACTCTCAGCAACACAAAAAAGCACAATTCAGACCTGACATGCAAATCATGCAATCCAACCCTTCCTATTGGCATGGCACTTTTTTTTACCCTCCCACACTTTTCTATTTATTTATTAATTCTAATCTAATTTATGGATTAATAGGAAAAGAGCATGCATCCCTCGATGGAAGTAGGAGGCAACCTCCTGAAAATCCCTAACAACCACATAAATATACCAAAGATTAGCCACCCTTCCCGTAAATCGCATCGAAACCTACCAATTCTAAATACTCTTTAACTCTTCTGCCTCCTTTATCAAAACTCCTCCTTCTTGGAAGAAGTGTTCTGAAATTCCCTAATCTCACTAAATTCTATAATACATTTTAATATTTAATCTTTTCATGAATATTATAACAAAACAAACAAAAATTAATTTAAATTCAATTCAATTTTACTTATTATTAGGTAAGTTAAACTTTACTTGAAATATTATTACATTTACTTTTGTAAATTAATACAAATTTATACCTCATTTAAAAATGTGCCATGCTATATAAATAAATAACGACGATTACTTACATTTGGTGAGCTGTAATGAATGTAAATCATTTCATCATCATCGTCATCAGAAATAGAGAAGATAATTAAGAATTCAAATCAACATCCAGTAGCAGGAACGAAGATTGAAACATGAAATAGAAGTAAAAAAATAACACATTAGACAATAAAATTCTGTTAAAATAAAGAAATTTCAAATTGAATTCAAAATCAAATGAATAATAAATACTGACCTCGGAGTCAATAAAGGGTTGCAATATCTCGCAGATTAGACTCGAAGACCCACTCGAAGACTTGAATAGAATCAATGTCCCATCTCGTTCGCCTAGAAAAATAAGAAATTAAGTAGCATTACTTATTTATATCAAGTAAATTAAAAAAATATATAAAAAATAAAATAAATAATATTATATTATCATTCATAAAATGTATACAGATTTTTTAAAAAATATTATTATATTTCTGAGGTATTAAAATATTTACTAAAATTCTTTACTATCCTATAAAATGACGATTTACGATTGGATAAATATTATTAAATTCATAACCGTTTGGTTGGGTTCTAATAGAAATACAAGTGTTATAATATAATACTGATTTAATTAAGGTTATTAAAAAAAATCACATTTTCTATTATAAAAAAGATTATGGGATGCCATTCATAGTGGAAACATATTTCGTTTATATTATTAATTTTACAAATTATTAAAAATGTTATTCTCTGAATAATTGACATATAAGAGAAATATATTTTATTTCTTTTTCAAAAGTGTTTTAAGTCTTAAAATTTGTCGCGAGACCCACTTCATTAAAAAAAAAGCAAAACATTTATTTAGAACACAAATTTTATTTTTCAATAAAAATCAAGTTTAAAAAATAATAAGAATTTCAAAAAATTTTCGCGACCCGCTAACTTTGGGAAACACTGGTAAATATATACCATATTTATGTGTGAAATACCTTAAAAATGTCATTAAGTATATTTTTCTTTGATAATTTTATTTCATCTCTTTTCTGTGATTGGCAATCTGTGATAAAAGCAATTAATGTACACACACACACACTTTCTATGTACTTTCCACGATTTTCTTTTCAAATGATAATAATTTTATTAATTTTAGTCAAAATTCGAATATAATTTTATAATCAAACATTTAAAACGATCCTTGTTTAATATGAGATCATTGAAAATAAATATAAACTGATTGAAATGTTGCTAATACGGATTATTTCCATCCTCATTGAATTTTAAAAAAAAATTCGACCAAAAAAAAAAACATTCGATTTAAATATCTTTAATAGATTGAATAGATTTATTGGCTAAATTAAAAAAAATATCATTAATAAAATAAAAACACAAATATTATTGTTTTAGAATTAATAGAGTTTTTGAATAGAAATAATAATAATAAAATAATAATAGAATATAATTATTATTAATATTATTAATTAGGATGTGAAGAGAAGTTAAATAAAAATTTTAACTTACCACACACACACACACACACACACAACTCATTGATAGGGTTGAAGTGTTCGAATGGATTCGAGATTAAAAAATTGAATTAAATATTTGAAACGAGTGGTGTTGAGAGATTAATAAGATTAGAAATAATATACATTGAATATTTAAAATTATATATATTTATATGAATATTAAAAAAAATAGATTTATTTTTTAAATTAATTTTGAAAATAATGATCGTGAACAGAGTAATTTATTTTTTTTTTAAAAAAAAACATAAGAACTATTCTAATATAGTAGATAATTAAAATTTAAAAATATTTCGAAAAATAATAATAACATCTTAAAGTTAATTATCATTTAAAAAATATATATTTAAATAAATTTATATATTTATATTTAAAGAAAATTAAATTTTATTTAGGATTTTTTAATATTTTTTTAATAATTTTCACACACATTTAACTTTGAATATAATTGAATTAATGAGATCATAAATTGTATCTTTCGAATATTTAAATTTAATTCTATTCAAAATTTATAAAATTATTTTAAATCTCGTATGTATAAGTAATATAAATAGTAAATAGTATAATATTTATTTTTTTGAATTATTTAATAAAAATAAATAAATGTTTAATTAATTCTTGATTGAGGGATGATTGGAGTAGATAAGCCGGCCACATCGAATTGCATTGCTCGGTGCGCTCGGTGAATGCCAACTGAATGCGTACGACGCACACCGGCTGACTGCCAGGAGGAGGGGAGCCCAGGCGCAGGCGGGGAAAGCAGTGGAGGGAGCGGGGCGGAGTGCGCAGGAGGTTTTCATTCAATGATTCTCTCCACCAATTTAATAAATTTACAAATAAAAATATAAATATTATTTTTTTTTAAATAATTAATCGTGTTTTAGATTAGAAAAATTTAAAATTGAATCTATTCTATAAAATATTTAAATTTAATTACTATTCAAAGATTTTAATGAAAAGTACCGGGACCCCGAGCCTCGGCTCGGTACTTAAGTTAAAAAAAATGATTCATTATTATTGGGTTTGGCTGGTAATATTAATACCTGGGACACCGAGCTGTCGCTCGACCCTTTAAAAAATATTAATCTACAATTAATTATTTATTACAATTATTAAATGTTGCATCATTGCATCAATCTGATTAAAATGAATTGAACTGGGGTCCTCAATAATACAAACAAACAATTTTAGCTAGCATAATAAGATTAATCCAAGTAATATCGTCTATTTCTATTCGACACTATTTTCAGTTATGAAATGAACAGTCAGTAGAGAGTAAAAAAATTGTAATTGAAGACCGTTGTTTTTAAAAATAATTAAATTATTTTATAGATTATAAAATAAAAATTATTGTATTAACATTAAAAATATTGAAATAAAAAAATAATAGTTTGATTTAATAAACTAAAATATTATAAACATTTTTAATGTGAATTTCTCAGGGAGGTAGGGAGCCCAATTCATTTAACCATCCATGTTGTATAAGGAATCTTAATTTCTTAACACTCCGTTTTTTCAAATTTAAAATAGAGGGAGAGAAAGAGTTTCAATTATATTCGAATAGTCTATATATTCTATATATGAGTATTTTTTTTTTCTGAATTTAATACCAAGTTGATTTTCAAAATTTTCTATTCTTTATGCATATGATTGATTACATGTGTTAAAATTTAAACAAATTCAAATATTCTAATTTATAAATTTATATAAAATTTAATATTATTTTTTCGAGACTAATGGCAAATACCGGTGGCCCTAGTCAGAGCAAGAGAAGACTCCTTTTGGTAGCGGCCCAGTCGATGATGTTATATGGATCGGAGATTTGGGCTTTACAACTATATTTTAAGTGAAAAAATGATTTCTTGGTTATATAAAAATTAAAATATGATTCTTTATATCTTTATTATACAGAAAAGTAGGCGTGTTAATATAAAATATATACCTGGGACACCGAACTATCACTCGACCCTTTAACCAATTTATACAATTTATTTTTATATACTTTAAAAATTTTACAATTTTTTAATTATTTATTATAATTGTTAAATGGGATTTCTAAAAATGACCCATTAAAAATTTGTTTCCTAAAATGTTTCAAATTAATTAAAATAAATTGTATAAATGTTCATTTATAAAATCTATATATCTGTGAGTTTGTTTTTCGATTTTTTAAATTTTGATTTTGGATTCGATTAGAGCTTAAAATGTGTAAATAAATGTAGAGTGGTCTTGGTTTTTTTAAAATTCGTTTGGGAACATGGTCAAATCGGCAGTCAAAGTTGAAAATTCCCCATATATTATAACTACTGTAATTAGTATTATTATAATGTAAAATTATAAAGAAAAAATGTTTAGACATTATTATAGACATTTTCATTCTGTAAATTAAATAATTTTATTTCATTTAAATAAATATCTATTTTTAAATATTTTTTTCTCTCTACATTATTTATCTAATTCTCACAATATATTAAGATCATACCGGGACCCCGAGCCTCGGCTCTGTAATTAAGTTAAAAAAAAAAAATTCATTATTATTGATAAATATATATCGTAATTTATAATTATAAAATATTATTAAAATATATATTTTTAATTTTATTTCGAAATTAAATAAAAAATTTTAAAATATTTTAAATATAAAAAAAATATATATTTTTAATTTTATTTAGAAATTAAATAAAAAATTTTAAAATATTTTAAATATAAAAAAAATATTAATACAATATTCTTTAAAAAAAGGCGGGAGTCAAATTTCAATATAAATGTCATTTGTGATGTCATCAATATATAAATTAATAATAAATAATATTAATAAATATTAAATTTAATAAAAGAACAATGAATAAATAAATATAAAATAGTAATTTATTAAAATGTAAACAATAGATAAAAAGAAAAAAAATAACAAATTCATTATTTTCATTTTCATTTTCATTTTCATTTTCATTTTTAAATAACGATTCACCCGGAGAGTTTCGAACCGACGAAATCCACTCGTTAAAACATCACTTTACCATCTGGACTAAATGTATTTAGATAAAAAATTGTCATTTTTTTACTGTCTTAGCAGGCAGATTTGATGTTTTTTATTTTATTTTTTTTTTTTGAGAGAGATTAATAAATATCTATATATATTTTATTAAAAATAAATATTTTTAATTTTATTTCGAAATTAAATAATAAATTTTAAAATATTTTAAATAAAAAAAAATATTAATACAAATAAAAATGGAGGCCAATTTTGACGTTTTCCATATATAATTTTCAATTAAGAAATTAATAATGAAGCTGAATGTTTCAAGAGATATCATCAATAAAACTTAATTTTTCTTTATAAATACTATATCTAGTGTGAATTTGAAAAAAATCGTTAGAGCGGTTTTTGAGAACCAATATATATAGATAGATAGATATATACAATTTTAGCTAGCATAATAAGATAAGATTAGCTGGAGTGTCTCCACTCGACTATCTCGCAATTTGAATTGGATTAAATAACATAATATATTATATTTAAATTAAATTTAATTAATTATAAATAATAAATATTAAACCAGCGCATGTTTGGTTTTTTATTGATGGCACCATGGCACGTGTTGGCGCGTGAGATTTGCAGTGTTAAAAAATTAATTCTGGTAATTTCAGCGAATCAATCAAGCTGAAATTCTATATATAGCAGTTTTATAAAATTATTAATCATGTGAAAAATTATCAAACCTATATCTTTATTTTTACGGTCACTTTAGAGGAAAAAAAATCAAAACGTTGTAAGTAATGACCCTCTTCCGGATGAGCTACATTTCTCAAAAGTTGATAGAAAACTACGAATTTTGAATAATGCTCATGTACCAAATTTCATTATTCTAGCTCAAACCGTTTTTGCGTAATCTATTACATACATACACACACATACACACACACACACAGACATTTTTCTCAACCTTAGTAAAAATGATTCAGGAACCTTCAAAACATATAAAAACATCAAAATCTCAACATCGACAATTTTCGTGATCGCAATACTATCTCTAGCGAAATACTAAAAATAAATAATCTAAATGAATTTTATAAAAAAATACCAGTCAATTGGATTTGTTATTTTATTTACGTCATTGTTACTCAGTCAATGGGTTATGCATACACCCCATTCCCCCTTCCAGTATTAATATATAATCGAATCGATTTGTATATCTTATTAATTTATCCTATACATAAAGTTTATACTTACTTTGAAATATAAATATTGAACTTTAAGAATATGAAAAACAGAAAAATGATGATTAAAAGATATAAAAGTGTAAAGTGAAAAAATATATTAATTTTTTATCTTAAAAAATGAAAATATGACGAAGAAATGAATAATCTAAACGCTTCAAGACAATGTTTGTATTATTTCAGTACGGTGATTAACCTGTGTTATTTTGAATTTTAAATGCTAGCTTAAAAGTTAAATGAGCTCTTCTGCCTCCATCCAATAAAAGGACTGCAATGTCAGATGATTCAACGGCTAATGCGATGCCAATATTAGATAGTATTTCGGCAATAATTATTTTTGCAATATCGTACTGCATTTCACAATTAATTTAATTGTCCATTACATTAATTCAGATTCATTTTGATTTGATAAAATCATATCGAAATGACTGACTGAGTAGTGATAACGCAAAGATCCTCAATAGCATTCAATGTGCTTCATTGTATACACATAAAATTGTTGAATTATGTTGTTGTTAGATCGTTGCACCATTTACGAATATTGTCACTTATTAAATCTTTGTGCCTATCTCACATTGTCTGCTCGTTTCGAGAAACATATAATCAACACTCCAGCGAATTTGTGTTACTGTTTATTGTATTATACGAGGGTGGAGTGAAAAGTTTCCGGCCTGACCAAGAAAAACGATGTTTTTAAATTTTTTTTTTTTGCTTTATTTTTCAACATTCATGATAGCTGAGAGTTGTACGATGTCAGCCGAACGTGTGAGAAATATTTTGCACAAGCCTTTGAACATGGAAAGCTGTGTGCAACGTGGGTGCCGCGTTTGCTAACGTTATACCAAAAACAGCTTCGAAAAACCATTTCTACCGACAATTTGACCCTGTAGTTGTAATCCAAACGAATTTTTGCGTCGATTCATAATGCATCTTAATATGTTGGATAATGTTGCTCATTCTCATTTTGTGTATACTTTGTAATTACAATGTGTCGATAATATTAACCAAAAACAGTTGCATTCCATTGATTGAATATCATATACTCGATCCAAAATATTTGAATAGGCCGTAGCACCCATCAATTGGTATGCTATTTCGGCCAAATTAGTCACCCAACATCATTCAATCGAGGAACATTCACAAATATTTACGAATATTGTCACTTATTAACAATTATGAATTGAATTTGAAATACACAGCGATAGGTATGCCTTTATTTTTATTGACATCTTGATAAACCATATACTACTACTACTACTACTACTACTACTAATAATAATAATAATAATAATAATAATAATAATAATAATAAAAATAATATTTCTCCCTTCAAACGGAAATTGTGATATTAATAATATAATTATTAAGATATTAATTTATTAATTATTAAAAAAAGACTTTTATTTCGAAAATAAAAATATTTATTTCTATTAATTTTGAATTAGTTAATATTTTAAAAATTAAATATGAATATATATATATATATACAAAAATATTCCATTTTTTATCCGCTGATCCTTGACCTAATAACAAATTTCAATGCTACTTTTATAGATTTTATTTAATGATTAAATCAACGAATTTTTCTAATGATTCTCTTATTTTTACTATTTTTTCTAAATAATTATAGTAAATATATATCAATGTTAATATTATCTTAATTTTAAGCTCATCTTATATGTATTTTTTTTTTATAAATAATTGTACAATGAATTAAGAATACAAAATAGATAAATGTAAGAAATTTGTAATTTAAATTGAAGCTTTTATAAATTTTATACGTATAATATGCATATTTCGTATTGAATTTTGTACTCATTATGAAAAATGATAATCTATTAAAAATATTTACCTATAATTCTATCATATTAATATTTAAAATGAAAATAACTTGTATTTTGAAAGAGAGAATGTAGATTTCAAGAATATTTGGAATTTATACTAATATCATAGGCAAATGACAATTTTAGGAAAATAGCATTTGCCTAGACAAAAACAATTTGGGCAAATAACTACTTTAATTATGAACGTAGCCATTTACGAAATTATTCAAAAATTCCAACTTCAATTTGTCTAAACTTCAGTTCAGTTTTGAGTTTTAAATTAATGTAAATGTCAAAATAAAAATGCATTTGATATAAATAAAATAAATAAATTATAAAAATTTAAATATTAGACAGTGAAGCGTTTTTACAAGTAAGTAAATTTGAATATAAGTAAGATTTTTCCCAATTAATTTGTTTATATCTTTTTTTAAAAATATTCGTTTCCTTATTAAAGTGTTTTAATTGATTAAAATATTTTTTTGGAAATAAATAATATATTTTGGTATTTTTTATGTTTCTTCCCTCCCACTATTTTCCAGGTTTGCTACTTTTGCTAAGAACGGAATGCAAAGAAGAATTCACTGATCGTGTGTCTTGTTCATCTGCAATCGGTCCAATAAATTTTCTGAGCTATTTGGCCAGGCAAATGCTATTTTTCTAAAATTGCCATTGGCCTACGACATATTATACATCCATAAATAAATTCACTAGTACTACTTAATTATGTATATGTACTATTTTATTATAGATAGTTTTTTTAAGAGCATTATTTATTTTTATAATCTAGTAAATATAGTACATCCATGTAAGACACAAACTTATTTTCATTCATTTTTATAGTTTAAAATTGTAAAACATCCTAATTTTATGATGATGATATCTTACATTCATAATATCAAAAATATAAAAAAAAAAAATTAACATAGCTAGTTATACTTGGCCAAATGGAATGAAATCGACCAATTTGTTAAACGGATGAATCACATACGACAATATTGTGCGAAAACAATATTAGTCAAATGACAGTGAAGAAGCTCAAAAGATGGGCAAACCAAGACTAAGGGCCAGTAAGGTTTAACTGTGTATTTGGTGGAACTGGAAAGGAATAATTTATTACAAGTTGCTTCCGTATGGCTATACATTAAATTCAAAACTCTACTGTCAACACTGTCAATTGACCAGAATCGCTAGGCCACACACGTCTGTAGTGACTCACATCCACCATATAGTCCAGACCTGGTATTGCAAAACTTTCTGTTTGGTAAAAAATTTCGCCAATAACTTCTATGAGAGAGGCATTCAAATGAAGTTCCCTTTAAAATGGCTACAAATTATCCAACAAAATGGTGCATATTTGACCCAAAGTATGTTAAGCCTTGAATTTTGCGCAAAAATAATGGATTTCTTTTTCCCCAACCTAATATATTAACAAATTAAAATTGCATTAATTTGAATGTAGAGCTTGAATTTAGGTTTCATGATTGGTTGATTAAATGGTTTGTTTGATAAGGAAGGGACTGCAAAAAAAAATATTTATTAGAGGGGTTTTTAGAACACGAAATTTTTTTGATGATGATAAAAAATCAGATTATAAGATTTTTGTCAATTTTGTTTAAAATTTATCGACTGACATTTATGTCTGTATATGTATTGATTGGAATGTGATGTTGATAAAAGCATTTACATTGTTTTCAAATTGTATAGCAGGCAGGTAATAGGTAATTTAAAAAAAAAACAAAATAAGATTTTAAGTACCTTTCTTTTTTTTTACATTTAAACATCAGAAAAAAATGTCATTCTAAAGAAACTCTCTCTTTTTCAAATTAATTATTTTTATTTGATTACTTTAACTTAACTTAAGATTTTGAAATGAAAGAAAGCATTTTAATAGAAATATATATAAAAATATATTATTATTATTATTATTATAAACACATAATATATACGAATTCATATATATTCCATGTTCTCAATAAATATTTTAAGAATATAATATTTATGAAAATTACATTATATTTTTAAATTTCAAAATAAAAATATTGCAGTCTTTATTTTTAAATAATAAATTGAATGTATACCAAATAAGACGCCATTGGGTGAAAGGCTAGCCTCGCTGTCTCACATTCACATGATCCCGGGCCTGGCAAGGGAATATCTCTAGCTGGGGTCTATGGGACGGAATCAACCCAGCCTCTGGGAACAACCTTGGGGGAAAAGCTACTTGATAGCGCCTCCGATCAAGAAAATCAAGGTAAAGGTTGAGAGGACCCGTTCTACTGATCATAGGACACCTCATTGATATAACCGACTTGATAGGCGTTGTCCTTGCGTAGGACGTACAAAAGTCAGAGGTTTTTTGTTTTTTTTTTATGTATACCAAATAAATTTCATTTCAATTGTTTGAAAAAATATATTATAATACATCGAACAATTACACAAACATTAAATATATCTTTTACATAAATAAACTTATATATATATATATACTATAAAGCTAATATCAAAATTAATATTTCAAATTAAAAAAATAAATAAATAAAAAATGATTAATTTTATTTCAAATTTTGAATTTTTAAATTAGATATTATTTTTCAGTAAATTTTTAATTACTTTTTCTAATTCTATATAATAATTTTATTTTTTTTTTATTTTTTTTTTTCATTTATTGTTTTTGTTTTCTTTTATAAAATTTTTCAGGCAAAAGTATTATAAAAATTCACGTTCAATTTTCAAGAGAGAAACAACTTCTTTATATGTGCTTATCAAATAAATAGATAAGCATGACCCTAAGCGAAGTCGTCTTAAACGGGTCATTAAGGTCAACATTAAGAAAGAAGCCCTATAGAAAAGAAACTAACAGTCATTTATGGTCACCCTGAAATTCAAAATAAACAAACAAACAAACAAACTACATTAAATATAGAATCAGGATAACAAAGAAGAAAAATAAACGTTTTTTTAATTTTTTTTTATTTTATTTCATATTATATTCAATAGAAAAGAGTAAATAATATTTCACAATTTTTTTCAAAGAACAATTAAATAATTTAAATATTGAGGTTATTTTTCTGGCAGATTTTATTTTTTTTTTTTTTTTTTTTTGTCAACTTTCTCAAAAAATTATTAAAATTTATATTTGATAATACTATACAATAAATTAAATAATATTATTAAAAAACATATCTGACTTCCATATCATTTAATTTTAAATCCTCTCTCCTCATAGGACAAGAGTATTGTCAAAATCTCTGTTAACAAAATTCCAGCATAACTAAAAGTTAATATTTAAACGAATGAACATTCTGAAGAATTTGTCAAGTTATTTGAAAGCAAATTCCACTATCAAATAAAGGACCTTTCTATAAATGAAGTTGAAGTTCAAATATAAAATAAAAAGAAAAAAAAAAATACTCACCTATATATGTACCTATATTTTAAAAATACTAAACTATAAATCTATTTTTTTTTACAAATATATATAATATACTCGTATATATTATTGCTTTGTTTATTTATTTTTAAAGTTTGTAGATAGCTTAGGAGGAGAGGGAATCCAGTATTTTTTGGTAAGCAAAACATCACGATGTTGGCAATGGAACGTTTCTGAAATAAGAAAAGGAAATAAATATACTCTTTAGCAAGGACTGAATTTAAATTTTTTAAAATTCAATTAAATAACAGTTTAGTGATCATCACCAGTTTTCATAACCATACACTATACTTTTAGTAATCTTGCTTGGTTCTTGCCTACCAATTGACATGACAAAAATAATAAATAAAAATTATATTCGCAATTTATAATATTGAATCTTGTTATATTTTTGTTTTTTAAGTTAACTTTGCAAAAAACAAAATAATACATATCTATAAATATTATTTAATTTTAAGAAATAAAATTTGACTAAAAGTCTGATCTTTTTATACTTTTTTACCATATTGTTTGTTATAATGACAAATTATAACCCAAACATAGACAAAATTTTTTTATTATTATGTTTTTGTCTTTTTATATTTATTGAAATTACACATTAAAAATTAAATGTGTATCGAATAATATAAAATTAAAACATATTCCATTTTTATTCTTTAATTAACAAATAAATTTAAAGTTTATTAAAAATAATAATAAAAAATAAAAATAAGACATTATTTTAATATTCTATTGATCAATCAAGTTATTTAATTAAAAATTGCAAAATCCAAAACCTCTCTCTTTCTAAGCCTTTTATTCATACCTATACATATTTCAAGATTAACTAACCTGAAAATATTATATATATATATATATATATAAATAACTTTTATTATATTCTGTTATTTAATATGCTTAATTAAGTATTTAAATTAGTTTATAAAAGGAAACACATTAATCTTTTATTAAACTTTAAAATAATTTAAAATTTATCCTAAAATGTAAACTTTTAGGAAAAAAAAACAATTTAGAAATTCTGACGATTATATAGAAAAGTATTTAGTTCATTGATCTTTTTTATTTCATTTATTTATTTATTTATTTATTTTATATCTTCTTGAATGTGCTAACCATATAAGCTATAAGAGTTTCACTCTATTCCCAATATAGATGCAAAATGCGTAAGGTGAATAATAATAATAATTAATAAATAAAATAATCGTTCTTTATATTGAAAGCTATAAATCTGTGTCTGAAGAAAAATATTTTTTGTCCAAATTATTTGCATTATTATCGAAAATTCAATTAATTATTTTAACAGAAAAATGTTATTAGTTTCTATAGTTATTTTTTTATAATTTAAGTTTGTATGCTTATATCTTATATATATATATATAAAGAATAAAGATTGATAAGAGAATGCCGCCCTTCCGATTTTCCGCCCCGGACAAATGCCCGGTTTGCCGCCCTCTACAGCGGGCCTTGGACTGAATGTAATAGTCGTTGTCAGCTTTCATATATCTTAACTGTATTTTGAATTTTTCTTACGATAACTGAACGAGTTGAACAAAGTTGAAGAAATTTTGGACTACATATATAAAAGATGGCCGACTCGGTTGGCATGATTAAAAGAAGGGGCATATGAAATTATGTGTATTGATTGTATTAAGACTAAGAAAAAATAAAAACTTATATAGAAAAAAATAGTTTACTGAAAATAGGACTTTTCTGCTCCCATTATGCGTTCCCTTCCTTCTTATTTTAATAATACATCACTGCTTAAACATGAGTAGAGTAACTTTATTTATTAATATAGTAATTTGTACTGGCAACGATTTGAATTAAAAAAAAACAATTAAAAAGATTTAAAAATCTCTTTTCTATTAGTTTGCAAAATGTCGCCACTCTATTTGTAATCTTGTCGCGGAAAAATATTTTAATCGAATAAGATTTCAAACAGACTTTGTAACAAATACTACTCAAATGTGATCGTATATTGACGTAACTTAAATCCAGTGGTGTATTGGGAAGGGAACGCGGGGGAACGACGTTCCCTTACCTTTTTTCAGAACCGGAACGCGTTCCAGTACTTTTTCATATCCCATCAACTCCCACTTAAGTCTACTGATATAATTTCTTTTTTTTTTTTGTGTTCGTTAATATTTTGTATAGTAAGAATAAGAAAAAATAAAAACTTATATAGAAAAAAATAGTTTACTGAAAATAGGACTTTTCTGCTCCCATTATGCGTTCCCTTACTTCTTATTTTACTAATACATCACTGCTTAAATCTATCATTTTATTTGAAAATTTGATTACAATAAACAATATTCATTTGTAATTAGTAATTTTAATCATTACTATAAAACTATAATTTATTTTTATTAATTAGTTATATTTATGTAAAATATATAAATTATTCAAATGGAAACAATTCATATTTTTAAATAACAGAATTAAATTTAAAATCAAAGAATAATTAAAAAAAAAAGAAACTAAATTTGATTTTTTTTTCTAATATTATTTTCTCATTGAAAAAACATTGATTCAAGAAATTTATATATTCATTTTTATAATTTATTTATAAATGCATGTCAAAGTCAAAAGAGGGTAAAAAATAGTTTGTATGTTTGTATGTTTTTTTTTTTTTTTTTTTTTTGAAATGGGTTAACCATATTTGACATCAGACATAATGATGAAATCATTTTCCTTTTGACCTTATAAATAATTCAATTTATTTACCCATCTTATTAATTATACCAGGTTTGTTTCATATCAACAGTAAAATATCTTCCATTAATTCATATTATGTTTTGTTTTTTGTTTTTTTGTTAGTCAACGTCTTTTGTCTTAACTGATATTGCTATTGATATGATTAAATGGATTATATTTTGTTTGAATATAAAAAGAAATGAATTGTCAATTCAATTTTGGAATTATTTTCCCATTATAATATACAATTTGAATTCATAATAATTTTATAACTTTTATTTTTTCTAATTATAATTAAGATATTAATAATCGAGAAAAACTTTTTTTTACTACCAAATTTTTCAAATGTGCCTTATTAAAAATAACGCATAAGAAAAAGATTTTACAGTTCATGGAAGTAATACTCGTAAGAGGATTAGCAACCAAAAAAGAACTGATGGCAACTTTAATAAGAAAAAAAAAAAACAAAAAATTGTTAATATATGGATTATGGATGATGTTTTTAAAATTTCTAAGAAATTTTTTATTATTATAAGGTTTAGAGCTTCATGTACAGAAATGTACATCTATTAGAGATGCAAATAGGCTCTTAGTAATTAGTTTTTTTTTATAAGCAAAAGGAAAAAAGTCTATTAATTAAAAATCAGATTTAATTCATAATAGAAAACAAAGTTGATATCCATTCATTAATGATGATCATTTTTTACAAAATATTTTCTTTTTATGTGTTGTTAAATTACAAATTAATTTAAATTATAAACTTTTGAGATTATCTATTTTAAATAGTGTAGCATTTAATAGAAAAATGTTTACAACAATAATATTGAAATTTTACAATTAAGTATAACATCTTACAATATATAATTTATTTATTTAAATATATTTATATATACGTTTTGAAACCCTATTCAATAGAATTTTTGGGATTCTACGTTTTAGTCAGTCAAAGCCAAGAATTAATGTTAGTATTAGAGATTCAATCGTGTGTTCTAAAGCTGTGAAAATTTTCTGGCACTAGCACTGACACTGACACTGGCACTAACATATCGTCCGGCTCGTACCACTGCCCGAGGGCAACATTACAGCATTTAGAATATTTGTATGTTTATTTTATGTAAATATTATTTTAATTAGATTGAATAGAAATTATATTTTGTTAAAATTTCACAAGATATTTCGTTTAGGGCAGAGGTTCTTAAACTGTGGTCCGCGGACCCCTGGGGGTCCGCGAAGCCTTTACTGGGGGTCCGCAAAGCCATCGTACAGGGGCACGAGAAAATGATGAGTCGGTTAAAACTTTATTTAATATAAAAGAAGCGATGGCATGGCTTTGTGAGGAAACAGAGATCAAATACCCAAATTCAACAAAATGTGCAAGAAAACTATTGCTACCGTTTCCATCTTCATATTTAGCAGAATTTTCTTTCTTCAATATTATAATTTCTAATAAAATGTGTTAGAAATATTCATCATATATCCTTGTTCTTATGAGATCGTAAGCCAGAAATTAACTAATAAAATGACGTAAAGTACCTAAAGTTGGAATGGGGTCCGTCAAAAAAAATTTTTTCAAGTGGGGGTCCGCAGAGTACATAAGATTAAGAACCTCTGGTTTAGGGGATTATAATAATACTAGAACAATTTTATTCAAGCTTTGTTAAATGTCATTTAGTATTTACTAAATTTATAAATTAATTAATTTAATTTAAAATAACATTGAATTTCTTAAAGAATAGTTTTAATTTTTTTTCTGATTTAAGTTGTTTTTATTTTAAAATAAATAACTTTTTTGTAGTTCTAATTAATGAATTAATTAATCATTTCTTAGAAATGACGATTCAATACTTTATTAAAATAAATTAATTATGTTTCTTATTGGATCATTAAAAATCACTGCCGAAATACGAGATGGATTTTTCTTTTCAATGCTAAACTATACAATATTAACTTTCTGATTTCTATACAAGAAAGGGCGTTTTTAACTTTTTTGTGTTATATATATATATATATATATATATATATATATATATATATATATAGAGAGAGAGAGAGAGAGAGAGAGAGAGGGGGAGAGATTATGCTTGAGTGTGTGTTTTGTGACTGTCCAATTGGTTTAATATGTGAGTGTGTTGTTGGACCTGAGGTCAAAAACTCTAGGCTCTAGGGGTTTATTTTTGGGAACCATGGGGAGACTTATTATAAAGGCAAAAAAGGTTCTCCTTTTTCTTTCATTCTTAAAGGCAGACAATCGATTTGTATGACAAATTACTAAAGGATCAAAGTGATATTTATAAATTAATTAATTGATTTGGATATCTTTTTCACTCACAGCATTATATGAATTGCTATGAAAAATAAAAAAAAAATCTGGAGTGTCTCTACTCGACTATCTCGCAAATTTTAATTTGAACATATATTATATTTAAATTAAATTTAATTAATTATAAATTAAAATTAATAAATAATATTTATTAAACCAGCGAGTGTTTGGCTCATTGTTGATGGCACCACGTCACGTGAGATTTGCAGTGTTAAAAAATTAATTCCGATACTTTCAGCGATTCAATCAAGCTGAAATTCTATATATATCAGTTTTATACAATTATTAATCATGTGAAAAATTATCAAACATATATCTTTATTTTTACGGTCACTTTAAATGAAAAAAAATCAAAACGTTTTAGGTAAGACCCTCTTCCGGTTGAGCTACATTTCTCAATAGTTGATAGAAAACTACGAATTTTGAATAGTGCCCGTGTACCAAATTTCATTATTCTAGCTCTAACCATTTTTGCATAATCTTGTCTACATACACACACACACACACACACATACATTTTTCTCAACCTTACATATAGTGAAAATGACTCAGGGACCTTCAAAACATATAAAAATATCAATATTAATGTGCCTTCTCAACAGGTTAAATTGCCCGATAACAACGCCACTCTGGTGTTTTATTTTTTTCCGTCACTGTACATACATACATTTCATTTACTTGGAGGGGCAATATTCGATGTTCAATTTCAAATTTTTTTTTTTTCCTTTAGGAAAGCATCAACATCCGGATTTTATCTAAGTTATTTATATACAACATAATTAATAAATTTGTTGCGAACACATTTCACTTACCAGCTTCTTAAATAATAATAATAAACAATGCAATGTTATATCATCAAATATAAATGATCCAACCTCGAAATTTTAATTTTCATGATTGATTTAATGAAAAATATTTGGAAAGTATATGTTTTTTTAACCACAAATAGGTACATACATAAAATTAAATTAAGAATATAAAATTGATGATGCTTTATTTTTTCAGAATGAATTTACAAAATTAATTAAAATATACATTTTTTTAAGACCCGTTGTTCAATCAACCATGACTACTGAAATGACAAATAATAACGAATGTATATGAACCTTTGCGCATGCGCTAGCCCTCCTTCCACGTAAAACGTAACACCTCCGTACCGGACCCTGTATTACTAGCCATTCCTGGCATAAAACTCTTCTTAGAGGGACAGGCGGCTCCTAGACTCACGAGTTTGATTAATAATAATAATTTATAGGAAATTTTGTTTCAAATACTTCAAAACAACACAATGTTTAAATATAAAATTAATAACTTTATTCAAATCGTAGTAATATTTTTTTTTCAATATTAATTTATTTAATAATAACAAAATTTAAAAAAATAAGTTGACCTGTGGCCAGGTCCGAACCGACCGACGGTTTGAAATAAATTAATTTCCAGCTTCAGAAACAATTTCAAATAATTTTCATATATCTATTAATGTAATAAAAAACAGATATGGATACATAAATAATAAATATAAACATTTTTAATTTTATTTTATTTATAATATACTAGCTGCTCAGAGCTCCTTCGTCGCTCTTCACATCTAGACGGGGGCTCCGCCCCCTGTACCCCCGAGTGGTACATAGTATTTGGTTGAAAGTAGTAAAAGGTTTTCATCCATTTTGTTTCAAACAATGTATAACATAAAACATTCATTTCTTATTGTGTGATTATTTAAAATATATTTTAATTTATTTAGTAAATTAATTATATATATTATTATTGAATATGTTATATCTATCTACTCGAAAGTTCTTGGCAGCTACAACCACATTTCTCCAAGTGTCCCCGGTGACCTCATCTTTCTTTGGCCAATAAATGCTGGAAAGAATAATCTGAATCTACTCTCATCTCCCAGGGTCATAGACCATGCGTGGCTCAACGGTACTCGAAAGTTCTTGGCAGCTACAACCACATTTCTCCAAGTGTCCTTATCCTGAGCCTCTGTTCCATCTCTCGTACGTCATTCCCTGATGTACTCATCTTTCTTTGGCCCATAAATGCTGGGGAGAATCCTATTCTCTGAATCCACTCTCATCTCCAAAGATCATAGACCATGTCTAACACTCATATAATACAACAGACAAAATAATTGTTTTATATATTTTAATTTTCATTCCCTTTTATAATAATTTTGATGAGATAAGCCTCTTTACTGCATGATAACAGGCGTTTTCCGATTGCAACTTCGATTTCAATTCTTCTCAAATATTATTATCCTTCGTGATTACATTCAATTTTTCTACATATTCAAATTCTACATTTTGTATGTTAATACTGCTCCTGTTTGTTTCTAAATATATTTATTTATCATTATTAATTTCAAACCTCATCTCTTTTCCTACCTCGATTAATTTTTCCTCGCTATCTGTAATTGCAATTGCCGAATCTCCTATTATATTTAAGTCGTCTGGGTCACCTAATATTTTACAATTGATTTCCACATCTTACTCTTTCTTTACTACCTTCAAGATAAATTTTAAGATCAAAATTTGAAAAAGTTTATCCGGATCTATTGAGTCATGCGTAGGTTTTACTAAAGTCTACAAATAATTAGTGAACAGAGATATTGAATTCGCGGTTTTTTTAATATCTGTCATAATGAAAATATCTTAATTAATGTTGATCGATTTGGCATGAACCCGCAATGATATCGTCTAATATTTCCTCCGCCTATAGTTTATAAGTATTGTATATGTTATAATAGAGTATAATATTTCTTGATCATTTCATTTCGATATTTTAATTTCATTGTTTGATTTTTATTGAATATTTTTAATTATAATAAAATTAGAGAAAATGCAAAGTTAGAGACTTGAGACAATTTATAAAAATTAATTTATAAAAATTAACGGTATAAAAGTATTGATAAAACTAAAGATAAATTAACAATATATACATTCATTAATAGTATTAATTTAAATTAATGGATTTATTTGATTTTTTATTATTAAGTTCATTTATTAATTTTTTTAGATCATAGTTAATTCCCTCCCTTAAAATAAAAGAAGTACCTATTCAAATATGGAAAGAATAAATACAAAATAATTTAAGTTAAATATGATTTAAATATTTTATTATATTAATTAAAATGAGAACTTTTAGAATAAATTATTTAATTGAAATGATATTTGAATATTAGAATTTAAAATAAAAAGTTAAAATTTATAATAATTCTTTGATTGCTAGTTATATACATTGTGTAAAATGAGTCCGCCAGTCAGTGGGCCACGCCTGGCTCTTGAATGAACAACACGGAGAACTATATATAAACTTTAAATCTCTCTCTCTCCCGCTCACACACACTCTCACCTCTCTCCTCATCCCCTCCACCTCTCATTTTTTAGTTATTTCAATTTCCACAAATTGTCTAATTTTTAAAATATTCACTAATTTACTTTCTATTTTTATTCTTTAATCCTTAAATAATATATTTTCTATTTTATGTTAAAATGTAAATAACTTACATTTTAACATATTAAACTATGACAGCAAAAAAGTAAACGAATTACATACATACATACAAACAGTCTCCTTTATATATATAGATAGATAGATAGATAGATAGATATGCAAGACCAGGCTGTGACGTCATGCATGGCTGGATGACGTCATATAATTTTAAATCAAGAAAAAACTAATAAATATGATTTTTTTCGAGGATAAAACCAATACAAAATGCATGATTCGTGGTGATATATAAAAAAATCTCCTTTGGTGTGAAAATAACCCTTTCCTTCCTATCGTCGATCGCTAATACTACCACTTCCGGTTTTCGGAATTGCACCAAAAGTTGATCAATTCATCCCACTGATGCATTAAGTAAATATACCAAATTTCATCAAAATCGGTTGAGCCGTTCAGGCTGTACACATCTATACGGACGGACAGACGGACGGACGGACGGACAGACGGACAGACATCATGCTAAAAATACTTTTTTCTGTTTAGAAAATGCATGATTCGTGGAGATATGTAAAAATCTCCACATGTGAAATTTGGTGTGAAAACAATACCTCCCTTACTATCGTCGGTCGGTAAAAATGAAGTTAGCAACAAATTAATTAATTTTTATAGGTTTCGTTTTATTTTTATTATGTTTAATAAATTCCCTTTTATGATAAAAAATAATATTAATATAAAAAATGAGAATATTTCAATTTGAAATTCTAAAAAAATAATAAATTGTAAAATTATAAATTTGTAACTAACTTCATAATGTTTCAGACATATCATACATAATATACATACATAGGAAATTATATATATTGATGATTATTACTATATTTTTTATTATTAAGGGAATTGTGAAAGAAAACTTTTAAGAAATTCTTATTTTTATTTTCAATTTGTTAATTATCTTTTGGGACTCTACGATTAATTTATTTTCTGATTTGGTCAAGATGAAGAAGCTATTACGTGGACGTTTTCGTTTAATCTCCTCCCTTAAATGAGTATTGAGATTGTATTGTTCCATCCAATTCACTTAAGAACAAATTACATTCAATTAACTATTACCATTCAAAGATTAAACGCATTTGATGGAATTAGAGAGTAAAATAAATGTTCCTATAATAATGTTAAAATTAAATTATTAAATTATTTTATAGAAAAATAGATAATTTTTTTTGTCTAACTAAGCAATTTTGTTTTATTTTTATTTTTTTTTAAAAAAAATAGTAATTATAAGCAAATGATAACTATATCTAGTTATTTATTTTTTTTTTATTTAATTCATCAATCAATCACCTTGTAAAAAATTAAATTAACATCCGTTTTCTTTTCCTGAAATCATAACAAAAACGTTGACTGTTTATGTTCCGTTGATGATGAAAATGTCTACTAAATAGATACTATAAGTACAACTACATACATAGTATTACGATA
Source organism: Labia minor (assembly GCA_963082975.1). Taxonomy (NCBI): domain Eukaryota; kingdom Metazoa; phylum Arthropoda; class Insecta; order Dermaptera; family Spongiphoridae; genus Labia; species Labia minor. The sequence continues at coordinate 89,608,670 of OY720345.1, forward strand.
TGAATTTAAAATCAAAGAAAATTTATTTAATAATTTTTGTATACCTAATCTTCTTTATCTTCCATGACTAACACCAATTGAAATAAAAAAAAATACCTATGGTTGTATAACCTTTAGGCGAAAACTTTTTTATCATCTATTCTCTATTGATTTACTGATATTACAAAAATTGCAATATAATATTACAATTTCAATGTTTTAATTATTTTACATTAATAATAATTAATGTTACATATACTTATTAATAAAATAATTTGAATATTATTTATTATAATATGTCAGAAAGATCGATAAATTGAGAGAACGGTACTGTTCTAGGTATCATTTATTTTTGATTAATTTGATTTTTTTTATATTTTATTATTTTTATTTCTATTTTTTTTTTAATTACTTACACTGAGAAAAAACTATTAATCATTAATCACTAAAACTATAAAAAAAATAAAAACTTATATTATTTATTTTTTATACAAATATAACGGATTGAAATAAAAAAATGATAGAGGGTAAAATATTATTATTATACCAGAAGAGAGAAGGATTGATAAATTATTATTTTGAAAATAATAAGAGAAATTTACAAAAAGGTAATTGTTTATATAACGGGAAGTTTTAGGGATGTGGATGAAACTTTGCCAGTGGATTCCTTTTTTAATTCCAAAGAAACTTTCCTTATGCAATATTTCTCGGTTTCTTCTAGTTTATAAGATAAAAATGATTAAAGTTTCACAGATAAACTATTTATGAATGAACAGCCATTTAATCATGTTTTATTGACTAATTCACTAATTATTCACTAATTAAAAAAATAAAAAGAAAAGACGAAAATTAGTGAAGCCTTCTGATGGCCAAATAATAAAACAATTTGATTTATTTTCAAATTTCAATAATTTTTATCTCGTAAACTAGAAAAGAACGAGAAATATTGTATAAGAAAAATTTCTTTGGAATTCAAAAATGAATTCACTCACAAAGTTTCATCCAAATCCCTGAAGATTCCTGTTTTGTGAACAATTACCTCGGTTATATCAATGAGGTGTCCTATGATCAATAGAACGGGTCCTATAAACCTTTACCTTGATCGGAGGCGCTATCAAGTAGCTTTCCCAATGTTGATCCCGGAGGCTTGGGTTGGCTCCGTCCCAAAGACCCCAGCTAGAGAAATTCCCTTGTCAGGCCCGGGATTTAAACCCGGGACCATGAGAATGTGAGGCAACTTCGCTAACCTCTCACCCTGTGGTGCCTTTTAATAAATTAATAGAAATTATTTTTAAATATTAATTATCACGATAAATAAAGGAAAGACCATTCCTTTTTACACATTTTACTTTTTGGTTAATTTTCAAATAAATATGTATTATATATTGTGATATCTCTAACTATAGGAATATTCATCATTAATTTAATCTTTGCAGAACGATATTTCATGCCATTTTAAATTGTATCTTAAAAGTGTAAAGAATTAATATTCATAAATAAATAAAAAAAAAATATTTCCATATTCATTCGTTTTTTTGTTTTTTTTTTAATTTTTTTATTTTACTTTTAACTGATTTTTATGAATACTGTTTTTTTGCTTATTTTATTACGCTATATACAGTATGTAACTATGTATTTACAGTTGAGGGCAAGCAACATTTATTGAGAAATTTTATTTCATTTGGTATGTTGAGAAATACATAAGAATACTTGAATTCCTAATAGATTCAAGTTTCTCTTAATAATTTCCAATAAATCTCTTTCATCTCTTCATGTCGACAAATGTTTTTCAAACGCACACCAACATGCATGCTTTGTGAAGGTGAAAAATTAATACCATTATGAATATTTATTCGAGAGAGAGAGAGAGAGAGAGAAAGCAAGAGACATGTTCTGCATCACTCTTCCTCTCTGAATTCATATAAACAGAGTAATAATCAATTTAATTATTAATTATGCATCTAACTAATAAATAGCTTATCAGCCTTTTACTTTATTTATTTATTAGTTATTTTAATATTCTTTATAAAAAAAGTAATACTACACATAATATCATATATTACAAATTAATATAAGAATTTATCCTGTTAAATCAATTTTATTTTGTTAGTTTATATATCGTATTTATATATATACTAGCTGCTCAGAGCTCCTTCGTCGCTCTTCACATCTAGACGGGGGCTCCGCCCCCTGTACCCCCGAGTGGTACATAGTATTTGGTTGAAAGTAGTAAAAGGTTTTCATCCATTTTGTTTCAAACAATGTATAACATAAAACATTCATTTCTTATTGTGTGATTATTTAAAATATATTTTAATTTATTTAGTAAATTAATTATATATATTATTATTGAATATGTTATATCTATCTACTCGAAAGTTCTTGGCAGCTACAACCACATTTCTCCAAGTGTCCCCGGTGACCTCATCTTTCTTTGGCCAATAAATGCTGGAAAGAATAATCTGAATCTACTCTCATCTCCCAGGGTCATAGACCATGCGTGGCTCAACGGTACTCGAAAGTTCTTGGCAGCTACAACCACATTTCTCCAAGTGTCCTTATCCTGAGCCTCTGTTCCATCTCTCGTACGTCATTCCCTGATGTACTCATCTTTCTTTGGCCCATAAATGCTGGGGAGAATCCTATTCTCTGAATCCACTCTCATCTCCAAAGATCATAGACCATGTCTAACACTCATATAATACAACAGACAAAATAATTGTTTTATATATTTTAATTTTCATTCCCTTTTATAATAATTTTGATGAGATAAGCCTCTTTACTGCATGATAACAGGCGTTTTCCGATTGCAACTTCGATTTCAATTCTTCTCAAATATTATTATCCTTCGTGATTACATTCAATTTTTCTACATATTCAAATTCTACATTTTGTATGTTAATACTGCTCCTGTTTGTTTCTAAATATATTTATTTATCATTATTAATTTCAAACCTCATCTCTTTTCCTACCTCGATTAATTTTTCCTCGCTATCTGTAATTGCAATTGCCGAATCTCCTATTATATTTAAGTCGTCTGGGTCACCTAATATTTTACAATTGATTTCCACATCTTACTCTTTCTTTACTACCTTCAAGATAAATTTTAAGATCAAAATTTGAAAAAGTTTATCCAGATCTATTGAGTCATGCGTAGGTTTTACTAAAGTCTACAAATAATTAGTGAACAGAGATATTGAATTCGCGGTTTTTTTAATATCTGTCATAATGAAAATATCTTAATTAATGTTGATCGATTTGGCATGAACCCGCAATGATATCGTCTAATATTTCCTCCGCCTATAGTTTATAAGTATTGTATATGTTATAATAGAGTATAATATTTCTTGATCATTTCATTTCGATATTTTAATTTCATTGTTTGATTTTTATTGAATATTTTTAATTATAATAAAATTAGAGAAAATGCAAAGTTAGAGACTTGAGACAATTTATAAAAATTAACGGTATAAAAGTAGTATTGATAAAACTAAAGATAAATTAACAATATATACATTCATTAATAGTATTAATTTAAATTAATGGATTTATTTGATTTTTTATTATTAAGTTCATTTATTAATTTTTTTAGATCATAGTTAATTCCCTCCCTTAAAATAAAAGAAGTACCTATTCAAATATGGAAAGAATAAATACAAAATAATTTAAGTTAAATATGATTTAAATATTTTATTATATTAATTAAAATGAGAACTTTTAGAATAAATTATTTAATTGAAATGATATTTGAATATTAGAATTTAAAATAAAAAGTTAAATATTATAATAATTCTTTGATTGGGAATCCCTAGAGTTATATACATTGTGTAAAATGAGTCCGCCAGTCAGTGGGCCACGCCTGGCTCTTGAATGAACAACACGGAGAACTATATATAAACTTTAAATCTCTCTCTCTCCCGCTCACACACACTCTCACCTCTCTCCTCATCCCCTCCACCTCTCATTTCTTAGTTATTTCAATTTCCACAAATTGTCTAATTTTTAAAATATTCACTAATTTACTTTCTATTTTTATTCTTTAATCCTTAAATAATATATTTTCTATTTTATGTTAAAATGTAAATAACTTACATTTTAACATATTAAACTATGACAGCAAAAAAGTAAACGAATTACATACATACATACATACAAACAGTCTCCTTTATATATATAGATAAAATTTATTCAAATAACATTTGAACCTTTAGAATAGAATATTAAGGCTTACTAGACCTTGAATTAACTTAACCTTTCGAAAAGCTGTGTGTTAACGTGTATTTAACCTTTGTTAGTACTTTTCAGTCATTTTATTACTATTAAAACAACTTTTGAGTACCAAATTTTAGATTTAATCCTCTCTCTGTGTTCTACAATAATTACAGTATTAAATGACAATGTAATATCTATTCAATTTGTTTTAATTAATAGATAAATCCTTGATATACTATATACGAGATCTGTTCAAAAGAAAAGGTGAATTTTGAATTTTCTCGGACTGTGTACATTCAATTATCGAAATTTTTTTTTTGTTATATTGGAACACATATCGTCGGTTTGGAAGAAGACCATCACAACTCAAAAATTATCACAATTTTTTCATATACAAGATTTTTATATAAAACTATTACATATTGTCAATATAAATTGTGAAATGCCTTTCCTGGAAATCTATTAATTTTTAGTTATTGACAATAAGTAATAGTTTTATATAAAAAAAAACTCACTAAGATAATTTATGAGTTGTGACGGTCTTCTTCCAAACAGACGATATTTTTCTCATATGTTGACATTATCAGCCATTTTGGATTAGTATTTTGTTTTTGACAATTGAAAAAGTTAGTCACGTTTTTGTGTGTTCTTCGATTTTTTAATGAAACTTTATTCAATTTGGCGTTAAAAATGGAATAAAGTGCTCCAACGCATAAAATGTTGACTGAGGCATTCTCTACTTTGTCTTAAAAAATATGTATCCGTGGTACATGTGGTTTAAAAAAGCTTCGATCCAATGTGAAGGTTTTGCTCACTTTTGTTAATTGATTAAAAAAGATTAATTAATTTATCAACGAAAACTGAAAACTATTTTTATAAAATGTAAAATATTGTGTTAATATGATATTAGAAATGACATTTAAATGAGCACAAAATAAAATGGTTTTTAAATAGAGTGTTCTTCTTTTAGTGTATAAAAAATTAATATCACTACTCAAGTATTAATATATAAAATAAAGGACAAAATAAGTTATATGGTATTATAATTATTATAATAAATATAATTCCAAAATTCACCACCAGATTATCTTACTCATCCTATCAAAATCTCATGTCTATCTTCTTTTTAAATCTATGAAATTTATTATCCATCACTCTATCTGTCAATTGTATTTCCGTTTGATTTATATGAATAAATATTAGTATATTTTCAAGTTGATAACTAATTTATATCTAATTCTAAATCCCAATATATCCATTTTGTAATATCAATTATATTACAACATCCAGGTTATATTAATCATCAATTAGCTGGAGTGTCTCCACAATTTGAATTAGATTAAATAAGATATACTATATTTAAATTAAATTATAAATTAAAATGAGTAAATAATATTTATTAAACCAGCGCATGTTTGACTCTTGGTTGATGGCTCCACGTCACGTGTTGGCGTGTGAGATTTGCAGTGTTAAAAAATTAATTCCGGTACTTTCAGCGATTCAATCAAGCTGAAATTCTATATATAGCAGTATTATACAATTTGTAATCATGTGAAAAATTATCAAACATATATCTTTATTTTTACGGTCACTTTAGAGGAAAAAAAATCAAAACGTTGTAGGTAATGACCCTCTTCCGGTTGAGCTACATTTCTCAAAACTATGAATTTTGAATAATGCCCATCTACCAAATTTCATGATTCTAGCTTAAACTGTTTTTGAGTAATCTTGTCTACACACACACACACACACACACACACACACACACACACACACACAATGGCGAGATAATAATTAAAGAAAACTCCGCAAGGTTGATTACTAATAAATGATCATTGGTATATGAAAAATATTGTTTTCAAAGAACTATTTAATTAATTGCTGCATTCCACGATAAAATCATTTTAAACTTAAATTGCAAACACCGTTTGCAACGGGTTCAACTAGTTATAATATAATAATACAACAATTAAAAGTTACGTTGATAAAGAAAATGTTTTCTCTATTTTTCCTTGGTATATTCTATTCTATTTAAGAAATTGAAAAATAACGTAATATTCTATTTTTTTTTTATTTTACACTAAATATTATTGCTTGGTAAATAATTATATTTGATTAACAATAGAACAAAGTAAATCCAAATAATAATTCATGAAGTGGAATGTTGTATATTATAATTTTTATTTACATCATTTGAATGGGTGTCCTATTCAGGATACTAAAAACCCAAAGAGATCCATTACAATCTGTAAACAAGACGTGTGTTGTATTTTCTTAAGAGGGAAGATGAGTTTGTGAGAAGAGTATGGATAGGCGGAGGGGGGGGGAGAGTGAGAGAGAGAGAGAGAAGGGGTGAGGGAGAAAAGAGCAGTCGGCATAAGATACCATCGCCAACAAATTAATATTTCTTTAAAGCGAGTCTAAAGAAGAGAGGCAGTCTTTGATTCCCGCCCAAGACGAGGACACGGTCTGCCCATACATAATATGCGATCTCTTTTAGATAGGCTGACATCTCGTTAGTTCACTTACAAATGGCAAACTCTTGGACTCTTTTTTTAATTTCAAAAAAAAAAAAAAAAAAAAAAAAACAAGCTTTTTTCGGTCAGTCCAACCCAATTGCTCTTTTTCCACACCAGAATTCCTCTACTATCTCAAATACTAATATATTATTTAATATAATATATATATAAATGCTACTTTCTTTCTTAAAAATAAAAATTCCATCCTCTTTGCCAATTTGTTATAAATTTTTTACTAACTCGCCTGTGTGTGTGTGTGTGTGTGTGTGTGTGTGTGTGTGTGTGTGTGTGTGTGTGTTGTATGTAGACAAGATTACGCAAAAACGGTTTGAGCTAGAATAATGAAATTTGCTACACGGTCATTATTGAAAATTTTTAATTTTCTATCAACTTTTAAGAAATGTAGCTCAACCGGAAGATATCGTTTTTCTTGGTCAAGCCATAAACTTTTCACCCAACCCTCGTATATATATTAGGTTGTCAAGGATGAAATTTGTAGCTAGTAATATGGCCAACCTTAATAGCTTATAACTTGACATTGGCTGAATATTTTACCGTTATTTTTTTTTCTGTCAATTTACACAGCTTGCTTGTTTGAAAGAATTATTATAATCCCTAAAAAGTGTAAAACGGTTTTTTTTTAAATCAATTTTGTTTAAAATAGAAAGGTCCGAAATTCGAACAATTATGAAGTATGAGTTCCTACGTGGAAATACGGCGTCGCAGGCCACGCGAAACATTAATACTGTATTTGGCTCTAGTGTTACTACGCAACAGACAGTATCTAATTGGTTCGCTAAATTTCGAACAGGTAACTTTGACCTCGCAAATGAGCCTCGCGGTCGCCCGAAATCAAAGGTGAATAATGACGATCTAAAGGTCACCGTTGAGTCTGACCCATCCCAAAGTGCATATGAATTATCACTAAAGTTTGGTGTTACCAAACAAACAATATTGACTCATTTAGCGCAAATCGGGAAGGTGAAAAAGTTGGATAAGTGGGTTCCACGCAGGTGTAATCCATTATGAGTTCATGAAACCTGGCTCATCGATTACAGCAGACATATACTGCAACCAACTGGACGAAATGATGCAAAAACTTAAAGAAAAACAGCCCAGATTGGTCAACAGATCGACACCTATCCTTTTGCATGATAACGCTAGTCCACACACTGCACAAATGACTGTGGCAAAGATACAGGAATTGGAGTAGGAACTTCTCCATCATCCACCATACTCACCAGACCAAGCCCCCACTGTCTACCACTTCTTCCGAAATTTGGACAACTTCTTGATTTATACTAACGGCCTGAATAACCTCCCACTTAAATGGCAAAAGTGTGTAGACAATATGGGTGCATACTTCGATGATTAGAATAACTCCTTATGTTTGTAAGTTATCAATAAACTTTGTGTTTTTTTCTACAAATTTCATACTTGACGACCTGTAATGTAGAGGCTGTGGAGAGGGTGTCTTTGGGTACATTTTGGTAGTTAGAAAAACATTTTGCAACACATGTAGACTTCAAACATATACATATATATTTTCCCAGTGGTGTATTGGGAGGAGAACGCGGGGGAACGACGTTCCCTTACCTTTTTTCAGAACCAGAACGCGTTCCAGTACTTTTTCATGTCCCGACAACTCCCACTTAAATCTACAGTTAGAATTTCTTTTTTTGTGTTCGGTAATATTTTGTAAGAATATGAAAAAATAAAAACTTATATGGAAAAAAATAGTTTGCTGAAAATAGGACATTTTTATGCTCCCACTATGCGTTCCCTTACTTCTTATTTTATCAATACATCAATGATGTTTCCATAACAACGTATGGTTATGGTAAGTGAGTGATTATGGCTTTTATATATATAATAATTCTAATCACATTAGAGATTCTTTTTTGTTTGTCTTTAAATATTATTAGGAATACATATAATTTATATTTATATAATAGCGATAAAATATTAATATAATTTTTGAAAGCTTTCGATTAGTCAATTAATTTTTGTTTATGTTTATTAATTAATGATTATTGTTGTGATTTTTTTGTCATGTATTTTTCTGTAAGAAGAATATAAAAAAGGAATAAATGTTTTAAATAAAACATTATTTTACATGGCACATATAAACATAACATGTATCATTAGAGTGGGTGTAATAAAATAATTATGTATTATTAAGAATAACCAAAGTAATAGAAATGAAGGAAATCAATTTGTAATCATTGAAGTAGAAACAGTAATTGGAATCAGAAATGTTTAGACTTTTGATTAGGTCAAGGCTTACATCTTAGTTAGTAGGTATTAAGTACAAATACACTTATTTTATTCGTTTTGAAAATGTTATTAATCCGTATTTGGATAGAATATATATATAAAAAAATCAAGGTTTATACAAGAATGAACAATCAAAATGTGAAACCCTTTTTAAGGAAATTGTTCAGATTAATTGTCATGACATGGATTTATATAAAACTTTGCTAGTTGATTCCTTTTTTACTATCTCGCCAGAGATAGTATTGCGATCACGAAAATTTTCGATGTTTTTATACGTTTTGAAGGTTCCTAAATCATTTTCACTACTATTGAGAAAAATGTCTGTGTGTATGTGTATATGTGTGTATGTATGTAACTAAGATTACGCACATTTTTCTCAACCTTAGTGAAAATGATTTAGGAACCTTCAAAACGTATAAAAACATCAAAATTTTCGTGATCGCAATACTATCTCTGGCGAGATAGTAACAACATTAAGTAGTCCCACCTAAAAAATCCCCTCTTTGACTGTTGTTGTTATTAGCTACGCGCTCATATCTGTTATTATTAATAATAATAAAAAATAATAAAATTTTCAATAAATACAAATGTTGTTAATTTAATTATGTTAAATGAATTGAAAATTCATTTAATTTTTTTTTATTATGAATACTTAAATACTAACAATTTACTACAATTATTTTTTCAATATTATTTTTCATATTAATATAATAATAATAATAATAATACTTTAAAATATATATAATAATATTTATAGATTTTGTAGTAAAAAATTATTTATTTATTTTTCAGAAGTGGATTCAAACGACAAATGGAATCATTCAGAATCTTTCGATATTTTTAAAAATAATAACAATAACACAAGACTCTCTGGTAAATATATATTCATTAACATATATAAATATAATATTTAATAAATATATATATATATATATATACATATAAATATAATATTTAATAAATATATATATATATATATATACATATAAATATAATATAATTTATTAATAATATTGTATTAATGAGATGATTATAGATTTAGGTGATTATAGGGGAATGTCAGTTTGCATAATTAGGAATTGGGAATTTGGAATCTTTACACATTCTGAAACAACGATAGTCAAGGAGGGTGTGATGAGTGTAGAATAGATTTAATGGAAAACCAATTGGGAAATGACGAGGAGAGGATCATTTCCATTGTACAAATAATAAATAATAGTTCGTATATTTTGAGAATTTGATTTAAGAAAATAATCAGTTAATGTTGATATTTCATTTTTAAATTTTATTTTATTTTTTATAATCCAAAACATGAAAATAATATATCTATATAGGTATATATATAGGGTAAAGTATACAGTCGTTGGCCCCCTATCACTAAAACACAAATAACAAGAGATTATTATTTTAAAAATTGTGGTAAATTATAAGCTATTCCTGATGTATATATTTTTAAAGTTCAGATAACATTCTCTTCTACATTTGGCGTAATCTTCATGCCTTAGAAGGTGTCAAGTATGTATGCCTGTCTAAAATCTTTGCTGCATTCAGCTTAGGAGTTGTCCTAGAAAAAATTGATTTTGTTTCATTAATTTTTTCTTATTTAAATCAAAAATATTTATTAAAATTATTTTTAATAGTATGAATGTTATAATATTTAAGGAAAACTTAATTATTAAAATATTAAATTTATTAAAATTTTAATGGAATTATAATTTAGAAATGGTATGATTTATTTTTGAATTGATACCATAAATAATAAATTATATAGTATCTGATTTATATATCGAGTAGCCACCATAAAATAAACGGCTCCTATGTAAATATATAAATAATAACCTTTATAATTTTGAAAGTGGCTTAACTTCATTTATCTTCAAATATTTAAGGGTTTGCGTTTCAATGAATTCAATGAATTTAAAAATGAGTGATACTGTTTAAGTATAAATAGTGGTAATTAATAAGTAAATAATTTACGTTTTCTTATCAAGAATGGACTTAGGCCACTTTCAAAATTAACAGCCAGATTCATTATAAAATTTGTGAAAATCGATTTCATTTTGTCATAAGAGCGAACAGACAGACATGAAGCAAAGTTCATAAAAACGTTTAAAATACATTCGATTGAAGAAAAAGATGTGTCAAGATACAACATTTCAATTCATTCATTTTCATTCAAAGGGAAAGTAAGAGCAAACTTGATTGAAATATATATTTGTCATATATATATTATATTTTTTATACTTTATTTTATATTTTATACTAGGTATCAACTTTTAATATTATATTAAAAAATTATATTATAGTCTATTGAAAAGAAAAAGTCTTGAAGATTAAAAACTATATTAGAGTTTGACTAAAGTTATTAATTTTATATTCAATCTCGTGCGATTAGAAGCCGCCTGTCCCTATAAGAGGAGTTTTATGCCGCGGGCCGGGAACGGTTTGAAAATAATATATTTTGGAGAGAGCCAGTTGGAGAAATGTAATTGAAGTTACTGCCAAGAACTTTCAAGTTATGTAACGGCAAACAAAGATATATATATATATATATATATATTGATTATATAAAATAGATAATATAATAAATAAAAAACAAATAATAAATTAAATATAAATAAAAATCAATATTTATGTAATTAATTCTGTATCGATTGATAATATACGTAAGATAATTTTTTCTTTTTTTTTAAGTTCAAGAATTAGATAAATTTATTGAATTTCACTTGCTTCTATATATAATATTCGATAAAAACAAAATTAAAGTTGCGAGTTGAGGATTTTTTCTGTAATTTGTAACCCCTCATTTTCCCCTTTTCTATGAGATCCATTACTCCTTTACATATGTAAGGGCTCTCCACAAACACTTTCTGAACATTTGTTTTTCTCTGGTTTTAAAAACGTCGATTGTTTATGTTGGCAAGCTCAACCGTCGTGCCTAAGATAATAACAGGTGGACACGTTTGGCACTCTCAGGGGCCCCAAACCATCTTCGTTTTCTCTTTGCATCTCTCTCTCTCTCTCTCTCTTCTTATAATATGTTGCATTCAAAGGTCCATAATCAATAGTAACCAAAGCTTTTATATATACTCATTCCATTTTTCAATTAAATTACATATTAAAATTATAATTACTTTATATATATATATATATATATAAAGTCTATCATAAGAATATTCATGAAATATTAAACATTTATATTTAGTCAAGTCATTCTTTATAATTATAATACTTCTAATTACTATGAACGTTATTTAAAATACAATAGTATATAAATATATATATATGAAAAATAAATAATGAAAACCTCTCCTTGTCTATCTTTCTATTCTCAATTTTAGTTTTAGTTTTGAGCTAACATTAACAATTCTCGATTTGTTTTATTTGAGAATATATTTTAGGTAAAGGGGGATAGACGAAAAAGGGTTGAATTCTATTATTAATTATCATACATACTTAAATATTATTACAAAAATCTGGAGTGTTTTCACTCGATTATCTCGCAAATTTGAATTGGATTAATTAACATATATTACTTATATTTAAATTTAATTTAATTAATTTCATTAATTATATAAATTAAGTATAATTGAATTTGATTGATTAATTAATTAATTTTAAAAAACATTAAATTTACAGTAATTTAAATTAATTAATTAACATATATTAAATTTAAATTTAAAACCTTTACCTTAATTTTTAAGTTAAAATTTAAAAAATAAATTCTGGTACTTTCAGCGATTCAATCAAGCTGAAATTCTATATATAGCAGTTTTATACAATTTTTAATCATGTGAAAAACTATCAAACCTATATCTTTATTTTTACGGTCAGTTTAGAGGAAAAAAATGAAAACGTGGTAGGTAATAATCCTCTAATGGTCCTCTTCTAGCTACATTTCTCAAAAGTTGATACTAAACTTCGAATTTTGAATAATACCCGTATACCAAATTTCATTATTCTAGCCCAAACAATTTTGCGTAATCTTTTCGATACACACAAACACACACACACACACACACACACACACACACACACACATATATATATATATATATATATATATACATTTTTCTCAATCTTAGTGAAAATGATTCAGGAACCTTCAAAACGTATAAAAACATCAAAATAATTCCCGAAAATTTTCGTGATCGCAATACTATCTCTGGCGAGATAGTAAAAAGGCAACTTGTATTACTGTTAACCTATTATTATTATCCTCAAACTTTATTTATTATTTTTTTTACAATTTAAAATATATCCAATATTTGTGATTTATTTATTTATTTCATTTTTAATAAATACATTTAGTCTATTATAGAGTAAATTTTTATTTTCATCATTGATATCTTTTAGTTCTTTTCTTATTTAATATAGATTTTATTAAATTTAATTTTATAAATTATTATTTATTTTATTCAAGAAGATAAATTTAATGAGAGTGTAATTGGTGTGATAATATTATTTAATTTTTTTTTAACAAAGAATCAATCTTTGAAACGTTCTTTAGATAAATTCAAATTGAACTTGGATTAAGATTTGAAAATAAATAAAAGAAAACAACTTACAATTCCTTCTTAATATACCATTTGGAGTTGTTACATTAATTGATTTTAAAATCACATTGGAAAAATAAAATTTTCAACCCTTATTAATTATCTATTGTAATTCTTCCATTAATAATATATTTTATTTAATAATGAAATATTTTCTACAAATTTTTTTTTAAATTTTTTTAATATTTTTAATATCTACAATCTGTTCTATGAAATATTAATCTATATAATTCTGCATAATGAAATTAGATTTTGTTTTAAATCAATAATTGATTAGATTAAAAATTTTCGGGAATTGTATTGTAATTCCCTCTTTAAGCTCTCTAATTCAATTTAATTTTATTTTTTTATGGTTTTGAAAAAATAAATTTTAAAAATATGTTGTATATGAGAGAGATGAGAAGCATTGGATTATTTGGTTATTGTTTACAAATCGAGAAGCTTCAGGGATTTGGATGAAACTTTGACAAAGGATTCCTTTTTTATAATTCCAAAGAAACTTTCTTTATACAATATTTCTCGGTCTCTTCTAGTTTACGAGACACAAATTATTAAAGTTTGACAGATAAACTAGTTATCAATGTGCAACTATATTTAGTAATGTTTTATTAACTAATTCACTAATTATTCAATTATTCGGTAATTTTCGGTGTTTTTTTCAGTTCGTTTTGGATATAGAAAAATTATTTAATTAATTAATTTTTTAATTTTCATATATCCAAACGGAACTGAAAAAAACCCAGAAAATTAGTTGAGCCCTCTACAAGCCAAATGAATAAAACATGGTAGTTAAATAGAATATAAATGGATTGATATGCAAATTTCAATAATTTTCATCTCGTAAAGGCCGAGAAATATTGCCAAAGAAAAGTTTCTTTGGAATTGAAAAAGGAATCCACTGGCAAAGTTTCATCCAAATCCCTGAAGCTTACCGTTTTGTGAACAATTACCAATTTTTTTTTTAGATGGAAATAGGCTTTAATAATTTTTAAATCAGAATGCAATTTGAATTGTAGGGATATTGTGTAAAGTTCGATTGGATGAAGAAGAATATCAGAATTGGATTCATTAACATAAATTAATTTAATGAGGCACTCAATTCACCAATTAAATCTTAATAAATTTAATAATCTAAATATAATTCATATATTATAATTATTATATATATATATATATATTCTAAATTACAAGCACAAGTAAAAAAAGTCACTCCAATATCCCTTTGATATCATAATTATTTTTCTCGCTATTATTAGCCAAAGAATCTGTCAAGAAGTCAGTTAAAATTGTCATTTTATATATTTATACATCTTTCATTCATCTACCATTACGCTCTCTGTTTATAAATATGATTGTCTAAAAATTCCGTTCTATCCTAAATACGTTTTTATAAAAGCAAATAAGCAAGCATATTGACAAAAAACATTTTTCTAAAAGTGACGTGATTTTCTTTGAAATTTTATAAAAAGATCTTTTCTATATTATCAATTTCACTAAAATATTTGATTTATTCTCTTTTTTATATACACGAGGGTGGGGTGAAAAGTTTCCGGCCTGACCAAGAAAAACGATGTTTTTTAATTTTTTTTTTTTTGTATTATTTTTCAACATTCAAGATAGCTGAGACATGTAAGCTGAGCGTGTGCGAAATATTTTGCACAAGCCTTTGAATATGGAAAGCTGCGTGCAACGTGGGTGCCGCGTTTGCTAACGTTAGACCAAAAACTGCTTCGAAAAAACATTTCTACCGATAATTTGGCGCTGTAGGCGTAATCCAAGCGAATTTTTGCGTCGATTCATAACTGTTGATGAGAATTAAATTAAATTAAATTAATTAATTAATTAATTAAATTAATTAAGTAAATTGGAACACCGTTATGAGAAATGTATCAGTCAGTGTTGATGGAGATTATGTTGAAAAATATAGCAAAAAAAAACATCGTTTTTCTTGGTCAGACCGGAAACTTTTCACCCCACCCTCGTATATAGTAAATATTTTTATATACCTTTATATATATTTAAGAATAAAAAAAAACAATTGCTTGCTTGTTGAGAAAAACAAAAGTTTTTTTTTTATTTATCTAAAACTTTTAAAATAGCGTTTAAAAGATTAAAGGGTTAATTCAGTTTAAATTTTTATTAACATTTCTTTCGATTAGAATTGATTGCATTTAGAAAGCAACACCTTTCACAGAACATTTATTACTCTAGGCTTCGATAAGGATTTAAATAGAAAAAAGGTATACGCGACGATAAAATCGATTCAAATTAAAAACGTTTATCAAATGTTTTCCCCTCTCTCTCCTTCTCTCTTTTCTTTACGAATTCATTTGACATCTTGGAAGAATAAAAATCTATTAGTCATGATTCTGACCTGCACAGGGGTCCTTTTGATCTTATATAAGTTTTTATTTCATTTCAAAAAAATTTACAGCCTCAATGGATAAAGACTGCTTGCTGTTGGATTCTCAATGAGAAGACTTTTATTTTCACAGGAAAGGGTGACAAGAAAAAAAAATCCCCTTCCAAGGATTCAAAAAGGGTTCTTATGTTCTTTTATTTCATTTTATTTGGAAATTTTGAATATTATTCTAAGATTACAGCTATAAAAGTGAATGAAATTAAATTAATGAAAATGATTTTGATAAATAAATATTTCAATTTTGATTTACCTTGCTTTCTATTTTTTTTTTTTTTTTTTTTTAGTTACATTTTATTTTATTTTAAGTTTTTTTTTGGATGTGTTGAAGTCATTTGTGATTTTGGAATTTTTAAAATTTAATAAATCTATATTAGATATAGATAGATTTTATGAAAATCAAAAAAGAAACTTTAGAATAATTTTATTTCTTAAGTACAGTGACGGAAAAATATAAAAGCCATGGGGTTAGGGACACTAACGATACTTTGATACTATAGTGCGGGAGATGAAAGTTGGTGCACGAGCCGACCCCCACCCTCGGCCAACCAGTGCCCGCGCTTACCTCCACCATTCCAACGAAACCACACCGCGCAACTCTGTTGCGCATATCACATTTTTTATAGTTTAGTTTGAGAGAGTAGAAGACTATGGTGGAGGGGAAATCACTCTTGGAGGGGGTATAGCATCGATACTATACCTGTGTTATCGAAAAAGTATCGAATAGTACTCAGCGCACCTAGCAGCGTACTTTTTTTCAAAATTTTTTCAACTTGGTTCTAAAAAAAAAATCAAACGTTTTCTGGACTAAGATTTTTTTCCGATACCGATACTTTGGAGTCCGATACTATCGAAGAATCGATACTTAGCCTTTCGATATCGTGTCCCTACATGGGGTTGCTCTTATGTTAATGACCATGGTCCGGTTGATTGCCCGACAACAGCCTCCCCCACTTGGCGTTTATATTTTTCCGTCACTATACTTGCTTAGTGTTAAATGTTTACTTAAATTTCAGTATTATTTATTATTTTTTTTATTGTTCCTTTAATTAATAAATGAGTTGCTTTATTTACCTGATTTGAAATCATCAATCACTGTTGAGAAAAGATTTTTGCGATAAACCAAACAAGTATTGCCAATTTAGCAGTGAGTAGGACACCTGGAAGCACACCAAGGAAGGGTCTCGGTTTGTTCCTTTCTTCATTTGCTCTCGTGCATCCGGCTGCCGGGTAAATACCAGTCCCGGAAGAACCACTCAACCAGGGACAGGACCCTCCCCATTCTGCCCACCTAGATCAACAGATCAGGGTTGCTTTTATTTTATTTTCAATTTCTGGTCAGACATATCAAATGATTTGTTTTAGTTGGTGTCTCTTAGTCAGCTGTACATTTCGATTCATTCTTTTGTTGTGCTGTTATACATGAAAAAAATCTGGAGTGTCTCCATTCGAATATCTCGCAAATTTGAATTAGATTAATTAACATATATATTATATTTAAATTAAATTATAAATTAAAATTAATAAATAATATTTATTAAACCAGCGCGTATTTGGCTCTTTGTTGATGGCACCACGTCACGTGCTGGTGCGTGAGATTTGCAGTGTTAAAAAATTAATTCCGGTACTTTCTAGCTCAAACCGTTTTTGGGTAATCTTGTTTACATACACACATACACACACACACACACAGAGAGACATTTTTCTCAACCTTAGTGAAAATGATTCAGGAACCTTCAAAACGTATAAAAACATCAAAATCTCGACATCGAAAATTTTCGATCTCTGGCAGGCGAGATAGTAAAAAATTCAAAGTATAGAATAGTTGCTCTTTACAATTTGTTACTTATCTAAATAGTTTAAGAATTTTATTAAAATTAAATATGACACATATTTATTTATGAATAATAATTAATTTTTCTTAAGTTGAAATATAATGAAAAAAAGAAGAGAATATATATTTTAAAGATATTTTTAAAATTTTATAATTATATTCTCTATTCAAAGTTATTTCATAATAATAGATATAGATAATTTAATAATTTATAAAATAAATATTAAAAGAATGTATAAATACATATATATATGTATAATTATATACGAAATTTGTTCAAAAGAAAAGGTGAATTTTGACTTATTTCGAAAAGTATTTATTTATTCATCAAAATCCATTTTGTCCCCTTCAAAGTAATTCCCTTCAGATAAAATGCACTTATGCCAGCGCTTCTTCCAATCGTTGAAGCACTTCTGAAATGCGCTCTTCGGTATGGCCATCAGCTCGTTTTTCGATTCCGACTTTATCTCATCAATTGTAGCAAAACGCTTTCCTTTCATTGGTCTCTTCAGTTTTAGGAATAGGAAAAAGTCGCAGGAAGCCAAATCTGGTGAATATGGTAGCTAAGGCATGATTACGGTGTTGTTTTAGGGCAAAAAATCACGAACAAGCATTGATATCTATCCATGATTTGTTTTTCCACAATTCTGATCGTTTGAGTTGGATTGCTTCACGCTAACGTTGCAAAACTTCCTTGTATTATTCCTTATTAACAGCACGACCCATTGGCAAGAGCTCTTAATGCACCACGCCATTGTAATCCACATTGTATGTAGCAGTGAGAAAAACCTTCGCATTTGATTGAACTTAGCGTGCTTTTTTTACCAATTATAAATATTTATTTGAGACAAAGTAGACTCGCCGAATGCCACAGACCAGAGGTTCTTAAACTGTGGTCCGCGGACCCCTGGGGGTCCGCGAAGCCTTTACTGGGGGTCCGCAAAGCCATCGTACAGGTGCACGAGAAAATGATGAGTCAGTTAAAACTTTATTTAATATAAAAGGAGCGATGGCATGGCTTTGTGAGGAAACAGATCAAATACCCAAATTCAACGAAATGTGCAAGAAAATTATTGCTACCGTTTCCATCTTCATATTTAGCTGAATTTTCTAATAAAATCTGTTCTACAATATGCAAAAAAATCGTTATTCACCAATCACTGTTAGAAATATTCACCATATATCCTTGTTCTTATGAGATCTTAAGCCAGAAATTAACTAATAAAATGACGTAAAGTACCTAAAGTTGGGATGGGGTCCGTCAAAAAGAATTTTCTCAAGTGGGGGTCCGCGGAGTACCTAAGTTTAAGAACCTCTGCCACAGACAACATTTTAATTGCGTTGGAGCACTTTATTCAATTTTTAACTAAAACAATTTTAATACAGATTCTTTGATCCGTTTTTTTTAAGTAAAAAATCGAAGAACACACAAAAACGTGACTAACTTTTTTCAGTTGTCAAAAAACAAACTACTAATCCAAAATGGCTGATAATGTCAACATATGGAAAAAAAACATATGTGTTCCAATATAACAAAAAAAAATTCGATAAGCCTTTGAAAAATCAATTAATTAAATGATTAGAAACTTTGTAATAACAAAGATAATTTAAAATTAACCTTGTTTGTTTCTGTTGATTTTAAAAAAGAATATAAGTAATATAATTAATTTTTTTTTTGGTTTTAATATTTTAATTATTTATTTTCTGTCACAGAAATTCTTCAAAAATAAGTTAATTATGAAATTTTGTTAGTTGTTATTTATAAAATATCCAACTCTGTAATTAACAAACAAACGTTGCTAATATTGTTCATGCATTTTTATTACTAATTTACATAAAATATCTCATTTCAAAGAGAAAAAGAAAACAAAATAAAGATATAATATATTAGTAAATTAGTATCTTCATAATATATTGTTACCTTATTTCTTATGTATAATAATATTTAGAGAAATTATCTTTTATATATAAAGTAAGATGATATCTCTTGTTTGTATTATCCCAACATTTACAAAGATCATTTATTTCAGAATTGTATTAATATATTTTATTAATTAATTACCTGAAATTGTTATTACAAATAATAATTTTATTTATAAAATCTGGAATCATATTTTATATAGATAAATAGCGAAATTGTATATTTTATAAACAAATACAAATAATATTAAATTTCCTTATACTCTTTGTTATCTTTAATTATATTATTTAAGTTATTTTTTATTTAACACTTGTCATTATTATTATTATTATTATTATTATCCGAGTTATTGCACTTTCTGCTGGAAAAATTTTACCTATCTTATTAGGGATTAGGCACGGTCGATGTGGGAACGGAGATTATTCTGATCCAGACGATCTTTCGGATAATCTTCAATTGAGGAACTTTCTCACTATATGGCATGTTTGTAGAATTTCAATTGCCTTCCTGTTCTTGCTCTCATATGATGTTTGACAATCCTAACTACTCAATACTTCTCTCAAATTTGGACGATACGACTCCCTCCGAAGATATTATTACTGTTGTAGTCAATGGTTTTGTCGGTGAGGACAGGTCTTTGAAGTTTGAGTTCTTTTCAATCACTGCAGCTGGAATGTATTTGTAATGTGGTGGTGTCGATGCATCGAGCAGTCCATATTTTATTTCTAATTCTTGATGAATTAATTTTTCCAGTTGGTTATGCCTGTTTAAGTAAGCGTTGTCTGCTAATATCGGACATCCACCCATAATATCTTCTATACATTCGCATTTCCTGCATTTATCCTCAAGATCTTGTTTTAGTATAAACTTCTCATAAATCCTTGTTCTTATTACTCGGTGTTGGTTTTGTATGACTACTTAGGAAACCATCAGTTTCCGGGTAAAGGAATCCGTTGGACAGCCATTTAAGAGAAGCTTTTTTTTGTTAACAAACGTCCTTCAGTAAAGTTTCCGTGCAGAACTTTATTCTTTCAAGAACCCAGATCTTTCTTCGCATTCACAAAATTATTGCTTCCTAGGTTTAAAAGGTGTATTCCCCAGACCCCCCAGATTGGGTTTATGTTCTCATGAGATTGTCTTCTGAATTCAGAAGTCTCTTTCTTATCTTCAATTCTTGGAACTTGTATAGATGGGATATATTTATCAAACCTCTTCCATCATCCATCCCATTATTATTATTATTCCGATTTTGTGTGTACTTTCTCAAAATAAATGCTATAACTGTGTAGAAAAAGATTTCATTCTGGGCCTTACTTTTTATTTATTGATGTTATTATTTAAAATAATGTTAATGATTTTTTGACAATATGACAACATTTTAAGATTACACCTCCTCTCTTCTGTGATTCCTTTAAGATATTAATTTAAATAAATTTCATACTTTTTTAAGTATCTCTCATTTTGCGATTAATTTGGACTAAAATTCGATATTTTTCTTTAGGAATCAAACATTTTCAGATCAGAATTGGAAAATCAATTCATTACAATGTTTTTCTATTTTTAAGCCAAATCGATCATTTAAATATTCCTGAACATACACACACAAAATAAACATTCTAATTTCTTTACTAATATATATAATTTCTACTAACTCTTAATTGATAAGTGATTTCAACTAAAAAAAAAATATATAATCCGAAATTAAATGACTATTTATTAGCAATAAAGAAATCAAATTTATTTTTATAGTATAATAACAATTGTAGATTTAGTGTATACACGTATATAAAGTATCTCTATCCAATGAATCTGAATATATGTATATATCGTTATATAGTTATAAATATTTAAAGTAGGACCATGAAATAAGCATGAATCAGTCTTAATTCTTCTTTAGATGTTTTTCAATCGTATTGATAAAATATATTGGTTTTTACTATGCTTGGACTTCTTAGTTAGTGATAAATATAAAAGAGTTCCGGCTTTCTCTAAAAGACTGACTACACGGTTTCATTCATCAACACGAGAATTTATTTTTGTCAAGTTTTGAATAGCACTCAATTAATAAAAATGATCTTAAATAAAGTATTAAAAGATAATTGTAAAATATTAATTTTAAATTGAATGTATTATAAAGTTAACGAAATTTTTTTTAAATTAAATAGGTATTTGAAAAAAAAAACACTACTATAATTATTTTTCATTTTCCATATTCAAGTTACAATTTAAAATCATCATAAAAACTTCTCTATTTGTTGTTATTTTTTTTTAAACATGATCCTATACGAGTACTGTTCAAAAGAAAAGGTGAATTTTGAATTTTCTCGGGCTGTTCTACGATTTTGCTTTTGTTTTTTGTTATGTTGGTACACATATGTATCTCATATGTTGACATTATCAGACATTTTGGATTAGTATTTAGTTTTTGACAACTGAAAAAAGTTTGTGTGTTCTTCGATATTTTACTTAAAAAAAATAACGAATACTACAAGGAAGTTATGCAGCGCTTGCCTGAAGCAATACGACTCAAAAGATTGGAATTGTGGCAAAACAAATCATGGATTCTGCACCAGCTCACACATTATTGCTTGATTGTGATTTTTTGGTCAAAAACTACACTGTAATCATGCCTTAGTCACCGTATTCACCAGATTTGGCTTCCTGCGACTTTTTCCTATTACTAAAACCGAAGAGACCAATGAAAGGAAAGCGTTTTGCTACAATTGATGAGATAATGTCGAAATCGAAGAACGAGCTAATTGCCATACCGAAGAGTGCATTTCAGAAGTGCTTCAACGATTGGAAGAAGCGCTGGCATAAGTGCATTTTATCTGAATGGAATTACTTTGAAGGGGACAAAATGGATTTTGATGAATAAATAAATACTTTTCGAAATAATTCAAAATTCACCTTTTCTTTTGAACAAATTTCGTATATAATTATACATATATATATGTATTTATAAATTCTTTTAATATTTATTTTTTAAATTATTAAATTATCTATATCAATTATTATTAAATAACTTTGAATATAGAATATAATTATAAAATTCTTCTTTTTACATGATTTCAACTTAATAAATAAATACTTTTCGCAATAATTCAAAATTCACCTTTTCTTTTGAACAAATTTCCTCTATATATATAGTTATTAAACAATAAGTATATGAAACAGATATATTAACTATAGTATATAATTATACATATTTTAAAATTTTCTTGAAAATAAATTAAAATTAATTTATATTTCTGTTGTGTGTGTGTGTGTGTGTTATTATTATATATACAAGTTATACTATACAAGATGATATTATTATATTATTTTATTATATAAATATCATCTCTTTATCTTCACATAATATCAGTAAAAAAACATCTTCAAGAATTTTGTTTTTTAATGAAAAAAAAAGAAAGAAAAATTATCATTATTTTATTTATTATACTTGTACAAGTTGATTTTATGAATGGTCCTTAAATAGAAATAATAATAAATTTATTAAAAAATTTTCAAAAGGATTCATTATAAATTTATAAAAATAATGATATATATATATATATATATATATATATATATATAGAGAGAGAGAGGGGGGGGGGGAGAGAGAGAGAGAAAGAAGATAGCTTTGATTTTTAAAAACAAATTCATTCATTAATCGTTGGATGCTATTTATGATGTATTTATTTCCTTTCCTTAAATTTCCATATTTCCTGGATCTTGGAGAAGAAGAATTGACTTGTTTGTATGTTGGTTGGTCAGTTTTGCTGCTGCGCCTTTGGATCGAGAGGACAGGCAGCCCAGCCAGCCGGAGGGCAAAAACGATGGCCTTTTTTCTCTCCCTCTTCCTCTCTCTTTCCCTTTCTCTCTCTCTCTCTCTCTCTCTCTCTCTCTCTTCATTCCATTCTTCTTCTCTTCTCCAACGTTCACTATTCTGACAATTTACAGCTGCTGATTGCTAAGAATACCACGCAAAAGTTAACTTTCTACTCAAATCAAATGAAACAAGCAATTATACAATTTTTTTAAAAATGTTTGACAAAGAAATTTTTAATTTTCCTATTTTTAAACAAGCTTGAAAATGTAAACCATACTAAATTATTTTATGATCAGTTAAAAATAAAAGTACTAAATCCTTAAATCTATTTGTAAATTTAAAATAAATAAACATCATGTCAAAATTTATTATAAAACCAAAAACAACAACAACAACAACAATAACAGAAAAAATACATATAAATAATTAATATTTATATACTATAAAGTACAATTATAGGTAGCAAAGGAAGAGTAAGATGCGGGAATCAACTGTTAGAAACTTTCGAAATTCGGAATGGGTTAAGACAAGGGGACGTAACGTACTATCACCAATTTTATTTCATTTAGTACTGGAATATGTAATTAGACAAATTGGAGAAAAGTCAAACGGAATCGAATTAAACAAAATAATTCAAGTATTTGGTTAGGCAAACGACTTAAATATAATAGAAGATTCGGCAATTGCAATTAAAGTTAGCTTAGAAAAATTAATCGAAGCAGGAAAAGAGGTGGGGATGGAAATTAATAGTACTAAGACAAATTTAGTAACAGAGAGGAATAGTATTAACACACACAAAGTCTTAACATACAAAATATAGAATTTGAAAATGTAGAAAAATTTAAATACTTAGGTTGTGTGATAACGAAATAATATTCGAGAAGAGTTTAAAGCGAGGTTACAATCGGGAAACGATTATCATGCAATAAAGGGGCTTATCGCGTCAAAATTATTATCAAAGGAGATAACAATTGAAATATATAAAACAATTATTTTACCGGTTGTATTATATGGGTGTGAGGCATGGTCTATGACCTTAGGGGACGAGAGTAGATTTAGAGAATTTGAGAATAGGATTTTTCGCAGCATTTATGGGCCAAAGAAAGAGGAGGTCACCGGGGAATGGTGGAGACTGCATAACAAGGAAGAGTATTACCTTTATGCATCTCAAGTTATAGTTAACGATATAAAATCGAGAAAGCTGCGATGAGCAGGACGCAGGATAGAATGGGGGAGGAAAGAATGGCGAAAAATATTTTGGTTGGGAGACCGAGTGGGAAATGTCCGCTTAGAAGACCAAGGACGCTGTGGATGGATAATGTAGGGGGACGTGAGAGAGATCGGAGAGGGTAGGAGTTGGATGGTTGTGCCTCAGAATAGAGAGCCACTGAGATAGATAGATAGATAGTACAATTATATTTACAATTTTTCATAAATAAAATTAAAGTAAATTTACTAAAACATTATAACTTGATTAATATAATTTCTTAAAAATTTTATTCAGTTATTTTTGAAATTAAATAATAAATATGTATTTTAATAAAAATTGTATAATTTTGTATTTTCTTCCTTTTTTTAGAAAGAAAAGTATTGATAAAGTGTTTGTAAAATACTTATAGTCCAGTCATTTAGTAATTTCACATGTAAATTTTTTCACGAGTTTTGAAAATTGAAAATTTAATTGATATCGAAGTGCTCTTTGCAAATTTCAACATTGTCACCTCGTATTTTTGCCGCTTGTGTCGCCATATTTTAAATGGCATCAAAATGGAGTTTTCTGACAGTTTTCAGTTTTGCGACTCACTCTATGATAAAAACCTTTATATACAAAATTTGACTAGAAAAAATTACCTCCAATATGATGCCATTTTTACTATCTCGCCAGAGATAGTATTGCGATCACGAAAATTTTCGATGTTGAGATTTTGATGTTTTTATACGTTTTGAAGGTTCCTGAATCATTTTCACTAAGGTTGAGAAAAATGTCTGTGTGTGTGTATATGTGTGTGTATGTGTGTGTGTATGTGTGTGTGTATGTATGTAGGCAAGATTACGCAAAAACGGTTTGAGCTAGAATGATGAAATTTGGTACATGGGCATTATTCAAAATTCATAGTTTTCTATCAACTTTTGAGAAATGTAGCTCAACCGGAAGAGGGTCATTACCTACAACGTTTTGATTTTTTTTCCTCTAAAGTGACCGTAAAAATAAAGATATATGTTTGATAATTTTTCACATGATTAATAATTGTATAAAACTGCTATATATAGAATTTCAGCTTGATTGATTCGCTGAAATTACCAGAATTAATTTTTTAACACTGCAAATCTCACGCGCCAACACGTGACGTGGTGCCATCAACAAAAAGCCAAACATGCGCTGGTTTAATATTTATTATTTATTATTTATAATTTATAATTAATTAAATTTAATTTAAATATAATATATTATGTTATTTAATCCAATTCAAATTGCGAGATAGTCGAGTGGAGACACTCCAGCTAATTTAAATAAATAAACATAATTTTTAAAACGGAAGCGGTAAGAACACGAGGTAACAATGTTGAAATTCGGAAAGAGCACTTCTATATCAATTAAATATCCAATTTTCAAAACTCCCGAAAAAATTTCGAGTAATCCCCTTTTTTTTAGAACCAAATGACTGGGCTATTACCTTGATTATTATTTTGATTTGAGTTAAATTCTTTTAATAAGAATAATTGACCGAAACCAAAGAAAGAAATAATTTTAGAAAAATAAAGAACCTTTTAGAAAATATTTTGATTATTATAAGGAATAATTAGAATAAAAACTGACATTTTTACTTATTCATTACTTGTAACATTTAAATTTAAAATCATGATTAGAGAGATAATAATAGTTTCCCTTGATATATTGAAATTGATATTTTTTGACTAAAGATATTAGTAAATTTATTGGTATTATAAAAGTACAAGTATTTCCTAATTCTATTATTATTATATTCTATTATACTATTAATACTATTAATTATAGTCGTCGCCTGTTTGTTTGTTTATAATATATAGTATATACAAAAAGAGGAGTAATTTAACGCTTACAATTCAATGTTTATTCAGGAATAAAAGAATAAAATTTTAAAATTAAATTAGAATTTTATTTTTATTAAATTAAAAATTAAATTAAAATAAAAGTGGAATCAATATTTAAAAGATAAATAAAAATAATGTAAAAGAAAAAAAAGAAAAAAAATTGTCTATTTGTTTAATTAACAGAATGAAAATCAAACATTTCAAGAAAAAAAAAAAAAGAAGTGAAATATTTATTTTCTTTATAATTTTATTAATTTTTATTATTTTTTTTTCTTTTTCTTTTAATTTAAAAGGATCTTCTCAGCCGCTCGTTGATCTCTGCCCGCCTGGAATTTGTGGCCTGGAAGCGGCATGTCTTCCTTCTCCGGATGGCAAATCGCATCAGTGTCTTTGCCCTCACGACTCCAGCCCCCCTACAATCGACCTGCGGTGTCCACATCGTCGTACAGGTACCACCACCACCACCACATCACGACATCACTTTTGTCTAAAAAAAAAAAGCAAAACAAATTTTAAAATTTAATTTTAATAAATCTTTTATTTTTTTTTTTTTTTTAGTTCCAATCAAACCAAGTCCTATTCATAATATTATTTTACCAGAAGGAAGGGAAACTACTTCCGAGTCCCATGTACCAATTGATAAAGTAAGTATTCATATTGATTTTAAAAGATATATTTTTTTTTTTTGAAAGTACACCTTCATTTAATCTTAAAATTGAAAAATCATTATAAATAATTAAATTCTCTTTATGACAGACAGAATCTCAGACTGGAATCTCCCAAACTACAAGTTTAGCAACTGAATCCGCTTTAAATCGTCACATACTCATTGGTGGATTGATTGGAGGTGTTTTCATTCTCACAATATTTATTTTAATTTTTATATGCTTTTGGCGTAGAAGAAAAAGAAGACAAAATAAAATGAGATCTGCATTAAAACCTTTAAATAGCACTGTAAGAATCAATAATTACCTTACATTACATATTAAATTTTTATCTAATAATATAAAAAAAAAAACTCTGACTTTGTACGTATCAATTTGGTTATATAAATAATGAGGTGTCCTATGATCAGAAGAACGGGTCCTATCAACCTTTACCTTGATTTTCTCTATCGAAGGCGCTACTTTTTATCAAGTAGCTTCCCAATGTTAATTCCCGAGGCTGGGCTGACCCCGTCCCATAGGCCCCAGCTAGAGAAATTCCCTTGCCAGGCCCGGAACTTGAACCCGGGACCACGAGAATGTGAGGAAGTTTCGCTAACCTCTCACCCTGTAGCGCCTAATACAGACATACAGACATTTTTCTCAAACTTAGTGAAAATGATTCAGGAACCTTCAAAACGTATAAAAACATCAAAATCTCGACATTGAAAATTTTCGTAATCGCAATACTATCTCTGGCGAGATAGTAAACATGTATATAATTCTATTTAAGATAAATTATACAACTTTCATTTTATTTCATTTTAATATATAAGTTATAGTTATATGCTAAAAGTAAAAAAAAAATAAAATAATAATAATATAATATATGAGTATTTTTTAATATATATATATATATATATATATTATATACATATTTTTTTTGTTTTTTGTTTATATATATAGCTTTCACCTTTAAATTTGAGTAAAGGACCACCATTAGAAAGGTATACAGCCAATCCTCAATATTCTGCTACCGAAGATGCTGTTGTCGCTGCAAATATACCAGCACCGTTGTTAAGAAGAACAGCACTTGTTCTTAATCAAGAATTAGGTGAAGGTTGTTTTGGAAAAGTATACAAAGGTAATGTAATTATTATTTCATGTTAATTTGAAATAAAATTATTTTTAAAATTTTTACAAATTTTATTTCAATTTCTTTAAACATTTTTTTTATATATATATATATATTTTCTCTCTCTCAGGTGAATTGGATATTCCTGAAATGGGTGCACCATTACCTGTAGCTGTTAAAGTACTTAAAGAAACTGCATCACGAGAAACAGAAGAAGATTTTCTTCGAGAGGTCGATATCATGTCTACATTTCGACATGAAAATATTTTAGCTTTACTTGGTGTTGTTCCACGAGGTAATTAAAAAAAAATCTACTATAAGATGTATGTACTTTTATGATAAATACATTTGAATAATATTTGAATTGTGAGGTGGACAAAACAACTCTTCTTCAATTTTATTTTCAAATAAAAAAGTTTACTAAGATTCTTAGAAAGGCACCAACCATTTTTTAATTAATTATAATATAATAACTAATATTGATATTATAAATATAAAGAATAAATAAATAATTATTGTTTAATAAAATAAATCGAGGGCAAGTCATTAAATGAAACACAGGCTTTTGGATAAAAAATTATTTTATTTTTCAACGTAGTCGCCTTTGAGCTCGATACACTTTGTCCAATGTTTCCCCAATTTTTTTATCCTTTCCAAAAAGTAAGATTTGTCGAGGACATCAAAATAGGTATTTGTTTATGAGATGATTTCGTCGTTGCAATCAAATCTCTTTCCACCGAGCCAACAAGAAATAGTCCCTCGGAGCTAAATCCGGAGAATAGGGCGGATGAAGGAGCAATTCGTACCCAATTCATTAATTTTTATGGAAATTCACTTTTTTCCATTCTCTTCTCCAATCGTGAGGTAGTCTGCTATTAATGGATGTCAAACAAAAACTAAAAGACCCAGCTGGTTCAAATTTCGACAGTTGTCATCTGATAATTGTCTGCTGACAAGAGTTATGTTACCATTTCATTTAAGAAACGAGAAATTCAAAAAATCACGGACTTATTGACCTGCCCTCGTATTAAATACATACAATTTAATCATTGATGCTTACTAATTACAATATGATATAATAGTAAGTATATTACAGGGGTAACCAACCTTGTTTCCTTTTCAACTTTCTTCTCGTTTAATAGAAACCTATTTTTTGATTCAGTATAAGTATATTAATAAAGTATCTATCTTTTTTAACAATTTTACAATAAAGTAAACTTTTTTTTTACATTAGTAATAGTTTATTATATAAACATTATTGGAAAATATTAATTTACAAAACAATTTCATTCAATCAAAAAACTATTTAAGTTAAATGGTATTTTATTTAGGTTGAATATTTAAAACAAAAATTTCAATAGGAAATTCCATAGAAAATAGCTTAAAACATGGTCGATTATACCTATAAATATATAAAAGTGTAATAAATACAACTCTAATAAATACTACCACTATCGGATTTAGTAGAATCCGTTGGCAATTGTTTCGATTTACTTTTTTATTTCGTAAAGAAATCCTTTATTTTTTATAGTAATTGAAAGGAAAAATTTGGCCATCGACCCTCCCTTTTGATTCTTCATCAGGACCCCGTTGGGAATCCCTGATATATTAGTATTAGTATACTTATATTTTTTATTGGATATATATTAATTAATTAAACTAAATATACTACCTATAATACTATACAATGGAATAAGTATATTTTCTACTTTTATTAAAAAGTTGTAATTTTGTTATAGAAGCAGATGGTCAACCATGTATGGTATTTGAATTAATGGCTTTTGGCGATTTGGCACATGTTCTTCGTAAGAGTACCGATTTTAAAGAACCAATCCAAGGTTTGCCGCCTCTTGATCAGGTAAAATTTCATTCATTAACATAAATACTCTTCTCCTGGGTTAATATTAATATTTATTAATTAAAAATTAAAATTTGTCTTTTATAATTTTATTTATTTTGATATTCTTTTCATTTTCATCATGCATCATATTGGATAAATAAATATTAAGTACGTTCTATAGGCAATCTTTTTATATTTTTTAAAAAAAAGTTTTACATGTTGTTTTTCTAAGTAAACATTGATCAAACATAGAATAAGCTGTCCAAAAGGAGATTGCTATGCTCGGTAGTGACATCAACTATGCTACCAGGTGTAGAAGTATGAAACCGGAATTTCCCTATATTTACGGTGCTCGTTATCAATTTAAAGACCGTAAAACCGCTTCTGTAGTGCCATCCTCTCCCTCTAACAGCTGACGAAGTTTGTCAACACACAATAAACTAAGTTTCATACACCCGTATATTTTTCTATAACCTAAAACATGTCGAGTTTTGTGCCTACGAACTATGTTTTGCGGACAGCATTGATTTTCTGCTGCAGAATCGCATAGAATGCTTGTCGAAGCATACGGTGACCATGCTCTTGGCAAAATTCAATGCTTTGAGTGGTTAAAAAAATTTAAAAGTGGGTTATACGACAGAGGGATCATCAAAAGAGTTATTGGGGTTGGCAAAGTCAAAAAAAAAAAAAAAAAAAAATAAGAAAAACAGTTAATGATGAATATCCAACCTGTTTGGAAATAACCTCACCAGAGCACTGCATGTATCATTGTGCAAGGAGGTCAACATCCAGGAGGAGAGAAGGAGTCTTGGGAATAAACAATGTTCTGGAAAACATGCTTGCTAGTATATTTGAATGAGGGGGGGGGGGGAGATCATTGCAAACCTCTATCGAGAGATGATAAAAAAAATCAAAAGAGAAAGTAAAATAAGGGCAGGCCACTTTCTCTCCGATTAAATTATTGTGTATATATTCCCTATTTTTTGTTTCTAACATTTTTTAATTTTTCTAGGCAGCCAAATTGAAAATTGCATTACAAATTGCATCTGGAATGACATATTTAGCAAGTCAGAGATTTGTTCATCGAGATTTGGCCTCGAGAAATTGTCTCGTTGGTTGGGGGCTGATTGTTAAAATTGCAGATTTTGGAATGTGTCGAGATGTATATACATGTGATTATTATAGAGTAAGTAACATAATTATTATAAACATTTACTAGATTATTTAAATGTTTTTATTTTTAAAATTTCACTTTTGAAAATAAATTAAATTTTATTTTCAGGTTGGTGGTCATCGTCTTTTACCAGTTCGGTGGATGTCCAATGAATCTATTTTATATGGACGTTTTACTCTTGAATCTGATGTTTGGTCTTATGGTGTTGTTTTATGGGAAATTTATACTTTAGGGCGACAACCCTATTTTGGACATTCAAATGAACAGGTCAGAGTACATATACTAGTATTATAATATTCTTATAAAAGTTTTACATAATTAATTCAATATCTATTTAAAAAATATAATTTTGAATAGATCCATTTATAATATATTTTTGTTTAATTGTTTGTATGTAAATACTTACTGTCTGTTCATTTTTTTTTTATGGGAAATTATATATAAATTTTTCAATAAAAAATAAATAAATAAATAAAGATTCAATTTCTAGGTGGTGAAATTAATTTTAGATGGAATTCTATTATCACCTCCAGATAATTGTCCAAATGAAATTTGTGATATTATGAAACAATGTTGGAAAACAGATGCCAGAGATCGAATTAAATTTATTGATATTTATGCAAGATTAGAAGAACTTTATTCAAAATATTTGGTAAGAAATTATAACAATCTAATGAATTAATTAATAATTATAATTTTTGTTTTGTTTTTTTGGAATATATACTTGCAGGTGGGCAGAGGGGGGGGGGTGTCCGGGGATCTCCCTCTGAAAAAATTTTGACAAAATGAATTATTTATTTATTCATAATTATACTTATTCGTAATTTAAAGATGTTTTTTTTTTACTTTTGGATTCTCAGCTACAAAACTAATCATTTTTAAATTTATTTTTTGCACAATGTTTGGAGGGGGTCGCGTGTCCCCCCCCCCCACCCGGCCCGACACCACTGTATACTTGTATATATGAATGTTACAAATTTTAACAATTTTATAAATTATTTTATTTTATTTAGAACTTTTCATTTTTTTTATTTATATAAATTTGAAAACTATATATTACTATATATATTATAATTATTGTGTTTTGTTTATTTTTTATTTTATTATATAATTTTTATAATAAATTATTTAATATAAATTTAACTAATTAAAACAAATAGAATAAGTAAATTAATTTTTAAAATATTTATTAAAAACAAAAAAAAATTTATTTTAAAAAAATAATATTATTTAAAAAATTACACAATATAATATTTATATATAAAATTTAAATATATTATTATTTAATTAAATAATAAATTTATAAATTTTCAAATAATAATTATGATCATTTTTTTTAAGGAGGAACAAGAAACTTCAACGCCTGTCGAGGATTACTTGTTACCAAAAACTTTAGTCTATATTGAAACAATAAGTGATGTGATCTAAAATAATATTTTAAATTTGTGTAAATATATATATATATATATATATATATATATATATATATGATCATTGCTGGGCGCCAAAGTAAAAAAGTAATATCGTCGACTGATAAATTATTGTCGCATTATTTATATATTGATTATGGATATATAATGTGTATATATATATATATATTAGGGGTGCAAAAACTTTTTGTGAAGTGCCCCTTTTCTTCTTTTAGAGCAGGGGTGGACAAAAGCCGGCCCGCGGGCCGGATCCGGCCCTTTTGCTTATTTTATCCGGCCCGCCAGCCCATTGAAAAAGTTTGGCTCTTATTTCGATCTTTCATTCAATATGGCTCAAAAAAAAGGGAAATTTTTTTTACAAATATCCCGGTTTGGTGTTTTCGAAATATGGTCCGCGCTTACAAGTATTTGCCCATCCCTGTTTTAGAGGGTATAAAATAAAGATGATAATAAAAGAAACTATAAATAAAAGAAAAATTTACATTTTATTTTAACTAATCTCAAATTTTTATATAAAAAAACATTCATTTGTACAATTTTCTTTTTAAGTAATGGCAATCGTCGCAGCCCTCTTATAATCTGGTGCAGACCATAAGTTTGCGCATCTCTGATATATATATATATATAGAGAGAGAGAGAGAGAGAGAGAGAGAAAGAGAGAGATACAAACATTAATGAATAGATTGGTTACATAAACAAACATAGCAATGAATATATATATATATATATATATATATGACTTACTCTACCTCTCTAAGACTATATGTGTACTATACGTGTATATATATATATATATATTTATATTTATATATATATTTTGATATATAATACAAACGGAATATATCACAATATGAATATTTTTAATGTTTATCTAAATAAAAAAAAAACAAAAAAAAAATTTCCAAGTCATAATTAATTATATATCCGTCATTTTAAATGTTTATTATATTTATAAGTTGGACTTTTTTTTAGTCTTAAAAAAATGAATGCTCTTAATACCAAATAATTTGCTTTCTTTGAAAGGGTCATTTAATTATTATATAAATAATAAAAAAAGCAAACATTATTACAATGGATAGATAAATATTGTGAAAAATCATAGTAAAGAATCTCATTAAAATAAATGATAATATGTACTTTCATACAAAAAAAAATGAATGACCTTTAAAATGAAATAAAACTAGTCTCTAGTTATATGTTAAAATTGTAGATATTTTTTTCTTTTTGTATTATAAAAATAGTAAATATTTATTCCTAAACTGAGATTTTGTAAAATACTCGTTTTTATAATATAATCTTTTATCTATAAATTAAATATATATAATATATATATTTTAAATTAATATATACTTTTAAATTGACATCACTTCCATATAGAACATAGGTTCTTAAACTTATGTACTCCACGGACCCCCACTTGAAAAAATTTTTTTTGACGGACCCCCATCACAACTTTAGGTACTTTACGTCATTTTATGAATTAATTTCTGGCTTACGATCTCATAAGGACAAGGATATATGATGAATATTTCTAACAGTGATTGGTGAATAACGATTTTTTTGCATATTGTAGAACACATTTTATTAGAAATTATAATATTGATAAAGAAAATACAAACATTGTCATAGCAACAAATCTCACAAATTATAATGGGTACTTACATTAAATTCATATAAATATTTTATAATTTTTTTCAGAAAATATTAAATAAGAAATATTTTAAAAAATAACTGCATCTATCTCATTAAATATAACTTACATATTTAATGAGATGTATGCAGTTGTTTTCTTGAAACAAGAATCTCAATATCTGGCTTAATATTGGAAACTTTTAATCTAAGATCCGGCTCTACATTTAATTTGTTTCTATATTTAGACTTAATATAAAATAGTACCGAAAAAGCTTGTTCGCATAAATATGTTGTGCAGAATGGAATCAAGTGTTGAAGTGCTTTATTTGCAAGCGCAGGATAATCTGACCTGAGAAGTAACCAAAAGTTGCTCAATTCAGTTTTGTTAAATTTTAGTTTATAAGTTGTATCACATGATAATTCCACGAGAATATCTTGTTCAGGTGCAGATAAATGTTTAGCATTTGTAATTTCCATATTAAATGGATCTCTGATCCAGTTATTGCAAGGATCAGGAGTAGAAAAATACTTCCTGAAGTTGCTTTTCAAAGTAATTAAATGTTCAACAAATAATTGACGCGTTTGATTAAGCAATTTTTCACTGGAGCTTTCTATGAAATCATTGAGAGTTGGAAAAGACTCATATACACCGTTCTGGATGCGTTTCGACCACAAGTCGATTTTTTTAATCATTGCTTCTATTTTATCTTCAACTTTAAATATATTTACAACAGTACCTTGCAGGCTCAAATTAAGTTCGTTCAATTTTGTAAAAATATCAGTCAAGTAAGCCACCTTAGCTAACCAGATAAAATCATTGAAACATTCGGTCAGTTCAAAATGCGCATCTATTAAAAACAATCGTATTTCATCTCGAAGCTCAAAAAGGCGAATGAGTACTTTCCCGCGGGACAACCAACGTACATCTGTATGTAATAATAAATGTGTATGTTGACTACCCATTTCCTCACACAAAATTTTAAAAACTCTGGAATTAAGTGGACGAGCCTTAATGAAATTGACAATTTTAACTACTTCGTCTAATGTTCTTTTCAAATCTGGTGACATATTTTTGGCTGCTAATGATTCTCTGTGAATGCAGCAATGATTCCAAACAACCTGAGGCGCAACATTTTTAATAAGAGCAATCAATCCAGTTCTTGTACCTGACATTGCACGAGCACCATCAGTGCAAATTCCAACACATTTTGGCCACTCTATTTCATTTTCGGTTATAAAATTATTCAAACTGTTAAATATGTCATTAGCTGTCGTTCGTGAAGGTAGTGAATCACAAAACAATACATCTTCTTGTATTTGATTTTCAAACTCATATCTAATGAAAGCTAACAAATTGGCATTATTAGTGACATCAGTACTTTCATCCAATTGTAATGAGTAATAGTGACTTTTGCGCACTCTCGATATTAATTCTTCTTTTATATTACATGACATGTCTTCAATCCTATTCTTAACCGTATCATTTGATAATGAAATCAAATTTATATCGTTTGCTGCTTTAGTTCCTAACATTATATTTGTAATTACTTTTGTAGCAGGAAGAATTAATTGCTCTGCTATATTATGCGGCTTTCCTGCTTTAGCAATAAGTAGAGCTACTTCATATGATGCCATTACTGCTTTCTTACTCATTCCACCAGATCCCGTCTTTACCATCAATTTCTGACTTGAATTAAGTTCTTCTTTTTTCATTTTAAAAAATTCGATAGACTTACTAACATGCTCGCTGTGCTTTGTTTGTAAATGACGTCTGAGATTAGCAGGTTTCATACTTTCATTGGATAAACTTTCCTGACATAGAACGCAGACTGGTCTTTCCACATCATTGTTGCAAATATAAGTAAATCCAAATGATAAATAATCATCCGAATATTTTCTAGTTTTGCGTTTCTTGGTAGAGTTTGCTGTTGATGCCTCATCATCTGATTCTTTCCGTTTCTGTGTTGAACCAGTTTGTAGCCAACGATCCATTTTATGGAGTAATTTATTAACATTGAACTACAATAATATAAATATAATATAAATATAATATAAATATAACGAATTATTATTTACTAGCTATGTTTTAATATGATTTTAAATGAATGTTTTAATATCATTTTAAATGAATGTTTTAAATCATTTTAATAAATGTTTTAAATAATTTTAAATAAATGATTTAATATCATTTTAAATGAATATTAATTTATATAATAAATATATTTCGTAATTTGATTCTAAAATATTATTAATTTCGTAATTTGATTCTAAAATATTATTAATTTCGTAATTTGATTCTAAAATATTATTAAAATAAATATTTTTTATTCATAAAACTAACTTATACTTACTCTCAAAAACAGCCTTTCTGGGAAATTGCAAAATGTGTTTAGTGTTTTTATAAAATAATGATCATGCAAATTACACTAAAAATTAAAAAAAAATATTAGCTATAATAAACTATTATTAGCTATAATTTAATTATAATTAATTAAATTAATATAAATAATTTAAAGATACAACTCGTTGAGAAATGAACTTATAATTAACATTAATAAAAATAATTTAAAGATACAACTCGTTGAGAAATGAACTTATAATTAACATTTGCTTTAAAACTGTTTAAAACCCCAGAGTGGACGCTGACAATTTGGGTTTTTCCGGGTAAGACTGTCCCCTCCCCTGGTTTTCCCCAATAACAAAGTGAAAAAAAATTCCCTTATATGCCTCCCCTTCCGAGCCCCTAAGAGGGGTTATTTTAAAGGAACAATCGAAAAATGATTTTAAATGAATGAATGGATGAAAATTCAAATTTTATATATAGTTTTTTATATATGTTTATTTATTCACAAAAAATTAATTGACATAATTATCAATTTAATAAAATAAAATAGTATTATTAATAGTATTAAATTATAGCCGTAATTCTCTAGGAGGATATAGTTAAACAATGAACTTTAAATATTTATATATGTATATATTTTTACGATGATTTTTTTCCGAGGACCGCGGACCCCCAGTAAAGGCTTCGCGGACCCCCAGGGGTCCGCGGACCACAGTTTAAGAACCACTGATATAGAATATAATTTCTATATATACAATCTACCTGAACAAATTTATATAAGCTATGAATAACTAATTATACATAAAAAAAAAATTAAATTATTCTTTTGTTGTGGTTCTTTAGTCATCATGAACATTTCCTCTACTTCCATCCTCCCCCCTATCCCAGTAAATCCAGAATTATAGAAGACATTTTAAATATATACAGATGAAGTAAATAATATATTAATAATAATTTTTTGTTTATTTATATAAGTGCATTACAAATACATAATTATCATTATGAATGAGCAAGTGACATGCATAATTTCAAATGACAAAGATATTAAGCTAAAATTTCTATGTAAAAATATAGTTATATTTTAGTCTGAATACCGCGATTGCGCCAATTATATTTTAGGCTGGGTATGATTCTTCAATTAACGAATCTCGCTAATTGCAGAAATTGATCAGAAATAAAATACGAGACTGGTTGAGGTTTGAAGAGTTTTATTAGAAGGTTGATTTATTACAATGAGCAATTTGTCATCTGACTGTTTATATTACAATGTATGGTACTATGCTAACGTCACACTGATGTTATACTGACGTCACACTAAAGTTATACTAATATTATACTAGCATCATACTAATGTTATAAACTAACTTCTTACATTCTGATTTTACATATTTATAGAGTGATCGGGCATGGAGAGGGAACCATTTTTGGGAGTAGGGGTTGTAGGAGTAATAGTCATGGGAAATGGAATTATAAGGTAGGATTTGTGGGGAAGGTGTGTGTTGTGAGGGCACGAACATAACTATATTTATTACTTATTTTATTTTATATAATTAAAGGAATATTTTTAAATAAGGTGAAAAATAAAAAATAACTTGTTAGTTTTGTTTTATTATTTATTTTTATTGACTCAAATAAAATTTTAAAATCTTAAGCAGTAAATTTTTATTTAAAAGATAAATATTTATTTTTTTTTACAAATATAATAATAATATAATAATAATGATAATACAAAAAATTAGATCTACTAAAAGTATAAGTATATAATTTATTGCATTAGTTAATAATTAAAAATTTCCGATTCTAATTACATTTAGCCGATTGTTATTTAATATAAAGAAATTTTATATTAAAATTAAAGAAAGAGTAAATCTTAATATAATAATATTATTTATATTTATTTTATTTCCAAAGCCACTAAAAATGTTACTTACAATTTTCTTGTGGAAAAATTTAATATATATTATATATTTATATATATATATATATATTCTAATATAATTTTTAAGTAAAAGTATACTAGGAAAAGCTAGTGAAAAGAAAATATGAATTATAAAGTATTTATTTAATCGAATGATATTAATTCTGCAGTTTGGCTTTCTGGTTGCGGAGGCGGTGGTTGCGCTGGTGGGGCTGTAATAGGCCCAGAAGGAACCATTGTAGGAGGAACATCCTGCGGTTGAGGATTATGAGGACCAATTGGAATTCCAGGAGGAATCGAATTTGCTGGTGGTGGCGGAGCTTGTGATGGTGGCATTCGCTGAGGTGGTGGACCCATTCCAGTTGGGATTATTCCTGATGGTGGTCCCATATTTGCCTGATGCATATATGGGAATGGTGCATACTGAGGAGGTGGATATGCATTCGGAACTCCAGGTAATCCACTTCCTGGAGGCACTTGAGGATGATTGTTAAGATTTCCTGGAATACCTGTGTGGACAGGTGAGCCTTCTGAACCCGGTTGACTTGGAGGAGGAATTCCGGCAACCGGGTATCCTAAAAAGTATAGTATTTTTATTTTATAATGCTAAATCAGTTGAGCAATAAGATTGTCTAGAAAGAGCTTAGTTGCCTTTAAAAATATTTAATATTACAATTAATATAATGAAAACGTATGTTATTTGTTATTGTCTTCTTGGAAAAATCATTTTTGGTAAAATTACTCACCTGGGAATGTATTTGGAGGTAGATAATTGGTTAATGTTCCATAACCTAGTAAATATTGTTGTTTTTGTTGTTCTTGACGCATATGCATTTCACGTTCCTGCTCTTGAATGCGTTGTAATGCTAGTTGACGTTGATATTGCAAATATTCCTTAAAAAAATTATTTATATATATATATATATATTATAATAATAGATGAAATGATGTGTTAGGATTGATAATATATCTTTTATATCATATATACCTGTTTCTTTTTTCTCATAATATCTAATTTTTTTGCCATTTGAACTTGTCGAGCTCTTTCAGCTTCTTCAGCTTCTCTTCGTAACCGCTCCTTATGTTCATCACGAAGAGCATCTAAAGCAGCACGAGCATCTTTCACTTGAGTAAGACAATCCTGAAGTCCTTCATAAAACACTAAAAAGACAAAAAAAAATCGTAAAATAACTAATTCCAATAAATCAGCTTATTTAATTAATGAATGTTAATTATTTAAATTAGAGACCTCCAATTTTTTATAGTAAATACTTTTCATATCATTTAATTTTCTCAATATGTAATATAATTTCTTTAAATATTTTTTAAAGTGGAATTTGTTTTTTCATTCACAAATGTTTATGTGTCTAATTTTATTTCGGAATGTAATATTAACAGCATCATTTAGAATCTAAGATATATAAAAATATTACTCATATAATATAAAATATTGGCTTTATTTTATTATTAATGAAAATTGAAAAAGATCTTTAATATCTTTTGTCTAGCTATTTGGCCATTAATGAGGGTTTTAAATTATATGCGAAATTTAATTTTTAAGATTAATTAATTCTATGGATAGATTTATTTAGATTTTCCAATTTGTAGAAATTATTAATGGATTAGGAGTCAACGGAGAGCCAGCAGGAAAACATTTTCCTAAAATTAGAAATAAAACTCTAATATCTTCTTCAACCAATGAAAGAAATTAAGAGATTTATTTCTATTCCTGCTGGCTCTCGGTTGACTCGTAGATAATTATACATTTCAACTCAGCCAATATCAATATCACTATATAATTAATTATTAATTTTTATCTGTTGTTTACTTAATTTTAATTAACTATAATTTAACCTCTTTAAACTTACCCCTTTGATCATCTTGTTTTTGAATACATCGAAGAAGACGTGAATGCATAGCTGTGATGTTTAAAAAAAGAGTTTGCACTGACGTATCAGTTGATATACTACGACCTCTTGACGAATTAGATTTCATTCGATTAACAAAAATTTCCAGTTGACTTCGAAGTGTAGAAACAAATTCATCAATCTCATCATCGGTATTACCATTTTCCTAAAAAAAGAATAATTATTTATAGGCATAATAACAAAGTTAAATTAATTGAGAATGAATTGAAAATTACTTTTAAATTTATAATGGTTCCAGTTAAATTAGAAGGTGCAGAAGGGGATTGTTCAATAATATTTGTTGTTGCATGAGTTTGTAACCTTGAATCACGTTTTTCCCAAAGAGGACGATTCAAATATCTAGCTAATTCAGGGTTCATGGTTTCATCTTCTTGATCATTAGTTAGTTCCTAAAATTCAATTCAATATTAATACATTTTATACAAAAGTTGTTAAAGAAGAAAAGGAAAATATAAATATAAACTAAAGATAAGATAAGATAAGATAAAAACAAAACATTAAATAAACAAAAAATCATTAATCGTATTTTTTTATATTAACAGTCATTTAAATATTCAAATATTATGTTTAATATGATAAATAATGGAAATCTCGGAAAAAAAAATTAAAAAATAAAAAAAAAATGAAATTCAAAAATGTTTCCGTCTAGTCAATAAGAGATTTTCGTTTTGCCTATTTCATATAATATAAATCAAAATAAATTAAAATACATACTACTTGATTATTCGTTGGAGGAGGAGACTGTTGACGAACTCGATTTCCTCCGGAAAGAAGTGAACTTGTTGTTCGTTTTTTCTAAAAAAATTTAAAAAATAAAGTTTTATTATAGAAAAATGGCATAATGAGAGATAACATTAAAATAGTCAAAAGAAATTAATTAAAAAAAAATTAAAAAAGTTTCCTGAATTACGCAATCATATTTGAAATTTATAAATTTTATTAATTCTGTTTTGCTTATTTGATTTTCTAAATAATAAAAAAAAACCCTAACCAATTTTTCATTTTCTTCTGCTTCGCTTTTAGAAAGAGCGAGTGCAAGTTGAAATTCTTCTTCTTCACGAAGTTCTTGCTCTGATTTTCTGGGTGGAGGATTCTAAAAAAATTATTAAAAATAAGATAAAAAAAAATTTAAATAATTTAATATTTATTAATAAAAAACAAACCTGATTCTGTTGAGCAAGCGAGCTTGACAAATAATTTGCAGGAAGTTCAGTTTCTGGTTTACTAGCTGGTTTTGGTCTAAATGCAAAATTTATGTTATATTGATCATTCAAACAGTATTATTACCTATAAT
The DNA here is from genome assembly GCA_963082975.1 of Labia minor. Taxonomy (NCBI): domain Eukaryota; kingdom Metazoa; phylum Arthropoda; class Insecta; order Dermaptera; family Spongiphoridae; genus Labia; species Labia minor. The sequence goes on from OY720345.1 coordinate 89,650,612, forward strand.
ATTTTAAATACTTACTTATTAAGATGATCATAACATGCATCACACACGCGAACTTCTTTTTCAATTCCAAATTTTGGTAATGTAGAGCTGCGTGAACTGCACTGACCACAAAAAACTTCACCACAATGGCGACAATGGTGCTAAAATAAATAATCATTTAATTAGCTCCAAGTTATTTTTTTATAATAAATTTCAATATCAAATCGAAATTGAATTAATATTAATTTGTCTGGATATATAATTCTTGAAATCATTTAATATTGTAACAATTAAAAATATTTTATTTTATATTTTATGGTTCTTTTTTGAATAGATAGATTTCGTCTATAATATTAATTTTAATACTTAATTTTTTCAATTTTTTGTTAAAAAAAAGTTATTTGAAATTAACATGCAATCAATTCCGACAGACAAACACGATAAATTCTAAGGATATGTATAAAATTATATCAAGTTTATAAAACGAAAACATTTAGGAAGATGTAGATAATATAAAGTACGGAGTCGTTATTTACCTTTCTTTGAACAATATTAAAAGCAACTCTACAACGATGACACACTTCTCCATCAGCCCATTGAGGTGCAGAATCCGCTGAAAACATAGCATCTGATTCCTTAAATGGTGGAAACTTATAATTTTCAGATTTCATAATGTTCACTGTGTCCTAAAATTTTATAAATAATTGTAATAATTATATTTGTCTATGAATATAAATTTTTACTTACCTGAACAGGACGGTATTTAGGTTTATTTCTAAAAGCATATGCCCAAGCTTGTAATAATTCTAAAATTTTAGTTTTGACTTGCTCATGAGGGGTTGTTTTAACTAGCTCATGAAGATTTTCCATATAAGCTTTGGAACAAACTTCGTCATGTACTGGATTTCCACAATTTTTCACACAAGATTCAAGTACCTAATAAAAATATTTAAATTTATTACAAAAAAAGAAAAAGTAAAATATAAAAATTAAAAAAATAATTACTAGAAGCGCAAACATTGCAGTGTAAGGATTAGCATGGAATAGTTTCTTTTTAATAGCTAACATAGCATGATTAGGTCTAAAACGATAAATAAAATGTATAAATATTAAACACTTTTTTATTTATTATTAATTTAAATTTATATATATAATTTATTTCATTTGAAAATAAACTTACTGAGTGTCTCCTTGGCGAATAGAATCACAAATATGCATAATAAGTGGCCAATCTGGATCTAATCTTTGATTACTAGTTGCTTTTTCTGAAAAAAAAAGAAAAAGTTTTATTTTTAAATTACAATAAATTAAATTAAATTAATTCACACACTCACCAAGCATCTTATCAAAGTTTGAATTTTTGAACATCTTTAATAAATTTATTTAATTTATAGTGATTATATATTTTATATATATTAACCTACTAAGAATGACGTGATTGTCAAATAGATTGTGAAATAAATGAAATTTTCTAAAAAAATGATTTTTTATCAGAATAAAAATATTAAATTATAAAAGACTTCATAAAAATGTTAAGAACAAATTAAAATGAAAATATAACTAATTTCCTTACTTCAACTTATATTTTTAACAAAATTTTGACAATCATAATGTCCAAAAGTCCAAATAATCTAACACTATGTAATCAACTTATCGTCTATTTTCAATAAATTTTTTTAAGAATATATATATATAAATATATTATAATAATTAATTTAATTAAATAATAAAAATAAAATTGTCATAAATAGAAAATAATTAATTAAATAATTTAGAAAAAAATAAATTCATAATTTTGGCGCAATTTTTAAAATTTTATTATGAAAAATAATAACAATAATCATAAAAACATTATTAAAATTTTAACTATTTTGTAATAAATTGCATAAAATATATTGATATATTTATTTCTTAAAACCATGTTTGCTTTATCTTTTATTTATGAATAATAGTTTATTTTTAAATTATTTAGTATAAATATGATATATTCAAAATATAATTAATGAAACGTAGAATAAACAATTAATTATAATTCAATGGAGATATACAAAATAAATTATATAGTATTACATTCTCTATTAAATTTGAATTTATTTTAATGAAAGATTTAATCAATGATTAAAATTCCGGAACTTGTTACTCATTTCATAACATTTAAAATACTTGGATTAATCACATCAAGTGCAAGTAGTCAGCCATATTGATTTTTAGAAAAATGAAGTGGAAGGTGTGGTTATTATCTCAAAAGAAAATTTAGTAAATTTAATGATCTCCTATCCACCCAAGCTGTGTTCATTCCTGTCATTTTCCAATGCAGCATACATTGAATGAGGCGAAGCCAACCTTTTTCCTCCAGCTAAGTCAAGGTAGAGACTTCAACAAGATGTCAAGGGAAATTATCCCCATTATTAAATGACATTTTATTTAAAAAAACATATTAATTATTAAATATTTTCAATCTATTAATTTCTGTTTTAATTTTCACTATCTTCAGGATGAGCAGCTGGGCGCAAAGAATGCATAGGCGAGCGGCTACTCTAGGAAATGTAGTTACTTCTTGTGGACATCCAACATCTGTACCATATCCACGAAGACTTGAAAAGTAATTATTTTATAATTATTATTTCTACAAATATCTTATGAGCTTTAGGAACAAGAATAAATCAATTCATTTTTATCTTATATCAAGGTTATTTTATTTATTTTCTTTCTATATTTTTATTGAACACTTGCCTTAATTAAAGCATATGCAATCAAAATTAATACTAACCATTCTACTCTATTCAAAATTTCCATATTTTTCATTATTTTTTTACAATCATTTTTCAATCCAGAAAATATCTTTTTTAACTCACATTTTATTTTATGCAAAGTAATTTAATCATGCAAGTGCTTAATAATATAAAAAATTTAAACACCATCCGATTTTTACCACATCCAACTTTTTTTTCTTCATATTCCCTTATTAGGTTCTTTGTAACTTTATCATTCTCCACTTATTTTGACAACATCATTTTTTTGGCATAAGTGAGGGACATAATTGCAGTTTGTTGTACAATATGGTTAACACATGTTATTTTCTAGTCAAATGATTAAGGGATGAAGTAACAATACAAAATATTCTCTTATTTTTCAGTTATTTCTAAATTTTTCTTCCAAGAATAAGAATAATTTTATATAATAGGAAGTGTTAAAATATTTATATTTTTATATATTTAATTAACATTATTATTATTTTTGACCATTCTATAATCCCTTGTTTGTTAATAACGTTAATGAATACACTTACTTTGTATACCGAATATGTCTGAGATGTTTTATTTAAATATTTTCATGTTTAAATTATTATTTTGTACCTTCAAGTATTGATTTTCATATAATTTTTCCAGAGTTAAATTTGGTGTTCCTTTAGAAGAAGTATGTAAAAACGACATACCCGGACCATTATTGGTAAGTAAATAATAACTAACTAGAAATTTATTTAAATTGCTTTTACTAAATAAAAATATATAAGATAATTACTTTCAAAAATTAATTATGGTATAAAACGAAACCATAAATATGTGATACAATTGAAATTAGTATGGGACAGGCATAACCGATAATATAACATTTTTTTTTTATTCAATTTAACAGAATTTATATTTTAATTTTTAATCCAATAAAATATGATTCCTATATTTCTAGAATTAATATAAATAAAATTCAGGCATATTTAAATCTTCTAGAAAAACAAATTAACAATCGAAACTATGTCCAATTTAAATAATATATATATATATATATATATATGTGTAAATGGCATATCATTCTAAATATGTTTGCATTTGAATTTAAATAACTGTAGTATAAATAGTAGATTCTTTGAAAAATTGTGTTAGAATCCTAATTTTGAACTATTTTTCATTAATAAAATTAAATTGTTACTAAAATGATTTACTACTACCCAAACTAATTTGAAATTTGATTTAAAAATTATAAAAATTTATTCTTAATAGAAATTAAGATTTGAAATATTTTATTTAATTTCTTTTAATTAATTTCTCATTATTCTTTACCTTTTTCTATTTTTTTAAAGGTATTGATACTCAAATTAAATAAAGAAGCTCCAATGAAAAAGGATGTTTTCCGTGCTCCAGGACATCAAGGGAATATGAAAAAATTAATACATTTTTTACAAGTAATAATTATTCATTCTTTTCTAGTATTTTTAAAATTGTTTTTATTAAAATTTTATAATTATATTTTTCATAAGGCTGGAAGATTGGTCAATATGGATAATTTCTCAGTATATACGATAGCATCTGTGCTCAAAAAGTTCCTAAGGAAATTGCCAGGAGGTATTTTTAGTCGAGAAGGGGAACGACAACTTTTTACTATAATAGAATTAACCAGCATTGAAGAACAGCGGGACCAGATTCATCGGTTTGATATTTTTTATTTCATTTTTGAAATTATTGCATAATCCAAAAATTGAAAGGCTGATAATATAAATCTTTTTACTTTAAATTTAATTTATAATTATTTTTATTTCAAAATTAATGTATTGAAATATTAACATTTTTTTTTATTAAAATAAACTCAAATATTTTATCTTCTTATAATTGATTTAATTATATTTCAAATGACATTGACCTTAATAAATAACAAAAGACATTTGACATTATATGCCTTTATAATTGATTAATTAAATTTACACTTGATATTCTTTTAATCCTAGACTGGTTATGTCACTCCCTACATATACACAACGGCTTCTGGTGCTTCTATTTGGCACATTTCGTGTCATCGCTACCTGTGCAGAAAAAGCTGGAACAGGCATGACTAGTGAAGCGCTTGGTGTGAGTGTCGCTCCTTCTTTCTTACATTCATGCGTCGCTGACGGAAAAGCTGCTAAAATGGAAGATGTCATGCGATTTAAGGTAAGTCATTTATTATTATTTATATTACTATTTTCTTTATATTAAAATCATAATTAAAAAACAATGAAATTACTTTTAGCAATATATCATATATCATTTTTAATTAAGTCATTTTCATATTGATTTTTAATTTATTTTAAAATATTTCTGTCTATTTAGTTTAGTTATCAAGCATATTATTTGCATGACGGTAATAATAGTTTTTAAACACATTAGGAAATTTAAGAGCACTTTGATTTCAATTTTTTTGCTAACATTAGGATAATATAATAAATGAGCAAATAATAATTTTTGTTAAAATAACATAATTATTAATTTTCAAAGTTTATGTTTAATAAATACTTTAAATCAATCTTTTTAATTTGATAATATTCATAGTTAAATTTTAAATATTATAAAAATTAAATTAATAAAAAAATATTAAATAAAATCTTATAATAAAACACATGAAAATATATACAGACACAATTATTATTAACTTTGATAATCAAATATTTCTACTAATAAAGAGCAATTAACATAAGATAAAATAAAATTGACATTTTTTTAAAATATATTTTATAATTATCCAAAAAAAAATTTCTTAAAAATCTATATTATTATATATTAAATTATTTTACTGATATGTTTCTTTAAATTTCTAACATTATTAAGATTTGAAATGTGTTGTACATATCTACAATTCAGCCTTATAATTTAATTGAGAAATCAGTAAAATTTATTTTTTTCTTTTGAACTATTTAAAGATAAATAAATTTAATTATAATATCTATGTTATATAAATAAGTAGTTTTGCTACACAGCACATTAATTGTTTCCTGACAATTAGGAGAACTAAATAAACTAAAAAAATATAATTGAATAAACTTGTTTAAAACTTTTATTGGTGGAAAACATTTATATATTGTATAAATATACAGGCTAACGACTTCGAATCCTATTGCGTTATTTTGTTAACACGTAGTAGTCTAAAATCCAAATTTTGTTATCATAATACATATTTAATTTCAAGTTTAAGCTGCAAAATTTTTTAAATAGAAATTTTAACTGTCTCAAAATAGTAGATTATGATATTTATGGGAATTTGTATTAAATTGTACTATATTTGTTTAATTATAATAATTGACCATATAAGTATATAGGATAAGTAATTTTTATTCATTTTAAAATAGACATTATTTTTAAAAGGGAAATATATAAAAATATATAAACACATTACATGTACCTATTTAATCTACTAAATACATACTAAAAGAAAATAAACTTAACAAATTTTTAAATTGAAATATAATTATTATAAATAATCTAATTTAATTTTGTTTTCTGAAATAATTTACTCTATTTTTTATAAGACATTCAAATAACAATTATAAAAAATAATTTAAAATAAATTTGAAAATATTAATTAAAATATAAAAGTTAATAATAAAAAAGATATTAAAACGTACTCTAATTTGTTTTAAATGAATTTCTCTATTCAGGTAAAGTATTAATTTATCTAATTTTTAGACAGAAATCATCATCTAAATACTATTATGATTTAACAAAAAATTCTAATTATCCATACATATATATCTTCAATAGGAAAAGTTGTTAAGGGCTATCAATCAATTTTATCTATATTCTTAATATTATATTAAATTCAAATTTTACAATATAGTATATATAAACATTTGATTAAATTAATGATTATTTTGAAAATTATACTTCAGCTTCATAATATAAATATATTTTAATTTTCTTATAACTTTAAAATAATTAATTCATTTGATCCAAATTGTTAATGAGTCTTTCATTATATTTACATAGAAATATTCTATAAGTTATATTTCAATACTTTTTAAATTAGTTTTTACTATCTTCGAAAATATCTCTTTGAATAGGAAAACTTGTTAAGGGCTTTGAAATTGTATTATTAGTTAGATAATTTTCAGCAAATTTGTTCAATACAACTTTGCCCTTATGCCTATTTGAATTTGGTAGTTTATCTCGAACAAAACAACATAAAATTTCTATGGTACCTCAAGTTACAACCAAATAGGTATAATTTTGACAAAATTGAAAGACTAAATAAAAAACATTATATTGTATATTATTTTTATACATTATATTAATATATTACTCATTCAAATTCTTATTGAATGAATGTATATCTTAATTCCCTATTATTTAATTTTCTTATCAAGTTTCTCATTAAATATCTTTACTTTAATCTATTTGTTTAGAGATATTTTTATCAATCTAAAAATTTTTTTTCTTTTTTTCTTTGTCAAGTAATTGTTTTTTAATTTATCACTCTCAACTGATTATTCTTCTAGTCCTAGTCTATTTGAAAGGAAGAAGGCTTTTGATTTTAGGATAAGAAAAATCAATATTTACGTTTTTAGAAATACTCTGGTAATAATTAAAACATTATAGTTATCTTTCATAAATAAGTATTTAAAATAAAAATCTCAGGTTTCCGATTCTGATACTTTATACTTTTCAATATTTTTCGAAAAATTATTATTTAGAAATAAATCTCCGAAATAGACCTTTTAATAATGAAACAAACAAATGTTTTTAGATTTTAACTAAAAACCGATTATTTTGTTTCATTTATTCACACAAAAAAGTTAAATCATATATTTTTGTAATTATTAAGACAAACATTTTTAGTTAATCACAACATTTTACAACTTTTTAATATACCTAAAACTATAGTTAGGAAGCTGAAGATCTTAAATTCTTAATAAAGTTGGTCCATGGTGATTAGGTAATAATAGTAGGTCTTTTTTTTAAAATATTTATATATATTTTTTACTATCTCGATCACGAAAATTTTCGATGTCGAGATTTTGATGTTTTTATACGTTTTGAAGGTTCTTGAATCATTTTCACTAAGGTTGAGAAAAATGTATGTGTGTATGTAGACAAGATTACGCAAAAATGGTTTGAGCTAGAATAATGAAATTTGGTATACGGGCATTATTCAAAATTCGTAGTTTTCTATCAACTTTCAATTACCTACAACCTTTTGATTTTTTTTTCCTCTAAAGTGAACGTAAAAATAAAGATATATGTTTGATAGTTTTTCACATGATTAAAAATTGTATAAAACTGCTATGTATAGAATTTCAGCTTGATTGAATCGCTGAAAGTACCGGAATTAATTTTTGAACACTGCAAATCACGCGTCAACATGTGACGTGGTGCCATTAACAAAGAGCCAAACACGCGCTGGTTTAATAAATATTATTTATTAATTTTAATTTATAATTTATAATTAATTAAATTTAATTTAAATATAATATATTATGTTATTTAATCCAATTCAAATTTGTGAGATAGCCGAGTGGAGACACTCCAGATTTATTTTGCATAAAAATTCATATAATGCTTCGGTGAAAAAGATATTCAAATCAATTCATTAATTTATTAATATCATTTTGTTTCTTTAGTAATTTGTTATACAAATCGATTGTCTGCCTTTAAGAATGAAAGAAAAAGGGAGAATCCTCTCTTATCTTCCACTATTTATTTTTCCTAATATTTTTAGATTAAATTCCAAAATTGCTATGACGACTTTTAATCCGAATGAAATATTAGTCCAGATCGTCTTTTTTTATACGTCTTCTTTTATACCAGCGGTCGGGGAACTTTTTTAATCATTACCCCAAAATATTTTTGAGTAAGTTGATATTACCCCATGGTGAAGAGCAAAAACAAAAAATAAAAAACGAAATCGCCTCATTTTAGCTTCTTTCTTATTATAGCCCCCATAATAATTTTTTAAAGAAAACAATAACTAAAAATTTAATTTTTAAAAATACTAACAGGTTTATAAAATAGCAAATTAAAAATATATACTTTTTACTCACAAAAGTTTCATTTTTACCCCATTTGGGGTAATTTACCCCGGTTCCCCCAACGTTGTTTTATATCAAAGCACTATTGCATCGTCTTGTCATTTTTTCATAGTTTTCATTTTTTTCCTAGTCTGTCGAGACTAATGCAGCATATAATATACTTAATTGAATTAATTAACTACCGAGTTCTACATTAATCATATGTTCTCCCTAGTTTATATTCTTGTCTAGGGCAATCCCCTAATATTCAATTTTGTTAGTGGCCTTAATTGGCTGATCGAATATTTTTATCGTTATCTTGGCGACTTTTTTTTGTCCATTTAATGAGACCAATTTCTGGAGCCAAAGATTCCATCTTTTCCATTGATTTATTTATTTTTAGATAAATCTGTTACTCCTACCTTCATTTGTTTCTCAATCGCTATCATAATGAAGGGATTATTTTAAAATTTCCAGGAGTCTCTATTGCAAATTCACCCTCGTATAAAACGAGGAAGCAAGGGGACAAGTACACTGGTTTCCTGAGTCTTCTTAATGTAGTCGACTTCATAATTACATAGATTAAAGCTCTACTTGTGAAGTAATTTTTTTATAAAATTTAAAAGCTCTGTTGCTAAATGCTCTTATCACATAAATATAACTTTCTATTTCTCCAATTACCCCCCTGTGCTCTTTTTGTTATATTTACAATCTTCGTAGAAGTTCCATCTCTAAACCCATAATGGCTCTGAAAGAAGAAGAAATTTTATTTAGTTATCTAACGTAGAGTAGAGACAAATCGGTGTAAATGTTCCTCGTTGCATAGGTATTATCATAAAATAATAATTTATTATTATTAAAAATAAGGTAATGTGAATAATTAAATTATTTCTTTTCTTCTATAATCTAAAAAAAAAACTTTTAAAATAAACATTCTTTTTTTTGCATTTTAAATAAAGTTTATTTTAATAAAAGAAAATAAAACCTTCATTCACGCGAAAGTTAAATATTTCACCTTCTTTTCTTTTTTTTTTTTTTTTGATTTTTATCATTTAGTTGAATTGTTCGATTTTCCTAAATATTTTATTTTATAATTTTGACTATTGATATTAATATTAAGAAAGATTAAATATAAATTATATTTTCTTTTTATCAAAATTCATTTTAATTAATTCTGCTTTGTATTTGATTCGCTTCTTTTTCGCCTGTCTGTTGTCCACTTTAAGGCTGAAGTGAGCGTGAGTAATTATTCTCTAATTAATTGCCCTTACCACTTTTCCTTTAGTGAAACTCGGTTTATTTTATATATATATATGTATGTATATGAATATATATATATATATATATATATAATCACCGGGTTTTACAGAATTTGTAGTAGTCCTTTTAAAATAATTAACATGATTTACTATATTATAATTATACTTAAGTATTTATATTCCTTAATTCCAAAGTTTTCTTTGTTTACACTTTATAAAGATTATTTAAGCATTTTTAAAACATAAGTTAAACTTAGAAAACTTTATCAATTTAACCCAATAAAGATTTTTTTTTAATTTCTAATTATTTATATTGGTATTTTATTTAGCATTCCTATCTATTCAACAGGTTGCTACAAAAATCATCAAATTTTTAATCGACAATTTCGGTGCCTCCAATCTTTTTGGACGATCTAATTATGAATTTTATGCTCGGATTACTGGTCGAGTGCTCAAGGTAGAAGAAGATTGGATTTTTAGCTTCCGTTATCCACCTGATACCCTTGTACCTCGTAAGTAAATGAAAATTTTAAAATTAATAAAACAAAAATTTAATTGAACTAAATATTAAAAAAAAAAATAAATTTATAAATTTAATTTACTGGTTGCAACCATTTTTTTTATCTTATAAATTATATATACATATAAACTTTATTTGGCATGTGAGTGATAATATCTATGACTATTTTAATAAATCTCTCACTCATAGGCCAACTCAGTCTTCAAGCTGAGAAGACATGGTTACAATACGAATGTGATCGTTGGGGACTCAAGTTTAATTTAGAATGTAAGCTGTTGCATGTTACAATAACAACCATAACATGTGTGCATTAGATAATTTTTTAAAATAAAAAGAATCTTATTTAATTGCTTATGTTTAATAATTTAATTTATTATCCTAAGTAGATAATTATTTATTTAGAAAAAACTTTAAATATATAAACTAAAAATATTAAATATTTAGTAAAAGTAATAATGAATGTATGAGATTAAAATACATATAAAAATAAATTTTTATTTTTTTTATTTTAAACCAACAAATTTTTCCTGCTTCGTTAATCTGTAAATAAATAGTTTTTCCTTTTTCCCCATAATATATATATATATAAAAAGAGATAGCTGGCTTTTGCATGTCTGTTCGACTGATGATTTCATTTTCATTCAATAATTATAGAATAATAAATATTTTTATTTCTTTTGTAAAATTTAAGAAAAACAAACAAGAAACGTTCATTATTATTATTAATATTTAATTTAGCAACTGTTTTTCTTCTTTGCTTTGAATGTGTTCTTCAATATTTCCCCCCCCCCTCCACCTTTAAATCAATATCATTTGAACTTCTATTATTATTGTTAGTAGTAATAAAGTAGTAGTAATAAAGTTGTTATTTAAAAGAAATGATAAAAATATTATGAAATAATAAATTTCTAAATAAATTTTAAGAAAATGTTTTTTTTTTTAAATTTTTTTAAGCTATGTCTTTGCAAGAGGAAAGTAAATCAACGCCTGCCTTGATTAATGTACCTGGTCCAGATGGTATTGATATTCCATCTACCTCACTTGGTATCATTCCTGAAAATAATTTACGTGATTCCTGCAAACGTCTTAGCGTAAGTCTAGAAGGCAATGGACTTTTTAAGGTAAATATATTTTCTAATTTGTATTCTCTTTATATTATTTCTAAAAAAAAAAAAAATAATTAACAAAATATTAATATTCATATCAAGTCTAAAGTAGTAATATATTTTTAAAATGAATATTTAACCAATTAATTAAACAAAAATACATAATTTGTCATTCATTTCATTATTAACGTTTTTCATGATGATAAATTATTGAGTAATATTTTCACTATTATATTTTTCATTTTTTATTTATTTATTTTTTTTTTTTTTTTTTTTTAATATAAAATTTTTTTAGTTAATTGATATAATTATAAAATAAACTCTTTTAGGGATCAAGTCGTTCTTCATCTTCAAGTGCAACGATGTGTCATCAAATGACCCTTGAAGAATTGCGACAAGTAAATCGTTATGCTGAGTCCACCAAAAGTCTTACATTTTTACCTCAAGTAGGCAATTATTTAATGTATTTTTAACTCTTAGTTTTTTTAATAATAAATTAAGAAACTTTTTTCCTATTATAAGATATAATCGAGGCTATTTAAAAGTTTTTAATTATATTATTTTTATATTTTGATTATTTTCTATTTGAATGTTTTAATTCACTTTCAAAATTAAAAAAAAAAATTATCATATTTTTTCTTTTTTTGCATTTCTACCTTTCCGAAGTGTTGACTTATTTATTATTTAGTTAGCGAAGAATGATTTGCCTGCCAGAAGTATTTACTTTAACTTATTATCAAGGATCACCGATCACTTCAATGGCATTTGTGTAATTGTTTCAAATATTTACACTAATATTTTTCTACCAATTACAAGATGGTAGAAAATTTTGAAAATTTTAAGGTAAGATTAATATTTAAAATAAATCATAATCAAATATTGAATTTAGAAAAAAATTTACATTTTGAGACAATACATTAAAAGTTTAACGCTTTCTAAATAATTGTAGATAATTTAGATATTTTGTTTTGTTTTTATTATGAAAAATTTAAGTCAACCTTTGGAATTTTTGAATTTATTCCATCTTAACTTACAGAACCACAAACAAATGATTTAGAATTAGTCTAAATTAAAATAAACATTAAAAATCGATAAAAAATTTTAGTGGGTAAAAATTGAACAATTTAACAAACTAAGAAATATTTTTTTTTTGCTGGAATCAAAGAATAAGAAAATTATTAAATAAAATGTTTTTCATTCATTTTAGAATAAATAATTAATTAATAAATAATTTCTTATTAAATCATTTAAAATATCATCAAATGAATCACTATAATTCGAGTTATTTGTGTGAGAAATTCCTAAACTAATACTATTTTATATATATATATATAATTTATTTATTTTTACTTCTAGGTTCATGCTCGACAGGCAGAACGAATGCGAACTCGTTCAGAATGGTTTTTAACCCCAGCAATTCAACCTTTGTCAAGATATGTTCTACGATCTGGTGCAAATACACGAAGTTCTTCTAGTGGGAATATTGGTATAATAATTTATTTATTTATTTAAGCCTGTTTTTGATACATTTTAAATTTTAATATTTACATATAATACAAATAAAAAAAAATAACAATTATAGGTATAATAATTTATCCGTTTTTAAATATATATTCTTTAAATTTAAAATATTGAATAAACACGATATAAGTTATCAAATTTATTTATTTTTAATTAATAAAAATAATTTTTTTTTTTTAGTTCTTGGGCTTAGTGCTAGTGCAGAAAGTGTAGCTAAAAGACCATCATGTCGTCGTACCAGCAGTCGTCGTTATAAGAATAAAGAAAATGGTGGAGGCACGCCTGGAGTAAATGTTTCAGGTGGAACAAGTACATCACTTGTAAGTGGCACTCAGGGAAAACATCGATCATGTCAACAATCACTGCCACCTTCTTCAACTTCTAGTGTTACTGAAAGGGATTGTACTGAAACCGATATACATACTATCCATGTTACGCTCACCTATAAACCACGAATTTGAATAAAATATTTTCTCATTTTCAAAGTCCAAAAGCAAAAAAAAATTAAAAAAATAAACCGAAATAAAAAGATATTATGATTTTAAATTAAACTAGTATTTTATAATATATTCTTTGCACTGAAAAGTTTGACTGATCTATATATGATATCTCTCTCTCTCTCTCCCTATATTTTTTTTATTGAAATTCAAATTTGCATTTATTTTCTAGTTTTCTTATCTTTTATCTTACCAACCATCTATTCTGACATATTAAATTTAGAAAATATATGCAAAGACATTTTATACAATTTTTGTTCCATTTTTTACAATCAATTATTTAATTTATGTAATTAAATGTACTTTTGCGCTATTTATAAATTATTTCCTTGAATATATATATATATATATATATATATATATATATTATGTATTGATAATTAATGTAATTCTAAGTCAATTTCCAAATTTAAATAATCTAATAAGTCTCTTTATTGAACTTCTAAAAAGTATTTTTTACTATGAAGTTTTTAAGGGACCAAAATATTTTTTATTCATAAAGTAATTTTCAGTTCTTCCATTTTGAATTAATTATTAAATTTGGGATAATCCTATGCCTGAACATATATATATTTATATATATATATATATATATATATATAATATTCCATAACTTATAGAAACAACATAAAGTATTGAATATTAATTTAAAGTGAAAAATAATTTATTAAAAAAATTATAATATATTTTATTTAATATAAGTTATATATAATAAAATTTATTCATAGAACCATAATAAAATTATATATTTAATAATTCAATTAATTTTCAATACGATATATTTTTTTAAATTTTTTTAGGTTTTATATATATATAAATAAAATTTATTTTTCTGTAAAATCCTAAATTTTAGTCCTTAAGACTTTAAAGTCATTAAATTATAATGCCACCCATATATTAATATATTGATGTTATTTAATTTATTAAATTCTCTTTTTTACTTCAAAAATTTATAAATAATTTTGAAGTTGAATCAAGACTGGTTCACTAAATATAATGTCATCTCATTATTCCATTTAAAATGAATCTCTCATAATTTATTTATATAAAAATTTAATAGAAAGTTAAAATTATAACTAAATATATACATTTTTCGAAAGTGTGTTCTAAAATTAATATATTCTAAATTGATCTTCAAAATAGAATTAGCTTTCTTACTTTATTACTTTTCCTATTTTATTTTTAGTTTCATTTTAAATTTATTCTTATCATTAAAATGGCTTATAAAATAGGCCTTAATCTTGCCCATATTTTTTTTTACTTATTCATTATGTATATTAGTCACAAAGTGAATTTACATATGAGATTTTTATTATTTAAATTAGTCATTTATATTATATTAAAATTTGAATAACTTAAAATCACATTATTAAATTGTATATAATCATCATTAATCTAAAATAATATATAATATCATAATTTCTTATAAATTCATATATCATAGAATTTATTTCATATACTTTTTTATGTTTAATTTTATTTAAAATTCATTTATTTTGTTTTTGTTTTTTGTTTTTAAAAACAAAATACACAACAAACCCACCGAATTACTATGTTATATATATATATACATATATACTATTAAAAATATCAAATTCATATTTTATTTCTTATGCCAATCTCTTTAAAATTCTTTAAAATGGTTTAAATATTTTGACATCATTCTATTGTTATTGTTGTTTATATTTTTTTATTATATATTTATAAGTTATTTTTAATTAATACATTCCAAAGAAAAAAATAATTAAATAGGCCCCTTTGTATTTAAAAACAGGTAACTATTAATTGTAAAATGTTTGCTGGATAACGGTTTGCTACTATATTTAAAAAAATACATATATAATATATTCTACATAACATATATTTACTTTAAATCTTTATAATAAAAATAAAGATTAGCTTAATGTGTTATTTATTGCATGAACAAAGACTGTTAGCAAAACATTTACAATTATGGCAAATAAACACCAACTTATTATTTTTAATTTAAATTTTCAGAAATGCAATTTCTTACTTATTATAACATTTAAAGAAATAAATATAAATATATATAATTATTCATAAAGAAGCATAATTTTTTTTTCTTAATCAATTATATATATATATTATAATATAAATGTTCATATAGCTTCATAACGAATTATTATATATATTTATATATGAATGTGTGTGTAAAACCGTATTAAGACAGTTGGAAAATAGGATTAACTATTTTTAAATGTTGAACTACACAGGGTAATTAGATTAATTACTCAATAAGAGAAATAGATATTATATTTAATCAAAAAAAAAAAAAATTTGTTAGAAAGTATTTTTCGATTGATAAATGTCTTAGAAAAATATATACAAAAAGAAAAACTCAAACCATTATATTTAAAACAATTTATAATTACAAATTTAAATTGGAAAAAAAAAATGATTTAAAATGAAAAAAAATCTTATTAAAACCAAATGGATATACCATATATGAAAAAAAAAATATTTAATTTTCCAACAGTCCTAATATTATAAGTGCAATCATTGGTGAAGAATGTATAAATGACTTCACTTCTTTTACTTGGTGACTAATTTTATTGTTATCCGTGCCAAACGCTAAAAAAAATATTTCACTGGCAGGTAATTAATTAATTTCTTTCACCAAAAAAAATATTATTTTTTATTTTTTAAATATTCATACTATTATATAAAAAATATTTATTTTTTGGAAACAAATTATTATTTTTATATATATACATATTATACATAATAATTTTATATTTTATAATTTTTAATAAGAAACAAGAGAAAATTATTTTATTTTTTAATGTTATTACAAATTTTTTACAAACAAAAATTTAAATTTTATTAAGGAAATTAATTTTTTTATAACTTATTTTTGACATTACTAGTTAATTATCTAGTTAATTAAAAATTAACTTTCTGTTGTTTCTCATTGAAACCATTTCTTATTATCTTCATTTTCTTTTTGTTAATCATGACATTTATTTTTTCGATATAAGCTATTCATCACATTCTAAAGACCAAAGATCTTTTTGCCAGTATTTTGTTTATATATACACTTTTTTATTTTTATTTTTTATTCCTATTTGTAAATCCAAACACAATATGAAAAAATATAAAATAAATATAAATATTAATAATGATAGTTTTATTTATTAAATTTTACTTTATTTTTCTATCTACTATATAATATTTATATACACAGTAAGAAGAAATTGAATCAAACTAACATATTGAAAATTTCCCATAAAAAAATTAAGTATATATTGATATTTACGCATATATAAAATAAATACATCACTCATTCTCGTGTGAATCATCATAACTAGTTTCTACAAAATATTCTATTTTATTTTAGTTAGTTAATAGAAACATAGAAAAGTCATTTGAATTGAAAGTTGACCTTAGGCAGAATTTGGGAAAATCGATTTTTTTATTGTCTAAATGTTGTTTAATAAAAAAAATGATTTTTAAATTTCAAAAATCATTTAAAAATATTGTAGAGATATTTAATATTTTATTTTTTAAATTAAATTAATTCAAAATAAATATTTCTTCTAAAATTTCTTACTCAAATCCAAAATCGCAATGTATAAAAAAATTGATATTTATATCATTATTAGTTATAGCAATGATTTTCAACCCGTGAGACGCGAGAATATCCAAGAAAAAATATTATTTAAATAAACTATGATTTTGAATCTTGACAAAGCTAACAAATGAACTTAAAATTAAACAAAAAAAAATAATATATAATTGTTTATAGAAAAGAAAATTTGAAAAATTATAGTCGATTGAAAAGAAAAAGTCTTGAAAATTAAAAATTATATTAGAGTAGAAATTATTAATAAAATAATGCAAGAGATTGGATGTAGAGTAGATTTCTTTAAATATGACCACGTATATAATATTATATTCTCATCCATGCGTGGGTGGTCCCAACATAATAATAAAAACAACAAATTATAAAAATCAAAACAAAATTGCAAATAAATTGAAATTATAGAGATTTCTTCATCAAAATGAATTCCATATATAAAAAATGAAAGAAATGAAGCTATGAATATCAGGCGTTAACTTTTTTTTAGTTCTAGATTTTCTAGAGAATGCTCATTCCATAACAGTGGTCAAGGAATCCTACTAAATTGCCTCAAATAGAGCGACAATTTTTATTACGCATTTTTCAAAACATAGAGTGACCCTATTTAACATAGGCTTTAGGTCTTATATCAATATCTAATCAAAAAATCTGGAGTGTCTCCACTCGACTATTTGAATTTGAATTAGATTAAATAACATAATATATTAAATTTAAATTAAATTTAATTAATTATAAATTATTTAATTAAAATTAATAAATAATATTTATTAAACCAGCGCGTGTTTGGCTCTTAGTTGATAGCACCACGTCACGTGTTGGCGCGTGATTTGCAGTGTTAAAAAATTAATTCTGGTATTTTCAACGAATCAATCAAGCTGAAATTCTATATATAGCAGTTTTATACAATATTTAATCATGTGAAAAATTATCAAACCTATATCTTTATTTTTACGGTCACTTTAGAGGAAAAAAAATCAAAACGTTGCAGGTAATGACCCTCTTCCGGTTGAGCTACATTTCTCAAAAGTTGATAGAAAACTACGAATTTTGAAAAATGCCCATCTACCAAATTTCATTATTCTAGCTCAAACCGTTTTTGAGTAATCTTGTCTACATACATACACATACACACACACACACAGAGACATTTTTCTCAACCTTAGTGAAAATGACTCAGGGACCTTCAAAACGTATAAAAACATCAAAATCTCGACATTGGAAATTTTCATGATAAATATTTTATTCTGGCGAGATACTCAAAATATTAATCAGCGCGCCCTGAAATTTAATTATTTTTTTAAATAAATTTCAATAGCAATTAAACAGAGAGAAACTAATATGTACAATATACCAATTTGTAAAATTTAATAAAAAAAGATGTAAATTAGAAAAATTGTTTGAAATTATGAAATTGTTATTTATTGTGAACTCGGAATTTTTGCCAGCAAATATTTATTCATTATATGAAAATTGTCTTTCATTTTCCCAAAAAAAAAAATGAAATTACATTATGAAACCTAATATTTATTTATAAAAATAAGTTGTATTTAGTATAGTATATTTAAAATTAAAAAAAAAATTATACATTAACTTCATTTTTTTTTATAAAATGATAGGCTCAACTATTATACAATTTCTTTTCATTTAATATGAAAAATATTTTATTATATATTAATATTTTATTATTTATTATTGACTATATATAGATATATTCATTAATAATTTTGCCTGAAATATTTTTCATAATGAAAAAAAATTATATTTATAGTAATTTAAAAAAATAATAGAAATATTAAATATATTTATATAATATATACATACATATATTAATGTATATTATTGATGTTTGAATTTTTATTTTAAATTGAGTAATTTTACAATTATAAGTATAGTAATTACAAACTTTAAAAGATAAAAAAAGATTAAATTAGAAATTGATTTTTTTAAAAAGAAAATAAAAAAATTTAAGAAAATAATCGCGATATTCAATTATGTTTTTTTTTAAATTTTTAATTAAATAAAAAAAAAAACAATTGAATATTTAAAAGGGCCTCCTCCTCTCCCCATAAAATAGCCCTTCCAAGCCTCGCCTTACGGAATTTGGAAAAAGAAATGAAAAAGAAAGTTCGCCTTAAAAAAAAATATTAAAAAAATAAGGCGTTTGGTCTGTAAGCCTCTTTGTATCAGCTGAGAGTGCCTTTGATTTTTTGGATTTCGAAATGAAACTACCACATTCGGGGCAACCTGAAATAGAACCTACCTAAGGAACCTATCCAAGGAGATGCATGGTGACCACCAATCGGAGTGGGTTACCAATGCTAATCGAAAAGCCCCTACGCTCCAAAGGTAATCAACAATTTGTTCCTGTTCAGGCTATTCCCATTTCGGAACTGTGCTGATTTACCTTCCCGAATGCCCGTTCCTTCGATCCACCTCAACTGCACTCTCAGCAACACAAAAAAGCACAATTCAGACCTGACATGCAAATCATGCAATCCAACCCTTCCTATTGGCATGGCACTTTTTTTTACCCTCCCACACTTTTCTATTTATTTATTAAGTCTAATCTAATTTATGGATTACTAGGATAAGAGCATGCATCCCTCGATGGAAGTAGGAGGCAACCTCCTGAAAATCCCTAACAACCACATAAATATACCAAAGATTAGCCACCCTTCCCGTAAATCGCATCGAAACCTACCAATTCTAAATACTCTTTAACTCTTCTGCCTCCTTTATCAAAACTCCTCCTTCTTGGAAGAAGTGTTCTGAAATTCCCTAATCTCACTAAATTCTATAATACATTTTAATATTTAATCTTTTCATGAATATTATAACAAAACAAACAAAAATCAATTTAAATTCAATTCAATTTTACTTATTATTAGGTAAGTTAAACTTTACTTGAAATATTATTACATTTACTTTTGTAAATTAATACAAATTTATACCTCATTTAAAAATGTGCCATGCTGTATAAATAAATAACGACGATTACTTACATTTGGTGAGCTATAATGAATGTAAATCATTTCATCATCATCGTCATCAGAAATAGAGAAGATAATTAAGAATTCAAATCAACATCCAGTAGCGGAACGAAGATTGAAATATGAAATAGAAGTAAAAAAATAACACACATTAGACAATAAAATTCTATTAAAATAAAGAAATTTCAAATTGAATTCAAAATCAAATGAATAATAAATACGGACCTCGGAGTCAATAAAGGGTTGCAATATCTCGCAGATTAGACTCGAAGACCCACTCGAAGACTTGAATTGATGTCCCATCTCGTTCGCCTAGAAAAATAAGAAATTAAGTACCATTACTTATTTATATCAAGTAAATTGAAAAAATATATAAAAAATAAAATAAATAATATTATATTATCAATCATAAAATGTATACAGATTTTTTAAAAAAATATTATTATATTTCTGAGGTATTAAAATATTTACTAAAATTCTTTACTATCCTATAAAATGACGATTTACGATTGGATAAATATTATTAAATTCATAACCGTTTGGCTGGGTTCTAATAGAAATACAAGTGTTATAATATAATACTGATTTAATAGATATAAAAAAATCACATTTTCTATTATAAAAAATATTATGGGATGCCATTCATAGTGGAAACATATTTCGTTTATATTATTAATTTTACAAATTATTAAAAATGTTATTCTCTGAATAATTGACATATAAGAGAAATATATTTTATTTCTTTTTCAAAAGTGTTTTAAGTCTTAAAATTTGTCGCGAGACCCACTTCATTAAAAAAAAAAAAAACATTTATTTAGAACACAAATTTTATTTTTCAATAAAATTCAAGTTGTTTATTTCATACACTGTGATAAAAGCAATTAATGTACACACACACACTTACTATGTACTTTCCACGATTTTCTTTTCAAATGATAATAATTTTATTAATTTTAGTCAAAATTCGAATATAATTTTATAATCAAACATTTAAAACGATCCTTGTTTAATATGAGATCATTGAAAATAAATATAAACTGATTGAAATGTTGCTAATACGGATTATTTCCATCCTCATTGAATTTTAAAAAAAAATTCGACCAAAAAAAAAACATTCGAATTAAATATCTTTAATAGCTTGAATAGATTTATTGGCTAAATTAAAAAAATTATCATTAATAAAATAAAAACACAAATATTATTGTTTTAGAATTAATAGAGATTTTGAATAGAAATAATAATAATAATAAAATAATAATAGAATATAATTATTATTAATATTATTAATTAGGATGTGATGAGAAGTTAAATAAAAATTTTAACTTACCACACACACACACACACACACACAACTCATTGATAGGGTTGAAGTGTTCGAATGGATTCGAGATTAAAAAATTGAATTAAATATTTGAAACGAGTGGTGTTGAGAGATTAATAAGATTAGAAATAATATACATAGAATATTTAAAATTATATATAATTATATGAATATAAAAAAATAGATTTATTTTTTAAATTAATTTTGAAAATAATGATCGAAAACAGAGTAATTTTATTTTTTTTTTTAAGAGAAACATAAGAACTATTCTAATCTAGTAAATAATTAAAATTTAAAAATATTTCGAAAAATAATAATAACATCTTAAATTAATTATCATTTAAAAAATATATATTTAAATAAATTTATATATTTATATTTAAAGAAAATTAAATTTTATTTAGGATTTTTTAATATTTTTTTAATAATTTTCACACACATTTAACTTTTAATATAATTGAATTAATGAGATCATAAATTGTATCTTTCGAATATTTAAATTTAATTCTATTCAAAATTTATAAAATTATTTTAAATCTCGTATGTATAAGTAATATAAATAGTAAATAGTATAATATTTATTTTTTTGAATTATTTAATAAAAATAAATAAATGTTTAATTAATTCTTGATTGAGGGATGATTGGAGTAGATAAGCCGGCCACATCGAATTGCATTGCTCGGTGCGCTCGGTGAATGCCAACTGAATGCGTACGACGCACACCGGCTGACTGCCAGGAGGAGGGGAGCCCAGGCGCAGGCGGGGAAAGCAGTGGAGGGAGCGGGGCGGAGTGCGCAGGAGGTTTTCATTCAATGATTCTCTCCACCAATTTAATAAATTTACAAATAAAAATATAAATATTATTTTTTTTAAATAATTAATCGTTTTTTAGATTAGAAAAATTTAAAATTGAATCTATTCTATAAAATAATTAAATTTAATTACTATTCAAAGATTTTCAAAATTTATAAATTGATCAGTAAAAAAATATTAAGTATATTAAGAAATAAAAAATATAAATATGAAGGGTGAGATGAAATTAAATGATGAATGTGATCGAACTATTATACTTATATAATTTTAATATAAAAAAAAAGAAAAGTGGGTAATTGGTGAGAGTTGAGTGTTACTTTGGTTGGTTGGGATGTCCATATCAGGCCGATATGTAATTTGGAAGCAATGCGTTGTTGCGTTTTGCTACTTTCTTTGTGCTCACTGCACTTTAAATACATCAAACAAGTAATAAGAAACAAATGCACATTTACAATAAACTGACTAACTGACCGACTGACTGACAAAATATTTTTCTATTCTATTTAAATAATAATTACCAGAGTAAATATTTGTTATGTTTTACCAATCGAATTATCTTTTTTTTTAAAAAAAATCTGGAGTGTCTCCACTCGACTATCTCGCAATTTGAATTGGATTAAATAACATAATATATTATATTTAAATTAAATTTAATTAATTATAAATTATAAATAATAAATATTAAACCAGCGCATGTTTGGCTTTTTATTGATGGCACCAAGTCACGTGTTGGAGCGTGAGATTTGCAGTGTTAAAAATTTAATTCTGGTAATTTCAGCGATTCAATCAAGCTGAAATTCTATATATAGCAGTTTTATAAAATTATTAATCATGTGAAAAATTATCAAACCTATATCTTTATTTTTACGGTCACTTTAGAGGAAAAAAAATCAAAAAGTTGTAAGTAATGACCCTCTTCCGGATGGGCTACATTTCTCAAAAGTTGATAGAAAACTACGAATTTTGAATAATGCTCATGTACTAAATTTCATTATTCTATTTCAAACCGTTTTTGCGTAATCTATTACATACATACACACACATACACACACACACACAGACATTTTTCTCAACCTTAGTAAAAATGATTCAGGAACCTTATAAAAACATCAAAATCTCAACATCGACAATTTTCGTGATCGCAATACTATCTCTAGCGAGATACTAAAAATAAAGAATCTAAATGAATTTTATAAAAAAATACCAGTCAATTGGATTTGTTATTTTATTTACGTCATTGGCACCCAGTCAATGGGTTATGCATACACCCCATTCCCCCTTCCAGTATTAATATATAATCGAATCGATTTGTATATCTTATTAATTTATCCTATACATAAAGTTTATACTTACTTTGAAATATAAATATTGAACTTTAAGAATATGAAAAACAGAAAAAATGATTATTAAAATATATTATCTACTTATTCAATGAAAATGTAATACTTACTAATTTTGTAATATTTAGACGATTTTTATTTTATTAAATTTTATTAACATAAAATGGACCTGCATTATTTGTAAAAAAAAAAAAAAATTACTTTATAAATTCCGTTTTGTTTGGGATGCCAAATCATGCCGGGCTTTGAAATTTTAAAATTTGTGTTTTGACTGCAATTATTCTTGATTAGACAGACTTTTTTTGTTGTTATTTTTCGTTTTTTCTTTGGTAATGGTAAAATGAGAATAGGAAGGTAAGAGATGAGGGGATGGAGGAGAGGAATGATAAGGGGGAGGGGGAGGAGGTGAGCAGGAGAAAGAGAGCGCCTCTCCTCGGCAGTCTGTTTTGGGTTGATGAGGCACTGGGATGGCGGCAGTCGGACCACCGCCCTGGCTGGGCAGTCCCAATGGTTGGGGACCACTTTCCATGAAACAAGGCGCTTCCATTTTCAGTTCTGGCGCATCACAGACAATCATCACTTCATCATCTCCTTCAGGAACTCCTGTACAAGGTTATAGCAATTAGTTGATTAATTCCATAAGGCTATTAAAAATCAACATTCATTAATAAATTTGAATAGAGAAATTTTTAAACTAATTTCTTATCTGTTTCTCTTTCAATCTCTCTCTCCCCCCCCCCCTCTCTCTCTTTATATATATATATATATATATATTTGACTATCAGATTTATCAGGGATATAATCACGTATTTTTGTGTTTTCTCGACGTTTCGGCACCCATTTTGGTGCCATTTTCAAGAGATTATTTAGGTGGGAATATTTTTGGGATTGTGGGTCTTAGTCTGTGTGAGACCAAGGGTTAATATCGGGAGTTTGGGTTGATAGGTTAGCCTATGTTGTCCAGTACGGGTGTTTAACGTTATTTCAAAAAAAAAAAATAAATATATGTATGTACTATATAAAGAGGGTATTATATTCTTTATTATTCATTTGGATGGAAGGTCAAAAATAATTTTTAAATGCCCACTTCGTAAGACCGGCTTCATAATTCGCCCCCCACCCTCCCTATAAATTTTAACAGATAAAAATTGCATGATAATCCCTAATATAAGGTAGGTGCACTTGGTGATTCTTAGAGCCATATTGAACAATCGAGTTTCAGAATCTGATCGCAAAATCATCTTATCTTTTTTTAGAGTTGAAAATGATTTCGCCCCCCAAAAGTTTATATTCAAATAATCGCCCCCTTTAAGATGTCGATCGCCCAGGTTGAGAATCACTGGACTAACAGAATGACAAAATATATTTAAATAATTAAATTTTTATTGTAATTATGGAGCGGTGACGATAATTCCTTTTTTATTATTGTTGTAGATAATATAATTTTTTTTTCTCCAAAAATAAAAATATAGAAAATAAAATCATTTTTTAAATTCACATAGTGAATTGAATCACTACAAAAGTTTATTATAATAATCTATGGTATATAAGAGATCCTACTATTCAACTTACTTTCTATTCTTTAATGAGAAAAATTATTATTATTCAATTAAAATTAACAAAAATCCTATGCCATAAAAAAAATCCCACTATATTATTGATATTATAATTATCTCATTTTTTTGATGCCCTTTTTTTTGTTTGATTTAATACGTTCCTGCCGGCTCCATAATTTGCTATTTATTTTATGTGGCTGCATGAGCCACCGGTGGTACATGCCGGCGGGAACGTGTTAATCAATCCTAAAGAATTTATTTATTTTAAATTTAATTTTCACATTTTATACAAATAATTATCGCAATTATTAGCAAACAGAATTTAAATTAATATAACTATTATAACTAATAAAATCAACTATCTACTGTACATGCATATATATACATACATACTATACATATTTCATTTTAATATTTTGTATTAATTAGAAAATATAATTATGATATAAAGCAATTATGAAATTGTTAATTTAAAATAACGACTAATTAACATGTAATCTCCTTTCTACTAATGTTATTAATAAGAATATGTAAGAATTATAAAATTTTTAATTAAAAAAAATATATTACACTTGTGTAATTAAATATATTTTAACGTTATTAATAAATATAGCATAAGTTGTTCCATTTAATTTTTTTACACCAATTTTTTTTTTTTCTTTTTTTAAAAATCACATAATTATTATATTATCACTATATTTGTTAATTTTTTAAATGAAATTTAAATCTTTGCTCTTTATACATCTCTTTTTAGAAAAATAATTTCTATTTTTCTCTCTATAGTATCATAATTATACGATTTTTATTTTCCTTTTAATCAAAAACAATCCAATCATGAGAAAATTTATTTTATTATTATTCGTGTATTTTTTTTTAAGTGACATTAACATACTAAGGTATAATAATAGAAAACTGATAATGGGATCAATGTTATTATTATTATTATTATATAGATGTAAATTTATTTTTCTATTTTAATGTGTGTATTAAGTACAATGTGATAAATTTTTATTTTATTTTTATATGTGACATAAATTGATCAATTTTTTCCGATAAAATTTAAATTTGACAATTGTATTTAATACATGTATACAAATGAATGTGTGTATGTAGATGTATTATATGGGTATTTGTAGTAATTATCATATAATATATATAGTTGAATAGATGTGGCTGAAAATACCTATAGATAATTTAGATTAGTGATTCTCAACCTGGACGATAGACATCTTAAGGGGGCGATAAGTTATTTTTGAGGGGCGGAATCATTTTCAACTCTTAAAAAAAAGGTAAGATGATTTTGCGATCAGGCTTTTAAACATTTCCGCTTTTTTCAATTTTTTTCAATATGGTTCTAAAAAAAAAGGTAAGGTGATTTTGCGATCAGGTTCTGGAACTCGATTTTTCAATATAGCCTACCTTATATTCGGAATTATTATGCAATTTTTATCTGTTAAAATTTATAGGGGAGCGAATTATGAAGCCAGCCTTACGAAGTGGGCGTTTGGTCCAAAAAAGTTGAGAAACGCTAATTTAGAGAAATAAGATATTTCAAATTTTGATAGATAATCTGCTTTATAAATAGAATAATCATAAATTATTTTAGAATATTTATGTAAAATATTCGTAGAAAGTTAATAAACGGAAAAAAGTTGTGCAATTTGAATAAAAATTATAAAATTGAAGAAGTAAAATGGATTTTATAAAATTTATTTTTTTTAATTCGTTAATGCAAATATTAATCCCTACTACTACTATTAATAATAATAATAATCGTTAATAGTTTAGAATATTATAAGCACCATTTGGAAAGTCATTTCTACGTATATACTTGGGATTTATTTTTTTTTTAATTTATTTATTTGTTTTCTATTGAATAATTTATCTGATCATATTCATAAATATTAATGAAACCAGCTTTCAATATAATTTCATAATTTCTTATGAGCACACTACGCTTATAAAATACTTTAAATTGTTTTGGTGGTTTTAGTAAGAAATTTATTGAAATATTTGAATAAAATTTTATTTTAAAAAAAGGATTATATCAAAATAATAATAATAATACATTTAGTATATATATATATATATATGTATAAATCTTTTTATTTGATGTGTATGTACATAATATAGGTATCTTATTTATCAATTTAATATTTTTTTTTTATATTTATTCACTATTTTATATAATCGATATTGAAATAATATAGAAATTGGTGAAAGGGATTAAATAAAACCCTGGAGCAAACAAAATATCTAATCTGCCCAAATGTTCTTTATATACAATCATTATAATTTTATATATATTCTTTGTTTTTATTCGATTCTCAATGATTTATTATTTATTTTTTTTTTAATTTATTTTATTTGAATGTTTAAATTAAATAATAACTAAATAATCAAGTGTGTTGTGTTATTATTATCAACTAGCAGAATTGAAATCACATCATAATAAAATATTTAAAAAATTCAAAAAAAAAAAAAATTAAAGAAAGTGTTTTAATGTTTTAATGATTTAATGTCGGTTTGATTGATATTTCATTTGTTATATATAAAGGTATATTATGTAGATAATTATATCTTAAAAAATTATAAAAATAATTCAAAGATATATAAAGAGAAGGGAGGGGGGGGGGGGTGGAGAGGAATGTATTTGCCTCTGTTGAATGACACTGTAGACCAGGAATTACTAACGAGGTCCAGGTGGGGGCTATTGGCGGTCAATGGCGAAATTTCCTCTTTCAATTAGTACTATAAAAAAAGAGTAAAGAATTTCTTTACAAAATATAAAAGTAAATACAAACCATTGTCTATTAGTTCCCATATATAATAGTACTATTTATTAAAGTTATATTTCTTACACTTTTATATATTTATATAATCATCCACACACATTCATTTTTAAAAAATTTCCCATTGGAATTTTTGTTTAAAATTTTCAATCTAAATAAAATACCATTTAGCTTAAATAGTTTTTTTTTGTTTTTTGATTGAGAGTTAAATTTTTTAGTAAATTAATATTTTCCAATAATTTTTATAAACTTAATAAAAATATTGGATAATATATATTATCGTTTAACGAAAAGTTGAGAAATTTATTACTAATTAAAATTTGAAACTGATATCATGATTTTTCTATATCGATCTAATTTAAATAAGCTGGAGTGTCTCCACACGAGTATCTCGCAAATTTGAATTGGATTAAATAACATAATATATTATATTTGTATTAAATTTAATTAATTATAAATTATAAATTAAAATTAATAAATAATATTTATTATACGAGCGCATGTTTGGCTCCTGGTTGATGGCACCACGTCACGTATTGGCGCGTGAGATTTGCAGTGTTAAAAAATTAATTTTGGTACTTTCAGCGATTCAATCAAGCTGAAGTTCTATATATATAGCAGTTTCATACAATTTTTAATCATGTGAAAAACTATCAAACATGTATTTTTATTTTTACGGTCACTTTAGAGGAAAAAAATCAAAACGTGGTAGGTAATGACCCTCTTCCGGTTGAGCTATATTTCTGAAAAATTGATAGAAAACTACAAATTTTAAATAATGCCCGTATACCAAATTTCATGATTCTAGCTTAAACCGTTTTTGCGTAATCTTGTCTACATACATACACACACACAAATAGACATTTTTCTCAACCTTAGTGAAAATGATTCAGAAACCTTCAAAAAAAAAAAAAACATCAAATAAAACATCAAAATCTCGACATCGAAAATTTTTGTGATCGCAATACTATCTCTTAGTAAAAATTTAGCAATTTTATATAGAATTTTAATTTGAATATTTAATTATAAAATAAACATAAATGAAAATGTTTTAAGTTATTTATTTGTTAGTTATGTTGTGCAAGTTATTTGATAAAATTGATAGGAAAAATATTAACGACATTTGAGGTTAATTTCTAGGTCACTTTTTTTTTTTTTACAAGGTGAGTTATTTCAAGGTTTGTATGGGGATATAGCACGATAAATTGTCTCTCATATAAAATGTTTAGTGTTACATTTCAAGATTTCATTAAGTTACTGAAACGTTTACGAGACACATTCCAATGAAAAGTGAAATGTTTGGTGTTATATCAGGTAAATTTTTCACTTTTATAATTTTCTTAATCTAAATTAAGATTATTAGTAATTAACATAATTATCGTAATATAATATATATATATATATATAATTTGTATAAATGTTAATAACTTTCATTTGGTTATAATCAATTTTTGTAGTTGATAATTTTAAAAAATAAATTTAGAAATTTTATATGAAATTATTTATTGGTAAAATTTTACAAGTTTATAAATATTTTTTTTTTCTTTTCTACGTTAATATACGTAGTTATATGAATGAATTTTTGAAAGAGAGAATATATAATTTTAACATTTGTAATTATATATACTAATTTATATTATTAATATATCTTGAAATATTATAATACAATGAAATTAATTTAAATTGTAATTGTAAGTATATACATACCTATATAGTCAATTTTCATATAATTAATATAATATAAACAATTTTAATATATTATTCTCTTTCTCTCTCTCTCTCTATTACTTATAATTTAAATTTAATATATATTCAAAAATTAGGTATTACGTCATTAATTTATTTTTATAATTGAGAAGTGAGAATCATGATATGGAAATAAATTAAATTAAATAAAAGTAATAAAAATTTTTGAAATTAATTAAAATATTCATATCCAGAGTAAGTTTTGATTGCATAAATCATAAAAGTAAATTTCTATTCAATATCTAATAAAATTTCTTCCTTATTTATTATGTTACATGAATATATAAATGTAGAATATATATATATATATTATTTTATTTTTTTATTATAAATAAAGCTCTGCCCCCTGAATCCCCGAAGTGATACATAGTATTTCGTTGAAAGTCTTTAGGAAAAAGGTTTTCATTCATTTTATTTCACTCAATATATTAAAACATTCATATCTTTTTATGTTCTTATTTAAAATATATTTTAATTTAATCAGTAAATTAATTATATATTTTATTGTATATGTGTTATAATAGAGTATAATATTTCTTAATCATTTCATTTTGATATTTTATTTTCATTGCTTGATTTTTATTGAATATTTTTAATTATAATGAGATTTAAGAAAATCAAATATTAGAGACTTGAGACAATTTATAAAGGTAAAATTAACAATTTTACGTTATAAAACTAAAGACAAACAAAAATATATACAGTCATTAATAGTATTAATTTAAATTAATTGATTTATTTGTTTTTTTTTATTATTAAGTTCGTTTATTAATTTTTCTAAACTCTAATAATTTTCCTTAGAAGAAACTTATCTTGCTCTGTGGCGCTTGGGGATTTGCAAATTATTAGTAGCAGCAAACATATTTCTATAACAGTTTCTTTTCTGTGTGACCGACCTCCAATCAACACACCTATTCTCTCCTAATTTCTTCAAGTAGTCCTTTACCTTTGATCTACCAAGTGATCGTTTGTCACATAGTCTCCCCATAACTAACCAAGTTTCTTCCTTGTCTTCCGCATTCTTCTAGTCACGTGGTCAATCTATCTATCTATCTATCTATATATATATATATATATATATATTTGATATACATTTGTTTGATTCATTATATTAAAATACAAATTTTTGTAATTTATATACGTTTTAATTTAATTTGAATTATACACTTTGCCAATATGGAAATATTGAATGTTATTAGCGAGATTAAATTTGATCTAATGCTTTCTGATTTGGTCTTAATCTGCATTGATTATGACTTAAGATTAGAAAACTCTCCCTTCCTACCCCAATTCATTTACCTATACATATTGTATAAGGCATATCTTTATTTGGCTAAAACACTATTCGTTTTTTAAAAATTTAAAATAGAGGGAGAGAGTGAGGTGCTAATTTTTATATTCGTATAGTGTATACTATATATTATTAATATAAGTTTATTTTTTATAAATTTATCAATATTTACATACATTTATTTTAAATATTCTCAAATAATACCCCTATTTTAATATTATAATTAAATATACAAATTTTAAAGTATTATAATTATTAATATGTGGGCTAAAAAGTTCGTAGGCTGACACATACATACAATGGCGGCACTAGTTTCAAATCCTTATTTTTTACCGACCGACGATAGTAAGGGAGGTATTGTTTTCACACCAAATTTCACATGTGGAGATTTTTACATATCTCCACGAATCATGCATTTTCTAAACAGAAAAAAGTATTTTTAGCATGATGTCTGTCCGTCTGTCCGTCCGTCCGTCTGTCCGTCCGTCTGTCCGTCCGTATAGATGTGTACAGCCTGAACGGCTCAACCGATTTTGATGAAATTTGGTATATTTACTTAATGCATCAGTGGGATGAATTGATCAACTTTTGGTGCAATTCCGGAAACCGGAAGTGGTAGTATTAGCGATCGACGATAGGAAGGAAAGGGTTATTTTCACACCAAAGGAGATTTTTTTATATATCACCACGAATCATGCATTTTGTATTGGTTTTATCCTCGAAAAAAATCATATTTATTAGTTTTTTCTTGATTTAAAATTATATGACGTCATCCAGCCATGCATGACGTCACAGCCTGGTCTTGCATATATATTATAAATAAAATAAAATTAAAAATGTTTATATTTATTATTTATGTATCAATATCTGTTTTTTATTACATTAATAGATATATTAAAATTATTTGAAATTGTTTCTGTAGCTGGAAATTAATTTATTTCAAACCGTCGGTCGGTTCGGACCTGGCCACAGGTCAACTTATTTTAGTTAGTCCTTACCTTCAAAAGACGCGTGTATAAATTTGACAGCTGTTGCACAATTAGTATCGGAGTTATTGAATTTTTGGTGAAAGAACTTTTGTTAATTTGAAAAAATGGAAAAAAAGGAATTTCGTGTTTTGATAAAGCATTGCTTTTTGGCAAAAAAAAAAAAAAAAATACTGTTGAAACAAAGGTTTTAATAATTTTTATCTCGTAAACTAGAAGCGACCGCTACATACTTCTTGATGAAAATTTGTTTGGAATCAAAAAAGGAATCTACTGGTAAAGTTTTATCAAAATCCATCATACATACAATATAACTATACAATTATCTAAGTAATAAGTAAAAGCTGTGATGATATGCATACACCTCACATTAATTTTATTTTTTTTTATATACTTTCAATTGTGTTTTATTTAAAAAAAAACTATCTAATCCACGTAATATATAACAACTTACATTTGTCTTAATAAAAATCAATAAAAGAGTAGGATCTCGGAACTCACACATTCGGTCGCTTTCTATTTTTATTGACTTGGAAAAAAAAGAGAGAGAAAAAAGTAAAAATTTTACTACTAAATATAATTGAAAAATGAAATTATTTAGTGTACCCTATATACTTATATATTATTATTAGTAGTAGTAGTAATTTATTTTTTTTTAATCAATGATTAACTGTTAATTAAAACAATTTTAATATATTAAATTACTTTCATTAGTTTTCTACTAGGATTATTTATTATATACTCATACGTATATTATTTATAATGAAAAAAATTTATATTAAATAAATAAAATATTTATTAAATATAACATTATATATAATTTAGTTTAGAAATCTATATGATATTCAATGATTATATTTCTTTCAAGTTTATAAATAATACCAAATTTATCTATCCATTTCTGTGGCTCTACGGTTCTTGGCTGCAGCAGCCACACTTCTCCAAGTATCCCTATCCTGAGCCACAACCTTCCAAACTCTCATCTCTCTCACGTCCCTTCCTATATTATCCACCCACCGCGTCCTTGGTCTTCCAAGTGGGCGTTTCCCACTCGGTCTCCCATCAATATTCTTTCCTCTCCCATTCTAGCCATATGACCTGCCCATCGCAGCCTTCTCGATTTTATAACTTTAACTATGTCTGGAGATGCATAGAGGTCATGCAATTCCTCGTTATGCAGTCTCCGCCATTCGCCGGTGACCTCATATTTCTTTGGCCCATAAATGATTCGCAGAATCCTATTCTCAAATACTCTAAATCTACTCTCGTCACCTAAGGCCATAGACCATGCCTCACACCCAGATAATACAACTGGCAAAATAATTGATTTATATATTTTAATTTTTATCTCCTTTGATAATAATTTTGACACGATAAGCCCCTTTACAGCATGATAAATAAATAAATAAATAATTAATTAAAATATGAGATTTTATAAATATATAGGATATTGTATTCATATTATCTTAATAAAAAAAAATGTTTTATTTTATTGTTTTGATTAATTTTCTCTCCGGGACATAAATAAAAAAAAGGTTGTTTCATTTATGCCATATGAGGGGAAGCTTACCCCTATTTCATTGCATTAAACCTGATTAATAAGAATTCATCATTCATTTTAATGCTATAAAATATTTTTAATTACTTTCAAAATGAATATTATATATTTTAATTTTTATCCCATTGATAATAAATTTCATAAAAGGAATCTACTGGTAAAGTTTTCTCAAAATCCATCATACATACATAATTATAAGTATACAATTACTATAACTTATTATTATAACACATAATAAAATAAAAATGTTAATTTCTATAAATTAAAGAATATTTAATTTTATTAAAATAAAATGATTTTTTTAACAAATTAACCTACTAACTAAAACTATACAATTTTATTTATAAAAATATCATATAACACAGATAAATAAAAATAAAAATTAACCACAAAAAACAAAACAATTCATTTCTTTTAAAAAATTCTGCACAATTTACATATTAAATTATTAAAATTTGTATTTATTATTAGTACAATAGTATAGTACCATATATTTAATATCTTAGCTAGCTACTTATAAATATCTATTTATTAGGAAATGTAACACACAAATTTATTTATTTTATTTTTCTCTACATCCTAATTATAATTATATTATGTGAATGAACATAAAATTTAAATAAGGAAAAAAATTAAAATTTTTGGACAATTATGAACAACGATACATGAATATTGCACGCACGTGTTTTAATTAATTAGCTCCCATTAGTGAAAGTTAAATTTGCCCTGAAAACAGAGAGAGAAATTATTCATGAGAAATAATATTAATGATTTTTGACTTTTTAGTTTACGCATGATTGCATTTTTATGAACAAGCAATCTGCGCTTTGATTAACTTCTTTACTTCATTTAAATATACTTAAAAATATATTTAAATAGGAACAGAGTTATATATATTACATGAGAGATGATCAAAATTGAATGTTTAAATTAAATAAGCTGGAGTGTCTCCACTCAAATATCTCGCAAATTTGAATTGGATTAATTAACAAATATATTATATTTAAATTAAATTTAATTAATTATAAATTATAAATTAAAATTAATAAATAATATTTATTAAACCAGCGCATGTTTGGCTCTTTGTTGTTGGCACCACATCACGTGTTGGCGCGTGAGATTTACAGTGTTAAAAAATTAATTCTGGTACTTTCAAGCTGAAATTCTATATATAGCAGTTTTATACAATTTTTAATCATGTGAAAAACTATCAAACATATATCTTTATTTTTACGATCACTTTAGTGGAAAACGAATGAAAACGTGGTAAGTAATGACCCTCTTTCGGTTGAGCTACGATTCTCAAATGTTGATAGAAAACTACTAATTTTGAATAATGCCTATAGACCAAATTTCATGATTCTAGCTCAAACCGTTTTTGCTTAATCTTGTCCATATACATACAAACCGTTTTTGCATACACACACACAGAGACAGACATTTTTCTCAACCTTAGTGAAAATGATTTAGGAACCTTCAAAACTTATAAAAACATCAAAATCTCAACATCGACAATTTTCGTGATCGCAATACTATCTCTGCCGTAAAAATAATTGAAAAGATAGATGACATTACTAATATATATCACAAAATACTTAGATACTTATTTAATAGTTTATAGTCGTTATTAAAATAAGAAATCAGGGATATTTTAATAAATTATAAACTTATCTCTCTATGTGAAATTTATTATTCATCTTAATGGTAAATTAAAAGATTTCGTGTGTTGAAAATTGAAATTTTTATGCTATAATTTAAATTTTATATAATATAAAAAAATAAAATGATTATCTATTCGAATGTCATCTATTGTATATATAAAATATATTTTAAGTAATATAATTGTAAAATATATATTAATTATTTAATCAAATCCTATATAAAAATAAATAAATAAATAATTATTTATTTATTGTAATTTATATAAATAAATAAAATATATTGAATTATTATTTTATTATTAATTTAACAATTAAATTTAAATCATTGAAAGTTAGAGAGAAAGTAAAACTATTAATTTTGTTATGTTCTTCTTGAAATTTTTTATACAATTTTTTTTTTTAAATATATATTTTTTCTTATAAAATCTTAAATTTTTTTATTATTGTATTATTTTAAATTTGTAATTTTAAATTAATTTTATAATTATTGCATTTTATATTTTTTATATTTTAAATTTATTATTTCTCTCTAATCATAATGATTGGCTTAAAATTTTGATTTTAAAAATGAAATAAATAAATTATTTTATTATCTTCCTTTACCTGTACAATCATTAATTACATTTCATTAAAATAAATTGATTATAGAATCAATTGAAACAATACAACAATATTTTCTATCATAAAACTTAATACTCTTTGCGAATCGTACTATCATTCTAGTAATATTATAGTAATAATAATTATTATATGATTGATCAACTTTCTTTAATCATACAAATAAATGAAAGTTTATCTAAATTTAATATTATTAATAAAAATGAATAAACATTTTATTTAAAAAAAAAAAATAAAAATAATTTTTAGATTATCATCTACGTGAGAATATAAATTTAAAGATATATATATATATAAGTATATAATTTCTTAATTAATTTCTGAAATGACTTTATATATAAAATTATTACTAATAAACATGATCATTTATTTTAATTTAATTAGTGATTTAATTTTTTTTTTTAATCAATGACAATTTCTTTAAAACATTTACTAAATATAACAATTTGATTAGTATATGAATGTATCTGATATTAAAATATTTTTATTCAAATATAAAATGAAAAAATGACCTGTTCTCAGGCACAGAACCGACCGAGAATTTAAAAATAACTAAAATCAACATTATATATATATATATAAATTTAAAGATATATATGTATAAGTATATAATTTCTTAATTAATATATATTATTTGACCAGTTAATTTAATGTAATCAAAAATTTCCGACAGAGAATATAAAATTAATATTTTGTAAACTACCACTTCCTGGTTTCTGGATAAATGGTACACCAATAGTTGATGAATTTATGCTACTGACGCATTAAATAAATATATCAAATTTATATATCAAAATCCGTTGAGCCGTTCAAGATGTACACGTCTATAAGGACATATGTAAAAATCTCCATATGTGAAATTTGATGTGAAAACAATACCTTCCCTTCCGTCGGTCTGTAAAAAAATTAGACATTTAATGAGAGAAACTTAACCTTTCTTGAATTGAATTATAGACATATTCAAAATAAATTTCATTTTTTTTTTATTTGACCGATTATCTTTTTCAAATTCCAATTTTATCAAGTTTTAATAAATCAAATGTATCTTCGTTTAAATATTTGTAAAATAAATATTTAAATATATAAAAAAACTACAAGTATTTTATTATATATATATATTTAAAAATAAAACTTTTAATATAAAAAACATTTAAATTAAAATCGATAAAAAAAAATTAAATATAATAATAAATAATGATGATACATTAAAATATGTATTGAAATTTGTGGTAGTTTAAACCAGCGGTCGCCAAACATTTTGACCTCACGGACCAGTTAATTCATAATTTAAATCCGCGGAAAACATTGACTTTTTATAACTTATCAGCTTATCATGTATTGTTATGAATTGAATCATGTTTTAATGCATCTTAAAACATAACTTAACATGATGAGTAAGTATTTTTCTGCGGACCAGCGAAATTTTCTCGCGGGTGGTCCACTTTGGCAACCGCTGGTTTAAAACAACAGCGGATATTTGAGTCGGAAGAGCCAAAAATGACAATTTTTCAAAATTTCACTGATTTTAAAGAGCCACAAAATATTTTCTTGGCAACAATAAATAGTACTTGCATAATTAAAGGTTTTTGTTAAAAAAAAAAAAACTAATCTATTTATTCATAAGAAAACTTAGATAACATACCTATTTATTCATATATATGTAGTATTTTTCACAACAAATTAGATAATATATATATTGTTATTAGATAATTACTTATTATTTAAGTAAATAATTAAAACAATTAAACATCTACTTACAACATGAACTTTTTACTTCAATAACAAATAATTGAGCAAACAAATTCAATGAGAGCGTTGATTTTGTATGATTTTAGAAAGTTTGGATAAATTTGGCTCATAACTTGTTTTTAGTTTCAAACATGACTTAAATTTTCATTTGTTAGTTGGTTTCTTACTTTTCTTTTAATTAAGTATATATTTATTGAATGAATAGTTCCTGCTAGTCGGTGAGCTTTAATATTTATTTATTTATATCAATCTATCTCTATAGGTCTATGGAACTTCAATGTTCTTGGCTGACGCGCAAAACCACATATCTCTGAAAATCTCTCATTACGGTGTCTGCCTAATATGTCTTTAGTATAAATAAGTGACATAACCGTAACACATAACCCAACCTATCTTTGGAAATCATATTCTTATATTTACTATCTCGAAAATTTTCGATGTTGAGATTTTGATGTTTTTATATGTTTTGAAGGTTCCTGAATCATTTTCACTAAAGTTGAGAAAAATGTCTATCTGTGTGTGTGTGTATGCAAAAACGGTTTGAGCTAGAATGATGAAATTTGGTATACGGGCATTATTCAAAATTCATAGTTTTCTATCAACTTTTCAGAAATGTAGCTCAAACAGAAGAAGGTTATTACCTACAACGTTTTGATTTTTTTTCCTCTAAAGTGCCCGTAAAAATAAAGATATATGTTTGATAATTTTTCACATGATTAAAAATTGTATAAAACTGCTATATAAAGAATTTCAGCTTGATTGAATCGCTGTAAGTACCAGAATTAATTTTTTAACACTGAAAATCTCACGCGCCAAAACGTGACGTGGTGCCATCAACAAAGAGCCAAACATGCGCTGGTTTAATAAATATTATTTATTAATTTTAATTTATAATTTATAATTAATTAAATTTAATTTAAATATAATATATGTTATTTAATCCAATTCACATTGCGAGATAGTCGACTGGAGACACTCCAGATTTTTTTCTTTCAAAAATTGCTTATTTTCTTTTTGAATAATAGAGTATCCAATCCTAATTTCTCTTCAAAGTTTTTAAGGCTAATCCTAATTAAATAGCTATGATATTATTTTTATTCCACCAATTAAACTTACCATCCTTTTTTAAAATCAAATTTTCATTGAGGGTTTTTTTCTTTTTAGTTGAGAATTATATGAATATCTCCCGTGAGAATGCAGAGGAGACCACATTTCAGATTTCTTATACCTCCTTTGTGACATCTTCAATCCAGTCCGCCTGGACTGGATGGAATCAGATTGTTTCCCAGTAGCCTCTACATTTATCAGGATCAACATTGACACTCATGTGACATTCAGTGAGTTATTATCAAACAAACGGTATAATTATTTCTTGTTGAAATTAAAGGTTTTATTTTGGTTAGTTTGATTATATCTGCGAAGCCTGGCATCCTTAGCTTGTTAACGCATGCATTTCATCTCTATAGTTATTTAGAATGTTATAAAGATTAGGATTGTGTCACACAATATTTAAAGTATGGATGTGATGCCTTTACTTTTTTTAATTAAATATTCTGTTATAACATCTACCTTAACTCCAAAAGATGGTCAATACTCTTTAGTAAACCAATTTTCAATGCCAGTTCTTATCATCTCTCTGATATCGGTTTGTTATGACATGTTGGTGTGGTGGAAGTAGTTATTGGTTGTTGCTTTCATATTTAGTGGCAGCTGCAGCGTAGACTCTGATATAGATTGATATTTTCAAAGTAAACACAGCCCTGAAAACAATTCTCCAAAACAATTATAAGACATAAAATTCAACAAGACTGAGAAAAAGCTCTTCCAATTCATTTATCATGGTTTATCTTCTTTGCCTCTCTTTGAAGATTCACTGATTCGTGTTATAGTTTGTTTCCACCAGTTCTGATTACCCTCCAAATGTGTAAACATTCGTCTTATTATAACTTCTCTCTGAATTTCCGCTAGTTTTTCGTTGCTCAAGTATTTTTTTTTTCTGTTCAGAAAGATTAAGATTTGTAAATTCCGAGTGAAGTTTGTATCTCCAGTCTACCAGATTAAGTAAGGTATCATCTCGACATTTGTTCAAGCTGTTAAATCTACACATTATTTGGGTATTGACAACTTTGATTGATTTTGAAGCAGCATTAACATTAACGCGGAGCAATCAATAGATCTTCTTGATTATCCAGATGTTGGTTTGAATCTGTAGCCTCCTGGTTATCAGGAGCTCGGTTCCTTAACACCCTACCACACACGGTGAACCGCCTACTCTCATATTCAGTGTCGACTTTAAACATGCCTTGGCGCTCTCCAGGCAGTGGTCCTTTTTCGATGCCATTTCCA
The DNA here is from genome assembly GCA_963082975.1 of Labia minor. Classification (NCBI taxonomy): domain Eukaryota; kingdom Metazoa; phylum Arthropoda; class Insecta; order Dermaptera; family Spongiphoridae; genus Labia; species Labia minor. The sequence goes on from OY720345.1 coordinate 89,690,611, forward strand.
TGGGTGGAGTGGTGCATTCTTTAGAGCAAGCTTGTCTAAAGTGCGGCCCAAAACCCTTTGAGAAGCAAATTATGAAAATATTAATATTTTTTCAATGTGGTTCTTTTTTTGCAATGGTCATCGTTTAGAGACCTCTAAAGCACGGGTGCTTTAGAGTCTTCCTGCTCAAAAGACTGAGAGAAACAAGAGTTGGTCAAGAGAGGCCAGGTAGGACAGATAAAAGAGATGAGCCTGACACAAGAATTTGGAAGCAATGCCAGGGTTCGGCTCGGATAACCCCGTGGTCGCCAACCACGTACTCATTAGATATGAGCTCCTGAGGATTTATTATTATTATTATTATGAATATCTAAGTATATAAGTATCTTATCTATTAATATTATGAAATGAATCGAATTTCCTTGGCTTATAATATTAATATTTACATATGTACCAATATATTTCTTAATATAAATATAATTATTACTATTTTTATAAAACATACACTTATACAAGTCATATACGGTAATTAAACAAATAAAATTTATTTAATTTTAATTAAAACTTTAATTTAAATGTTATTATGCAATCCACTTTAATGAATCAATTTATTTTATAAACGATTGATTGGTTAACTTATAATATATTATTTCTATACTTTGTTAAATGTTTTTAAAAATTTGAAAAATTTGAATTCCTTAAATTTTGATAAAAAAAATTTAAAATTAAAAAGAAATCAATTTTTATTGAATTAATTTTTGAAGTTATCAACTCATTTTTTGAGTTTATTAAAAAATTGAGTAGTCATTGATTTATTACAGTCGGGGAACAGGGATAAATGACCCCAAATGGGGTAAAAATGCAACTTTTGTGAGTAAAAAGTATATATTTTGCTATTTTATAAACCTATTAGTATTTTAACAAATTAAATTTTTAGTTAATACTACGTATAAACTCGTATAACTTTATCTAACTACTGCTTTAAATTAAAAGTTTATCAAATTCATTTAATAATTTTCAAAACAAAAACAAAAAAAAAAATTAAATAAAATCAAACCAAAATATTTTTAATGTTGACAGTTAATTATATCAAGCAAAAATGATTTATTTTTTTTTTTAGAAAAGAAATAAAAAAACGGAATATATACTAATTATTTCCTTGGAATAATAAATACAAATAATTAATTGTAAAAAAATATTTAAATTGAAAGTAAAAAAAAAAAAAAAAAGATAGTTAAAGAATTATTCGGACAGATTGACCCAGATTTGTCGATGACTTTCGCCTTGGTTCATAAATGATTTGGTTGTCCGCTTCCGATGATAAATCATTAAATCATTCATTAATTCTAAAAACTGGTTAGAAAGGAGTTTGAAAATGTTAAAAAATTATTATAATAAATCATTATTTTATTAAAATTACATTCTAATCTATCTTTGCATAATCATATTAGTAGATAATCATATAAATATATCAAGTGACACATATTTATTTATTTATTATTTTTTTTTATTCTTAATGATTTTAGTAATTTAGTGTCGCTAAGTGCTTCTAGGTACAAATTAGAGTTGATAAAATTCATAATGAGTCTAATCAAAGATTAAAAAATGTTATAATAATGTCCAAAGAACAAGAAATTTTAAATAATATAAATTTTAAGAGCGTTATACAAAATAAATATTATTTAACTATCTAAAATTTAAAAGAAAAAAAAATTATTTAATATTTACAATTCTTTTATGTTTGTTTTTACTATCTCGCCAGGGATAGTATTGCGATCACGAAAATTTTCGATGTTGAGATTTTGATGATTTTATACGTTTTGAAGGTCCCCGAGTCATTTTCAGTAAGGTTTAGAAAAATGTCTGTGTGTATGTATGTAGACAAGATTTCGCAAAAACGATGAAATTTGGTATACGGGCATTATTCAAAATTCGTAGTTTTCTATCAACTTTTGAGAAATATAGCTCAACCGGAAGAGGGTCATTACTTACAACGTTTTGATTTTTTTTCCTCGAAAGAGTCAGTAAAAATAAAGATATATGTTTGATAGTTTTTCACATGATTAAAAATTGTATAAAACTGCTATATATAGAATTTCAGCTTGATTGAATCGCTGAAAGAACCAGAATTAATTTTTTAACACTGCAAATCTCACGCGCCAACACGTGACGTGGTGCCATTAGCAAAGAGCCAAACATGCGCTGGTTAAATAAATATTATTTATTAATTTTAATTTATAATTTATAATTAATTGAATTTAATTTAAATACAATATATTATATTATTTAATCCAATTCAAATTTGCGAGATAGTCGAGTGGAGACACTCCAGCTTATTTTTATTTTAGATAGGATTATAATTTTCTTGGGTGATTTTTAAAATATGATTATTATATTGTATTATATTTTTAAAAAAATTGCATTTATAGTTACCCAATATTATTATGTCACTGTCTAATTTTAATATACGAGAGCAGGACAATAAGTTCGTGACTTTTTGAATGAAACACAGATTTTTTGATAAAGAAATTTTTTTATTTTTCAACGTAATCTTTTTTGAGCTCTATAAACTTCGATCAACGTTGTATAGGATTTCCTCTTTCTAATTCTAATAACAAATAAAATATTCTAACAATTTTTAGTAAATTAGATCATTTATGCTATTTTTTAATAAAATTCAGGTTTTCATTTGATGTTGCCATGGCTACTAATGTCGACATTATATTCACCACAAACTGCAGCCCAAAGTAATCATTTCACTGCCACTGAGGATTTTACACCGAGAAATTCGGGACCATTGAAAACGGTTCTCCAATGGAAACAATTGGATTTTGTCTATCCAAATGAACAGGCAAGAGAGGATGCTCTCTTGAATGGCGATCTTATTCCAGAAAATAATCTTCCCCTTGGTAAGCTACTTTTTCTTACTACATCATCATCATCTTATCATACACACATTAACTATACACTACTACTACTACTAATAATAATAATAATAATAATAATAATAATAAAAATCTAGTAATAATATTAAAATTAATTAAAATTAATAACATTTCTAAAAGTTATTATAATCAAAAGCCTGTTTTAAAGAGATTATATAATATATAAAATGAAAGAAATTTAGGTCAGAATTATAAAATGCATGACTTCTCATAAGTGGTAATTAAATTTAAACATTTCAAAAAAGTGAAAAAAGAAAAGAAAAACATTATCAACTTGATTTTTATTTTTACAGTTGAATAAATTGAATAAAATATTTGTTAGATAAGCGTGAAAAAAAAATTCTTGAAGGTTATAAATATGATTTGGAATGAATTTTCAAATCAATTCATAAGAAAAATAATCTGATTAAATAAAATAAAGTAAAAGTAAAGCAAGAAGATTAAGATTCGTCATTTGATAGGTTTGGAGGTTTGGCGTAATCGTTTATTCCTGACACTGCCCCGATGGAAAGAAGGAATTCCTGCTAGTCTAGTCACAGTGGACTTGAACCGCTCGGGTAAAGGACGTCGTGGTCGATCCATTTCATCACCCCCTTTGCGACCGTATCCGTCTTGGGATTGGCATCAACGCAATACCACTTGTGATGTTATCACCAATGTTTTTCGTATTGCAGTAGATCGATGTGATCGACTTTGGGTGCTTGATGCAGGACTTGTTGAGGTCAGTACTCTTCTCTCCTTTCTTATTAACACATTATCTATTTATTTATTTTTTGTTTTGTTTTTATTATATATATAAAAGCCCTAATGTATCATTTTCACGTAACCACTTTAGTTGGCGCCAATGACACTAGATGGCGTCTTTCTTTCAGTGGGTCTATCAAAAAAAAAAAAATTCTTTTAATGATAATTTGATTATCTGTTTTAAAAAAATGTTAATTAAATACTAGATTTCGTATTATATATATATATACATATATATGCCTATATTTTATTCTTTTAATCCAATTTCTTCTTGGTGTTTGAATTTGTTGATAAATTAGTTCTTATTAATATATTTATCGATAATTTTTATTTTTCAATATTATGAATTAATATAAACTATTATTATTATATTATAAACGTTTTACTTGTTATAAAATAAATAATATATAATTATAATTATTAAAATAAAATATTTAATTAAATATTAAATTTGATTTTTATTTAAATTATATATTTATATATATACACAAGCAACAGCCCAAAGATTAGCACAACCAACAAATGTCAATATTAAACATGAACTTTTCGACAAAAGAGATCGTTTTTTTTATTAATTTTTTAATATCCACGACCAGAACTCCCAAGAACTTTAAATTAAAAATTTAAGATAACTCCGCTCATGGCAGATTACTAAAAAATGATTAGGAGTAAGAAAAATATTGTTTTCAAAGAACTATTTAATTAATTTCAGCAAACCACGATAAATTTATTTTAAACTGAAATTGCAAACACCGTTTGCAACGGGTTCAACTAGTAATATAATAGGTTTGTTAATGTGTTATTGTTAATTTCACTAACCTTTATTTGCTGGTTTTTTTGCTTTATATTTAGGCTGAAATTTAACTTTTAAATAAAGTAGGTGAAATTACATGAATAGGTTAATATTTTTTTAAATAATAATTATATAGTTTATAAATGTAATAATTTTCTTAATTCACATTTAATAATATTATTTTAAATATAACAAACTTAAAGATGATTTATAATTTTACCATTGAAATTAATATAAATTCTCGAATATTAAACACTTATATATTTTAATAATAAAATTTTGTTCAATTAATGTTTATATTGTCGACTAACCTTTATTCAATTAACTATTAATATCTCCAAAGTGGTTAGATTTACAGATACACATATCGATTCCATTTGCTGGGTATTTTCGCTTAAACTTCTTGAAGCTTCTTTTTTAGGAACGTTTATACTTTTTTTTCGAAGATTTTTACTATCTCGTTAGAAAATTTTCGATGTTGAGATTTTGATGTTTTTATACGTTTTGAAGGTTCCTGAATCATTTTTACTAAGGTTGAGAAAAATGTCTGTGTGTGTGTGTGTGTGTGTATGTATGTATGTAACCAAGATTACGCAAAAACGGTCTGAGCTAGAATTATAAAATTTGGTACATGGGCATTATTCAAAATTCATAGTTTTCTATTAACTTTGGAGAAATGTAGCTCAACCGGAAGAGGTTGAAACGTTTTGATTTTTTTTGTTCTAAAGTGACCGTAAAAATAAAGATATATGTTTGATAATTTTTCACATGATTAATAATATAAAGAATTTCAGCTTGATTGAATCGCTGAAAGTACCAGAATTAATTTTTTAACACTGCAAATCTCACGCGCCAAAACGTGACGTGGTGCCATCAACAAAGAGCCAAACCTGCGCTGGTTTAATAAATATTATTTATTAATTTTAATTTATAATTATTATTATTATTTTGCGTCTGGACCATCTAGGATCACGCAAAGCTCCCATATACAAGGGTATTGATGTTAAGTGTGCCCATATATGAATGTTGTTTTTAGGTGTTAACTTCATTCTTCTTTTTTGTGTGCTCATGAAGATCCGGTGTTATTCTCATCACGAACCATTGTTGCTTGAATAAGGGTATTGATGTTAAATCTGCCCATTTATGAATGTTCTTTAGGTGTTAACTTTTCATTCTTCTTTTTGAGTGCTCGTGAAGATCCGGATCCTCCAGGTGACGGGCGGATTGGGTTCCAACTGGAGTTATTCTCATCATGATCCATTGTTGCTTATGGTTGCTTGTTTTTGAGGTAGTCCTGCTGGTGCAGGGTTGTATAGAACCAGGGCTTGTCAGTTCCTGGAGCAGGAGGCAGCTGATGTTAAATTCAATTTATTAGAAAAATCCGTTCTTGGTTAGAATCGAACGCCGACTTCTTGTGTAGAAGGTTGCCACGCTACACTCTCAGCCAAGCCACCTCCTTTTTCTCAGTTCTGTAATAAGTAGTTTGATAATGTGATATAAATATATGTTATTTTAATCATTTATCTATTCAAGTTTAGTTTGTTATTTAATCCAATTCAAATTTGCGAGATAGTCGAGTGGAGACACTCCAGATTTTTTTATAACAACTCAATAATAATTGTTTATTTTATTAAAAAATGACCAATATTATTTTATTTTATACTTATAACTAATTTAATTTAATGTTTTTTCCCCAACCTTATTTAAATTACCATTTTACAACGTAAACAGTTATTAATCTCTTTTTTTTATTCTAGTAGTAGTAGTAGTAGTAGTAATAGTAGGTATATAGAAAGTTAGTACAATATTAGTAATTTGATTTTCATTAAACTTAATAAATTTAATTTTTAATTTGAATTTTAAATTTTATTTATAAAATTCTAGTTATAAGTCAGTTCTGTAATAAGTAGTTTGATAATGTGATATAAATATATGTTATTTTAATCATTTATCTATTCAAGTTTAGTTTATATACCACATCCGCGTTTCTATTAATTAATTTGCATTTATTTATTTATTTTTAATCATACGAAGAAAAAATATTAATATCATTTATTTATTTATTTATTTATTAGTAATCGATTCATAAGATTTTTGTATATTTCAATTTATTACAACATTATCCAATTGTTTCAGGTTGTAGAAGATGCGGTGCCACATTGTCCACCTCAATTACTTATTTTTGATTTAAAAACAGACAAATTAATTTGGCGATATCGTCTACCTAAAAAACAAGTGAAAATAGGCTCACTCTTTAGTAATATAATTGTAGATATCCGAGGGGATGACTGTGATAACGCTTATGCCTATTTGACGGACGTTTGGCGATACGGCATCGTCGTTTACAGTTGGCTTCAGGATGATTCTTGGCGTGTCTCGCATCCCTATTTTTATCCTGATCCTCTACTCTGTCTATATGACGTTCATGGCTTGCAATTTCGATGGACAGATGGAATTTTTGGAATGGCTTTAGGAAGAGAAGACGCAGAAACAGGAGATCGAATGCTCTTTTTTCATCCCATGTCAAGTGGAAGAGAATTTGCTGTACCTACCAGTTTACTACGCAATGAGACAACAGCTACCTCCAAAGAAATTGCTGATAGTTTCAGGTTTATTCTAATTTTTTTTTAATATATATTTACTTAATGTATGTGGGTTCTCCATTAAAGAAAATTAAATAAATAAGTGGAATATTTATATCGAAAGTTCTTGATCGCAGCAATTACATTCGTTCAACTATTCCTATTGACTTAATCTAAGTTAATTTTACTGTGTCAATTTTAAGACGTTATATGATATATAATCTCTTGACTTGTTTCATAATAATATTATAAAAATATAGAAATTAAAAAAAAAAGATAATTGTTTACAAAACGGGAAGCTTCAGTGATTTGGATGAAACTTTGCCAGTGGATTCCTTTTTTTATTAATTTTAAAGAAACTTTCCATACCCAATATTTCTCGTCTCTTCTAGTTTACGAGATAAAAATTATTAAAGTTTGGCAGATAAATTAGTTATGAATGAGCAACCATTTAATAATGTATGGATTTTTATGCAAATTTTAATAATTTTAAAATGTCTTTGGAATTAAAGAAGGAATCCACTGGCAAAGTTTCATTCCAAATCACTGAAGCTTCCCGTTTTGTAAACAATTATCATAAAAAAATTATTGTTCTTACCAAATAGTTTATTTTATTTTGATTTATGATTTTTTTTTACTTTCTTTCGTTCATTTATTCGATATATATATATAAAAAGAATAAATGTATTTTTGTTCTTTTAGGGTGATTGGAGATGCACGATTACCACTCAGTAAAGGCCATAGTTCGGCAAGTGCCGGTGACCATCGAGGTGTCATTTACTATAATCTTGTTACACAAGATGCCATTGGTTGTTGGAACACAGAACATCCCAACGGTTACAGTCAGGTACCTAGAATAGATACAATTGATTATTCTAATATCAAAGAAAATTAAAACCTATTTATTTTTTTTTTTAATTTTATTTTCTATTTACAATCAACATATAATATTTTTTTTTCTAGTCAACCCATGGAATTGTTCAGAAAGACAACGTAACTCTCGTGTTTCCCAACGATCTCAAAGTTGATCATGCTTCACCACAAAATATCTGGGTCATCACTAATCGCTTACCCTTTTATCTATACAAAAATCTTGATCCAAATGATGTCAACTTCCGAGTGATGACAACGTCTGTAGAAGATGCGACAAGAGGGACCGTTTGTGAACCCACTTCTTGAATCTTCTATCCATAAAAGTGGATAACAAACAAAAAAACATTTTATAAAAGAATTTTTAATTTAATTTATGTGTTTATATATATATATATATTAAAATATAAATGAGAAATAATGAGAATTTAAAATAAAAATTGTACAATATTTATTTATAAAAAAAAAAAAAAATAAATTGAAAATTAAAAATATCTTTTTGATATTTTCATCAAGCTCAAAGAAATAAATTTATATACAAATTTTTATTTATTTTTTTTAAATCCTTTATGTGTGTTTTCTTTTGACTTTTATCTTTATTCAAAATATTTATATCAATTTCTAACATAAAATATAGTACCTGGTTCACCGAGCAACTACTCGGTCATTAAAAATAATTATTCCTTATTATCGGGTTTGGCTGATAATATTAACAAAAGAACATAAATTATAAAAAAATAGTCACTAAACGTATTAATGCACTGAAAGACAGAAAAGGATGGCCTGTGGATGTAAGATAATATATATTTCGTAATTTGATTTTGTAGTTGGAAGCATAGATGTCCGTCGTTCCACCCACACAAGGAAAGAGAAAGATGGGGGAGGGGACGGGTTTTAGTTTTTAGAAACATAAGATGAATAAAATGATAAATAAAAGATAAATTTATCCTTCGTATTTAAAAAAGAAGGATTTTCCCTATTATATTCGTAAAAAAGTACGTTTTCTCTATGAATTCAAGAAAAATATTTAAGAAATCGATGAAATATGAATTTAATCGGCTTTAAAATAATAAAATGAATAAAATGATATATAAAAGATAAATTTATCCCTCAAATTTAAAAAAGTAGGATTTTTCCCTATTATATTGGTAAAAAAGTATGTTTTCTCTATGAAATCAATTAAAATATTTAAGATATCTATGAAATATAAATTTATTTGCCTTAAGAATCTGAAAATGAATAAAATGATATATATCGAATATAATTGATGAACTAGCAGATTTTCGTTTTACCAAAATATCTCGTCAACTGGGAATATTTGTATCCCTATTGTACAGGTGAAGGCGAATAAATGCAGAAATTGAGAGCTTGAAGCTTTCAAAATGGCTAGGTAGGCAGGGTAGGCTGTCGGCTCGACACGTTCTTCCTATCTCAAGATTTCCAAACGACTGACTCTTGGCTCAAGTCCTTTTTTGTTTAATTTTTTTTCATTCGCCCAATATTTGGTGGTGTCATCAATATTTCAGCCAATGAATTTGTCTGTCACATTGTCGGTTATTTTATTCCCTTTCCACTTCCATTTACTGCATGTTACAAAGTTATAAAATATAATATGTTGACTGTTTCTAAGTCAAGGCGGCTTCATATCAAAGGGAGCCGTTACAATTTTATTTATATTTATAATATTTTGTATTGAAGGAAGCGTTGTCTGACGTAGTTGCTGAAGTCATTTAAATTTTTTTTTTTATATTAACAAAAGACTAATAAAGTTGATTTTTCCCGAGACTAATACAGATTGTTTTTTTTTTTGTAAAAATTATCTATGGTGTGAATTTCAAAAAAATCCTTCTTGTGGTTTAATATTTCCAAAATACAAATATATATATATATATATACATGTAAGCAAGCGAATTAATTTAATTAATTTAATAAAGCGAAGAGAGAAATAATATATCTTGAATGTCTGGCAATCAAGGAAGCAATATCGATAAACATTTGATCATAAACCTTTAATGAATCTCAAATCAAAATCCAGAACAGACGAGCCCTTTGGGTATTTAATTCTGTATTTATCCCAATATAATTTTAAAATAATATATAAAAATGATTCTGAGAACATAGAAGCTGACGAGGAACCCAATATTGAAAAGTTTTGAGAACGAAGAAGATTGTTTAAAACTATTAAATATGATAAAAATAGAACAGATTTATGAAGATCAAGATAAGATCAAAAAGTAATTAAAATAAGAAAAACATATAGTAAAGGAGGCAATATAAAGTTTAAAAATATAAAAAATAAAAAAAGAATATATGTGTCTCAAGTAATGGGTCTAGAATAATAAAGAAAATACATTGATTCTAAGGACATATTGGAAATAGACAAATGATATTCATATTAAGACTTCATTATTACTTCAAGAATATGAATAAGATTATTAGCGAATATTTTCAGATATGCAAAAAGAATCTACAATCAATCAATTTGTAAGTAAGCGAATTAAAACTACAATAATTCAATTGCTAAAATAATAGATCTTTATATTAGTATTTATATTTACAATATTTATAAAATCATTTCTTACCTAAAATAATAGAATTGATAAATTGTAGATTCTTTGGTTGATGGTGAAACAATTTATACAATATATAATTTCTATAACCTTAACTCGAGAAAATGTTATTAGTATTGTTGCCAACCACGTGATCCAGAACAACAATAAGAGCAATCCAAGGCGCGCTAAATCCGAAATAACATATTTCAGATTGATATTTACCTACCTATAATATAATTTTTGTTAGTATAAGAAGATAAGATAAGTAGCTACCTACCTATTTATTAGTAGTAGTAGCCAAAGTAGATTATTTTCATAAAGAAATTTCATCAATTAAGTGTCATTAATTAATCATTTTTATATATCATTATTATTAATTAAAATATAACATCAAAATTTTAAATAAGTTATATAAAAAAGTAAAGGAAAAAAAAAAGAAAAACATTTTTTTTTAAAACCATTAAAACTTTTTATTTATTCAGAAAAAAACATATGTATAAATATGAAAGTTTACATGTTTCTTTTTCATTTTCAGCTGAATTAAAAAAAAATTGCAGTTATTTACACCTAAATGTTAAATGTTTTTTTTTCTATAGAGCTTAATTATTATTACCACTGTATTTTTTTTTATCCTTTTCCTTTCATATTCTTTCACACTCATTTTTTTTTCTTATATAAGTAAATATCAAAAGATCGAAAATATAAATAAGAAACGGTGCAAATCAAAACCTTATAACAAAAAAAAAGAACAAAAATGATCTCTTAAAAAATAATAAATATAAATCGACAAGCATATAAAGTGTGTCTAAGTCTTTTTTTCAGTCTTTCACTGTAAAATTTTTACATTAAAGACAAAATCGTTTTTACATTCAATCTCCTAATAATAATTATTGATTTTTCACTAAATCATTAATTTGTGCATAATTCATTCACAATATCTTTTGTTGAAATTGTTCTAAAGTTATTAGATAAGATTTTTCAATTTTGAAAAATATATTTATTATTATTGATTGACATTCTCTATAATTCTTGAATTATTTTTTAATCGCACAACTAATTTATATTTTTTTTTTATATATTTTGTATCTAATTTTTATTTGTAAATATATGAAGCATGTTCCAATTTCATTTTGTCAACATTAAATAACAAGATTATAAGAAATATTTTTAAAAATAACTCAATAAATATTATTATTATTATTGTATCTATATATATATAAATTCACTGTATATTTGTATGCCACTAAAGATTTCATTGTTTTTGGAATATAGGCCGCTGATAAATAATTTCACTACAACTTTTGATAAGATTTGCTATTTTAATAAAAAGTGACTCGTTTTTTATCATTTTTTTTATGTTGCCAGAGAAAAAAAATCTTTCAAAAATATTAAGAATTATTATTATTATATTATTTGTCACCACAAAGTGAATTAATTTTATTAATTTAATTTAATTTTAGCAAGAAACTAACACTACAATCATACATTGATTATACTTTCGATCTTTTGAAATCATTCTTTTTTTTCAATATAAATAACCTTTTATAATAATAATAATAATAATAATAATAATAATAAAAACGAAAAAATACTTCAAATCGAGCAGAAGTTGGAAGAAGCAATTAATTAATATATTAATTAATAATGCTTTTTTTCAAGTCGTTTTGGTTTGTTTAACTTTTTTTTATTTATATATAATGACTAGATTTTCTGCAGTTCTTTTAGCCCTTTTTTTAGTTAAATATGAAACAAATATTTATATATATAATACACAATTTTCACTTTGGATGAATTCTCGCACATCCAAATGTAATAGTTTATTTTTGTTTAATTGAATGAATTATTATTATTATTAATAGTAGTAGTATTTTTAATTTTAGTAGTAGTAGTAGTAGTAGTAGTCAAGTGTAGCATTAATATAATAATATAAAGTAGGCCTATATATTTTTTCTATTTTCTTAATTGCATTATAGGCGGAGCAGGCGAAGAAAATAAAGTATTTGATAATAAAAGTTGATTATATTTTTTTTTAGAATTGCAATAAAAAAAAACGAAAAATAGGCCAATGAAAATTAATTGAAATTAAAAATATATTTGTATTTTATGCCGAAATATGACGTTTTGTTCTTACTATTGGTAATTAATTTTGGTTACCTATTTTTTTCATTTTTTTTTTCTCTTTATTATTAGAACGTCGATCGTTTTCTTTCTATGACATTCTCTGTTATGTGTTCTGGTGATAGTTTTTATTGCATTAGTATTATTTTATTTTATATTCTTTTTTAATAAACAATATCTATGATGAATTTAAATATAAAAATAATTGAATGATGTTTTTTTGTTTAATTTAAATTATTAATAATTATATTTGTTTAAAGGTAACTTCTGTATAATTATATTCTATTTCGTTTAAAATATCAAGCAAAAGAATACAATTTTATGAAAAAATTTAGAAAATTTAAAATTGATAAAACTAATAAGAGAGAGAGAGAGAGAGAGAAAGTTAACTCCTGAAAGATATGTAACAAATAAACTTCTCTACTTATTATTCTGTTGGTTGCATATCTTTCAGGCTGACTCTTCTTCTACTTTGATAAAAATTGGTTAATTTAAATTATAGAAATGACAGGGAGTAAAAGGAATGAAGCAAGTGTCCAAGAAATAAAAATAAAAAAAAAAGAAATTTAACTGATTTAAAGATCCCTTCACCCATAAAAACAAACTGTTTGTTAACAATTTGTTTATCAAAGATACTTTCTTGATTATTTCCTAAATATGTCAAAATTGGAAAAGTTTACCCATTTTTCAATTAATTTCACATTTTCTTTTAAATATATATAAAATGATGATTATAATATATAAATAAATTATTCCTAAAAAATAAATTTAATTTTATATAAGACATTAAGTTTCTCTCATGATGGTTGATGTTACAATCAAAATCTAAATGCATAAAAAAAATGAAATATCATTTGAAATTACACTGAGTATTCTAAATTCAAAATTACATTATTATACTTATAAATCAATTAAAATTTTTCAATTAGGGTTTATGGTAACATTAATTTCAATATTTTTAAAATCATATTAGTTTTTTTATTTCTTTTATCACGTTATAGTTTTATTTTTACTTTTTTCTAAATTCATTAATCATTTACAGAAGTTACCTGAACATTTTTAATGAAAATTTCGACTTAAAAATATTAAATTTTATATATATGATAAGGATTCTATAATATTAAATATAATAATATAATAATAGAGAAAGAAAGAAATTGGTTTTTCACCTGGATTTTATTTCGCTCCAGTCCCTAATTATGCAAAAGATAGAAGAAAAAAAAGAATATGTAACATAATTCTTAATTAGTTCATTGTTCTTCTAAAGGAACCAAGATATTCATTCATAGGTCATTATTATGCGATTTCAGTATTGAGAGCCTCTGATTTCCAGGGGTTTTTTAATAATTGATTTCTTTTAATTTTTGTTTTTTTGTTTTTCATATAAATATATATATTATCTATGCTTATATATATATTTAAAATATTTATACTTTTTTTTGAGTTAATTGAGATTGGAAATAGATGCTCCATACTGAAAAATAATTAAATTAATTATATATATATATATACGATTTTATGTATATATTGAAAGTTTGTGTTTTTTTTTTTCGTTAACTTGATTCTTTCAATACCAAATTTGTCAACGTTGCAGTCTCAGTCACACTACATAAGCATAAGCACTATTTTCTAGAATAAAAAAATAAATCTTGCCGATTATAGGTATTTCGGCTTTGTGCTTTGTAGAAAATTAGTTTAACGAAACCTGATAGCTAAGGGAAAAAGGTCGAAACATACTTTAATTAAAAAGTACGTTTTTCTAAAGGAGGGAAGAGAGGACAGGTGGAGGGCGATTTTTTTTTTTTTTTTTTTTTTTTTTTGTAAAACAAATTTACAAACAATTAATTATCTTAGCTAATAGGTAATATAGTTTAGTGATTCAACAACATTGTGTTAAGTAGAAAAATTGTAAAAAAACAAATATATTTCTAGAGAAGATAGAGTCGTGGTCTCAGTCTAGGATTCTTCAGTCTAATAGAGGTTTTCGGCTGCGTTCAGGCCTCGCTAAGCTAAATTATTTTTAAATTATTTATTTATTTATTTATTATTATTATTATTTTTTTTTGGATTTTTATTAGTTAATAAATTTCTTGTTGCTTTTGAAACCGTTTTAAAACGTATTAATTTTTTTAATATTATTACATTATATATATATATTATTATTATGATTAATTATATTATAAATTAATTTATTTATTATATTAATATTTATTATTATTAATATTATAATTATTTATATATTTATTATTGCGTATTCTTTGCCTTAATTACAAGACAAAATTGTATTAGAATTGTTCGTTGCAATTTTTTTGGTTTGTTAAATTTATTGTTCCAATAACTATTTTTTTGTTTTTTTTTGTTTTTTATATATATGTATTTTTAGTTTTTGTTAGATTGGTTTTTATTTCTTTATATAATTTTTAAATGTATTTATGTGTGAATGTAGGTAGATTTTTGGATTGTTTTTGTTATTAGTATTTTTTTTTCTTTGTTTCTCCATTGACTATAATACGTACACAGCCATCATGGTCAAAAAAATGTTCATAATTAGTCTCTATTTTAAATATATATACACCATCAACACTTTAATTGTACCTATCACATATCTTCAATTATTATTATTATTATTATTATTATTGATTTATATTATATATATATATATAATACTAGATTAGATGTTGGGAAATCAATCATACTCACTGGCCAAAAAATTTATTACAATTATTATTTATTTATATTTATATTCGATCATAATAATTCTTTTCAAACAACAAAATAACTAATATTACTATTATTAATATTATTATAATTATAATTATTTATAATCATTTTTTAAAATGATCCATTTATTTATTTTCATTATAATTATATATATATCTATTAAAATTTTTTTTTTCTTATATATATATATATATTTAATAATATATGATGTTTTATTGATAAATAATTTTATTAAAATATATATTATTTTATAAATAGAGAAAAACTTCATATATTATGGATTGTATAATAAATATTTATTGAAGAAAGATTGATAGTATAGATATATGTAGATGATTGTGTAAGATATTTTATTTATACGAGGTGTGTCTCAAAATGTTCGGTGAATGAATGGTATGATAAAAATATTAAAAAGAGAATGTTAATTGTAATTACCTTTATTAACCTTTAAAATACTCTCCACTAGCCACAACACAACACTTCTGACAACGTTCGTTTAACGCTTGAAAACTGTTGGAGAAGTCTCTTGGTGTGGAATCGTTCTCAGAGTAGCCGTCACAACGTTCAGGCCGGCAATCCACAAGCAGGACACCAGAAAACACTACTTACTGTGTCTTTGCTAATACTCAATTCTTCGGATATTAGTCGCAGAGTCAATCGCCGATATTTTGTTAGCATTTCTCGTACACGTTCCGTGTTTTCTGGTGTCCTGTGACGGCTACTCTGAGAACGATTCCACATCTAGACTTCTCCAACAGTTTTCAAGCGTTATACGAACGTTGTCAGAAGTGGGTTGTGGCTAGTGGAGAGTATTTTAAAGGTTAATAAAGGTAATTACAATTAACATTCTCTTTTTAATATTTTTATCATACCATTCATTCACCGAACATTTTGAGACACACCTCGTATAATATTTATAATGAAAATTGAAAAATGGAATTCATTTATATGATAACTCTTTCGACTAGATATCAATGCACCATTCGTTTCTTTGTTTCTTTGACTTAAAAAAAAAATAATAAAAACAAATTTAATACATAGTATTAGTTTTACATAAAATCATCCCATCAGGTATATGAATATCATACAAATCATTGAAATGTTTATAAAATACATTGAAAGCGTCATTTCTTAAATTTTTTTTTTAAATTTTAAACATCCATTCCATTGGAATACTTTTACTGATGTTTTATGAAACTATTATTATTATTATTATTATTATTATTATTATAGGCTTCTAGAGAATAAATATTTAAAAATTTCGCTTATTAGCTGAATTAATATTTTATTTAATATTAAGCTCTTTAAGGACAGTGTCGTGTTATTAATATTATTATTATTATTATTTATCAATGATTTTTCAATTTCTATGCCTGATAGGATGAGACATTCTTTTTTATAAATTATATAGGCATATATTTAGTCAAGCTTAAAATTATTCATATATATATATAAAGAAAATGTTTCTTTTGATAAAATGTATGAATAAATATGAATTTGACAAATTAATATTGATTGTAATATTAATTTTAAGCTTGAGCTTGAAATGTTGGTGAGAAATTTATTTATTTTATTGGCCAGGAGTTGATTTGGATAATGGATTATTATTACTTCATCAGGGATGAGCGATTGGAGTTGATGTTGATCCTTTCACAGGGGAATGCGTGCTACTACTGTTGTCCTGGTGATCGCCGCCCACATGGGCCACCGAACCACTCCTGACGTTGTCGACGATATCCAATTTGTCACCATTAATGTCATGACAACACGCACGATAATCGCAGCAGCAGAGACGCCCATCCTGCTTGTTCCGGCACCCAAAAGGTACCAGCCAAGTCGACAAAACAATAAAATGGACATTTTGATTAAATTATTTCAACTAATATCAAAGCCAGGGCCAAACATCATTCGATTTATTATTAAAAAAAAAAAATAAATTAAACTTTACAATCCATATGAAATCATTGAAATGAAATATCAGAAATTTAATAGAAATTAATACTTTTAAAATTCTGTTAAAATGTCATTTTTTTTTTTTTAAATAATTTTTCTTTTTTTTTAAATTTTTAAAATAAAAACTTTTCAAAAATCAATCTTAATTTAAATTTTAAAAACGACAAGAATAAATAAAAGTTAATTTTTTTTAAGGCCAACAAAAGTAAAAAAATAAACCATTAAATATATTTCTACAGGTATTTAAAAAAAATTAGAAATTTAAAATAAAAGACATAATATAAAAAAAATGCGTCAATCATGACCTCAATGATTTCAAATAGAAATCCCCATATATAGATAGATTCTTAGTATAAATAAAAATTTTAAAAAATATAATTAAATCAATTAAGTAATAAGTGGAAGTAAAGTATAGAGTAAATTTATTTATTATAAATATTTGCGGTGCAATAACTATTTATTTATAAAAGCGCATCAAAAAGAACAGTATGATAAAAATACATTATACATTTAATTTAAAATTTTATTTCCAAAAAAAAATAAATAAATAGGTATATTATATAGATAATAAATAATTTAAAAATAATTATAAGATTACACACAAATAGAATTCAAATTCAAATTTTTAATAAATTATATCATTAAAAAAATAAATTGAAATTATAATTAAATCTATAATTAATATTAATGGAATTTTAAAATTAAATATACTTAATGTATTAATATCAATCAATCAATCAATTTACACTTAAAATATAAATAAATATTTATTTATTTATATTATAGTAGTTTTTATATGTAATATGTATATTTAGATTAAAAAATAAATAAATAAATGTTTAGGTATTCTTCTTTCTCATCACCCTTTTATTAATTTGATTAATGACAAAAAAAAGAAGATAAATTATTATAAATTAATATTCTTTAGGAATGGCCCTGGCAAAATATTATTTTAAATTAAATTTCCATAAGCGTTTACATGCTCTTTTATTTTAACAAAACCAGTGCAATATTGTGCTCTGGAAAAAGGAACAAAAAAAAAAAAAATTTTAAAAATAAATAAAAATAAAAATAAAAACAAAAAAAAAAATAGATAAAATAAAAATCGATTCCAAACAAGCAGAAAAGGAACCGAGAAAAGAATAAAAATGCCATTGAAATTGAAGTTGCGCTTCAGAATCCAGTGGTGTAACGAGTGCAGCGAGCTTAAAAGTACTATTCAAACTATAAATATTTATTTTATTAGAAAATCGTGCACAACCAGAGTGGTACTACAAGTGACTATGACATTCAAATGATACTTTACACGATATCCAATATTTTCATTTAATTTCAATTAAGAAACTAAATTTTTGTATGAAAAAAAAACAACTACTTACCTTTATTCAAAGAAAAAAAATTTTCAAGTTAATAAATATTATTTTATATATAGTTCATATAGATAGATCCTATATCTATTAAAAATCTAGCAATCTCTGTGGCTCTACGGAACTCGAAAGTTCTTGGCCGCAGCAACCACATTTCTCCAAGTATCCCTATCCTGAGCCACAACCCTCCAATCCCTACCTTCTCCCATCTCTCTCAAGTCCCTTCCTACATTATCCACCCACCGCATCCTTGGTCTTCCAAGCGGACTTTTCCCAATCGGTCTCCTCGTCAATATACTATATTTTTTTGCCATTCTTTCCTCTCCCATTCTAGCCTCGTGCCCTGCTCAGTCTTCTCGTTAACTATAACTGGAGATGCATAGAGGTCATGCAATTCCTCATTATGCAGTCTCCGCCATTTCCCGGTGACCTCATTCTTATTTGGCCCATCCTATTCTCAAATACTCTAAATCTACTCTCGTCTCCTAATGTCAGAGCAATCCTCACACCCATAAAATACAACCGGCAAAATAATTGTTTTATATATTTTAATTTTTATCCCCTTTGATAATAATTTGGAAGCGATAAGCCCCTTTACTGCATGATAACAGGCGCTTCCTGATTGCAACCTCGTTTTAAATTCTTCTCGAATATTATTATCCTTCATTATTATAGAAACTAAGTGTATTTATTAAAGCTTTTGTGGTTATATATATATTTATTAAGGGAAACTAAGTATTTAAATTTTTCTATATTTTGTATGTTATGACTTTGTGTGTTAATATCTATTAAAAATAATTACCAAAATTATTAAATTGTTTAATAATTGTATAAAAAAAAATTAATATACATACTAACAATAAGTAAATAAATAGAAAATAACTAAATCCTTAAATATTAAAATTAAAAATAAAATAATTATAAAATTGTATATCTTGTGTGTGAAAAAGATTTCAAATTCATTATTTATTTAATTATTCAAATCACAGTGTTTTAAAAACAATTTGAAACTTTAATAAAATGTTATGTGATTGATTAATCAATTAGATTAATATTATTCCTATATTATAGTACATATACATGCGCATAATCTAATTAGTAAAATCATTTATATTTATATAATTTGAAAATTTGAAAAAAAGAAGGAAAATTAAATACATTATATTATAATGTACTATAAATAAATAAAAAAGTTTCTTCATTTAATTAAATAAGGATATTATAACATATTAAATAATAATAATAGGATCAAATAAAAACATGTGTAAAAACTTTACAAAACTAATCACCCTACCATAAATCATGAAAATGTTTGTTTTGTTTTTTTTACTTTTATGTTTTATTAAGTAATGTCTTTTATAAAAGTAAATAATTAGAATGATAAAAATTAAAATGGATCAAGATTATTAATGAAAATTATAGAAAATTCGTGTAAATTCATTTGAAAGTCTTAAGTCACCTATCAAGGTATAAAATCCAATTTGACTGCACATAAACAAATAATAATAAAATAAAAGAGATAGATAAATAAATAAAGAAAGAAATGAAATGAAAAGAAAAGAAAGAGATAGAGAACGTGAGGAGAGTGAGTGAGAGAGATTTACCGGTGTACAGACAAGGCGTGATTGCTCACCGAGAACGCGCAGTGGGGCACCTGTAACCCAACCGGAATCGGACGGAAACGGATCGGGAAAAAAGGCAGGGCAAACAAACAAACCAACAAACAGTTAGTAAATCAAAGCATGCCACAAAGCAGCTCATTATTATTATTATTATTATTAATTAATATTAATATTATTATTATTATTATTATTTAAAGGATTGATTAATTTGCAATATTGATTATTAGATGAGTTAATAAAATAAAACATGGACAGAAAAAAAAAAATAAATAAAAATAAATACAAATTATTGATATTTAATAGTCATATCTAATTATAATCCATCAAGTATTCATTTTTCAAATATATTGTATTTTTTGGTTTTTTTTTTTTGTCTTTCATTTAAGAAAGATTTAGTGTATGTTTTCAAACCTGAATCCAGTAATTTCTAAAAAAAAGTAATTTTAAAAGACATATATATGTATATTATTATAAATGTTTCTGAATGAATGAATTTCAATGATTTTTTTTTCTATAGTATGAATATGATAAATATTAAGTATTTTTACCTAGATAAATCCCATTTTTATAATATTCATAATTTTGTAAAATATCCTTAAAATATTGTAAAATAAAAAAAAAATGCACAAATGACATTTTCATTTCATAACTTATACATATATATACATATTAAATAGAGAGATAGATACCAATAAAAATGTAGAACTTATAGATTAGTATAGATTTTATCATAAACTGTATAAAGAAATAAAGAAATTGTACTGATCGTAAAGATCATTAAATACTTATTTTTTTATTTCTTTCTTGCAATTATATCTGACTTAAGTATATTAAAGATGATTTTTAAATATTAATAACTTCAATTTAAATTAAATTTTTTTTTAAAATAGGGTAATATATATTCTTTTATAGTTTTATATAAATTTAAACATTTTAATTTAATTAATTTAAAAATGAGTAAATAATTCAATCTTCATTTATTATTTTCTAATTTTAAAAATATAATTATTATTAATCTTAATATTAATATCCGAGTTAATTGAAAAATATTGTTGGTAGTAGTAGTAGTAGTAGTAGTAGTAGTATTAGTGTGTCAGTAATTAATAATTGTAAAAATATTGTTCGTATGAATCGAGTTTATTTTAGTTAGTGGTGGGGTCTCACCTTGCACTGGCAGGATGCACACCCCTGCGTGGAAGCAGCAGCTGCAGCTGCGGCAGCGGCAGCGGCTGCTGCTTGCGGCAACAGCCATTCCCCATTGGCGGGCCCTGGCCCGACGACTGCCGTGCTCGGGTACACCCTGCCCGGAAGCAATCTACATGGTTGCTGCGTCCCATTCAAACCGAGAGTGCACGGGCTGCCCAACGATGACGAGATTAACGGTGATCCCTGGTCGCCCAAACATCGGGGACAGCAATCCCCTGCACTCATTGTCGACTTGGCGCATGGTAGTGGTGGACATTCCATTGGCCAGCAGTCCACTTCCCCATACTGGAAAAATTTAATTTTAAATTTATAATCGGTTTAATCGATAAATTACTACTATTTACTATTTAAAAAAAAATGACCATCACTTTTCAAAAATATAGCTACTTACTTTGTTGAAAATGTACTAACAAGTACACTTTTCTTTCGTTTAATGGAAGAAATATATTAAAAAAGTATACAATGTAAAGAAAATTTTATAGTATTTAAAATGGATATAACAAAATCTTTAAATTTGACAAATAAAAGTATAGTACTTTGAGATTTTCACTAAAATTGGTTCTTATAAGATTTCGCTACAATATTATTAATAATTATTAATAAGAATAATCATTTTTATAATTCTAGTATAATAATGTGTCTCCTGTAAAGATTTAAAGTATAAAAACACACACAGAGAGATATAAATATTTTTTATAGAAATAATTTAAATTTAATTGATCATTTTCGATATTTTTTAAAGTTCATACGATAATATTTATTTTTTTGAAATTAGAGATAAATTTCGTTGTTAAAGATAAGTTAATAAAAAATAAGCTGGAGTGTCTCCACTCGACTATCTCGCAATTTGAATTGGATTAAATAATATATAATATATAATATATTATATTTAAATTAAAATTAATAAATAATATTTATTAAACCAGCGCATGTTTGGCTCTTTGTTGATGGCACCACGTCACGTATTGGCGAGTGAGATTTGCAGTCTTGTTAAAAAATTAATTCTGGTACTTTCAAGCTGAAATTCTATATATAGCAGTTTTATACAATTTTTAATGATGTGAAAAACTATCAAACATATATCTTTATTTATACGATCACTTTAGTGGAAAAAGAATGAAAACGTGGTAAGTAATGACCCTCTTTCAGTTGAGCTACATTTCTCAAATGTTGATAGAATTCATGATTCTAGCTCAAACCGTTTTTGCTTAATCTTGTCTATACACATACAAATACACACACACACACACACATGCATTTTTTTCTCAACCTTAGTGAAAATGATTCAGGAACCTTCAAAACGTATAAAAACATCAAAATCTCGAAATCGAAAATTTTCGTGATCGCAATACTATCATCTCTGGCGAGATAGTAAAAACAAACGTAAAAGAATTGTAAATATTAAATAATTTTATTTCTTTTAGATTTTAGATAGTTAAATCACATTTATTTTGTATAACGCTCTTAAAATTTATATTTTCTATAATTTTTTGTTCTTTGGACATTATTACAACATTTTTTAATCTTTGATTAGACTCATTATGAATTTTAAAAATGACTCAGGGACCTTCAAAACGTATAAAAACATCAAAATCTCAACATCGAAAATTTTCATGATCGCAATACTATCTCTGGTGAGATAGTAAATATTACTATTTCATCTTTGAACATCCATTAATTAAACATGTTTTTAATTATACTTTATTTTTTTGTTTTTTAAATTTAATAAAATGAATTCTACAATTAATTAAATAATTAGTTCAACTCACGAGACATTCGCAAGTCTGACATTGATATATCCATCGATCGCCACTCCGAAATTGAACATGACCGAGCTCTTGATGTGTGCAAGCTGCTCTCGGATCACATTGGGGACAGCATTTATGAGAGACGCCAGCGGATTTGCAATCACATGTAGGATCTCGACAGGATAAAACACCCCGACTGGAAAAAAATTTATTTAATTTTAATAAATGATATCTTCATATAATAATAATAATAATAATAATAATAATAATAATAATAATAATTTTTAAAACAAATAAAAGAGTAAAAAGAAGATGAAACATGAAGACATACTTGCAATGACATCTTCGACATGGATTATTTCGAGGAACGGCATCCGTACCGTCGGTAACCTCTCGTCCATCCAACATACAACTCAGACGACACTCTACTACAGCTATGCTTGTAGAAGAACTTGTTTCTGCTGATATTGTCGTTACAGAATCAGATTCTGGACAATCACATCGAAATCCACCAAGTGTATTGACACATTGTGCTGATGGATGACATGTATGTGTACCTTCGATACACTCATCCAAATCCTATCATGGAAATAATTCATTTAAATTTATTTAATAAAAAAAATAAATAAAATAATTGTGTAAATAATAAAATCCTACTTACTTGACAAGCAAGTGGCGTAGGAAGCGAAGCATCTAACAAAGCAGCTTCATGGTCAAATACTGACCGAAAACCAGCACGACATTTACAATAAAACCATCCGGGCATATTAACACATTCACTAAAATAAAAAAATTAATAAAATTAAAAATAAGTTATATACTTTTCAAATAAATTTCTTTTTATTTTTTAATGAATTTTCCGCTTTGTGTGATCAAATTAAAATCAAGTTATTATCATATAATATGAAATGGAATAGATATGTAAGTTTACAAAACGGGGAGCTTTAGTGATTTAGATGAAATTTTGCCAGTGGATTCCTTTTTTAATTCCAAATGAACTTTCCTTATGCAATATTACTCGGTCTCTTCTAGTTTTAGGAGATAAAAATTATTAAATTTGCATATAAATCTATTGATATTCTTTTTAACTTTCAGGTTTTATTCATTTGGCCAGAAGAGGGCTTCACTAATTAGTGAATAAGTGTATAATTAGTGAATTAGTCAATAAAACATTACTTCATGGCTGCACACATTTCGACGTTCATAACCAGCTAATCTGTCAAACTTGAAAAATTTGTATCTCGTAAACTAGAAGAGACCGAGAAACATTGCATAAGGAAAGTTCATTTGGAATTAAAAAAGGAATCCACTGGCAAAGTTTCATTCATATCTTTGAAGCTTCCCGTTATGTAAACAATTAGCTATGTGTATATATATATATATACCATTGAAATTATATTTTCGCATCTAATACTACTAAATGGATGGATGAATGAAAAGAAGGGTCTAGGGATTGAGGTGAAGTGGGGGTGGGGGTGGAGAGAGAAATTGAAAATTCTCTTATTGAAACTTGGATAGGTATTTAGGGTATGGTTTCATTTTTATTTAAACACAAGTCATGTGTAAAAAGACCACCTGTGCTGGTCACATGGCGATAAGTTAGGATCAGCACATTCGTCGAGATCTCGTTCGCAGCTGTCCCCAATGAAGCCATGACGACACTGACACTTATCGGGTGAGATACACACACCGCCGTTGAGGCACGGACTCTGGCATACTGGATGGCATTCGAGACCATCCCCGGTGTAGCCAGACTTGCAATGGCAAGTATAGGAACCCTAAAATTATCAAGACCATTCAATTTCTCATATTAAAATTAGATAATTTAAAAAAAAAAAAATCTATCAACGAACTTTTATTCCTATTTATCACAAAATTGCATAAATAATTCCAATTTATATGATCTTAATATATTCTATAATATAATATAAATAATGTAGAGAGCAAAAAATATTTATTATTTAAATGAAATAAAATTATTTAATTTACAGAATGAAAATGTCATTTTAATCAAAACTAAGTGAAACCCAATCTGGAGTGGAAAACTCCCAAAATGGAGGTATGCAAACATTATTAGATTTTGACGATCCATATGCTGCAATTGCATATGCTCCAGGCGAAGGAAAACGACCATTAAATTACCGTTATTATGGATTTTGCTCGATCTGAACTAAGAAGATACGATCGAAGATACGCTTATTTATAATTATGCGCTGAAAATATGGGAAATTTTCAACTTGGACCGCCGATTGGACCGATGTTCCCAACCGAATTTCAAAAAACCAACACCACATTACATTTACCACTTTTTTAAGCTCTACTCGAATCCAAAATCAAAATTTAAAAAATCGAAAATTTTTGACGACAGACACACAGACATAGATTTTACTAAAAGAACTAAAAGTTCGTTGAAAATCAATTTATTCTAACTAATAATTTTAAATTCAAATTTTTAAATATAAAATTATAAACAAATATAATTTTTTTTTTTTTTTAAATGAAAATGAATATTTTAATTTAAATTTTGTTTTATTATAATAAAATAAAATAAAATAAAATGTATATGTATATATTAATTACCTGTGTATTAGTGCATATTGCATGTTCGTGACACTGATGTGCTCCAGTTTGACATTCATCCAATTCCAAGCACGAGAATCGGTCATGTCTCTTATGGCCTGGTAAACATTCACAGATATAGGAACCCGGTGTATTGACACAACGCGTAGAATTTCGTCGACAGTGATCCGTTCCATCAACGCATTCATCTATATCTACAAAAAAAAAATAATAATAATAATAATATGAATTTCATTTATTAAGCAAAAAATAATAATTTTTTAATAAGAGTATTTTCCTTTTTTACTCTTAAAAAAAATTAAACCAATAAAATAATTGATTTAGTCATGAAAATGTAGGGAGGGACTTGAGAGAGATAGGAGGGGATAGGGATTGGATGGATGTGGCTAAGGATTGGGACATTTGTCGAAGTGTGCTTGTTGCTGTCGAGAACTTTCGAGTTCCGTAGTGCCACAGAGTTAGATAGTTTAATCATGAATTAAGTTAAGAATTTTGAAAAACAAAAAATAAAACAGTTTATAGTAAATCTATGTGTGAAATTATTATCCTGGATTTTTTTCTATCAATGCTTAATAAATATATATATAAGTAATTATAAAAATTTCATATGAAATTAGTTTTAAAAAATACCATATAAAAAGTTTTAGATTGGTTTATTATTATATAAATAAGACATACCATGGCATAACACATTTCCATCCCCTGTAAATCCTTCAATACATTGGCACATATAACGAGTTTGGAGATTTAAGCAGGTGGCATTAGCATGACACTTGTGTCCTCTTTCACAATAATTTTCACCTAAAACATTCATAAATACATATTATATAAATATATAAATATATAAGGGAACTTTTCTCTTGCTAGGAACGAAGTTCATCCAATTGACATGATCAAAATTGGAAAACTTTACCGGCTTCCATTAAAAAAAAAATTAAAATAAAAGTTTAGAGTTTGTTTAAAGTTTATACTGATCATACAACACCTCTACCTCTCTTAGACGGAAACTGACTGGATAGGTTCTAAGCCTTTCCATAGGATATTCAAAAATCGGAGGTTATTGAAGTGAAACTTCTTTAGCGGCGTCCTGACATTTGGTTGAGAATGGAGAGTGAATTGAAAAATTGAGATTTCGTAACGCAAGCGAGAAAAAAGATATAGGTATAACGAGTGAGAATGAGAAAGAGAGCTATAAAGTCCATGACGCGCATGCGCGCGAGTACGTTGAGGCCACTTTAAATTAGGCATCAACAAGAAAGGCCGCATAAGCTGATTGACCTAAGAAAGTGACTTTTGTGAAATTATTGATAATATCCTTGATCCGATAATATGTAACTATATTCAAATTTAAAATATTATCAAAAATAATATTTCTCAGCCTCTACTGGGTCAATGAATTAAAAATCGTGATTCATCACAGATAACTACAACGCATTTTACGCATCAGTACGTGAGAGAGGCATATTACTTCTGAGCTATCGATAAATATTTCTACCTATCGCTGCTATACGCTATAAGTCATATATAAAAATTGATATTTATATATATATATATATATCGTGAAATAATTAAAATTCTCAAGTCAAATATACAGCGTGCACGCATACCGACGCATGTAATTGTGTGTGTGAACATGGTCGGCGATTCACACGCCAACACATACAGTTATGTGCGTCGATGACCATTCACGTTATTTATCCGAATCTCAACATTACTTTAACACTACTAAATCAATTTAAAATTATTATTGCATTTAAAACTGCTTTTCTCTACTCCACAGATTTCACTATGCCGAAAAAAAATAACGACCAAAATTTAGACGATATTATTTATTTCATACACCGTTCACTACTGGTTTATAGCCACACAGGTGCTAATGCACTTGAACGAGGCGAAGATAAAATCCCTCTAATTCTCGGGGGAGATTTTAATGTAAATTTTGGATCTGATGATTCGTTGCCGTTGATCAACTTTCTTCGAGAAACATTTGGTCTGCTTATAAATAACGATCCCAAGGAATCAACAACAAAATCTGGAACTACAATAGATGCTGTTTTTACACGTTATATAGAAAATATCGAATCACGAACATATATATTTTATTTTAGTTATCACAAGCCATTAATATCAGTATTACCAATTGAAGCACCAACCGACAATAGTACAGGCAATGTAGATATGATGATAGAGTAGATAATAATAATAATAAAGCGAATATTTGTTACGAAAATTTTATACTGTTATATGTCTTTCGAAATGATCCCTTTCTTTTTCTCTATTTCTCTCTCACTCACACTCTCAACTAAAATTTCTCTTATTCTCTAGATTCTAAGAAGTTTCACTTCCGCCACGTGTACGATGCTGCACATTTTGCTTTTTTTTATTTAGTTTATATATATATATATAAAATAAATTTTGAAATATTGATCAATATTGAAATATATTATTGTACAATAATGTTTAATTTTATAAAATAAAATAATAAATAAAATATAAATATACAGCATTTAGCAGATAGATGCTAACATACAATTGTTCATACAAAATTAAATTTTTTATTTTATTTTGATTAATTTTCTATAATATTCAGTACACTTTTCATATAATAAAAATTATTAATTTATTTTAAAATTGAAATCAATGTAGGCTTTCTTATATTTTTTGATAAATAACAATTTTACTTAAAAAAAAAACAATCTATATACATACAAATAAGATATGTTATAAAAGATTAAAATAAATTTACATTTCATTATTTGTAAATTAATTAATTTGTAAATTTTAAGAAGCTTAACAAGATTACCTTGACAACTTTTACAACATTCTCCGCTGACTGCAATCTGTTCATGTGGCGGACAATGTAATTTAGGGCACATGGCCTCTGGATCCATTTTTACACATATCATATTGCCATTTCGACATTCGCATTGTGTACATTCACGAGGTTTCATTGTTTCACCGTGCTCGTAAAAGGCACCCATCATATAACAGGATACTGTAGACAATAAATAATGCAAACATTAATTATTGAACGAATACACATTAAAAGACTACAATATACAATTATTTTTCTTATTTATTGAATTAAATATTTAAATATATTCATATTTATTATAATATATAATATAATTCGAAATAATTAGAAACATTAAAATAAAAAAAGAAAAAAATGTCTAATAACAAAAAATTAGTTAAAAAGTAAAATAATAGTAAATCGTCACCTTCTTAACTTTTATATTACTCGAATTATTATAATTTTATTATAATATTTATGCAAATTAATGATAATAATCAAAAATAAATATTTTTGTTTTAATTTAAAAAAATAATTCACAAAAAATCAACTCAATGAATGTTTTTTTTTCTCTTTGAAATATAATTGATACTATTATAATAATATATAAGTATTCAATGTTAAAATAAAGATATTTACTTTTTATATTTAATTTAAAAGTGAATTTAGAAAATATTTGAAAAATTTATATAGAATATGTTAAATATTTAAAAATCTTCCATTTGGAGAAAAACAAAATTTAAAATTAAGTGAATTAAACAGGAAAAAAAAAGAGAATGAAATTATCCGGATACTTTAATATGGAAAGAAAGAAAAAGGGATTTTTTTTTTAAAAAAGTTGCAATGCTTCTTGTATTTTCTAGAAAATTAAAAAAAAAAAAAATTAAAATTATACATTTTTCAAGAGTACACTTAAAAATTATTTTATTTACTAAAAACAAATGATGAAATAAATACATACATAAACTATTATTACATAAATAAAATAAAATAATAATAATAATAATAAAATAACTAATAAAAATAGAAATAAATCTCAATAAAATACAAAATAAATAAAAAGATTTTACAAAAAAATAATACTATATCTATCTAATTAAAATTTAGAAATATTACTAATAAAAAACTAATCAATATTTAAAGTTAAATTATATAATTATAAAATAATAATATTAAGTATTAATCCTGAATGTTGGTTATTTGATAAAAAAAAACGGGTAAGGGAGAGGACTTAATTTTATAATAACGATTTTAAATTATACTCAGTGATGTATTGGTAAAATAAGAAATAAGGGAACGCATAGTGGGAGCAAAAAAAAGTCCTATTTTCAACAAACTATTTTTTTCCATATAAGTTTTTATTTTTTCTTATTTTTACTATAAAAAATATTAACGAACACAAAATAAAAGAAATTCTAACAGTAGATTTAAGTGGGAGTTGTCGGGACATGAAAAAGTACTGGAACGCGTTCCGGTTCTGAAAAAAGGTAAGGGAACGTCGTTCCCTCGCGTTCCCCTCCCAATACACCACTGATTATACTCGTATATGAACGAGTCCATTCCTACAATAGATTGCATTAATTTTTTTCAAAATTATACAGTTGGTGCTCGTACGAGAACGAGAAAATTCAATCTCAATAGCAGGTATAATCAGATTGTGTGTGATCTTCATATTTATTACATAAAGTAAAAAAATAAATTAATTCAAAAAGAATCAATATAATTTATAAATTCTTTCAATAATTGAATAAAAATAAATAAATTTTTTTTAAAATTCAAATAACCCATTATATTATGTACACGATATATATATATATATACGATATATACTATACTATAAAAGATAATTAGTTACTTATGGCAAGCATCTCCACAATTAATATTTAATTTTTTTAAATAATTCAAATATATTTATTATATAAAATATGTATAAATAAAATCAATTTTATCACAATTATTAACATTAATCATTAAATTTTTTAAATTATTAATATTTTTTATTTTTTTATTTTTTTTTTATAATAGTATGATATTAGTTATTTATTATATTATATTATTGGTTTAAAAAATAAGAGAAATTAATAAAAATTTAAAATATATAACATTTTATAAGGATTAAATTTAGATCTTTGACAGATGATTATTTTAATTTAATTTATTTTAAAGTATATTTTTTTATCTAACTAATAATACTAATAATAATAATAATCTATAAGAAATTGAATAATAATAATAATAAAAAAAAAAATTGGAAAAATTATAAAAAATAATTTAAAAAATTGAGAATTGGTGGTATTTGAGGGTGGGTTTGGGGGGGGGGGGGTTGATGGAGGTTTAATAGTTGTAAAGTGCAAATGTGAAATGGTAGGTTACTGACGGAGACAAACTGGACAGCATTCGCCCGAACGATTCTGAGGATTTTTACAGGTGATTGGCGGACACTGTACAGGTCGACATTGGACCTGGCCAAAGACACAGGAGCATATATCACACCCGTTGGGCCAGGAGGCACCATCCGGCAACACGGAGTCATTAACGTGACATGACTTGTGGCACTGGCAGTCCTCCAGTCGCTCCAGACGAGCCTCTGCCGCTGATAGCTGGTCATTCAACAAACAGACAACGTTTCCATTAATTCTTATTATTTTTAAATACTAAATAAAAATAAAAAAATCCTGAAAATTAAATTTCATTTATAAAATGTGTGTTTTTAATCAACTTTAATTATAATCCTCGGTTTGGAAGAACACCGTCACAACTCAAAATTAATAGATTTCCAGGAAAGGCATTTCAAAATTTGTAAAATATTAAATATCAATTATATCTTTACAGGGATAATTAATAATAATAAAAACAATTGAGAGGCATTTTAAACTAATAATTTGTAATTTATGTACACTTACGAACCCTTTTACACCCCCTTATAAAAATAGGTAACAGTCTTGCCCAAAAAATAGTTCCCCTTTTGAATACTGCACAATAATCCAACACAAAATAGGACTGTATTCACCAAAACTATGAAATCAAAATCATGGCACTTTATAAAATGGGGCACTAATTCATATATGTGACGATCTTACACAGAATCAGGACCCCAGCTCCTTCGAAATCGGTGAAACCATTTTTTTTTTAAATGATGTCTCTATGTTGCACCGCTAAGAGGCGCTGCAGGCGCATAACCGATAACTCTGCATGCAAAAACCAGGCAAAAACACACACACAAAAGCCCGAATTTTTTTTCAATTAGTTACTGCCTGCAACTTTGTTTCAGCAAAGACAATAGAGTTTACTAGTCTTATAGATGGTCTGTGCACAGATTGGCCGTATAAAACTGCGGGAATTGCAGACTGTTTGAAATGCCCTCTAGTGGTTTTAAAAGTAGTTACAACTTGGGTCTCTCTTCCACATAATATATTGACAATAAGCAATAGTTTTATGTAAAAATATCAATTTTGATAATTTTTGAGTTGTGACGGTGTTCTTCCAAACCGACGATATGTTCCTAATAATGAGCAAATAAATAAATATCAGATTAATTATTTATTCGTTAAATATAATTAAATTATTATTTAATTAATTTCAATTCTTATCAATTACTTCAATCTTTCTTAAAAAAAATATTTAAATAGTTATAGTTTTTTAATTAAAGAGACATAATATAATAATAATAATAATAATAATAATTTACAATTTAGATAATAATAATCATATTTTTTTTCTAAAAGAATGCAATCATTATTAATAAAATCTTTGCTTTTTTAACAAAAAAAAAAAAACTAAATTCAAGGTTATAGATAGTTTTAATCTAATGTCTGATTCTAATATTAGAATTAATTTGATCACGAAATCGTTTAAAAGAACGAAATCAAAAATTGAAACGGTATTAAAATAAAAATAAGTTTAAGTGGTTATATAATTATTATCGTATAATTGAGAAATAAAATAATATATAATAACATTCATATAAATTATTAAAAATTTAGTGGTTATGTTTATTTATAAAGGAATTTTGAAAATAATACTACATATTTATATTTTATTGCAATATTATTTAAAAAAAAGTTGGCTCTGGTCATTCGTACAGTGCAGTTGCTTGATAAGTGGCCAGGCACAGAACTAACCGACATTTTGGAATAAATTAATTTCCAGCTACAGAAACAATTTCAAATAATTTTAATATATCTATTAATGTAATAAAAAACAGATATGGATAGAACATAAATATTTGTAATTTTATTTTATTTATAATATATAAGGAGGCACTATCTGTGACGTCATGAAGGGCAGGGTGACGTCCTATAATTTTAAATTAAGAAAAAACTAATGAAGATGATTTTTCCCGACGATAAAACCGATGCAAAGTGCATGATTCGAGGAGATATGTAAAAAAATCTCCTCATGTGGAATTTGGTATGAAAATAACCCTTTTGTTCCTATCGTTGATCGGTAATACTATCACTTCCGGTTTGCTGATTTGCACCAAAAGTTGATCAATTCATCACACTGATGCATTAAGTAAATATACCAAATTTTATCAAAATACGTTGAGCCGTTCAAGCTGTACACATCTATACGGACGGACGGACGGACAGACATGCTAAAAATACTTTTTTCTGTTCGTGGAGATATGTAAAAAATCTCCACATGTGAAATCTGGTGTGAAAACAATACCTCAATTACTATCGTCAGTCGGTAAAAAGCAATCGAAACTTCGTGTATTTTTTGTGTTTTTTTAATAAAAAATTACGAGCAAATATGAATATGTAGTATTATTTACAAAAATTTCTTTATAAAATTCATCTACACTGGAAAATGAAAATTCATTTCTTTGTAAATTTACTCAACTTAATATCTTTATACATTTTTTTATTTGTTTTAGTGTTTAGATTCTAAAGACATTATCAAAGGTACAAAGACAACCAAAAAAATAAAAATAAAAATAAAAAAAAAAATCAATTAATGAATTATAAAATAAACCTGAAATTTTTCTATAACATTAAATTGTTTGTGAATTTAAGAATACTTTAAAAATAATAATAATAATAATAATATGAATAATTACCCGACTGGCAAGTTCTCGTACATGTCGAGTGAGTTGTTCAACGCTCGCTTGAAGTGCCCCAAATTGTCCACAAGTAGGGCATGTTGTATCCAAATGTGGACATTGAATTAAATAACCGTGAGGACCCTCGACTAGACGCATTTCTTGTATTGCTCCCTAAATAGCAATCAAATAATATTAATAATTATCGTTTAATAATAATAATAATAATAATAAGTAGTTGTAGTAGTAGTAGTAGTAGTAGTAGTGAGAAGAAGAGGATGAAAAAATTCCATATGAATAAAGAAGGAATGTGCTTATATTGTTCAAAATATCTACTTCATATAGATAAGATAATAATAAATTAGAAATTAAATGAAAAAATATATATTTTTGCAAATCTTTAATTTTATTTTTATTCACTTTATTAAAAAATGAATAAACAAGAATACTAAATAAGTTTTAATTATTATTTTATGGCAAGCAAAAAATAAAAATATCATAGGGATTTATATAAATATATATATATATATATATTAGTGATTCCTAAAGTGGGCGCTACCGCCCCCTTGTGAGTGCTGCAGCGATCCAGGGGAGCGGTGATGGCCACAGGTGCATTTAGGGAAAATTACTTGTATATTACTTTTCTATTCTGAGTTCAATAAATA
This sequence comes from Labia minor, assembly GCA_963082975.1. NCBI lineage: Eukaryota > Metazoa > Arthropoda > Insecta > Dermaptera > Spongiphoridae > Labia > Labia minor. The sequence continues at coordinate 89,724,894 of OY720345.1, forward strand.
GAAACATAATTTCAATGTTTACTAATTTACACCTTTATTTATAATAATTTGCGAATAGGTTTCTGTTTAATTGTTATTAAAATTAAAAAAATCTGGAGTGTCTCCACTCGACTATCTCGCAATTTGAATTGGATTAAATAACACATATATTATATATTTAAATTAAATTTAATTAAAAAATTTAATTATAAATTAAGTATAAATAATTAAACAAATTTAAATTTAGAGTATAGTATTGTTATTCAATTAAATTAATTAATTAACATATATTAAATTTAAATTTATAAAACCTTTACCTTCATTTTTAAGTGAAAATTTAAAAAATTTAATTCACGTGATTGGCTGTTTGTTGATAACACCACGTCACGTGCTGGCGCGTGATTGGCAGTTAACGTTATTCGACAAAATTTAAAAAATGAATTCTAGTACTTTCAATCCGGTACGATTCAATCATGCTGAAATTCTATATATAGCAGTTTTATACAATTTATAATCATATGGAAAACTATCAAAACATATATCTTTATTTTTACGGTCAGTTTAGAGGAAAAAAATCAACATTTCTCTCAAAACTAAGAATTTTGAATAATGCCCATGTACCAAATTTTATGGCTCTTTGTTGATGGCACCACGTCACGTTTTGGCGCGTGATATTTGCAGTGATAAAAAATTAATTCTGGTACTTTCAGCGATTCAATCAAGCTGAAATTCTTTATATAGCAGTTTTATACAATTTTTAATCATGTGAAAAATTATCAAACCTATATCTTTATTTTTACGGGCACTTTGGAGGAAAAAAAATCAAAACGTTCTAGGTAATAACCCTCTTCTCTTTGAGCTACATTTCTGAAAACTACGAATTTTGAATAATGCCCATGTACCAAATTTTATTATTCTAGCTCAAACCGTTTTTGCGTAATCTTGTCTACATACATACACACACAGACATTTTTTCTCAATCTTATTGAAAATGACTCAGAGGCCTTCAAAACGTATAAAAACATCAAAATCTCGACATCGAAAATTTTCGTGATCTGGCGAGATAGTAAAAAGTTAATTTCCAAGGGGCGCTGAGTAAATATTTTTCTGGAAAAGGGGACGATTGCGTAAATAGGCTTGGAAACCACTGATATATATTAATAGATAGATCACTTGAATATTTATATTTATTATTAATGATCTATTTAATTTTTTAATGAAATTCTATAAAAGGTAGATAAAAATTCAAATGTTAAAAAAATTATTCTTAAAAGTTACTATTAATTTTTGTTTTTTTTACAATAATTTTGATTATATAGTAAAAGAAGTTTTATATTTGGTATAAATTTAATTTAATTTGATCTAATTGTATGTATTAATATGAAGGTATGAATAAATGATTAAATAGAGTCCTTCTAATTCAGGATCGATATAACATTTCTATGAAAAGAAATATTTTAATAAAATAACTCAGGAGAAGTTGAAGTTTAATTATTTTTGTGTGTTTGTTTTTTTTTTTCATTAATTTGAACAACATTTATTATCATTATTGGTTAAAGTATAACTGAGTTGTTGAAGGAAAAGGGAAAAAAAGAGTAAGAGAAAAAAGAAGAGAGTCTTCTATCTCGTACTTTAAACAACGAGTGTTTGGCGTTTCGCTGGCCCAGCCAGAGTGCGAGTTGTTGTTCAGTAAGATTACGGTCTGGGGGTGAAGGTAGCGTGCGTTTGTAGAGCGCCCTGCAGTCGACGACCAAGTCCACCTGGGCACCGCTGATGGCGACGGCCACCCGGTGCCAGGCGCCGTCGGCCAACCGGAAAGGAAACGCCTCCACCTTCACCCCCTGCGACGAATCACCGGATGTTGTATAATGGAGCCGTATTTCGTCTTTACGTCCTGAAGATTGCACTTCCAGATATCTACAAAAAAAAAAAAAAAAATAAATAAATAAAAAAAATCAATGAAATAATTATGGAAATTGAAATCGATTAATTCCATATCCAAATTTAAATTAAAAAAGAATAATGAAAGGAAAAACAAAAAAAAAAATAATAATTTATAATTAAAACATATTCAAATGAATATTTTATTATGTAATTTTCAATTAATCTTATTTCAAATTCAATCATTAATAATGGAAGAAAAAAAATAATAATAATATGTATTTTATTTAGTTATTTATTTCTATTTTTTAAAATTAAAAAAAAAATAAAGTTTAATAACTAAAATTAAAATAAGAAAATTGTTTACAAAAACGGAAGCTTCAAGAATTTGGATTAAACTTTACCAGTGGATTCCTTTTTTAATTCCAAAGAAACTTTCCTATACAATATTTCTCGGTCGCTTCTAGTTTCCGAGATAAACATTATTAAAGTTTGACAGATAAACTAGTTATGAACGTCCAAATGAGACTAATGACTAATTCACTAATTTTCGATTCGGTTTGGATATAGAAAAATTAATTATTTAATTAATTTTCCTATTTGCAAACCGAACTGAAGAAAAAAAAACAAAAATTAATGGAACTCTCTGCTAGAACGTCAATTTATATGTAAATTTTAATAATTTTTATCTTGGAAACTATTAGTGACCGAAACATTTGCTAATTTAATAGTGATTTAGAATTAAAAAAGAAATCCTCTGTGAAAGTATTATCAAAATCTTTGAAGCTTCAATTTTTGTAAACAATTACCTAAAATAATAGAATACAATAAATTTTAATCGATAATAGAATAAATTTTTCTTGAAACATTTTAAAAAGTTCTAGAGTTTTCATTAGAATTTAATAGGAAAAAGTTTTTCAAAATATCTAGCTACAAATGAAAATAATTAAATGGGCAATGATAAATAAATAAATAAAAATAAAACGCCTGAAAGTTAGACAACATATCATACGTTATTATCAATCAATCAAGATTTCTTAAAAATATCCCATGAAAAGTATATTCTATTTGAAATTATTCACTATTATTTATAGTTACTAGAATAATAATCTAATTGATATTTTTCTTAATATATACCTGTTATAACCGTGGGAGAAAGCGATCAGAGAGCCTGAGTTGTCGTGATCCTGGCGCACGCTGGCCAGCAGCGTGAACTCCGAATTGCGACGAATGAGCTGAGCTGCACGTTCCAAGGCGGCCGCCGGCAGCCGCAGCTCTCGAGAATCTCCTAAAAAAATAAATTCAAAAGGAAATTTGAATAGAGTATACATTTTCTCTTAATAATAATAATAATAATTTCTCTTTGATTATATTTCCTATTCATTTTATAGAGCATATATTTCGTTTTGAAACTCAAATAAATAAATAAATAAATATTCTCATAAATAAATCAACTTTACTTTTTAGTGTACGGCAACGTTATTTTCTTTTTTTTTTAAGCTTTTCACTTAATATTTCTTTAAATCTTTAAGAATATTAGATAAATTTATTGATTTCTATTTTTATTTCTTTACTTTTTCTTTTTTTATTTAAAAAGGATAAAAGAGAAAAAAAGTGTTGATATGGGTATTATACTATACTATATATATTATTATTTTGTAGTAGTAAATCAAACAAAATCAATATTTATTGTTGATTTGTTATTTTAGACTTATTGAAAAGATTGGCAGTGAATTGGGGCTTCTTAATTGAATTACTATACTAACATTATTAAATGGATAAAACGAAATAAAAAAACCGAATGCCTTCGTTTCTTTCAGATTGTGTTTTTTAATTTATTTATTTATTAAATAAAATACAAGAAAACAATGAAATTATAAACATTTAAAATGATACATATAATTTTAAATAATAATATTTATTTAATTGAAAGTTCTAATTTGTAATTTTTAATTTGTATTTGTTAAGTAATTTAATTAAAATATCAACAACTATATAACTACTAGTCGTTCCCGGCATAAAACTCTTCTTAGAGGGACAGGCGGCTTCTAGCTGCACGAGATTGATTAATAATAGGAAATTTTGTTTTAACCAACACAATGTTTAAATATAAATTTATTAACTTTATTCACATCGTAAATCAATATTTTTTTATATATTTTTTCAATATTTAATAATAACAAAATAAAATTAAAAAATATGAAGTTTGTAACAAATTGATAATTTTGATTCTTTGGTTTCGTTTTATGTTTATTATGTTTAATAAATTCTCTTTTATGATAAAAAATAATATTAATATAAAAAATTAGAATTATAACAATTTGAATTTCAAATTTTTTTTTTTTATTTTAAATTCTATAAAAATTGTAAATTGTAAAATTCTAAATTTGTAAAAAAAACTTCATAATGTTACAGACATTTTATACATACGAGGATATACATTAATAGGAAATTATATATATTGATACTATATATCAGTGATTCTCAACCTTTTTTTTTACCGCGGCACATTTTTAAAGGTTTAAAAATTTGGCGGCACACAAAGCAAAAGATAAGTGTAAAAGTTTACCATATTGAAAAAAGTGGTCCCAAAATCGTTTTACCTTTTTTTTAGAACCAAATTGACAAAATTTAGAAAAAAAAGTCGGAAATGTTTTAAGAACCTCATAATCTCGCGGCACACTTTTGAAAATTTCGTGGCACAGTGGTTGAGAATCACTGCCATATATGTATTTGATATATTTGTAATACATGAAATACAAAATTAACCATAAATAAAATGATTAATTAAATTCTGCCCTCCTCCACCATCTCAATTGACAACTCTGAGGGGTTTTTAATTTAATTAGCTTGAAAAAAAAAATTGATTAAAAGAGTCACTTAACTTGTGAGTGAGATGAATTAAAAATGAGAGTTTAGAAAGAAATAAAATCATCTGTTGGTGATTGACTGATTAACTGAATACATTACCATTAATGTATCAGGTTTTTTTTGCGGGTGGAGGGGTGGGGGAGTAAAATAATGGAATGTAGTAGTAGTATTGTTTTACTGTGCGCGTGTACAATTTCGCCCCTCGTCGCATGCATTTTTGTGACATATCCATTCAACTTGAAAATAAGTGGTGCCACAACCCTAATCGAATTTGTAAACTGAACCCTTCCAATGCGAGTGAATGTGTCTGATGGATGAGAGGAGTCGTAAATGTGACACTGGCAAAAAAGAAACAACTTCCGCTTTCGTTTATTGAAACAAAATACTAAACATAACATGCATCTTATATATATATATATATATATATATATACTTATGTAAATATGTATATATTAGATAAAATTTCATTTATTGATTTTATTTTTATTTGTAGTACATACTTACTTAATAGTTATTGCATGACAAGATAAATAATATAAAATTACCTAATCTTATCTTCTTATACGAGTAAAAATTGTTTCTTTGTTTCATTGTTCTCAAAAACCGCTCTAACGATTTTTTTGAAATTCACAACAGAGATAGTATTTATAAAGAAAAATTGAGTTTTATTGATCACATCTCACGAAACTTTATTAGTTCTTCTTAATTTAAATTTATAATATATGGATGACGTCACAACCACCGCCTGTGAGATATATTATATTCATATATTTGATTTTTTAATTTCATTAATAGTTTTACATTTAAATTATTTGAAATTGTTTCACACAACGTTTAAAAGAAGATTTGTTTCATCAATTTTATTTTTATCATCATAAATATTAAGTTGTTTATATTTTTTGATATAATTAATTAGATTGTTAATTGTTGATTAATGAGATGTATTAGTAAACATTATTATAAGCTAATATGTACAAAGCTTTAGCTTAAATAAAAAGTGTAAGCATAAATAAATTATCTTTGTTGTTATTAATTAAAAATTAACAAGTGGTGACCCCGAAGCTGATGAAAAAAAAATCAAAAAGGAATCATACGATTTTCAAAATGCCGGAAATTGAAACGAAAACGAATGCTACCATCGAAAAGGTAAGCGTGAAAATACCTCATTTTTGGCCTTGGCAAAAAGGAGATCTTTATATTTTTTTATTAAAATAGGCTTCTTTTTTTATTTTTAATTTTTAATAAATTCTCTTTTTATTAAAAAATAATATTAAAGTGTATATAAATTTCAATCAAGCCACCGCTTCTTATATCTTATTTATTTATATTATAAAAATTCAATAAAATTAAAAATATATTTGTTATACTGATATCTGTTTTCATTGCATAAACACATATCCAAACATTAAAAATTTTAAAAATTGTTTCAGAGCAATTAGAAGATTTTCGATAACGATCATCGCATCTTTACTGAAACCGGCTAAGAGCGTGACGTTTAGAAATTCTTCAAGAGAATTAATTAATTATTTGAATATAATTAAGAGAATGCTTTATGTAGCTTTTTCAAGAGTTAAGAATGGAAAAAATTTGAAGGTTCTATTACCACCTGAGAATGAATGTTATACTCGAAATGTTGTTTGGAAAGAGGTATTAAATTAATATATGAATATATGGAAACACCAAATGGGGTAGTGATGCGCAATATATGACACTGTATCCTGTTAGTGTGACTTAGCCTCTCCTACTTAATTCCGACTTTCACCTCCTTGGTGGTGTTCATTGGTAACCTGAGCAACCTTGTGGAAGATCGTGGTAACCAACCCCGGTGGGAAGCAGGGTCAGGGCTGACGAAAGCGGAAGAAATGGTCCTCCGAAGAATAGGAGGTTGGGTGAGAGGCTAAATTCCTCTCACAGTAAAATAACATATTAATAGAACTTGGAAAAAATGTCTTGGAATAGAGATTGTTGAAACATAAGAGTTATGCGATAAAATAGGAAATGATTAAAGAATTATGAGTTAAAATATGAGATTACTATATAGCATAGGCCTTACTTAAAGTGTGATTGGGGTTTTAGTGGGTGAGAGCCCCACACGTTGGCTGGTAGAGCTTTCCCCTAACACACTATTTAAAAAAAAAAAAAAAAAAAAAAAAAGAAATATATTAAAGTTATATTAATTTTAATTAGATTGATGTAATTATCTAATATTAATATTGGTGTGAATGATTGTAATAACATTGAATAATAAATGGTATTTGATACAATTTTGTTATTTTTTTATGGTCGAGTGATAGCTCGTTGTTGGATGTATAGGATCAATTATTTTATTTGATCAAGTAAATTTGAAAAGGTTTTAATATATTGAAATGAAAATCAATTTATTTTAATTTATTTGAAACATTTTAGGAAACAAATTTTTAATGGGTCATTTTTATAAATCCCATTTAACAATTATAATAAATAATTAAAAAATTGTAAAATTTTTAAAGTATATAAAAATAAATTCTATAAATTGGTTAAAGGGTCGAGTCATAGTTCAGTGTCACAGGTATATATTTTATATTAACACGCCTACTTTTCTGTTTGTATGTTATTATTTGAATGGCGATTCGGTGAATGGTTAATGGTTAATTAACGATCCATATAACATCATCGACTGGGCCGCTACCATAAGGAGTGAATAGAAATAGACGATATTACTTGGATTAATCTTATTATACTAGCTAAAATTGTTTGTTTTATAACAACTTGGGGCGCTAAACAGTTTTTCAAAACATCACTCGAAATGCAATTAAACAAAAAAATTGAAAAGTTAGGCTAAGCAGACGTCTTAAATATTATAAGAGATTCGGCAATTGCAATTACAGATAGCGAGGAAAAATTAATGGAGGTTTGAAATTAATAGTGATAAGAAAAAGTATTTAGTGACAAAGAGGAACAGTATTAACATACAAAATCTTAATATACAAAATGTAAAATTTGAATATGTAGAAAAATTGAATGTAATCACGAAGGATAATAACCAAATACGATGTACCACTCGGGGGTACAGGGGGCGGAGCCCCCGTCCAGCTGTGAAGAGCGCCGAAGGCGCTCTGACCAGCTGGTATGTATTATTATTGTAAGAAGATAATAAATATTTAGATTTGGAATCATTTATGAAATATTTAAAGATAGTTTAGTTATTTTATAAATAATAAATTTGTAAGCTTCACATTATTTTCTAATTTATGATTTTTAATTAAATAAATGGGGATAAAAAATTTATAAAGGAAGGCGTTTTTTATGAAAATTAATGTTTTTTTTTAAATATTTGCTCTAGACAAGTTGAAACCAGTGTTTCTTAAAGGTTAGTCAATAAATATAATTGTATTGAGAGAGAGAGATAAGTTTTATTTTAAAATAAAAAATTTACTTATTATAATTTAATATTTAATATATTAATTCTTAATATTAATCATTGGGGTAAATTAGTGGGCATTTTTAATAATGATTAATCAACTCTATGATCTTAAAAAGTATCAAAGACTGTAGTAGTTGCATTTTATAGGCATTGTTTTGATTTTAAAAACATTTCATATGTAGGAAGCAAAAGTGATAATAATTTGACGAAATGTCTGGTGAGTATGGTGTATGAGGCACCAATTGGTTTCTTTTCTAGTTCTCTTAAATATCTTGGAAAATATTGTAATTAAAATAAATTAGTCCTATTCTGTTGTGGTACCTACGTTAAATTTGTTGCCACTACTTACTTCATATTCGTAATCGTTTCAATCAGATTCAGGACACTGTAATGAATCATCAAACATTAATCATAATTTCGTCTTTGCAAAGTGTTTGCAGCTCTTAGATGGATTGAAATAAGTGCTTTAAAACTGTTGAGTACATAATCTCACATCAATAGATTAACAATTTGATAATATATTCAACATTAAAAGACATAAAAACTATCTTGAATACGTAAAACCACAAACTTATATTATATTTATAAATTAATTCAATTTTTTAATTAATATTCTCTTGAATTTTTTACTTTTTATTGATATATTCAATGATCTCATCCATTTTGAAATTCCAACTCTAGCTCTCCCTACACATACCTAAGGCATATTTTTAACCACATTAAAATTCCATTTCTGGTTCATTCATTCATTTATTAATCTTCAATCGATACCGTTATACGATAACCATTTCCTAAGATGTAAAACATATGATATAATCATGTAATACAAATATTTTACATAATATATAGGAAAAAAGATATTTTGAATTTAAATACTTGAAAAAAGATCTATGCAAAATCGATATAAGAGAATTTCATTAAAATGTCTTAAAAATGAATTATTACAGCCTTACATAAATAGGTATACCTATATATATTATAATAAATGAGGGGTGAAAGTATTTATGTAATAAAATTTTAATATGTATATTATATGATATCATAAATCATAATATTATAATTAAAAGGCATTCTCTCCCTCGGTATGAGATTTTTTTATTTATTATTCTCAATGCAAAATAATAATGATAATATTAATAATATTTCCTTTATTAATTAGGATCCCCTTTGTATGTAATGCAATTTCATTTATTCAACTTATAATTAATTGTATTTTCTATCATTCATATTTTCTTTTTTAAAGTATGGAATATTAATTTACTTATAATTTATACTCTCATTTGTAAATGATATAATCAAATACTTTAAATATAATATATGAATGTACCAAATATTTTCCTTAATGTATTTCACACATTAGATCTTTAGAAAAAAAAAAATTATTAAATAAATGAATTCAATTGTAAAACTATGATTATCTATCTAATCTAATCTATCTTATCTTATCTATCTAATCTTATTATGCTAGATAAAATTGTATATATTGTTTGTATTTAGTACCGGGACCCCGAGCCTCTGCTCGGTAATTATATTTAAAAAAAATGATTCATTATTATTGGGTTTGGCTGGTAATATTAATAATACCTGGGACACCGAGCTCTCACTCGACCCTTTAAAAAATATTGATATACAATTCTTTAATTATTTATTACAATTATTAAATGTTGCATCAATCTGATTAAAATGAATGGAACTGGGGTCCTCTATAATAATACCTGGTTCACCGAGCCACCACTCGGTCAATAAAAAAAAAATGATTTTTTATTATCGGGTTTGGCTGATATTATTAATACCTGGTTCACACCGACTCGCCATTCAAATAATTTTAAAGAACATAAATTAAAAAAAAATTAGTGATAAATTATACACCCCTTAATTGTGGGAAATAAATCGACTTCTTCACTGAGCCACGAGAGGCGCTGAATGAACAACATGGAGAGTATTATATAAATATTTAAAAATTATTTTCTGCGGTTATCGAATAAATATTGATATAATATATAGCCTATGTTCAAATAGAGATATATAAAATATGGTGATGTAATTTCATAGTAATCGATTCAGTAAATTTTGAGTCTATAACGTCACAATTTTCTGGACCGACCGACATGAAAAATTCTCAAGTCACTTTTGGATTCTAAATCGCGTAGATTTGCAAAGATTTTTAAATTCTAAGCAATATGCAGACAAAAAAATTTATATATATATATATATATATATAGAAGATATACTTGTATATACCTATATACATATTATAAAGGGAAGAATATAATTGAAGAAAGTATATTTTTTTGTATATTATTACTATCATTATTATTATTAGAGTTTGAATTATTTGATATTATTATTTGATTATTATTGGATTATTGGAGTTTGAATTATTTTATATATATTAGATTGGTATATATTAGATAAGTAAATAAAATAGGTGAAATAATAAAATAAATGTTATGTATAAATATATGATAATATGTTAAGAAGAGATGTCCTAATGGGGGGGTTCACAACCATTAAACATTACCACCAACACCACCCTCCCTCCACCACCCATTTTCATTCATTTTATCATCTATTAGCTCGATGAAACTTTTCACAATGGCATTTCTATTCCGTGTCCCTCTTTGATAATAATTAATTATCTTTATTCATACTGAAAGGCAAGTCACTAGAATATTTATGGGTTTACCACTTTCCTATTCATACAAGATGTAATTGCTTGGCCATTCTATTATTAAGATGATGTTAATAATTCATGTATTATTATATTAAATTACTCTATTATTAATATTAATATAAAAGGAAAGGAAAATATGGAAGTTTATATACATACTTCCAGGCGCTCTTCACACCTAGACGGGGGCTCCGCCCCCTGTACCCCCGAGTGATACATAGTATTTGGTTGAAAGTCTGTATGTAAAAGGTTTTCATTCATTTTGTTTCAATCAGTATAAGTAGATAAGACATATATTTGTTTTCTTAGAAAATATATATTTTAATTTAATCAGTAAATTAATTATATATTATTATTGTATATGTTATATTTATCTAACTCTGTGTCTATACAGTTTTCGAAAGTTCTTAGCCGCAGCATCCACTTTTCTCTAAGAGTCCCTATCCTGAGCTACAACCAAATCCTACCCTGTCCCATCTCTCCCATGTCCCTTCCTTCATTGTCCACCCACCTTGATCTTTGGTCTTCCACCGGATGTTTCCCAATATTTGTGGCTCTTTATTTTACATATATCTTATATGTATAAAACATGATAACGATTAAAACGAATGTTTAATAATAATGACGAAGTAAACGCCTATTATAATAATAGCAGACCCGGAAAAGCTTCGCTTTTGCATGTGTGTCTGTATACATATCTACGTATATGATAACTGAACACTTAATAATAATAATAATGTATTAATTGAAATTTTAGTTTTAATTGCACTTTTTTTTTGGTTTTTATTTTTATTTATTTTTATTGGAATTATTACAAATAATAATAATAATAATAATATACCGTTTAATACGTGAAAATAATAATAATAATAATAATAATAATTTATTAAATTAATATAATTGAAATTTTATTTTTTATTATTACATTTTTATTTTTATTTTTTACCGACCGACGATAGTAAGGGAGGTATTGTTTTCACACCAAATTTCACATGTGGAGATTTTTACATATCTCTACGAATATTTCTTAATTTAAAATTATATGACGTCACCCAGCCATTCATGACGTCACAGCCTGGTCTTACATATATATTACAAATAAAATAAAATTAAAAATATTTATGTTATGTCCATATCTGTTTTTTTATTACATTAATAGATATATTAAAATTATTTGAAATTGTTTCTGTAGCTGGAAATTAATTTACTTCAAACCGTCGGTCGGTTCGGACCTGGCCACAGGTCAACTTATTTTGTTAATAATTTATTTTTATTTTTTATTTTTTTTGTTAATAATTATTACATTTTTATTTGTTCGAAAATTATTTCTACTTTATTAATTGTTAATAGTTATATTACATTTTAATTAACAGTTTTCGGAATAAGTATATTCTCTTATTTTATAGAGATTTTTATTGTTTGTCTCAAAAGTCTACCTACAATATTTCATTACCATTGTATGATTCAAAATAAAATTCAAAATATTTAATAGGACATGACATGATCTTAGTATTTTTCCCATCCCATAATATTTGCTAATATTACATGTTGGAGTTCCAATTACCTGCATATTTAATGGCAATTTCAATGCTGAATATACTTTTAAATAAAAAATTAAAAAAATTTGAAGAAAGTAAATGGAATTATTATAATTAATAAATCTATATATAAATTTAATAAATATTCAAACATTAATTGAAACAATATAAATAAAACGATTCAATATTTTACTTACATTGTGATTTATATTTCTATTTTTATTACAACTGTTATTATCGGTATGTTATTTTTGACAGTTTAAAAAAAATTAAAAATATTTGAATGTTTAAGTTTTTATGTAGCGCCATCTGTCGATAGTTTTGTGACGCTACAGACTTTTACCAAAATATTACTAATTAAATTAATTTCGGATAAATTAATTTTGGATTTAACTACACTAAAACCTTCCCTGGGATGCCGACAACAATCCCTGAAAGTTTCACCGTAATCGGACGGGTAGTTTTTGAGTATTTGACAGACACACAGACACACAGACATTGCCTTTTATATATATAGATATTGAAAAATCAAATAAGATATTTAAAAAAAAAATTCTAAATTAATTATTTGTTAAATTATATATTTTCTAAACATTTTATTTTTTAGATGAGAGAGAAATTATTTACTTTGATTTCTCTCTCTCTCTCTTTAATATATGCTAGATATATATAATGTCCTTTCAGACACTTTTAGCTATTTATTTTACTAAATTTTGACTATATTTATAAAATTTAATAAAATATAATATATAACTTTAATAGGGTAAATTATACAGTCGTTGGCCCCGAGGCTGTCATTGGCCCCCTATCAATAAAACACAAATAATAAGAGATTTTTATTTTAAAAATTGCGCTATTACATGCAACTATGGTTATGTAATCGTTTGTTGTATGGTTGTATAATCACTATAGAATACCTAGGCCAATAACTATAACAGGGGGCCAGCCCCCCCCCCCCAAATCCTTAGAAATCGGTGAAACCATTTTTTTTTAATATGATGCTCTGTGATATGATGTCTCTTTGTGGGTGGCACAGAGGCGCTGCAGGCGCATAACCGATAACTCTGTGCATGCAAAAACCATGCAAAAACACGCACACACACAATTTTCAATTAGTTACCTCCTGCACTCGCATGGTGGCGCCAAAAACTTTGTTCAGCAAAGACAATAGAGTTTACTAGTCTTATAGATGGTCTGTGCAGGGGGCCAATTACTGTATTTTTTAGGATTTTTGCGTGCTTATTGAAAATGTCATGAGAAAATGATTTTTTTTTATCAAAATGCGAGCCGCATATGATTCTTTTGATGTCAAGATGTTGCTCTCCAATTATATAATTAGTACATAATAATTATATATTATTTTAATTTTAACACTCAAAATATCATATTGCAATAAAAATAAATATACTTGATGTAAACAAGATAAAAACACTCAACAGTGAATAGTTTATTTATTTTAAATCAAAAATCAAATCTATATATATATATATATATATATATCTAATCCTAATTAAATGTCATAATAATGAAACAAAAATTTGTAAATTGTAACTTTTGGCTCTTCCGTCTCAAAAGAGAACTTGTATGTATTAAATATTAAGCATTTTTGAATATTTAACATATATATTACGGCTAAAGTAGTGAGTGAATACACCCACTAGCTAAAGAATACATTAATAATAGCTTAGTTAAAGTTTCAATGGCTTAATACACATATTTTTCACTTGATATTTGACCATTAGATGTTGTTGATAACTATTTGTTATATAAATCTATAGCATATATTGCCATATATTGCTAACAATTAATATATATATATTTATATAAAGAATATTTATTATCAGTCGTTTAAGGGCGGTGGTGGTGATGTTGAGAAATAAGTGAAGAATCATTAATATCCTAAATCTCAACAGCATCACCACTCTTATTGGCATATAATAATAATAATAATAATAATAGCTCAATTATGTAATATTATACATTTACTAATATATTAATATAGATATATAGCCAACGAAAATCAATTAATTAAAGTGACCAGAAAAATAATAATAATTTTATATTAATTTAAAAGAAAATACATAATTATAACCTAGTTGTTTCAAAATTTTCTGTAAGCATGTATTTTTTTAAAAAAAACATGATATTTAATAAATTTTGAAGTTAGAATTATTCAACTAATACTAAAACTAATGCGAATCAATGAGTTTATATACTTATCAATTAAAATAGGTATCATTTGAAATTATGTATACTTTTACTAAAACAAGTGAAAGCATGCTTTAACTAGTTAGTGTATTTAGTCACTGTAATTTATGCTTTAACTATAACATATATAATAATATATAAATTTTCTGAATTTAGGTTCAGTACACTAATCGGTTCTTCACTGATAGTGAGTTACGCTTTTAAATAAACAAGAATATAAACAAAAATTATATAAATATCAATGTCATCTGTTTTTATTAATCGAATTAAATAATTAATAATAATTTGATAATATAAGAGCTCTTTTTTTAATGATTATGAATTAAAGAATACAGTTAAAAGTGTGTTATTACTTCTAATATTTATTTACTTATTTGTTTATTTAGATATACATAAATTATATATTTATTGATACAACATTGACTTTGGAAAAAATCGTTTCTTATTGATCAGTGTGGCGTTTATAGTCTGATATCTTTATTATATATCTTATATATAATATAATAATATAATATACTTAAATAATATAATAAAATAATTTAAGTCGTAAGAGCTTTAATAGTAAGTATATTTATCTCATTATATAAATAATTTATATAAAAAAAATATAATTTTGTCATTGTTTGTCTTTAATTTTTTCATGCAAATTTAATGAATTATAAATATGAATAAAATATATTTATCTCTATTATAATTGCATAAATATTCATTATGGAATTGTTTTCAATCTTTTGAACAAAAATTTGTTGATTATCAATTTAGAAATAATATATTTTTAAATAATAATTAAATAATTCTCAAAAAAAAAAAATCTTAAACATAATTGTAAATCATTTTCATAAAAGATTTGAATTTTTATTTTATTTGATTAAATATACTACTATATATTAAATTATTGAAAAACATTGAATTGAACTAATTGAAAAATCCATTAAATTAAGATTAAAAATTATTTTTTTCAAAAATAAAATTGAATAGTTTATTTGAAAATTGAAAATATTAGGTTGTCAAGGATGAAATTTGTAGCTAGTAATATGGCCAACCTTAATAGCTTATAACTTGACATTGGCTGAATATTTTACCGTTATTTTTTTTTCTGTCAATTTACACAGCTTGCTTGTTTGAAAGAATTATTATAATCCCTAAAAAGTATAAAACGGTTTTTTTTTAAATCAATTTTGTTTAAAATGGAAAGGTCCGAAATTCGAACAATTATGAAGTATGAGTTCATGAAACCTGGCTCATCGATTACAGCAGACATATACTGCAACCAACTGGACGAAATGATGCAAAAACTTAAAGAAAAAAAGCCCAGATTGGTCAACAGATCGACACCTATCCTTTTGCATGATAACGCTAGACCACACACTGCACAAATGACTGTGGCAAAGATACAGGAATTGGAGTAGGAACTTCTCCATCATCCACTATACTCACCAGACCAAGCCCCCACTGACTACCACTTCTTCCGAAATTTGGACAACTTCTTGATAGGAAAAAAGTTTAATTCCGATAATGCAGTTAAACTGGCCTTCCAGGAATTCATTGACTCCCGTTCACCAGGGTTTTATACTAACGGCCTGAATAACCTCCCACTTAAATGGCAAAAGTGTGTAGACAATATGGTGCATACTTCGATGATTAGAATAACTCCTTATGTTTGTAAGTTATCAATAAACTTTGTGTTTTTTTCTACAAATTTCATACTTGACGACCTAATATTTAAATGTATATATAAAATATCATACATATTTACCATAAAAAATAAAGTAATTTTTTTTTTAAAAAGAAGATTTTGGTTTAGATGTCATATTTTACAATATAATATACTTATATTATATATATATATATAGAAGCATAAGCAGAAGGGGGTTAATAAAGTATAAAAAGAAGAGACTCGACTATCTCGCAATTTGAATTGGATTAAATAACATAATCTATTATATTTAAATTAAATTTAATTAATTATAAATTATAAATTAAAATTAATAAATAATATTTATTAAGCAAGTGCATGTTTGGCTCTTTGTTGAATGCACCACGTCACGTGTTGGCGCGTGAGATTTGCAGTGTTGAAAAATTAATTCTGGTACTTTCAGCGATTCAATCAAATTGAAATTCTATATATAGCAGTTTTATACAATTTTCAATCATGTGAAAAATTATCAAACCTATATCTTTATTTTTACGATCACTTTAGAGGAAAAAAAATCAAAACGTGGTAGGTAATGACCCTCTTCCGGTTGAGCTACATTTCTCCAAAGTTAAAAGAAAACTACAAATTTTGAATAATGCCCGTAAACCAAATCTTATGATTCTAGCTCAAACCGTTTTTGTATAATCTCATCTACATACATACACACATACACACAGAGACATTTTTCTCAACCTTAGTGAAAATGATTCAGGAACCTTCAAAACGTATAAAAACATCAAAATCTCGACATCGAAAATATTCATGATCGCATGACATGGCGAAATAGTAAAAAGGCCATGTCAGGTGTGCATCACCTTAGACTTTCTCTCTCTCACTCACTCTCTTTCTCTCTTTCTCTCTTTCTGTTTCTCCCCAATATATATTGTATCCCTTCCAAATTTTCATTCCCCCAGACATACGTATATAAGATATCGACCGATGGACCCCTCCCCCCGGGTATTATATCCATTGCTAATTGTCTGACTTGCTCCCGATTCCCAAAACGAATTTTTACTTTCCATACCCTACTGGACACGTCACTGTTTGTACTAATACTAGGGGTTCTAAATGAATTTTAAGATAGCAAAAGCAAATAGAATGATATTTAATGAACTGCATTCTTCAAGGGCAATTCTATCTATTCTAGAATCGATCGTGTTGTTCTATTTCTAAATTAGAAATAACAACTTTGCCTTTTCAACATTGAAATTATAGTTGATCTTTAAAATAGTGTAGATCATACATCAGTCTAGTAATTAAATAATTAATAATCTAAATAATGAGAAAATATTTTAAATCTTGATTTGAAGTTTAATCTATTTATTTATTTATTTTTTATTTCTATACTTGTGTATAATTTCATTTAGTATATATCTACATAAATATTGAAATCTTTTTTCAATGTAGAAATCTGATAGATTCTCTTTATTTTGTATTAAATGTGATGTAATGGACCGAAACAATACCAATCTACTATCTTATTATACTAGCAAAAATTGTGTGTATATATATATATATTGAGATATTAAAGGAAATTCACATCATATATAATTTTTTATAAAAAAAAATCGGTCTTTATTGGTCTCAACTTCGGGAAAAATCATCTTTATTAATTTTTTCTTAATTTAAAATAGGAAATTTAAATGACGTCAGCAACTACGGCAGACAGCGCTTCTTTAAATACAAAATATGATAAATATAAATAAAATTAAGAATAATTATGTTATATCCATATCTGTCTTTCAGTATATTAATACTACATTTAAATTATTTGAAATTGTTTCAGAACGTTTATTAGTTTTTTCTTAATTTATAATAGGAAATTTAAATGACGTCAGGAACTACGTCAGAGAGCGCCTCCTTCAATACAAAATATTATAAATATAAATAAAATCAAATTACGAAATATATATTATGTTATATCCACAGGCCATACTTTTCTGTCTTTCAGTGCATTAATACGTACGTTTAAGGGGTGTATGTTTTATGACTATTTTTTTAACCACTGACGATAGGAAGGGAAGGTATCGATATAATTTATGTTCTTTTAAATTATTCGAACGGCGGCTCGGTGAATATAAAAACGACGATTATTTCAAGAATATAATTTTCTTTTTATTAAACAAAAATCAATTGATAAATATTTTATTAACTTTTTTATATATAATTATATATTCATGAACATAAAAAATAATTTGGCTTATTAACTTTATAAAAGAGAGAGATAGGAAAAGGTCAGAGGGGGGTATAATCTTTTTTTTTATTTTTCTCTCCTAGCCTACCCATTCTTAACTTTTAATCATCTACTATTGTAAACAAAAACAAACAAAATATTAATCCATTAGAAACAATGTTTTTCATCTTGAATTCAATTAATTTATAATTTGGATAGAAGTTAATGTTATTTATTTATAGAAATAAAAAAAAATAAGTTGACTTGTGGCCAGGCACAAAACCGACCGAAGCTTTGAAATAAATTAATTTCCAGCTACAGAAACAATTTCAAATAATTTTAATATATCTATTAATGCAATAAAAACAGATATCGGATATAACATAAATATTTTTAATTTTATTTTATTTATAATATATAAGGAGGCACTGTCTGTGACGTCATGAAGGGCAGGGTGACGTCCTATAATTTTAAATTAAGAAAAAACTAATGAAGATGATTTTTCCCGACGATAAAACCGATGCAAAGTGCATGATTCGTGAAGATATGTAAAAAAATCTCATTTGAAATTTGGTGTGAAAACAATACCTCCCTTCCTATCGTCGGTCAGTAAAAAACACATACATTTCGAATAAATAAATAAATATTCAAGTTTTCAGTTGTGTTCAGTGTTCAGTTAATTAATGTAAAAGGGCGTTACCTTGAAGTGCAAAGGCAGGTCTTAGCCTCGTGGGTCCTGCAACTAACGAAACGCCGGGTTTGGAGCCGTTGATAAGTCCGAGGGCGCCGATCAAATCGAGTCCCTCGCCCAAACCACCACCCGCCTCCAACACGCCGCCTGTACACATTCATTAAAAAAAAAGAAAAAAAAACGAGATTAAGTAGTATAATCGATATTCACTTTTTTTTAATTGAAAAAAATTTTGGTATGGAAATAAGAAAGGATTTAAGAGATGATTCTATTCAACATCAAACAAACATGAACACAATTCAATTACTTCCGTCATTTAATATAAGAAATAATAATAATAATAATAATTATAAAAGAAACGAAAACTTTTCTTTTAAAACTAAAAAAGAATAATGACAATTTTATTTCATTTCAAATAATCGTATTTTTTTGATCAACTTCAAATAATTTACCATTTTTAAGATATAAAATAAAAAAAGAAAAAGAAAAAGAAATAAAAAAGATTTAGCAGATCAATCCTTTTGCCAAATCATATTGACTCATCAAAGAGCTCAATATAATCCAAGCCTAGACAAATAAATTCAACAGTCTGTCTGATGTCTGGATAAGCAACATCGAAAACATCAAATTTGTCATCGCCAATTTTGAAAAGTTGATCTAAAAATCATCGATTGCCAAGATGAAATGATAAATTAATTGGACTAGAATTCATGTTATAAATTGAAATTTTTTTTTTATTTTTTTATTATTTTTTTAATTTTAATTTTTATAATTATATAAATTATTCTAAAATGTTATTAATATTTTAATTATTATTAATTATTAATTATTAAGCAAGTGAAATAAATAAAGTAATAGCAAAAATATTGAGGTTTCTTCAGAATATTGTACAAATGGCTACGAATAGGAGTAAAAATATCATTTAAACTAAAATGTTTTGCATCTCTGGTAAACATAGTAAAAGTGTATACATACTACATAAATAAATATGATATATTCTTCTGCATAGAAAATAAAAAAAAAAAGCTGGAGTG
The DNA here is from genome assembly GCA_963082975.1 of Labia minor. Classification (NCBI taxonomy): domain Eukaryota; kingdom Metazoa; phylum Arthropoda; class Insecta; order Dermaptera; family Spongiphoridae; genus Labia; species Labia minor. The sequence continues at coordinate 89,745,039 of OY720345.1, forward strand.
TCTCCAGTCGACTATCTCGCAATTTGAATTGGATTAAATAACATAATATATTATATTTAAATTAAATTTAATTAATTATAAATTATAAATTAAAATTAATAAATAATATTTATTAAGCCAGCGCATGTTTGGCTCTTTGTTGATGGCACCACGTCACGTGTTAGCCCGTGAGATTTGCAGTGTTAAAAAATTAATTCTTGTACTTTCAGCGATTCAATCAAGCTGAAATTCTATATATAGCAGTTTTATACAATTTTTAATCATGTGAAAAATTATCAAACATATATCTTTATTATTACGGTCACTTTAAAGGAAAAAAATGAAAACGTGGTAGGTAATGACCCTCTTCCGGTTGAGCTACATTTCTCAAAAGTGGATAGAAAACTACGAATTTTGAATAATGCCCATGTACCAAATTTCATGATTCTAGCTCAAACTGTTTTTGCGTAATCTTGTCTACATTCATACACACACACAGACATTTTTTTCAACCTTAGTGAAAATGATTCAGGAACCTTCAAAACGTATTAAAACATCAAAATCTCGACATCGAAAATTTTCGTAATTTCAATACTATATCTGGCGAGATAGTAATAAAACAATTATACCTCAAGTTTCAAAAATTAGAAAAATTTTATTTACAATTTAACATTTGATTATACAGCTTTATCAAAAATTATATTATATATGTGCCCATAATTATGAAAGTGGTCTAAGTCAAGATTTTTTAAAAAAATGAGTCTCTTCAGTTATTTCACACCACAATATTTTAATCTAAATGTAATTTTTACGATATCATCAAAAATGAACGTGCAGATAGTGGTTTTAATTTTAACGTTATACGGAATTCATTTAGTGTTAATTATGAAAGTGGTCGAAGTCAAAAATATAAAAAAATTATATAAACATAACTTGAAAATGGCATCTTAAAAATTACATATTAGAGAAAGTCATGATGTACATTGAATTAGAAAATGCCGAACGAGCTAGAAAATGTTTTGCAGAGAATCACCAGAAAACAGCAAAAGAAAATTCCAGGGAATATTATAGATTCCCATTTGATTTGCAAAAATCACTTCTGTATCTTAAACTGTCTGTTTCGTTAGCTTATTATAAGAGAAATAAGTACGTATACAATTTGGGTTTCCATAGTTTCCATGATGACTACGTCAAAATGTATGTGTATGGGATGAAACTACAGTTTCAAGAAGTGCACATTAAATTACTTCCATCAACACCACCACCAGTAGACCAGTAATAGTGAAAGATAAGTTGACCTGTGGCCAGGTCCGAACCGACCGACTGTTTGAAATAAATTAATTTCCAGCCACAGAAACAATTTCAAATAATTTTAATATATCTATTAATGTAATAAAAAACAGATAGGCATACATAAATAATAAATATAAACATTTTTAATTTTATTTTATTTATAATATATATGCAAGACCAGGCTGTGACGTCATGAATGGCTGGATGACGTCATATAATTTTAAATCAAGAAAAAACTAATAAATATGATTTTTCTCGAGGATAAAACCAATACAAAGTGCATGATTCGTGGTGATATATAAAAAAATCTCCTTTGGTGTGAAAATAACTCTTTCCTTCCTATCGTCGATCGCTAATACTACCACTTCCGGTTTCCGGAGTTGCACCAAAAGTTGAGAAGTCTTGATGTGGAATCGTTCTCAGAGTAGCCGTCACAGCGTTCAGGCCGGCAATTCACAATCAAACACCAGAAAACACGGAACGTGTACGAGAGATGCTAATAAAAGATCGGCGATTGACTCTGCGACTAATATCCGAAGAATTGGGTATTAGCAAAGACATAGTAAGTAGTGTTTTCTGGTGTCCTGCTTGTGGATTGCCGGCCTGAACGTTGTGACTGCTACTCTGAGAACGATTCCACACCAAGAGACTTCTCCAACAGTTTTCAACTTACTACTAAAATTCTAATATCTAATAAACAAAAATAAAAAAGGAAGGGAGGGAAATAGTTATGTAACAAAAACTAAATTATTAAATATCATTAGAAAGACATTATTATGGGAAAAAAAATTAAAATGATATTTTTTATGTAGTTAAAATATTATTTGGATTGTAAAAGTTTTAATATAATATTACTTATATGTAATTTGAAATATTAAAAAATGAATCAATATTGTTTATCAGAAAAAAAAATATTTGACCTTTTTAAAAAAGAATTTAAACATTTTCAATTTGATGATTTTATTTTAATTAAAAAATAAATTAATTATGTAATAATGTTAGTAATTAGATACGTAGGTCATGGTTATATTTTCACTTTTAACCTCTTGTTCAGGTTTTATTTTATTAGTTTGGATAGTGAGAGGGGGGAGGCAATAAACCCACTTCAATGAGTAGAATTTACCTAATGAAAAACACAGTGAAAAGCTATTATTATTATTATTATTATTATTATTGGATTGTATTATATAAAAATAATGTTTTTTAGGGTCATAGAAATGAATAAATAATTTATTTATTACCCAATCAGATTTATTGTAATATATTTATCAATTGAGCAGGATCTAATGATGAGTATTAATGATGAGTATTAATGACCGAATAATTAAAAAACAGCTTTTATTTATATAAAAAAATTTTGTTTCATTTAGGTACTTGAATTGTAAGAAGGATACACTCTCTTGTATGTAAAGATAAAAATCTGGAGTGTCTCCACTCGATTGTCTCGCAAATTTGAATTGGATTAATTAACACATATATTATATTTAAATTTAATTAATTAAATTATAAATTAAGTATAATTAAATTGGATTAATTCATTCATTAATTAAAAAATTGAATTAATATTAATAATTAATATTTGATTGTTATTCAATTAAATTAATTAATTAATATATATTAAATGTAAATTTATAAAACCATTACCTTCATTTTTAAGTGAAAATTTAACAATTTAAAAAATTAATTCGCCTGATTTGCTCTTTGTTGATGACACCACGTCACGTGCTGGCGCGTGATTGGCAGGCAACGTGTTAAAAAAATGTAAATTGTACTTTCAGCGATTCACTCAAGCAGTAATTTTATATAAATAAAACAGTGTTATACAATTTTTAATCATGTGAAAAACTATCAAACCTATATCTTTATTTTTACGGTCACTTTAGAGGAAATATAACAAAAACCCTCTTCTGGTTGAGCTACATTTCTCAAAAGTTGATAGAAAACTACGAATTTTGAATAATCCCCTGTACCAAATTTGATTATTCTAACTCAAACCATTTTTGCGTAATCTGGTCTACATACACACATACACAGATATTTTTCTCAGCATTTAGTGAAAATAACTCAGGGGCCTTTAAAACATAAAAAAATCTCAACATCGAAAATTTTCATGATCGCAATACTATTACTGGAGAGACAAACAAAGTTTTCGTTTATTATTATTTTAAAATTCTACACTTTATATCATAATATTATTTTATAATTTATTATTAAAATTTTAAATACAATAGAAATTTAAATGATAAAAATTATTTTTATTTTATAATTGAATTTGTATTTAATATTAAGTTTATTTAATTTATTAAATCCTTATTATATATTTCTAAATAAAATAGCAACTAAATTTATCTATACATAATATATTTAATGTTTCTGTTTTCTTTGAAGGCGCCATTGGGTGTGTGGGTAGCGAACCCGCCTCACGTACAAAGTCAGAGTTTTTTTCTGTTTTCTTTCATTGCACGGTTTATATCAATATGATACATAGAGAAAGTGTCAATTAAACTTTTTTGTTTTACTGAACAAAATAATTCCAATCACGGATGTTGATAATTTGTATTCATTAATAGAAAATAAAGTTTGTTTGTTTGTTTGTTTTATATTTCAAATGATAAGAAAGAGAATTTTAAAGTGCATTTGTTTTAATTGATATTATTAATTAATAATTTACACAACATATTATATATTTTACTTTTGTAAGTATATACAAATATAATATCAAAGTTATATTTTATTTTATTTTTTTATTGAAAGAATACTTTCTTATTTAGAACTGAAATGAAGGATATGATTATATGTATGAATGTATGTGTATGTGTGTGGGGGAGGGGGAGGGATTAGGAATGAAAAAGAACATGATAATAATACTTTAGGATTCTAAAATAGAAATGAAATCTATAAATAATTTGAAAAAAAAAAAAATTGATGAAAATATAAAATTATTATCAAATAATAAATATTAAAGGTTAATTAATAATAATTTATTAAATAGAAAAAGAGAGCATATTAATGAAGTTTCAAAAGGATTTTTATTTAACCATTTTATGATTTTTGATGATCTTGATAATCATTGGTATATTTGAACATGAACATTTAATATATCCTTGAACGGGGTCGTTGAATTACAAATCAATATCATTCACCAAGAAAAAAAAAACAAATTAAATTGATCCATCTTCAAATAAAAATAAATTTAGGCTTATTCACTTCAAATAAATTTATAAAATTGAAATGTCAATTTTCAAGTGGGAATTTTCATAAAAGTGAGAAATTTTTCAGATTTTTTTTTTATCACTTGTATAATTATCTTATAGTTAGTTAATCTGGTTTGATGAAGAAGAGAGAGATAGAGAAAGGGAGAAAGAGGGGGAGGGGGGGAGAGTGGAATTGAAAAGATCTGGGGAAATGATAATCCCCACGAAACATGCATCAGAGGGAGGGCGATACGAAAGATAAAGTCCCTGGGGCTTTAAATATATTCTAAGGGGATTCCTTTGCGTGTTTTATGCCGGTTCAAATAAAATAAATGGTATCTCCGAAATTTCTAACTTCAAGACTACATAGTGCCCCATTTAAATTACTTAAACGATATTAAATCTTTCATTATTTTGAGGAATCTTTTTATATATGTAAGAGCGCTTCTGATGGCGAAACATTGAACTAAGAAAATATATTAAAATTATGACTTATCTAAGATGCAGGACTTTGATCACCTCCACTATTAAAATAAATTAATTAGAAAAACTATGAAATTGGTTTGCATCGAATAAGGACTTTAAATGCACATTTTTGTATATTATAAAATTAAATTAATAAAATTCTCTGCATTTTAGAGTATAAAAATCGGATTCCTATTTTATACAAAACCTAACCTTAAATAATTATAATAAACACCATTATATATATAATGAAATAAATTTTTTTTTTCAAATATTTATTGTATTTAAACTATTATTATTTTTTTTAAATGAAATAATAAAATTTATTTATTATAATAACCAAGATTAATTTATATTTTTACATTTTAAAATACAAGTAGTAGAAATTGAAATAATACTATGTATTACTTCGGGAGCCCCCTTCTAGGTGTGAAAACCACCGAATGCGGTCTGAGCAGCTAGTATATACTGTGATATATACTTATACTACAAATTAAATATGTGATTAATGATATTTTCAGCTTCTTATGTCTTACCATCTATTAGTCAAAAGACTATCATCACCTCGATCACTGCCCCGTTTTGTTATCTCTGAGCATTTGATTATTTATATTTTAATTTTTTTTTTATTTTAAAATAAAACAGATACTTGAGATTGAATTAAAATTTAAATTTAAAAAACTTAATCTAGTTTATAATCATGCATTTAATGATTAATATTAATAATTTTGATTAATATTCTAAATTTATATAAATTATTTCTATTGAAATGAAAATATTATTCATCTTATTTTATTTAATCTAACAAATTAACAGAAAATTAACAAAAAATCTCTTATTGAACTAAATTGAATCCTAAAAAAATTGTTTATTATTTAATTTTTTTTTTCTATAAGAAATAATTCTCTAATATTTATGTACAATATTTTGTGATACATTTTATCTTTATCATATCAACTTTATTATTCTTACTCGATTTTGAATAAGTTCCAAAATAAAACAAATTTCTCCCCTTTTCCTCCCCATATTCTCCCATATTACATATAATTAATTACTTTTAAAGGAATAGGATAACTATAATCAGGGCCGTTTTAAGGAATTCGGCGCCCATGGGCTACTAAAAATAATGCGCCCGTCTTCCTAAGAAAATACTATATCGCAAATAAAAAATTGCCGCCTCAAAAGGCTTGCGCCCTGGGGCTATAACCCATTTAGCCCTGTGGTTAGGGCGGCACTGACTTTAATAAAGGTTAGATATATAGAACTTTTAGAACAAAGAACTGCACGTTAAATATAGATGAATTATGAATAACATTTTCAAATTGGTCAAAAAAATGTAGTTATACTACATTAAATTCAATAGATAAGGAGGAAGATCAATCAATAATTAAACTTACAAGAGGCAAATATATATATATATTAATCAACATAGACATTATATGTATTACCTAATCAATTGTAAATTTCAAATTTTAAAAAAATATATATATATATATAGACTATATATACATTTTTTAACTTTTTTAATAAATATTTTTAATTTTTATAATAAAATAATAATAATAAGTCATCTTCTAAAAAAAGACATTGTCCCTGCCTGCTTGGAGATTAGAAAATAAAATCAATGAATTTAAAAAAAAACAACAGAAGGTATTGATGAGTATTTAAAAATCCATCAGCCCATATAAATTAAAGAAAAAGATATTAACTATTACCAAGGCTACAGGAATAAAAATCATTACGATGTAAACATCAACTTACACTCGATGTCATAATACTAAAACGTGCCCAGTATAAAAAACAAAATTTAAACAAGATATATAGACTACCAAAAGCAGTTGACTCTGTGTTACATGATTGGCTGATGAGGGTTCTTATTTATGGATGGTTTGAAATTGTATACTAACAACCTTAATAATTTCCAAACTTTGATATGCACTGTTAAGAGCTTTAATGATAACATAAACATGTTCTTCAGATTAAATAAATGCTCAATGGTAACAATTATTTTGACGGTTGTATTAGATGGGTGTGAGGTATGGTCTAAGACCCTAAGAGATATGAGAGTAGATTTAGTTTATTTGAGAATAGAATTTTTCGTAGCATTTGTGGGTCTGGTGGAGTGGTGGAGAATGCATAACGAGAAATTGCATGACATAATTAGGGTTATAAAATTGAGAAGGTTTCCATGGGCAGGGCATATGACTGACTAGAATGGGAGAGAAAAGAATGGCGAAAAATATATTGTTGGGGAGATCGATTGGAAGACCAAGAACGCGGTGGATGGACAATGTAGGAAGGGACGTGAGAGAGATGGGGACGGGTAGGGGTTGGATGGTTGTAACTCAGGATAGGGACACTTGGAGAAATTAATGTGGTTGTGGCTGCCAAGAACTTTCGAGTTCCGTGGAGCCACAGAGAGAGAGAGATAGATAGATAAATCAATGGTAAGGTAAAATCTGCACATCGGGGGGGGGGGGAGGATGAATTTGATAATTATTCGGTTCTATCTCAGAACAACAAAATTCATCATACCCTGATAAAACACCAGAGAGCTAACTAATGAATACATAAAAAACGGCTTGAATGAAACTTACTGTTCAAAATTTCATAACAGGTATACAATCACTATCATATTTTTTTGTGTTGATTAAATAGTTTTGTTGGCTTAGATAGAACAACTAGAAGACTTCAAACCAAATTCCGATGCCTACATAAAAACTCATCTGTGATACAATTGTATTTATTACGAAAAGATGATTGACTGCGAATTATATCAATATATTTAACCTCAGCAAAATACAGGAAATTTAAACAAGAAATCGACTACTAGCATGTAACTATAAATAGAACTAGAACTATATGCAGGAAAGATGATGAATATTCCTCCATTGAACTTAAAACAAGAATACCATGAGATTCTTCTAAAAACATTGGATCCTTAGAAGAGACAAAGTGTTATTCATGGAAAATTTCTAAAACATTTAGAAATCGGGGACTGCTTATCGTGGGTGATATATTCAGATAGCAATTACTCTAGACCAACAACTTGAAATGAAATATGGGCTACTCGATATTCACAAACCATCTTACTACAAATTTTAACCTGGATCAATTCTTGACCAGTTTTGACTTGCAGTCAACTATCGACTACAACAGACCGAACACCCTCTTAAAGGACAAAAAAAAAAATAATCTGGCACTATAATAGACATTTCTATTTCTTTGACTAAAGCAGAGGGAGAAAAAATAAACAAATACGAATCAAGAATTATCATGACAGATTAAAGAAGTCTGCAAATTAAAAAGAGCAAGAATCTACTCAATCGTTATCTCCTCATCAAACATCAAAGGATAAATCGAGAAACTCACCTCAAAGATTGCACAGAAATCAATTATTCTGCAAGCATACCACTTGTTAGTGGGAAAGTTTCTCGATGGAAAGCTTAAGAAGTACTTGAGAGACACAAAGTGAATTCCTTTTGCTCACCACCCGAGTCTAATCCGTATAAAAGATCAAAAGATTAGATTAGAAAAGTTTACTGGTACTTTGTGATGAGTAAGTGCAAAAACTCGAATAATACAATTAATAATTAAAAATTTTGGTTTATATTTACTTATCCACAATCTTTTTTTAATTTACCTATTATACAAATGTATTTATTATTATAATATACATATTTATATATTTATATGAAATTTTATTATAAGTATATATAAATCTAATAGTTATAGATACTTAGGTAGGATATTTTCGAAACTTATTATAATAACTAATTATTTTATGAAAAACAAATATTTAATATTTACAAATAGATACAAAAGAAAGGTATTAAATTTTATCTCCTCTTTCTTATTGCAATTTCATGTTTAATGAATCCCCAAGCGTCTCTCAATGTAACTAGGAATTAATTATTATTAATATTATTATTACTACTACATGATTTAAAACGTCTAAAGCCCTATTGCAAGGGGAATGTTTAAAAGCCCTTGAAATCACATTTTCATTTTAACTATAAATATGAAACAAATTATTCATAACACGCTCCGGTATTACGATGATTATTTATTTAGATTAAGAAAGAATGAATAATGAGTGAATGAATGATTCCTGTACAGATTTACAGGCAAACTCAGTATAATAATTAATTAAAGATTAAATTGTTACTATTTTCTAAATTTATTTATTGAAACAAATATAAATAAATCTTAAATGAATTTAGAATTAAATTTAATATACGTTTTATTATTATTATTATTATTTACCTACTAATATAAATATATATATAGTAACTGGTTCACACCGCTCGGTACTTTAAAAAATTATTCCTAATGAACTATGAATATTTAAGATTAAGATTATTATTTAAAATAAATAAACGACAAAATATATGAAACAATTTCAAGAACATAAATTTAAAAAAAAAATAGTCATAAAAAATACAGCCCTTGAGCGTACATATTAATGCACTGAAATACACAATAGTATGGCCTGTGGATATAACAATAAATATATCCTAATTTTATTACAAAATATTATTAAAAAAATATTTCTAATTTTATTTAATTTATAATATTTTGTAAGGAAGCGCGTAGTTGCTGACATCATCTAAATTTACTATTTTAAATTAAGAAAAAACTAACAAAGATGATTTTTCCCGAGGCTAAAACCAATACAGATCAATTTTTCTTTATAAAAATTATCTATGGTGTCAATTTCAAAAAAATCCTTAGAGCAGTTTAATATCTCAAAAATACAAATAAATGGTGTGTGCAAATAAATATATAAGTATACAATTTTTTCTAGTATAATAAGATAAAAGATATGTAAGAGCATTCCTGTGCCACGTAAAGGTGTAACGATCAAGTTTTTTAATTTTTAAATTTTTCTTTTTTTTTCTTGATTATTTATAGTAAGAAAAATTAAAAGTTTGTTTATCGTTACCAGAGACTTGATCCTTATACCTCTAGGTAGCACAGGAGTACTCTTACATATATACATACTAGCTGCTCAGAGCTCCTTCGTCGCTCTTCACATCTAGACGGGGGCTCCGCCCCCTGTACCCCCGAGTGGTACATAGTATTTGGTTGAAAGTAGTAAAAGGTTTTCATCCATTTTGTTTCAATCAATGTATAACATAAAACATTCATTTCTTATTGTGTGATTATTTAAAATATATTTTAATTTAATCAGTAAATTAATTATATATATTTTTATTGAATATGTTATAACTATCTACTCGAAAGTTCTTGGCAGCTACAACCACATTTCTCCAAGTGTCCTTATCCTGAGCCTCTGTTCCATTTTTCTTACGTCATTCCCTGGTGTCCTCATCTTTGGCCCATAAATGCTGGGAAGAATCCTATTCTCAAATACTCTGAATCCACTCTCATCTCCTAAGATCATAGACCATGTCTCACACTCATATAATACAACAAACAAAATAATTGTTTTATATATTTTAATTTTCATTCCCTTTTATAATAATTTTGATGAGATAAGCCTCTTTACTGCATGATAACAGGCGTTTCCCGATTGCAACTTCGATTTAAATTCTTCTTAAATATTATTATCCTTCGTGATTACATTCAAATTTTCTACATATTCAAATTCTACATTTTGTATGTTAATACTGCTCCTGTTTGTTTCTAAATATATTTATTTATCATTATTAATTTCAAACCTCATCTCTTTTCCTACCTCGATTAATTTTTCCTCGCTATCTGTAATTGCAATTGCCGAATCTCCTATTATATTTAAGTCGTCTGGGTCACCTAATATTTTACAATTATTTCCGCATCTTACTCTTTCTTTACTACCTTCAAGATAAATTTTAAGATCAAAATTTGAAAAAGTTTATCCAGATCTACTGAGTCATGCGTAGGTTTTACTAAAGTCTACAAATAATTAGTGAACAGAGATATTGAATTCGCGGTTTTTTTAATATCTGTCATAATGAAAATATCTTAATTAATATCTTAATTAATTAATTAATTGGCATGAACCCGCAATGATATCGTCTAATATTTCCTCCGCCTATAGTTTATAAGTATTGTATATGTTATAATAGAGTATAATATTTATTGATCATTTCATTTCGATATTTTAATTTCATTGTTTGATTTTCATTGAATATTTTTAATTATAATAAAATTAGAGAAAATACAAAGTTAGAGACTTGAGACAATTTATAAAAATTAACGGTATAAAAGTATTGATAAAACTAAAGATAAATTAACAATATATACATTCATTAATAGTATTAATTTAAATTAATGGATTTATTTGATTTTTTATTATTAAGTTCATTTATTAATTTTTTTAGATCATAGTTAATTCCCTCCCTTAAAATAAAAGAAGTACCTATTCAAATATGGAAAGAATAAATACAAAATAATTTAAGTTAAATATGATTTAAATATTTTATTATATTAATTAAAATGAGAACTTTTAGAATAAATTATTTAATTGAAATGATATTTGAATATTAGAATTTAAAATAAAAAGTTAAATATTATAATAATTCTTTGATTGGGAATCCCTAGAGTTATATACATTGTGTAAAATGAGTCCGCCAGTCAGTGGGCCACGCCTGGCTCTTGAATGAACACGGAGAACTATATATAAACTTTAAATCTCTCTCTCTCCCGCTCACACACACTCTCACCTCTCTCCTCATCCCCTCCACCTCTCATTTCTTAGTTATTTCAATTTCCACAAATTGTCTAATTTTTAAAATATTCACTAATTTACTTTCTATTTTTATTCTTTAATCCTTAAATAATATATTTTCTATTTTATGTTAAAATGTAAATAACTTACATTTTAACATATTACACTATGACAGCAAAAAAGTAAACGAATTACATACATACATACATACAAACAGTCTCCTTTATATATATAGATAATAGAAGTACTATTTTTTTAAACGTGTGTACTTTATTTTATCGATAGAAATATTTTATATAAATTAATTAATATTGGCACATAGATCATATTTTATTTATTATATTGTTATAAATTTTAACGTTATTATAATTTAAAACAAAATTTTTTTTATTTTTATTAAATTTAAAATTTAAATTATATATTATTTTACATGTATCTCTTTAAAATGTCTAATTATTATCAAGATATTGATAAATAAAATTCTAAATTGAATAATGAATACAAAAATGTTTCGAACAAAATAATTTATTAATAATTATAAAATATATAAGAGCGGGTTGCCAATAACAACAAAAGTCAAAGAGGTGATTTTTCAGATGGGACAACTTAATGATTTTTTTTACTTTCTATTTTATTTCTGCTCCCCGCCACATGTATATATTATAATTTAATTATTTTTAATTCTTAATAAAAATTTCAATAATATCTAAATAACTTTGTATTAAATTCACAAATTTGTTCAAATTTGTAAAATAATTTGTTTTTTATAATTATAATTTTATTGAAAAGTGGATTATACTGGCACATACCTAGATTCAAGCGAATACATAAATATTAATGAATCAAGTTCAGATCAACTTTCAAAATTAAATATTTAAAAAAAAAATTAATTATTTGTTAATGTACCTCACATAAACGAATTGAATTTTATTTTGCATAGTTACAGTTTGAAATTAACATATTTTAAGAATTCTAAAAAAAAAAAAATTGAATAAAATCGATAAGAGTGGTAATATAAAATATACTGCTGGTATAGAGGGAAAGAAATGAGGAAAAAAGGGCCAAAGGGTTTAACATGAGGGTGGCAAACAGCACGATGGGGGAAGGGAAGGGGGAGTGAAGTCAGATCAGGACAAACCCGGCTCTCTACAAGTAAGAACAAGAAGTTTTCGGCCTTAAGTCACGAAAGCCAAGCAGGCTCCTTTTATTGAACCGGCTTGCAAATTCATTCACTTTCAGGACACGCATATTTAAAAAATTACCAAACATTTACTTTTAAAAAATTCTCTTAACAACAACTCTAATCCAATTTCAACAAATAAAAAATATAACTAATGAGATGAATGAAAGTTGTTTGTATGTATCAACGTGCATCTTTGTGAAGGGTGAAAGTATCATTTTAATTTTGTTGGATTTGTATTTGTTCAAGTGCTTACATTGATCTGTGAAACATGCTTCAACAGTGACAAAACAGAAAATTGATTTAACCGTTTAATAAACTACTGTACTGTAAGTTTCAACAGCTTTAGTTTGTGTTTGACAGGGACAGTGACAGCCGACAACCCACAACCGGGTGAATTTTAACAAAAGTGAACAAGATTGAATTTCGTGTATCCAAAACCAAGACAAAGTATGATAAATAAATAAATACCATAAGGACGATGCAATTTTAATTCTTTAAGAAGAGTTTTTTATTGAGTTCCATTGTAATTGTACCAAACGATTGTCTAAAAGAGATTGTTACACTAAAAATTGTCGCCAAAATCCATGGACGATCGGAGAATGACGCTGTAGTCATTTCAACTGAGCTGAGACATTACATTTTATTACATGAATATTTAGGTATGAAAAAGTTTATCCTTGCGATGGATGTCGTGATTACTCACACACTTGATCATAAACCATAAATTGAACATAATACGAACTGCTACCCCATGCAACAACATATTCACTAGTTTTACTCCCCTTTGACTATTTTCTGTTTCCAAACCTCTGACAAAATTTGTTTGGTCACTGAAACAAACGGTTATTTTGAAGATTTTTAGAAAACCTCGTATTATTTTGGAAAAAATAAAAAACTTTGAAAAACAATGAATTATGTTAAGTTAAGAAATAAAACAATGTTGAATGTTGAAAAATAAAGCAAAAAAAAAAAATTTAAAAACATCGTTTTTCTTGGTCAGGCCGGAAATTTTTCACCCCACCCTCGTACTTGTTTCTAAAAGATGGGAGAGAATAAAATTGGTATTATTCACTTTTTACTTTTTAAAATTGTACTTAGTTTAATTTGAAATGGAATTCACATTTCAAGAAATCGCAGGTATATTTTAGGAATTTTTAATCTAAACATATTTCCTTTCATTATTGCAACTATCAAAATGTTTAGTTGAATTCCAACTTTATAGGTCGAGATTTAAAATTTTTCAGTTTCACAAATAAATCGTCTCCTTTAAAATGTTCCTTGGTTGAAGGTTAAATTAGTGTTCAGAGGATCCTTTAAATATGTATGAGTGCTTGGGGTGGGGAATGGGGGGGGGGGGCAGAGCGATTTCGATTCTTGGGAGGTCCTGGCATCAATCCAACCTGACCTTGGCGTCTATCAAATAAACTTTCTTGGAGACATCTTAAACGGAAAATGAATTTGGAAAGAAGGGGAATCCCCATTTACTATGATGATCCTTCCATCGAGGAATAATTGCATGCGAAAATCACCTCGTTGAAATACTTGATCAAAAAAAAACAACAACCTATTTTCAGATTGGTTTACATTTGCTTTACAAACCTTTTACTTATTCTTTTGAAGTTCACTTAAGCAAAACCAACAAAAAAAGGATATCGTAAAATTTAAAATAGCCTTTTATTTATTTGATCAAAGGTCGCATTTTAAATTATTTACTAATATATATACTCTCACTTGGGTTAATAATGAATAAATAAATAAGATCCATTGAAATAAATTGAAGTATAAATAGTCTACACTTTTCATAAATTATAAGAAGAAATGATGGGTTGGTAGTCATTCACACATGAAGAAGAGAAGAGAAGAGGTGGTGTGAAAGAGAGAAGATTTTAATATTTTTAATAATGATATTTTATTAGAATATATAAAATAAATAGGCAATTGAAATAAATTCTATGATAATTTCGTTAATTTTTTAAAATTAAGATAATATTTATTATAAACTTTACACAATTAAAAAAAAAACTAATTGAAAGAATAAAAATAATTAGCTGGAGTGACTCCACTCGACTATCTCGCCAATTTGAATTGGATTAAATAACATAATATATTATATTTAAATTAAATTTAATTAATTATAAATTATAAATTAAAATTAATAAATAATATTTATTAAATCAGCGCATGATTGGATCTTTGTTGATGGTACCACGTTACGTGTTGGCGCGTGAGATTGGCAATGTTAAATAAGTTGACCTGTGGCCAGGTCCGAACCGACCGACGGTTTGAAATAAATTAATTTCCAGCTACAGAAACAATTTCAAATAATTTTCATATATCTATTAATGTAATAAAAAACAGATATGGATACATAAATAATAAATATAAACATTTTTAATTTTATTTTATTTATAATATATATGCAAGACCAGGGTGTGACGTCATGCATGGCTGGATGACGTCATATAATTTTAAATCAAGAAAAAACTAATAAATATGATTTTTCTCGAGGATAAAACCAATACAAAATGCATGATTCGTGGTGATATATAAAAAAATCTCCTTTGGTGTGAAAATAACCCTTTCCTTCCTATCGTCGATCGCTAATACTACCACTTCCGGTTTCCGGAATTGCACCAAAAGTTGATCAATTCATCCCACTGATGCATTAAGTAAATATACCAAATTTCATCAAAATCGGTTGAGCCGTTCAGGCTGTACACATCTATACGGACGGACAGACGGACGGACAGACGGACAGACATCATGCTAAAAATACTTTTTTCTGTTTAGAAAATGCATGATTCGTGGAGATATGTAAAAATCTCCACATGTGAAATTTGGCGTGAAAACAATACCTCCCTTACTATCGTCGGTCGGTAAAAATTAATTCCGATACTTTCAGCGATTCAATCAAGCTGAAATTCTATATATAGCAGTTTTATACAATTTTTAATCATATGAAAAATTATCAAACATATATCTTTATTTTTACGGTCACTTTAGAAGAAAAAAAATCAAAAAGTTGATAAAAAAATAAGAATTTTGAATAATGCCCATATACCAAATTTCATGATTCTATGTCAAACCGATTTTGAGTAATCTTGTCTAAACACACACACAGACATTTTTCTCAACCTTAGTGAAAATGATTCAGGAACCTTCAAAACGTATAAAAACATCAAAATCTCAACGTGATCGCAATACGATCTCTGTCGAAATAATAAAAAAGATTAAAATACTAACAGAGAGAGAGAAATACATACTATTCTGTCTAATATTATAATATTAAATATAATAATAATTGATATATAGAGTGCAAAAGAATCCCCTTGTAGGATGAAATAAAAGTGTCCCATGTTCCAAGAGAGACAATGAATATCCACAGTTGATTGTCCCGTCTCATTTCAAGATTTCTTGAGTGTTGGTATATACAATGACGGAAAAAAAGAAAACACCAGTCTAACTAGCTAAACAGCACTAATTTGATGTGTGAATCAAAATTAAAGAAAATCATTTTTAATACCAACTGTCAATCATTTAAATTAAATTGATATTAAAAATTAATTTCTTTAATTTCGAGCTATGTAGTTAGATAGACTTGTTGTCGTCTCTTATTTCCGTCACTACACATACCGTGTGTTACATCACAGTCACATGAAAACGAGTATTATAGATAACTATCCATTACAAAAATAAAACATTGACATGTCCTTACTGATAATAATGAGGTTCAAACTGTCGATGAAAATTGGTTTATACAATATAGTATAGTATACATATACATATATCAGTGATTCCCAAACTGTGAGTCGCGAACAAATTTTCTAATACTTGAAATTTTTGGTAAGATGATTTTGTGGGCAAACTTTTGAACATTTTCGATTATTTTAAAAGATATTTACTTTTGTAGGAATTATTAAATTAAAATTTGATATGTGTCAAATCATTGTTATTTATAGATCCAATTCTTTTTAATATCTCGCCAGAGATAGTATTGCGATCACGAAAATTTTCGATGTTGAGATTTTGATGTTTTTATACGTTTTGAAGGTTCCTGAATCATTTTCACTAAGGTTGAAAAAAAATGTCTGTGTGTGTGTATGTGTGTATGTAGACAAGATTACTCAAAAACGGTTTGAGCTAGAATCGTAAAATTGCCATCAATAACTGGTTTAATAAATATTATTTATTAATTTTAATTTATAATTTATAATTAATTAAATTTAATTTATATATAATATAAATGTTAATTAATCCAATTCAAGCGAGATAGTCGATTGGAGACACTCCAGCTAATTTTCAATATGGTTTAAAAAAAAAGTCAGATGATTTTGCGATGCTCTGAAACATTTCCGATGGAGGGAAGAAAAGTTTTCCAATTTTTCAAGTGAGTAAAAATTTATATAAAAATCGGATGTATTAAGGGACCCTCGGAAAAAATCCGATTATTTAGGGAGCCGCAAACCAGAAAAGTTTGGTAACCTCTGGTATATATCGTCTATATTTTATAGGTATTAAAATATAGAATTGTAAAAAAAAATACGAAGATTATTTATTATTTTTAATATTATTATATTAAACCAATCATTTGAATATAAATTATTTTTTATTTTATTATATATTATAAATTATATTTATTTATATTATATTGTATTAGTAAAAACTGTTTACTGAATTATTTATAAATTATTTACTTTACTTTAAAAGTTTCATTTATGTAAAAAATAATTATAATTTATTTTAAAATAACAAGTGAATAAATTACTGGTTGAGAAAGGCCATGGCGTTTACATTTTTCCGTCATTGTACCTACTTATATACAAATGAAAGAAAAAACAAATACAACTTCTAAGATAAAATAAAACTAGTAAAATAGAGGATAAAATACCAGGTGTGTCTAAAAAGTTCGGTGAATGGTATGATAAAAACATTAAAAAGAGAATGTTAATTGTAAATACCTTTATTGTCCTTTACTCTCCACTAGCCACAACACAACACTTCTGACAAGGTTCGTATAACGCTTGAAAACTGTTGGAGAAGTCTAGATGTGGAATCATTCTCAGAGTAGCCGTCACAACGTTCAGGCCGGTAATCCACAAGCAGGAGACCAAAAAACACTGAACGTGTACGAGAGATGCTAATAAAAGAGCGGCGATTGACTCTGCGACTAATATCCGAAGAATTGGGTATTACAATAAGTAGTGTTTTCTGGTGTCCTGCTTGTAGATTGCCGGCCTGAACGTTGTGACTGCTACTCTGAGAACGATTCCACATCAAGACTTCTCCAACAGTTTTCAAGCGTCAAAAGTGTGATGTGGCTAGTGGAGAGTATTTTAAGGACACTAAAGGTATTTACAATTAACATTCTCTTTTTAATGTTTTTATCATACCATTCATTCACCGAACATTTTGAGACACACCTCGTATAATAATCACTTTAGTTAGTTTATTACTATTATCAAATAAGTATGTATAAGTATTTTTTCATTATTAATTTAACATTTGATTTATTTCTAATTTTTAAAAATAACTTTTGAGATTATTTTTCATTAATGCAAATCTTAAGAAATTTATAAAAGGAAAATTTATATTATATTTAAATAAAAATATATTTATTTATTCTAAAAAAAACGTATATGATGAAGTGAATATTTTGATTGGTCTCAAGAAAAGAGATTTTGGGGTTTTTTTTTTTTTACTCTGAAGGGTGAATATAAATTTAACCTCCCCGACCGACAGTCATGAATATAAATCAGAATATTCCCTTAGGGATTTTGTTTTGTCATCTGGGATTTGTTCGGTGGACCTCTTCATTCCGTTTAATCGACCCCAAATCCTTCTTCCATAAGCCGAAACTTGTTTAGATAAATATCAACATCAAAATCACTCTATCATTAAATAAAACCCTTACTAGATTAAATAAATCCTTGACCAATATAAAAATTAATATTCAAGTAAATTATTAACTATTAAGAATTTAAATATTAATAGTAGCCTCAAAAAGGAAAAAACAAAATGAAATTAATTATTCATTATTTTATAGCAACTAAGCATCAAATTAATTTAAAATTGGAGCAGATTTATTTATTTATTTGTTTGTTTGTTTAAATGTTTGTTTATATTTCATGAAAAGTTGGTATTGATACATAATTATCTCTTCCTCTCTTTTAAATATATTATTTATTTATTTACCAACAGAATAAATAGAAAACAAAATGTAATATATAGATGAAAAGATATTGTTATTTTGTTTTATTTATTTATTTAGGTATTTTTTTTTTTAAATAAAATAATTATATATTTATAAAGGCCTTGGACTGACCTTTTTAGGGAGTTCTTCATGAGGGAAAGAAGGGGCGCCTAAATATCGAAAATCTGAAAAATAAAAAAAAATTTAATTTTATCGATCCGGTCGATTTCAAAAATATTACATAAACAACCGGATATTTATCTACAATTAACAATATATATATAATTCAGTAGAACCCCACTTTACATATTCAATTCATTTCAGAAGTCAGTTCGTATGTCGAATTGTTCGTAAGTTGAAATCATATTTTTTTATTTATATATGATATAATGCAAATAAGATTAATCTGTTTTCAGTTTCACAATGGTCATTGAAATCAATGAAAAAATTAAAAAACAGTACTTTACATGAAATACAAATACACATGAAAATTTAACTGATCACTATGAACACTTATTTGAGCCAAAATTGGGGCATAATTGTAATCTAAAAAGGAGGAGAATGTGGAGGTTGTGTTACTGTTTAAATAAATGTAAGTTCAAGTATTTTCTCTCTTTCTGATAGTTGCTGGAGTTTGTTAGTGAGTTTGTATAAGTGAAGACGTTGGAATCACGAGGAAGAATTTTATTTAAACTTGACTTGTAGGTATATATCAAGAAGTACTTAAAATAAGACGATTTTAAGTTAAGTTCCATTGTGTATGCGTGTGTGTGTGTGTGTGTAAATATATTTACTATAATCACATATCTTCTCTCAAATGAATATAATTAAATTTTAAAATTTATTTATTTATAAAAAAAATTAATTTCATAGTTTTTATTAAAATTCGATGATTTCTTTATTTTAAAAGATATTTACTTTTGTAGGAATTATTAAATTAAAATTTGATATGTCAAATCATTGTTATTTATAGATCCAATTCTTTTTAACACGTTGACGGACACTTGCGTCTATAGCCGTCAAAGCGAAATTCACAATGTGACATGACGGTTATAGCCGTCCAAAAGGAAACGGTCATTTTTAGACACTGCGATTATAGCACCACAAATTTGCATTTACCGGCATGAAAGTATAAACCTAGTGGCACATTTTTGAAAAAAACTTTTTAAAAATTTTTTTGGATATGTATGCACGTGATTGTTAAAGTAACGCGATCTCTTGAATTTATATAATAGTTGTTATTGATACATTTAACAATATTTATTGTTTATACTGGTAAGTATTTGTTTATTATTGATTTTACAATGTAATGAGAAAATAAAAAAATGAAAATTTTGCATTTTTTGATATATTAGTGATAAAAAGTAATCAGTATAACCTTTACTGTTTATTTTTTTTTTTTTTTATAATTTTACATTTGAAATATAAATAAATAATAATAATGTTAATAATAAATATATATATAATATACAATAATTAATAATATAAAATAAAATTTAAATGTTTATTCAATATTTAAAGAAAATGGCCAGTTGGGAAGGAGAAGCTAGGCTGTGCTGAGGCTTTTTGAGGAAATGGATAGTGGGTCAAGCAGCAGTGCATCTGAATCTGATGCTGACAGTGCTGAATATGATAGTTCGAGTTGTGAAGATAATGAATCAACTACAGATGATGAATATGAAGAACTAGAAGCACCAGAAAATGATTAAACATGGCATACCAATACAATACCTATAAGAAACTTTTCTTTTGATGCAGATGCCGTTGGGATTCTTTTGGATATAGACGAAAATGTTTCTCCAATTCAGGTTTTTGATAAAATATGGGATGATCAGGTAAAGGAAATGATTATCAAATCTACAAATGATTACGGCATAAAACTTTGCAATCAAACACGGCCACATACAAGGCATAGTAGGAAGGCAAATTTCAAAAATACTGATACGATTGAAATGAGAAAGTTTTTAGGTTTGTGTTTGCTTCAGTCCCAGCTAAAATTCTCCAGCATTAGAAACATCGTATTGCTGCAAGAATTGCATGTCAAAACCTGCACTGTGTCCTGCACCATGCTTTGAAACATGGCATATCGAAACTAATGTATAATAATTATAAAATTATAATAATTTTTTTTTGTCATTTATTTATTTTTGTTTGATTATGAACTAACATTTCGTGTAAAACCCCAAAAAATACTTTGTTGAAGACAAAAAAATGTTTATTTGAGTCATTAAACCTATCATTTACGTTTTTAAATGTTTGCTGCTATAGCCGACATCGTCCCATTACTTAGTGTCGAGAGTCTGCTGGCGCCATGACGGTTATAGACGCAACCTAATTAAGAGTACTAAATTAATAAAAATTAAGTTTATTTAAGCAGAAACAGTAAAACTATACTTCTACTATTCTAAAAATTGAAAAATCATATAGTGTCAATTTTTGAACTTCACTTGTTCCTACTGTCCCTCAAGGTTCCTGAATCATTTTCACTAAGGTTGAGAAAAATATCTGACTGTGTGTTTTTGTGTGTGTGTGTATGTATGTAGACAAGATTACGCAAAAACGGTTTGAGCTAGAATGATGAAATTTGGTACATGGGCATTATTCAAAATTCATAGCTTTCTATCAACTTTGGAGAAATGTAGCTCAACCACTAGAGGGTCATTACCTACAACGTTTTGATTTTTTTTCTTCTAAAGTGACCGTAAAAATAAAGTTATATGTATGATAGTTTTTCAAATGATAGAAAATTGTATAAAACTGCTATATATAGAATTTCAGCTTGATTGAATAGCTGAAAGTACCAGAATTAATTTTTTATCACTGCAAATCTCACGCGCCAACACGTGACGTGGTGCCATCAACAAAGACCCAAACATGTGCTGGTTTAATAAATATTATTTATTAATTTTAATTTATAATTTAATTAATTAAATTTAATTTAAATTAATATATGTAATTTAATCCAATTCAAATTTTCGAGATAGTCGAGTGGAGACACTCCAGATTTTTTTTTAAGTTAACTTTACAAATTTTGGTTATGTTATTTGATTAAGGTTATATGAACAAATTTATGGACTAGAATTATATTATTATATATGTATCTATTCTTTTCTCTCCCATTCTAGCCACGTGCCCTGCCCATCTCTTGAATTTTATAACCTTAACTATATCTGGAGATGCATAGAGGTAATGCAATTCCTCGTTATGCAGTCCCCGGTGACCTCATCTTTTTTAGGCCATAAATGCTCTCGTCTCCTAAGGTCATAGACCATGCCTCACACCCGTATAATACAACCGGCAAAATAATTGTTTTATATATTCTAATTTTGATTCCCTTTGATAATAATTTTGACGTGATAAGTACATTAAGTTCCTTTACTGCATGATAACAGGCGTTAACAACCTTGATTTAAATTCTTCTCAAATATTATTATCTTTCGTGATAACAGAACCTAAATAATATTTAAATTTATCTACATTATCAAATTCTATATATATCTATATTATTATTTAACAAAATTAAGTTAAATTAATTAAATTAAGGTTTCGGTAAAAGTTTTTATTATTATTTAAAATTATTTTCGGGTTATTTTCACGTTTAATTGTGAGATTTGAGTCGCGACGTGTGTCGAGACTCACAATTAAACGTCAAAATAACCCAGAAATAATTTTAAATAATTTGTTTTTAATTAAACTAACTAAAAATATTTTATATTCATTTGTTATTAATCAAATATAATATTATTATAATTATATACGATTATTTACAATTGAAAATTAATTTTTATAATAAAAAAAAAAAAAAATTCAAAATTAAAAGTAAGTAAATACTTACATAATATGATGAATGAAAGCAAAAATTATAAAATCTACTACTATCTACTAATTTAAGTTGAATTACAATTTACTCGTTTAATGTATTATTATACTAACATTTTGTAGTTTTCTTTTTTTTTTCTTTAATCTTAATTACCCTAAAAACGAAATGAAAGGGCGAGACAATCTCCCCTACCCCCATCCTTATGTTCGCCCCCTTTTGTTTTTCAACTTAATTTTGAGAGTAGGTTGCTATGTTGCCTACGTCTACGTTCTGCCGTTACTCAACCGTAACCAGATAATTCACTCTATAAAATAGAAGAGTCCAGAATAGTTTGGCTGCTTTTGTTCTACTCCAATGTGAAAGAGATAGAAAAAATAGCGGATGCACACATACACATGAAAATTTATTTTCTATTGCGAGGGTGGATCGATTCCCGAGACTCCAAGGGGCGGGTAGCCTGCTTGCCGTATGCAGTCACGCATTAATTCCCTAAACAATGTTAAATTTAGCACAAATTCGACCATATATATATATATATATATATATATAATAAATATATTCTAAATAATTAATTATCATTGAAATTATATAAATTTATATATTTATTAGTAAATTTTAATATTTTTTTACTTTGTAAAATTTCATAAATCCATTAAAAAAAAAAGAATATAGTAGCATCAATATTAATAATTCCTATATAAAGAAAAAAATTTCTTTATTATTAAGATTATTGATGAGGTTGGTTAGTGGGAGGATGAACTTTTGTAAATATATTATAATATAAAAATCAGATTTGAATTAGAATTAGGAAAGTGTATATATTGGATGGAGACGGTTATAAATAAAATATGTATCATAGTCGTTACATAATTACCAGCCAAAAAATAGTTAAACTAATTTAGTTTTAAAAGTTTTTTAATTTAATAATAAATTTGTTGAACTTTAATAGAAATTCTATTAACAAAAAACAAAAAATTAAAAAACATTTCTTATTTGCTTATCGAAATTTAAAAAAAGTTGACCTGTGGCCAGGTCCGAACCGACCGAAGATTTGAAGTAAATTAATTTCCAGCTACAGAAACAATTTCAAATAATTTTAATATATCTATTAATGTAATTAAAAACATATAGGCATATAACATAAATAATAAATATAAACATTTTTAATTTTATTTTATTTATAATCTAGATGTAAGACCATGCTGTGACGTCATGAATGGATGGATGACGTCATATAATCTTAAATTAAGAAAAAACTAAAAAGATGATTTTTCTCGAGGATAAAACCAATACAAAGTGCATGATTCGTGGTGATATGTAAAAAATCTCATGTGAAATTTGGTGTAAAAATAACCCTTCCCTTCCTATCGTCGATCGCTAATACTATCACTTCCGGTTTCCAGATTTGCACCAAAAGTTGATCAATTCATCATACTGATGCATTAAGTAAATATACCAAATTTCATCAAAATCCGTTGAGCCGTTCAAACTGTACACATCTATACGGACGATCGGACAGAAGGACAGAGGGACGGACAGATGTGAAATACTTTTTTCTGTTAATAAAATGCATGATTCGTGGAGATATGTAAAAATCTCCACATGTGAAATTTGGTGCGAAAACAATACCTCCCTTACTATCGTCGGTCGGTAAAAATGAAATAAAAAAAATCATAACATATCACTTATATTTTATTTAATTTAAAATCCCAAAAATAAATTCATTCAATTTTATACTCTAAAATACAAATACTTTTTGAATTCAACATCAATTGAACAACTGATGATGATAAAGAATATTTTGCATAGCAATAAAATGAATCTTATTCATATGATTAAATAATTATTTTTATTAAAATTATTATTATTATTATTATTATTAGTCCAGAAATATCTTGTAAAACATAATTATAAACTTTGTAGTTTAAAAAAAAAAAGAAAGAAGATTCTACATAAGATTTTAATATGATCTCATGAATTTATTTAGATTTTAACTTTTTAATGAATGATTAATGATTTAAAGAGTTGAAGTTTATATTAATTTCAAATAAACATTTCATAGAGAGATTGATTTCTTAATTACAAAAAAAAAAAAAAAAAAATAAAATAGAGAAATATTATAGATTATATAGAAAATTGGGAGTTAATTTAGTTTTGTATTGATAAAATAAATAATATCTAATAATCTGGATCGATATAATATTATAGTGAAATTCCTAATCGTATATACAATACATATACAAACAATCCAACTCAACTCATGTATACAGGCGGCGTGGGCACTGTCGCCTAGGCGACCTGGTCAACACCTGCCCACCTGCACGATAAACATGGGAAATGGCCAAGCGTCCCCTTTTTTTACTCCCACACAACAACACCACCTTACCATAACTATCGGCTTCCAATAAATAAATTTAAAGATCTTTTTTTTTTTTTTTGACTAATCATATTTGATTATTTATTATAAGAATAGAAATAGTTTCAGTAAATTAATTATACTTACATATAATTAATAATAAAAAAAAAATCATCCAAATTACATTTTTGTATAAATAATTCAAATATATCATAAATAAATGTAATTATAAATTACACACATTTGTTTCATTATTATTATAATTATGTATGAATAAATAAATAAATAAATAAATAATAATAATAAATTTCTCATAATCCACTACTTCAACTTTTAATTTTAATTTATTTTTTTTTCTTTAAATCAACTTTTATTAGAGTTGGTCATTATTAATATTAATATTAATATTTTGTTAATTTCTTTTTAATTAAATTCATTAATTATTAATTATTATGTATTTTGATTTGGAAGAGGCCTGGTTACACAAATGATTAAATAATAAATGAAAAGTTATTAGAATGTATTATCATATCCACATACATTCTTCCTACATTCGTATTAGACTTGACTGGACTTGCAATCCATTTCTATGCATTTCTTCTGGAATATGCCCTCAGATATTTGATAATAAGTTTCAATTTGGTTAATTAAGCCAGATGAATAAATAATAGGAGTGTCAATCCTAGAACTTTTTTTTTATATTATAATCAATGAGTTATATATATTATTATAAATTATAATTGATATGCAAAAAAAAACACTGACTTTGTACGTCCTACACAAGGACAACGCCTATCAACCTGATTATATCAATGAGGTGTCCTATGATATGTCCTCTCAACCTTTACCTTAATTATCTTGATCGCGAAGGCGCTATCAAGTAGCTCTTTCCCAATGTTGTTCCCGGAGGCTGGGTTGACTCGGTCCCATTGACCCCAGCTAGGGAAATTCCCTTGCCAGGCCCGGGACTTGAACCCGGGACCATGTGAATGTGAGGCAGGTTCACTACCCACACACCCAATGGCGCCTTCATTGATATGTAAATCATGACTTTATTTGATACATCTGAATTGTGAATAAATTAAAAAAAAAATTAAAAATTTATTATATTTTAAAGAAAAAGAAAATAAAAACAAATTGAAAAAAGTATAATAGATGAGTGTAAAAGGTGGAGGAGGAGGATTTAGAAATGTGTTATTTTCGAGAATTGAATGTCAAAATACTTATGAATTTTAATATTAATATATACATTTATATACCATATATATACTACAAAAGTAATGTTTTGATATTTTACATGTCGTTTTTTTTTTAAAAAGGAATGTGATGATTTTTTTATTAAGTTAAACAGTGACACAGTCAAAAAATGTCAAAACGTAAACTAAAGTTGTATATGCTTTCATGTAAAAAAAAATTGTTATGAAAAAAATATTTGGAATTTTATGAAAAATGTTTTTATTTTAATTAATATATGTCATATATTTTCTCTTCTTAATTAAATAAAGAAATTTTCGGATATAATCGAAAAAATAAAGCATTTAAATTCATTCTTCTATAAAAAAACCATAATCGATTTTTATTTTCTCATCAATTTAATATAAAATTTATTTATAATTATATTATTATTTTAATTTTAATAAAAATTGTTAGTTTGTATCTGAAAAGTATTTAAACATTTTTTTCTTTTAATTTTCATCTCTACTTTAACAAATTCTCTTATTAAAGAATAAAGTACCCATATATAACCACGTAAGTATGTAGGCATCTTGATTATATTTAACAAGACTCTGACATGCCTTCCCATTCGGGTGCTCACTCTTTTGAATTCTTCAAAAGTAAGCATTTCTCTGCATGAATGCCCTCATCCTTCTAAACTCTTTCCAGATGGAACATCTTGCAATGAAGTGGAAAGAGGATATCTCCTCTTCTGCAAGATTAGAACATTTTTTGACCATCCATTTAAATGGCACTTTAATTTCATCATAAAATTTGTATTCCCATAAATGAACATCATATAGATTATAAATGATAGATTTTGAATTTTGAATTCATTTATATACAAGGTCATCGAAACAACTCTACGGGAATTTGTTGTACAACTATTCCATAAATAAACACGAAATTAACGACAGATTGAGTAGCATTATAAATATTTTGAGTAGCATTTACTAAAAGTAAGAGGGCGCATGCGCAGTGTGCATCTTACCGAGCGCCGCCATTACCGTGCGGCTCGACTGGGTCAGCCACTTCAAAGACGCTATGACTACCGTACAGCAAAAAGCGCAGTGTGTTTTAAATCGCCTGTGTTAGAGCAGCGTCATTTTAGGCGTATTTATATAAAAAATCCACCTACAGACAAAGCTATTTTTCGTTGGTTTAATCACTTTAAAGAAACTGAAAGTGTTGATATCAAGAAAGTTGAAACTATGGCTAGAACAACTGTACAGAATATTCTTTACAAACGCCTCAAATTATAGAAGAATTTACGTAGCCATTGCAATTTGACTCCTGCAATGCTTCAAAACACATGGCGGGAAATTGTCTTTGGTGCGACGGGAGGGGGGGGAGAGCACACATCGAAACTTTTTAGAGTATATAAAAAAGTTTAAGATTTGAAAGAATTTGAACAGAACTGAACCGAACCGAACCGAACCGAAGTGAACAGAAGAAAATCAAGAAAATTTAAATCAAATCAAATAAAAACAAGAGAACTAAAACAAGAAAAAAGTAAATTGAAAGAAAAGAATTTAAACTGAACTGAACCGAACCGAACCGAACCAAATTCGATTGAACCGAATAAAACCGAAGTGAACCAAGAAAATTTGAATTAAATAAAAACAAGAAAATTCAAAAAGAGAATTGAAACAAGAAAATGCAAATTGAAAATAAAGAAACCGAACCGATCGAGCCGAACAGGGCTGAGCTGACTAAACCGAACAAAATCAAGAAAATTTAAATCAAAAACAAGAAAATTCGAAAAGAATTAAAACAAGAAACACAAAATTGAAGAAAAAGAAAAGAATTTGAACCAAATTGAACCGAACAAAAACCAAGAAAGAAAATGAATATAGAAAATACAGAAAGCAATAATAAAACACATAATAATAAATAAATAAATGAACTAAAGAATGAACAAAATAATATACATACAAGTATAAAAGAGATACCCAAAATAAACCATTCACTCGAAACTCTGCATATAATAAAATAGTTAGTAAAACATAATTGGGATAGTAACTGACTACCAAGCTAATTGGGAGGGGGGGGAGAAAGAAGAAAAAATGTTTGATTGTATTTTGTGCTTGATGTGCTTCACACAATAAACACCATTGAATTTGATATGGTGACCCTTGTTTGCTATAAATAATAAAAACAAGGAAGAGCTGTATATTAAGCCCAGCTAAGAATAGACTTATGGTAATCTCTGCCTGTCTACAAAATGATGACTAATAGGGAATTTCCCCAAATTTGCTTTAACTAGTAAATTTGGAAGAACTGTGTATGAGCCCAGCTAAAGAATAGGCCAACGGTAGTCTCTGCCTGTCGTAAAATCCGACTAATAGGGAATTGATATCCTTGTCTGTCAGTGTCCTTGTCCTACCCTTGCCCTCCACGCCCTCCAATCTCAAGGTGGCGGTAACCTTTCGTTCCCAGAATGGCAGAGTATGTCCCCATGCTGCCTTGCCAGGAGGTGCAACAAAACCGAAAGAAGTCTTGAGATTGAGATATCATTGATATATCATTCTCAAGATTTCGGGTCTGAATGATCATAGCATCAGAATGGTACCACGTGATCGTGAGTCGGCCTGGTCTCTCACGCTCAAGAGTAGAGGAAAGGTTTCGTGGTGGTGGTAGTGGTTAGAAGTCAAAGTCAGGGGGGTGGTAGGTGGCATATTCCGCAAGGGATTCTATATAAGTCTCTTCCCATCAACGTTTGAGCCTGCAGATTCCTGTGTCTTTTGATGTATAAATAACTATTCTAACATTTGTATTACGGTTTTTATTACACTTCGAAATCCCGTCCACCTTTTTCGATGTGACCCTGTATATATAAGAAAGTATGTAATTATCTAAAATAAGAAAAAACATATATCATACCTATAGTATTATATTAAAAAAAACAACTTATTTTATTATAATAATTTGAATATATTGAAGATAATTAATTGTATTTGTACACCTTTATAATGAATGAATTAAAATATGAAAACAGAAATTGTGTGATCAAAATCATTGATATCGACTAAAATAAATTAAAGTATTCAAATAGATAATTTCCTAAACATTGGAGACAGAAATGTAGTCGGAAATTTATATTTATATAGAATAGAATTGTTGACATTTTTATTTGTTTTTGTTTTTTCGAAAATAACATTTACAAATTGTTATTATTATATTTCTTCTTTTATTTTATGTTTATTATTATAAATTATAAAATGACTTATTGAAATTTTAATTCTTATAATTATTAATATGTATAATTATTCAAAAGTGACATATTTACTTCTTTATCAATTAATATGATAAGTTAATGTTATGCTATTTTGATCGTTCGTCAATATGTTATGTGACACGTGTCGTTTACGAGGGTTTATTCACACAGTGCCTCTTTAAATTAAATTAAGCCATTTTACATGTTAATTTAATAATTAAAAAGCACTTAACAAAAGATCTTCCTCTTTCACAATAAAGTTTTACTTTAATATTCAATTATTATATTCAATAATCATTATAAAAACCTTAATTAATTCCTAAATATAATTAATTTGAAATAAGTAATGCATTTCATTATAACACTTAGTACTTTTTATATAAATATTTAGATATAATAAAATAATAATAATTAATTTTACCAATTACTTAATAATTTTGATGAGTGAAATAATAATTCAATGGAAATTTGTTTTATACATTCATATGCCTTTAGTTATTATTATTATTATTATTATTATTATTATTAGTGAAACACATATTAAGTTTAGTACACATTTTATTTTCAAGTTTCAAGTGGTAGTATATTCCAAGTTTATTTTGAACTTTTTTATATTTATCATTGTTCAATTCTTTTTTATTTAATTGTAAGTTTATATTTTTCTATAAATTAAAAATTAAACCAAGTATATTTAAAAGTGTTTTTATTTTGTTTTATTATATAATGAACCACAAAATTCCTAAAAAGTATATATATATAAGGTGCTTGAATAAGTTCTCGCTGTTTTTTTTGTGAAAATCAATGCTTTATTTACACAATGTGGTGCACAACACGTCACTCAAAGTACAGCCCATCACAAGACACTACTTTTTCCCATCCCTCCAATTCTTCGTCTTTATCGGTGCGCCAGAACGTTCTTTATCTTGAAGATCAAAATCGTCATTTTTGAACCGTCGAAACCAGTCTCTGCAAGTCGTTTCCAACAGAGCATGTTCCTCATACGACTCAACAAGAGTTCGGTGTGCTTCAGCTGCTGATTTCTTCTGTATAAAATAATGCAATAGAATTCCCCGCAAATACTCTTTTCGTGGCACAAAACTCGACATCTTTAAGCACTCAGAACAAAATGTGGTTGACACTGTGGCAAACAGAAACACACTTCAAGAATACGAACAGCATTTCCTGGAAATGCGTTCGTTTCTGAAATATCATCCACTTATATTACTGGAAACGCCGTCTGTTAGAAAACAGCGAGAACTTATTCAAGCACCTTATATAATATCTTACTTACTTGAAAATGAAAATCCAATTATGAGATCAAAATTAAAATAATTTATTCATATAATTTTGAATGTTTTCGTGTTTTATAATAAAACAAATATACATATTCTTTGAATGACAAATTCCAATTTATATGATCTTAATATATTGTGAGAATTAGATAATGTAGACAGAATGAAAATGTCTATAATAATGTTCCCAAACGAAATTTAAAAAACCAAGACCACTTTACATTTACACATTTTAAGCTCTAATCGAATCCAAAATCAAAATTTAAAAAATCGAAAAACAGACACACAGATATATAGATTTTATATTAACACGCCTACTTTTCTGTATAATAAAGATATAAAGAATCATATTTTAATTTTTATATAACCAAGAAATCATTTTTTCACTTAAAATATAGTTGTAAAGCCCAAATCTCCGATCCATATAACATAACCTTAAGGAGTCTTCTCTTGCTCTGATTAGGGCCACCGGTATTTGCCATTAGTCTCGAAAAAATAATATTAAATTACACCTATCCCCCGATTTACACGGTAGATACGTTCCTGAGAAAAACGTGTAAATCGAAAATTAAAAATTTTCAAGTCAAAACCGTGTAAATCGAAAAGCTTGCAGAAAATGCATAATTTTGCTATTTAACAGTTGTGATTTTTTTCAATATTTTTAGGAGTACACAGAAATAAAAATAAAATGCATTGACAGGTTAAAATATGTAATATATTACGGAAACACTGTTTTTTTATTTAATTACAATACATTAAACAGAAGAACAAAAAATAAAACCAAAGGTGTTTTCTTATCCTTCATCACTATCAGAAATTAGTCTCATTCTTTTTTTCGGAATCAAAGATAGGAATTCAATTTCATCACTCGAAGTTATTTGTGCCGATTCGATGTTTGAAGCAGAAATATTTACATTCTGAGAGGTGGTAATAAAATCGGTTATTAACAATTGCTAGATAAAACTTTAATTTTATGCGAACAAATACAGACCCAGTGTGCATGTGCAGCAAGTCAGCACATAAGCTCGGGATTCCCCGTGAGATGTGTACACAGCGCACGTGTTCAAACACAGTAGCATTTAGTAGAGTGCGATAAAAACAAAAAAAAAACTTATTTGGAAAACCGTGTAAAAGCGAAAACGTGTAAAACAAGTACCGTGTAAATCGGGGGATAGGTGTATATATAAATTTAAAAATTAGAATATTTGAATTTGTTTAAATTTTAATACATGTAATCAATCATATGCATAAAGAATAGAAAATTTTGAAAATCAACTTGGAATTAAATTCAGAAAAAAATACTGATATATAGAATATAGACGATATTACTTGGATTAATCTTATAATGCTAGCTAAAATTGTTTGTTTGTATTATTGAGGACCCCAGTTCCATTCATTTTAATCAGATTGATGCAATGATACAACATTTAATAATTGTAATAAATAATTAAAGAATTGTATATCAGTATTTTTTAAAGGGTCGAGCAATAACTCGGTGTCCCAGGGATTAATATTACCAGACTAACCCAATAATAATTAATAATTAATAATTATTCATTATAATGAATCATTTTTTTTAACTTAAGTACCGAGCCGAGGCTCGGGGTCCCGGTATATATATATATATATATATATAATGCATAATTAAAATAAATTTCATTTATTAGGTAAAAGTAAATAAATCAAATATTTTAATTTATTCATTCTAAACAATTTAATTCAAAAATTAAAATTTAATTACGATCCCATATGGAATATGGAAATATCATTAGAAGGCAACTTTTATTCATGAATGTATATGTATATCATCCATACATTGGTATACATTTACGAGGGGGAAAGAAGAAAAGATGTATGTCTTCATTTTGTTCAAAAACTCTGAAAATGTACTATACAACAAAAAGGGAGACAAACACTTAAACGTTGTTAGATGATAAAACCTAAAAGCAAAATATCATCTGGCGAGGGTTAGTATTCCATTATATTATGATTTATATATTACAAAGTAAAGAAACTATTATATTTTAGTAAAACACCCCAAAAAATATCTACAACTCTGTCTAATTGGTTGTCTAAAATCAGGGGTATCAGTCATATTCTCACAATAATAATAAATAGTAATAATAATATTAAATTAATAGAATGAGTGGAATTAATTTCAATATGAAATTTTAAATTTAAATATAATATAATAATAAAAAAACTAAAATGTTTTTACTAACCTTAAATAATCTTACATACTTAACATGTGTCTATTTAGAATTTGTAGTAAATATTCTATTTTACATATATGTAGGTTGTGGGAGGTATTTAGTTATGTGTATTGTATATACCTATATTAAGTAGTTAAATATTCAATTTAAATTTTTAATTTAAATAATAAATGAGATAAAATTTTCCGACCAATTTTTCATGCTTCATTATTAGTGAGTTCTCCATCAGGCCATTAACATTACATTTACACTTCGTCGTCATCAGTTTCATCGATAAAAATAAATAAATAAATGAAATAAATAAAAATAAGTAGTAAAACTATAAAAAAAAATCTAGTCTATATGATTATATATTAAATTATTAAAATAGAATCAATTGGTAAAAAGACATAACTAAACAACAACAAATTACCAAAACCGATTAACTCCAATAGTTTGTAATTATTAATTAATTATAATAGAATTGGAAGAGTGTAAGTAGAATATTATTTTGAAGAAATACATTATATTTAATCATCACTTCAAAATATTTAAAAAAATATACAAATATTTGATTTATTTTAGGATAAATATCTTGAATTATTTAAAAGATCGCTTTCCTAAAAATAGTAAAAGAAAAAAAAAAAAGAAAAATCTAATTTCTCTTCCACGTTTATAGAAAAATATCGATTTTATCGTTGGTTTAATGTTAACTATAATTGAATATGAAACATTTTCATGATAACATCAATATATATATATTTTTAGATTAAATGTATTTATTAATGTCACAAATAATATATATAATTTAAATCCCATTAAAAATCTCTCATATATTAATATAAGAAGAAAGTTTATTATATCTAAATATAATAATTGACAATTTATCAAAAGTAATCATTTAGTATCTAACAAGATAAATGGAAATTGTTTTAAGAGAGAGAGAGAGAGAGAGAGACTAAATAAGAATGTAAATGTATAATTTCAAAGAAAAAGAAAAAGAAAAACATTTAATTACAATATACAATCAAGATGACGTGTATTGAATACATAAAAAAAATAGCTATAATAATAAAATTCAATATATACCAATATATAGAATATATATATAAGTATTATCCTATAATTATTAAATATTACTATACTTAAAAGTTTTTAAATTATATAAATTATACGTAAAGTATTAGGATTACGCCCTTAGATAAAATTAATAGTAGTAAGTATGTGTATATGAAAGAGACCAAGCAAGAGCATGGAGATTATTACAATTGACTCATCATCCTTATGGTATTAGTGGCACGTGCCCCTCCCCCCAAACATTATGCAAAAAATATATTTAAAAGTGATTAGTTTTGTAATTGAGAACCCAAAAGTAAAAAACCTCTTTAAATTACGTATAAGTATAGTTTCAACGTTATGAATAAATAAATAATTTATTTTGTCAAAGTATTTTTCGGGGGAGACCCCCGGACCCCCACCCCTTAGCGATTCAATCATGCTGAAATTCTATATATGGCAGTTTTATACAATTTTTAATCATCTGAAAAACAATCTATATTTTTATGGTAAGCTTACAGAGAATAAAATGAAAACGTTGTAGTTAATGACCCTATTCCGAATGAGCAACATTTCCCAAAAGTTGATTAGAAAACTACGAATTTTGAATAATGCCTGTGATCCAAATTTCATTATTCTAGCTCAAACTTTTTTTGCGTAATCTTGTCTACATACACACATTTACAACTCATCTCAACCTTAGTGAAAATGACTCAGCGACCTTCAAAACATATAAAAACATCAAAATCTCGACATCGCAATATTATCTCGCCAGAGATAGTAAACAGTATGTAGCGCCTTTGAACAAAAAATCAAGATAAAGGTTGAAGAAAAAATTGTTTTACTGATCATACAACTCCTCCAAGTATGTATTTATTTTTTTTATTTATTTTAAAATTGAATATTTTTAGTCATTTATATAGTAATTTACTGGCTATTGGTTACAATGATTGATTGTTTTACGAATTTGTCTATCTATTTGAGAATATTAATAAATGGAATATTTTTTTATCCGTTTACCTTACTTCAGTTCAAAGAATTTCTGTATAGTAAGTCAAAGAAGATAAAATTAATATTGATTTTTGAAATTTCCACTCGGAATTACTAAATTTATTATTAATTTTTATGAATTGAATTTTTTATAATTAAATATCATTTAAATTGTGTCTATCAAGGAAAATTGTAAGTTTATATATTGATTCAAAATTTAATAAACTGATTGCAATGAAATTTTATCTCAATATTCTATAATTATAATCCTATTTGAACATTATATAATTTTATCACTTTCTAAAGAGCATAGCTTTTAATATCAGGAGAATAAATTGGTAAACATTAAATCGAGTATTCGTATACTTGAATAAAAGTCCATGACTTTTCATTTAGAAGACAATTTCACTTTGTTCATAAAACCATAAAATCTTTTATATTAAACATATTTACATTCATAAAAATTTTAATTTAAATTTAAATTCGTTATTATTTTTTTTTTCTTCAAAAAATTATTTTAAATTTTTTTATTATTATATATAATATCATTTCTTTATATTTAATTTTTTCATTTTATTCAACTTCTAATTTAATATTTAATTTTAAATTAATTATTATTCAACTTTTGATTATGACTCAATAGATTGAGGGGAAATTTTTTTTTTTTTTTTTTGCTTTTGATTTGTCTCAAGTGTAAAAAAATGAGAAGATTAAAGGAATGTGGTTGAAGGGTGCACTTGGTTATAGGGGAGACCAATTGAGAAGCGATTGGTTAGTAGATTTAATATGATTTGGATATGGGGAGATTGGAAGAGAATAAAAGTTGGATGAAGGTGGTTTTGAATAGAAACAATTGGATCTTTTGAGTTCCATATTAGGGTCACATAGATAGATAGATGAGATGAGATTTTCCTCTAATATAAGAGACAGGGATAATCCATCAAAAAGAAAAGAAAATTTTTAATAAATTATGAATCAAATCAAATCAAAATAAAGTGGGATTGTATAATTGAGAGAGAGAGAGTAACTGTTCCATACTATAACTACGATAGTTTTACTATATAATAAAAAAAAGAATGAAAAATATATAAATTTAAATTTATTCATTCATTCATTCATTATTCTAATGTAAAACATATTTAAATTCTAGATACATGCCTAAATTGTAATATTTTTTTTTTCAGAAAATATTAGGTGAATTACTTAATTACTTAATATTAATAGTTATAAATGAAATTTTTATACAATAAATATGTACACATAGTATGAGTATAATAATAATAATAATATAAATCAATAATTTTTATGAACTATAAATTTCAACTTTTATATTTTAACATTTTTGTTAAACTTTTCATAATTTCCTTAGTAATAATATTTTTAATAACTATATCTACTCTCTTATTAAACCACAATAACATAAAATTGAATTAAACCTACGTTTAGGAATCTCTTAGAATTTGATCTTTACATGTAGAATTGTAAATTGTAATTGTAAATTGTAATTGTAAATTGTAATTGTAAATTGTAATTGTAGATTGTAAATTGTAATTGTAAATTGTAATTGTAATTGTAAATTGTAATTGTAAATTGTAATTGTAAATTGTAATTGTAAATTGTAATTGTAAATTGTAATTGTAAATTGTAATTGTATATATAAAGGACATTAATTTCCCCTATAATTTTACGCTCCTCGTTTACCGTTTCAATGAGAATCTATCTATCCATTAGCTACGCTCGATCTCCTTCCTCACGGATCAGTTAACTTGTGTTAAAATGTGGCTCATCATTTTCAAACATCAATAAAAAATAAACTATCAGCTGTTAGATACTAAACTATTAAGTATTCAAAAAGAAAGATCGCTTATTTTTTTTTAAAAAAAAAAAAAAATTATTCATTTATTTATTAATTGTATAATATTAAAATATTTGTAAAATATAAATTTATAAGTTTTAAAAAAGATAATTATTTAAAATAAATAAACGACAAAATATATGAAAATATTACATACAATTTAAAATAAATAAAAAAATTTATAAGTAATATTAAATAAATGATTCAAAAATGAAATAATTAAAATAAACGTACAAATAATTATATTCATATGATATAATACTACTATAATAATAAACAGGTACGTATTGGTATTTGATTCAAATGGAAAAGATATTTATATAAAAACCTAAATACTATACTTACTATACATAAAATTTATAGGTTATAAATTATAACAATTACAATAGTGGTCCATTTAATATAATAAATAAATATTTATCTCCACCATTGATTTTTTGTACAATATTTTTTTTTTTTGTTAAGTTAAAATATAAAAAATATAAATTACCTACTCTACCTCTAAACTAGGCTAAACTAACACTAGAAAATAATAATATTTAATATTTATTTATTTTGTTATAATTATAATTATAATTATGAATTCTAAGAAGAAAATTCTTAAAAAATAAAAATATTGAATAAACTGGTAAATCGAGTTCTTTCATGATTTCTATTTTTTTCAATAGTACATATTTAATTACTATTCTATTGAAATCAAATTTCATTGTAATGATTAATTGACGTGCATGTCAAAAAAATAAATAAATAAATACACTTACTCTTTCGATTCTAATGAAAACCAATTTTGATTTAAAAGAAAAAAAATAGATTTTTTTTTTTTTTTTTTTTTTTGTTGAAAATATTTTAAGAGCAATTTTATCCCTGATTGATTAGATATTATATTATAATATATAGTACATAATTCACCAAACCGCTGCTCGGTACTTTAAAAGAATTATTATACCTTATGAAAAATGTATTATTCCTTATGAACTATGAATATTCAAGATTAAGATTATTATTTAAAATAAATAAACGACAAAATATATATGAAACAATTTCAAATAATTTAAAGGAACATAAATTTAAAAAAAAAATAGTCATAAAACATACAGCCCTTAAACGTACGTAATGCACTGAAAGACAGAAAAGTATGGCCTGTGGATATAACATATAATATAGGTAAATTTCGTAATTGTTATTTATAATACCTATTTTGTAATTAAGGCTGTCCGCCATTGTTCGGTGCCATTTTATTTTAATTATTAAAATTCCTATTTTAAATTAAGAAAAAACTTACCAAGATGATTTTTTCCGAGGCTATAACCAATACAGATCGATTTTTCTTTATAAAAATTATCTATGGTGTGAATTTTACAAAAGTCCTTCGAGTGGTTTAATATCTCAAAAATACAAATATATATATATATAATTTTTGCTAGTATAATAAAATAAGATAATATGAAGAGAATCAGACATTCTGGATTCTGAAATTTCATTCTTTTATTCATCGTTTCTACTATCTAATAGATACTGGTATATAATCTAATAAATCATTTTTATCTAGTGGCAGGCACCCTTGTTGGATGGGGTCAATAGACTTGTGATTGCCGAGATGAGGAGGCAAGGAATTATCCGAAACGATTGTTCGATCACCCTTGATTGAATTGTTGGGTAACCAACTACTAGTTTCAAGTTGCTAAAGCTTTCATTCCTTCCTTGGCTGCCGCCGGAGCCTATTGATCGCCCTAACCAACCCAGCTGCCAACGACGTCGACGAAGACGAAGACGATGTTGTCGTCGACCACCACAAATACAAAGAAAAATAGATAAACAGAGAGAGAGAACCCGGATAACATTACAAATGAGGATATCCTTCTTCATTCTTCAAGTTCAAAAAGCTTATTAATGAACTTCTTGAAATAAACTTATCAAACTTTTTTATTTTTTTTTTTTTTTAAATTTAAAAATATAATTTTATATTTCAATTTTAATAGATTATATACATACGTATAATTTTAATATAATAATAATGTTATATAATAAGAACTGAAATAAAACTAATGAAGGTAAAATTTATTTAAAATTATTATAACGTTTTTCTTAACTTCACTTGGCGTCTGTCTCTCTGTCTGTCTGTTCGCTCTTTTGACAAATTGAAATTGATTTTTCATCGACTTTTTATTGAGATTGACTTTTGAAAATTTTTATAGATATTTCAATGGATTCCTAGAAGGTATAGAAGAAATATAATTGAATTATAATTAATTAATTGTAATTAATTAGCGATTAATTACTTTTAGTAACTAACTCCTTTTGTATTGCTCCGATTATTTTTTTTTTCAACGGATTCTGAAACATAAATATTGATTTCAGGATAGATTTTCATTTGGAACGTATTTAAAAATATGTCATAGCATTAAAATTAATGATGAATTTTATTAATCAACACTAGCTTCGATGAAGTAGGAGTGGTCTTCCCCTCAAATGGCATAGGGAAAAGTTCCTTTTTTATATATATATATATAATAGGTTGTCAAATATCTCCCTTCCGCCTTTTTCGCGGCTATGTACAAAGCGCTACAGAGCTCGTATCTGGTAATACTATACATCATTTGAAAGGTCTTGACATAACCTACAAAACGACGCTATGCATGATTAGTTTGGATATTGCGTTCAACAGTTATAGACGAGTAAACATGGAGTTCACTAAAGCCGAAATTCGCGTTATTTTAAAGTTTCCCTTCGTTAAAGGCAAATCCGCTAGAGAAACAATGTTGCGTGAGATTAATGGTGTTTTGGGGGATGATATTCTATCACTTCGAACCGCTGAGGAATGGTTTCGACGATTCAGAGCCGGTGAAAACGACACCATGGTTTTCCTGTATGTTTGGTGGGATTGGAAGGGAATCATCCACTATGAGCTGCTCCCATATGGCCAGACGCTTAAACTTTGTCAGGCTTATAGAAAAATTATTTTATTCTTTTTAATCCATTGGAAAAACGTTATTTTATAATTTGTTTTTATATTTATATTATTATTTTCTTAGTAGTTGCTTCTTTCTATTCAATAAATATTTACACTTAAAAATAAATTGTACATATATATAATTTTTTTATTTGTTTGTCTATGTCGTGGATTGTGGTGAATTTTTTATATTGGTAAAAAAGTAATTCTCAATCAAGTTTCCTAAAAAATAAAAGGAAAATAAGATTAGTATTTTTATTTTGAAATTTATACATAAATAAAATTCTGCAAATTTTAATTTCTTAGACATTTTTTTTTTAATTTATTTAAATATTTTTTCATTATTTATTTGTGTTATTTATTTAATACTAAGTATTTGTTTATCAGTAGTTATGGTAAGTAGTTAAGTAGTTAAGTTTATCTTATGAATACTCTTAAATAAATAAATCAATGATTGTGGGAGATATACACATATTCTCATTTGACAAATTATACTTAAATAGATTTATAAATTTTATTCCACTAAATGATTCATCAGAGATTAATAAATTATTCTATTGGCTATAAATGAACAAAAAATTTGTCTATAGTATAGTAATAGTAGTAATATATATATATATATATATATATATTTATCTTAGGGGAGTATATAAGGAGGGTGAAGCCAGTGGGTACGCCCTCTTCTCCCCCTCCTTCTCTCTCTCTATATATTTCCAGAAATAAAAAATAAGCTGGAGTGTCTCTACTCGACTATCTCGCAAATTTGAATTAGATTAAATAACATATATAATATTTAAATTAAATTATAAATTAAAATTAATAAATAATATTATTAAAACAGCGCGTGTTGATGCCACCACGTCACGTGTTGGCGCGTGAGATTTGCAG
Organism: Labia minor; assembly: GCA_963082975.1. Classification (NCBI taxonomy): domain Eukaryota; kingdom Metazoa; phylum Arthropoda; class Insecta; order Dermaptera; family Spongiphoridae; genus Labia; species Labia minor. The sequence goes on from OY720345.1 coordinate 89,785,847, forward strand.
TGTTACAAAAATTAATTCTGGTACTTTCATCTATTCAATCAAGCTGAAATTCTATATATAGCGGTTTTATAGAATTTTTAATCATGTGATAAATTATCAAATCTATATCTTTATTTTTACGGTCACTTTAGAGGAAAAAAAATCAAAACGTTATAGGTAATGACCATCTTCTGGTTGAGCTACATTTCTCAAAAGTTGATAGATAACTACAAATTTTGAATAATGCCCATGTACTAAATTTCATGATTCTTGCTCAAACCGTTTTTGCGTAATCTTGTTTATACACACACACACACACAGACATTTTTCTCAACCCTAGTGAAAATGATTCAGGAACCTTCAAAACGTATAAAAACATCAAAATCTCAATATCGAATATTTTCGTGACCGCAATACTATCTCTGGCGAGATAGTAAAAATATAGGAAAAATTAACTAATCTAAATGTGAAAATTGTAATGCATAAAAATAATGTCAATAAAATTTGTTCTTTCAATACTAAAAAAAAACATTAAGATTATATTTATATAGAGAGAGAAAGAGAGAGAGAGAGAGACTATAGAAATATTTTCTATATTCACTATTAATTTACTTAATTTAATTTTGATTCTCTTACGTGAACCATTCCTCCTTTTACAAAATAATATTTATTCATAAGCACGTGTGATAAGTGAAACATTAATATGAATGAACATATGTAAGTGACCATTATTCTCATTAAAAAAAAAAAAAAGTTTAAAAAATTGCCTATAAACAAAATGTCAAACGAATGAATTAGCTTAATGATTCGATGGGGTTGGTTAACCCCTCTGAATTCAATTTAATTCGTCGTCCATTTATATATATATGAGTAGTAGAATAAGCTGGTCGGCTGTTAAATAATATTACATCAATCAATATTACATGAATCAAGTGAATCCAAAGATTAGATCAATATTTAACATGGATTAACAGAGATTTTAACAGAGGATTTTATTTCAATTTATTATCGATACACCACACATATATCATCATATACTAGTATATCTACTTAATTGCATTTTTATGTATTATATTATAATATATTTTCATATTTTGTTAAAATCAGTGACAAAAAATAATTAATTTTATTTGTAATGGAAATTAATATTTTACTAAATACTTATATTTTATATTATCAAATTGTTTCTTATAAAATACAATTTATTTTTAAAAATTCATTTATTATCATATAAAATAAAAAAAAAATAAATAGATAGTTAGTGCCTTTTAAAAATTTTATACTCTAGATTCATTTTTTTTTATAAAAAAAAAATATTAATTTAATATGAAATTTAAAAAAAAAATAAGTAATAAAAATTGTTGTCTGGCAAAGGCGATGCGATGCGAATTTTTTTTTCTAAAGTCTATAAATTAAATAATCTTTAATATGATTTTGCTTAATTGAGTGTGTGTGGGTGTGTAATGTGTATGTGTAATTTTGTATTCCATTAAATAAATTACTATATTATGGGAGTATTTATGAAATTAGATTATTACAAGAATTACGTAAGGGGGGCGCAAGAATTTTTTTTAAAAATAGGGGGGCGCCGGTACAGAAAGGTTGGAATCCACTGCTATACATACTTATAGCCTAGTTTACACGGGCTTAGTTCTTGTCATTAGATAAATTTTTTTTATTAGTGTTTTCGAAAAATTTATCTTTTTTTTATTAGTGTTTTCGAAATATGGTCCTCCGGCCCGGAAGACATTTTGAAAATTTCTTTTTGGCCCGCGCTTAATAATATTTGCACACCCCTGAACTAATGACAAGAACTAAGCCCGTGTAAACTAAGCCTATTGTAAGAGAGAGAGAGAGATTAATTTTATAAAATTCTAAAGTAAAGAAATCAAATCAAAATGAAATGGTAAACACTAAAACGGTCAATACTTTTTTAATTATTTATTAAAAATTTTATTATAATTTTGCCTTTTTAATTCATAGTTGTATTCTCTTCCTTCTAATACAATATTAAAGTTCAAGTATTATAAATAAGTCACAAATGGAAAAATAAAAAGTATATAATTGAGGATGCCATACACATATGATATATGGCATGAAAGTAATATAAATAAACGGACGACGGTAGGAATGTAGAAAGATTAATTTAAATTATATATAGATATATATATATATATAAATTGTAAAAAACAATTAAATTTTTAAAATTTAAAATAAATAATTGTATATTAAGGACACGTTGTAATTAAAAACGAGAAAAGAAAAATTTAAAAAAAAACAAAGTGTTTCAATCTTACTAATTTACTTACGATTATTTTCAATTATTATTTAAAACAGCCTCGTAAAATAATTTATTATTCTATATATATATATAAGGCGCCATTGGGTGTGTGGGTAGTGAAGCTGCCTCACATTCACGTGTTCCCGGGTTCAAGTCTCGGGCCTGGCAAGGGAATTTCCCTAGCTGGGGTCTATGGGACAGAGTCAACCCAACCTCTGGGAACAACCTTGGGGAAAAGCTACTTGATAGCGCCTCCGACCAAGAAAATCAAGGTAAAGGTTGAGAGGACCCGTTCTACTGATCATAAGACACCTCATTGATATAACCGGCTTGATAGGCGTTGTCCTTGCGTAGGACGTACAAAGTCAGAGGTTTATATATATATATAAATTATTAAAATAATATAATTATTATAGTTAAAAAGTTAAATTTTTAATTTATATAATTTATTTTCTATATATTCTTACATACTTTATGAAAATTTTTATATAGGTACACTATATTTCATTAAATCTTATGCTTTTTTTAATATGTACATGTAATTATATATTTATTACTTATATTATAAAAATAGTTTGTTTGTATAACTAGATAAAGATCAATCTTTTGTTTTTCTTCAAATTTCTTGAACAAGATTATATCATTAAATTAAATAATGTACGTAGATTGATCCATGTGATTTTATTAATCAACGTGCCCTTATATAATTTGCTTATCAATCAGTTTATTTGACGATTGATTTTTATCTTTTGAATAATTATTGATTTTTATCATTTTTTTTTTGTCTTTTCATTGAAAGTTTCGTATCGTTTAATTTTATTCACTCTATTCATTCAATTTTTTCAATTGATCTAATAAAATATCTTTTATAAAAATGTATAATTAATTTCCTCATTATATAGCATGCATGTAGAATCTTTATTTGCCTAGAGATAATATTCTAGTGTAATCAATATAGATTCAAACTCATCAATAGTCTGAAAAATAAGTAAATAGAAATATACCATGGTTAAGATTGTAACATTTGTCAAGATTGACAAGATTTTTATAATATTTAATAATAATAATAAAATATATTGAATAATAATTAATATTTAATAAAAAATAGAAATATATCATTAGAGGTAAAAAAGGAAATTTCTGATATCATGTCAAGATTTTTTTTTTATCATTTCCAAAATTCAATTCGTAATTTGCTGAAATCGTTTAAATATTAATTATTATATAGATTCTGTCTCTTCTTCTACTTAAAATTGACATGAATTAATTTTGAATTAAATTATAATAATTTTTAAAAAGTAAACGAAAAATTTATTAATAAATGTTGTTTATTATAATATACATAAATGAATCGGATTTAATATATTTTATTTTTCAAGTCTGTGGAGCCGGTTTTACTTGCGTCTACTATTCTACACACCAGTCTACCAATATTAGAGAGCTAGATGAAATAAGAAGTAGCAACCTCCAATCAAGAAAATCAAGATAAAATTTTAGAGAATCCACTATAATGATCATACAATACCTCTACATCGCTCAATAAATACTGATCTTTCATAGGATGATGTTATTGTATATATTGTTGTAGGTATTATTATTGTATATATATATATATATATATATTTATATATACCTAATAGTCTTAAAGCATGTTTGACTGAAGGAACGTTAGAGGCGCTGAATTAACTTTATAATTTAAATTAATTAGTTTGTTATATATATATAAACATGTACCATTAATTAATAATAAAGCAGATAGCGTTTATGATATTCATTAATAAATTTAATAATAATCTTGAATGAAAAAAAGTAAATAGTGGTAATTTAAAGTAATTTCATTCATCTCCTTTCATTCATTCATAAATAACTTTAATATGTAAAGTAGAACAAGTGAACTTTCAATCTGATTCCACAATAATAATTATTAAGTTATTAATCATGTTAATTTATATATTTATATGTCAATATCATAAGGGTATTTCTAAGTATAATTTTTTTTTATTTTAATGGATACATGCATGCCTAAAAGTTGACATGAAAAGTAAAATGCATTTATATTTATATTTAGATATACTTAGTACGTATATACTTACTTATCAATACTAAGAGTTGTTATATATATTAATATAAAAATGTTTTTAAATAAATAAACAAATAAAATTAAATATTTTGAAAGATAAAACATAGAGATAATAGACCGGTAAAATAAAGAGATTTTTTTATACTATTATACATGCTTTAATATTAATCTATAATTACGATTTATATATAATAATGATAATTAATTATTATTATGCAAAATATATTTAGCGTGAATAGAAAATAATCAAATACCAAGATATATATTTATATTTTGGTTGGTATACATATTTGATAATTTAATTAATTTTGAAAATTAAAATAAAAATTATATTTTTAATAATTCTATAGGTTTATAGATATATTTTAGAATATATATATTTATAACTTTTTGATAGTAAATTTTAGAAAAGAATATTTGAATTTAAAAAATATTAGAAATAATAATAATCATCATCCACATATTTAATGATACACATATTTATTATTTACCTGCAATTACCTAAATAATAATATATATTAAAATATATCTATTCCTATTTTATTAAAGTTTCAAACATTTTTATATGACTATAACAAATATTCCTTTTTTTTTTAAATAGAGATATTATTAATGATAATTTTTCTTTGACTATTTGTCATTAATCATATTAAATGATTGAACTACCAGTTTACTAGGTCAACTAAAAATAATCCAAAAGCTCAGACATTTCGAACTAATGATATATACTATATATATATATATATATATATATATTGATTTAATTTTAATTTTTGAATTTAATATATACAATCTAAAGAATCTATAAATGAATCAAAAGGAAATTATCTAATTTTCATTTAAATGGAAATTATTTTTCATATAAGTTAAATATTAATATTTATTTATTTATTTATTTTATTGAATATATTATACAATATTTAAATGTTTTATGTAAAATAGATATTAACTACATATTATTATTAATATTATTATTTACTCTTATTATTAAATAGAGGAAAAAATAAAATAATCAAAATTTTAATGTTATTTTATTATTATAAATGAAAAAAAAAATGAATTTTTATATATTAATTCCCTCTCTCTCTCTCTCTATATATATATATATATATATATATATATTATATATACTATTTAATTATAATTAATAAAACAAGAATGGACTTTGGTATAAAGTGAAAATTCAATTCAGCCATGTGTGTGTCTGCTCGAGTAATGTTTAATTGTGTTTTTAAGCTGACGAGATTGGCCGGAAATCGCTCAGAAAAAAAATAATAACTCGTTAGCGAAATTGAATAAAGCGTGGGAACATATTCTACGTGTATATATATGTATAGTTAGTTACACCTGTCATTTCATTCACGAGCTGCTGGAGTAAATTTAAATTATTTCTATGTCCTTGACAAAAAAAATTAATTAATGGTTAATTAAATTATAGTAAACATTTTAAATCCTATAGATTATACATAAATAGAATTTATTGTAACATACATGTGTATTGTATTACACCTAGAATAATAAATTTTATAGTAAATTTAGCCATTATAGATTTTACTTTTTTTTTATAAAGTTAGTAATGAATCATAATTTTAATAAACTGATACAATTTTAATATTCATCGCAAAATTTATTTTATTATCTATCCTAAGTCCAAATTTCTACCATTTTATTTAATTTTTAATTTTATTTACCATATATATGTTGGTATCTATAGGAAAGAATGGCGAAGAGTATATATAACAAATTTCTCTTGAATATTTAATATTTATTTAAAAAGACTAAAAATATCTTGAAAATTATCTTATTTAAGGTAGTTTGTGACTGCCATTCCGAAGTCAAAAAAATAACTATTTTTTTATATAAATAATTATCTAAAAAGCATGCTATAATAATTAATGAAAATTCGCATAAGAATTTATTGATTCAATTTAATAAGAGTTATAATTAAATAATTATAATAATGTAAAACTAAAATATTAATTGACTAGTACTCAGCTGTCACTAGATGATATCAACTTTAAATGATTTTTAGGTTGGAATTTATAAACTATAATTAATTATAAACTATAATTGTACCAAAAAGTATAACAAATATTTTTTATATTTATTAATGTTTAATATCCTTTAATTGTCACGTACCATTTATATGTATATTAAAAAATTTTAGTTATTATTTGAACTTGTGCTGGAGCCGCCATTTTTTCCCTAGTCGAATAAACAACAGAGGTAGAAGAACACATGTTAATATTAAAAAATTAATTAAATTAAAACTATGTGGTAAATCGCGTTAAAATTTTTACAGTGTATGTTTGAGATACCGTTTTATCTATTAGGAAGTTTTTTTTGAGAAGTCAAGTTTGTCAATTTCTTATAAACCCTAAATTTCCGAGTTATTGAACAAGGACACTCATAAGAGCTCATGTATTTTTGCATAACTTTAATTAATTATATCTCTTAAACGGTGTGGTAAAAAAATCTGTTTTTTTCTATAGGTGTATTTAATTATAATCTTTCGAATAAATATAAAAAAATATAAGGTCAAGTTTAAGTCATTTGAGTCACAAACTACCTTAAATTTTAATATTTAAATTCAAAACATAATTATCCACTATATATAGATTTATAATAAATGTTTTAATAATACAAAAGGATTGATGAAAGTTGATGATAATTAAGTAAGTAAAATAGAATATAATAAAATTGGTATAGAAAGTGTTATTGGATCCAAAAGTGTTGGAATAAAAATTGATATTTTTAGAAAATTGAGAAGGGTCAGTCACATCCATCTTTCTATTATGTATATCCTTTTAAATGATGATGATTATATTTATATAGTTGGCCTTTCCTTTTACTGTTCCATTTTAACGATTATATTTCATAGAATATCATATGAGTTTAGAAAAAGGTTAAATAATCCCCCTCCTCCATCCTTCCAGGAGGTCATATTGCTATTTCACCCTTTAGTCTGACGAAACTTTATCGGGCCCACGGTCAATTTTTTTTTTTTTTTTTTATTAAACACGTGTCGGATTGTATTTCTACCAACTACCAACGATATGATAATCTACCCTTCATTCTCCTCTCAGCTGTTTATTTATTTAAAGCTTAAGCAATCCATCCACCATCCAAAAAAATACATTTTCTAAATTATTATTACTAATATTGAACATTTTTTTTAAAAAAAAAGAAATTTAATTAAGATTAAAGCAAACATTGAACAAAATCTTTCCTTTCATTAAAAAAAACAATATAAAATTATTACAATCATATCCCTTTTATTTATTAATTATGATTCCCAATTTCGTAACATTATTATTCAAACAAGGAGCATGGTCACATCTAAAACCTATTAGTAAAAATTGTATATACATATAGTAAATCTTTCTGAACATGAAAAAAAGATCAATAGGATTTTTATTATTAAAACTTTGGAATTGTTTTGAGAAACACATTATTTTTTGGTAGAATTATTTTAATTGATTTTTTTTTTCTTAATTAAATATAGAATAAATAATATAAGTCATTTATTAAAAAAAAACAATTTAAATCATAACAAACTTTAAAATGATTCAAGGTGGCTTATAATAATATATTGTATTAATATAAATTTAATATTTAATATATAGCGAGCCATCACTTAAAATTATTATTCCTTATGAACTATTAATATTTAAGATTATGACTATTATTTAAAATAAATAAACGACAAAATATAGAAAAGAATTTCTAATAATTTAAAAGAACATTAATTAAAAAGAATAGATATAAAACATACGAGTACATTCCTTAAACGTACGTATTAATGCACTTTAAGACAGAAAAGTTTGGCGTGTGAATATAACATATATATATTTTGTAATTGGATTTGATCTATATTAATAATATTTTGTATTTAAGGAAGCGCTGTCTATCGTAGTCGCTGGCGTCATTTAAATTTCCTATTTTAAATTAAGAAAATACTAATAAAGATGATTTTTCCAGAGGCGGAAACCAATACAAAATCGATTTTTCTTTATAAATATTATCTATAGTTTGAATTTCAAAAAAATCATTAATTAACATTTAAAAAACATACATATATATATATATATAATTTTTGCTAGTATAATTAGCTAAGATTTGAAAAAATTTTATTTTAGAATTTTTTAGTTTTTACTTTTACTATCTGGTCAGCAATACTATTTACAAAAAATAGTATTGCGATCACGAAAATTTTCGATGTTGGGATTTTGATGTTTTTATACGTTTTGAAGGTTCCTGTATCATTTTCACTAAGGTTGAGAAAAATGTCTCGCTCTCTGTCTGTGTGTGTGTGTGTGTGTGTGTGTGTGTGTGTGTATGTAGACAAGATTACTCAAAAACGGTTTGAGTTAGAATCATTAAATTTGGTACATGGGCATTATTCAAAATTCATAGTTTTCTTTCAACTTTTGAGAAATGTAGCTCAACCGAAAGAGGGTCAACGTTTTGATTTTTTTTCCTCTAAAGCGACCGTAAAAATAAAGTTATATGTTTGATAATTTTTCACTTGATTAATAATTGTATAAAACTGCTATATCTAGAATTTCAGCTTGATTGAATCGCTGAAATTACCAGAATTAATTTTTTAACACTGCAAATGTCACGCGCCAGGACGTGACGTGGTGCCATCAACAAAGAGCCAAACATGCGCTGGTTTAATAAATATTATTTATTAATTTTAATTTATAATTTATTAATTAAATTTAATTTAAATATAATACATGTGTTAATTAATCCAATTCAAATTGCGAGATAGTCGAGTGGAGACACTCCAGATTTTTTTATTAGTTATTGATAAAATTTATAGTTCAAATACATATAGAGTAGATGTATAATAAAAATCTTGTGGAATTATTTTCATAGTAATGGGTTCAACTAATTTTTAATATTATATCAAATAGTTTTATGTACAATTTCCCGGACAGACAGACAATTAAATTATTCTTAACTTAATGCTAATGTATTCTATATATATTTTTCAATTGAAAATTCAACTTCAATTAGACTAAAGATAATCGCTAAATTTTATTTTTTATAAGCAAAATAAAACCTCTCTAACACACAAATCGTATTGAAATATTTATATTAAAGATTTTATTTTTTTGTTTTTTCTATTTTGTGATAATGTGTGATATTAAGAATTAGTTTACTAATAACTGATTACTTTTAGTAATAAATATATAATGTCGAAAAAAAACAAATGAATATTTTAAGGATATTAATATTATAAATGTACCATATTCTCAAGTGATCGATTATTTTCATTTTAACAAAAAAAAAAAAAAAAAAAACATGAGTTTTTGAATTCTGAAGTTAATTTTTGTGTCTCATAGTATCTCATGTGATGATCATATGGTATTGTTGAAGGATGTGAAGAAATGTGAGCAAAGTAACCAAAACACCTGAAAATGACAGACAAGAACCGGCGAAATCTCAACAGTGGGAGCCCAGCGGCTCGTATGACCCCGCGGGCCGCTAAGGGTCACGCTGCGGTATCGACCCATCAACGCCAATGCCGTCGCCACTCCAGGTTCGAACCCCGTCAGAGCCCTATTGGCCTATATCTTTCGAACCATCAACCCTCATAGTCATGCTCTGCTATGCAAATCTCCACAACCCCCTCCCCACCCCTCCCCCAAAAAGGTAACTTCTCTCCACCTCCCTCCCCCCTAAACCCACTTTCTCTCCCTCCCCACTCTAACAATTCACTATAATCACACAATCTTTAGTTAATTTCATGCCATTCTCTAAAACAAATTTATTTCTCTTTTATTTTTAGATTCTCATTAATTTTTTTTTTATTTATTACAGAATCATACATAAATTAAACTATATATATTAATTTTCAATTAATAATCATTTATTTATTTATTTATTTTGGAATAAAGTCTTTATAAAAAAATTAACATTCTCTTTAAATATATAAATAATATAGTATTAATTTTTAATATAAAATATGAGCTGTGCCCAGGGTCAGGCAGAGAATTGACCGACGATTTGAAATAAATTTATTTCCAAACAACATTATATATATATATATATATGAAGTATAAAAAAAAATATTTTTAAAACTTGAATTAAAATGTCTAAATTATATTAACTTGGATTTTATTTTTAGTTTAATCACTCAATTATTAATTACTACTATATTTGAAGTGAAATATTTTCCGACAATGAATATAAAATTAATACTTTGTAAATAACCATTCTGGTTTCCGGATATACACTAAAAGTTGATCAATTCATTGTATTGATGCATTAAGTAAATATATCAAATTTTATCAAAATCCGTTGAGCCGTTCAAGCTGTACACGTGTATAACAGACGGACAGACGGACAGACATGATGCTAAAAATACTTTTTTCTGTTAACAAAATGCATGATTCGTGGAGATATATAAAACTCTTCACATGTGAAATTTGGTGTGAAAACACAATACCTTCCCATCCTTTCGTCGATCGGTAAAAATTCCCAATCAGTAAATGCAAAATGACAACAACAAAAAAAAAAGAATAAAACAAATTAATAATAATAATAATAATAAAATTGATAAACAAAATTTCAAGAAATAATATAATATATAAATATTTTAAAATAAGTACAAATTTAAGACAACTCCCTGAATTTATACAACCATCGTTACGGACCTGTGGATACGATTGCATTGGACTTTTAATAGGATAATAGTACTTAATAATTTTTAAAAATGATACATGTACGTGTATAATTTTATTGTCATTTTATTATTTTTTTTTTTTACTAATAATATTTTTCTTTGGGAGTTTTTGAATTTGATTATTATTTTTTAGATTTTCTAAAAATAAATTTTTCTTAAAGTAGATTTCGAATATGTGGGAGCAAAACGATTTTTATTTATCATTTAATTAAGCAATTAATTGACATAGAAAAAAAATTATAAATTTTCAATCGAAAAGGAAAAAATATTATTTAAATAAATAAATTCAATTTAATTTTAATATATTTTTTCAAAAAAAAAATAGAATGATACTATACTAAGCATTAAGGGTAATAATATTTAAAAATATTCATTACCGAAGAATAAAATGAAAATCTCTAATATTTAATTTTAGGAGACGATATTATTATTATTATTATATGTTGCGAGTAGCAGAGGACTTGTTCCCTTATTGCCATAAATACAAGAATAATAAATAATGAAATAAAACAAAAAATTATGTTCTAATCAATCTAATCACTAATAAATCAGTGATTTTCTTAAAATTTTCAGTTTTTACAATGTTATAACCTTGAATAATTATGACTTACATTTTCCCATCCCCACTCTCTTTACATAATTTTGATCTTGTGTACGACTTGAATTCAAAAAATATAAAAATAAATTTTTTTATAATATTTATAGATTTAAAAAATTAAAACAAATTGTATGATACCTATACATCCACAAACCAATTTTTAGTTTGAATGGACGGGGTAAGGAAGAACCAATTAAGAAATAATCAATGAATGGATAAGTAAAGAAGAAAATAGATAAAAGTAACTTATTATTTATTAGATTAAATGGGTTGTTGTTACTGTTACGATAAACTTTTGAATTTGAATGTATTTTTATATATAAATATATCTTATTTTTGTATTATTTTATAATTTTATGTATAATTTTATAATATGAATGTTTTAAAATTCAATTTTTATCATCCAATTATTTTTTGAAATGATGATTTGAAATTTCATGTCCAATAAGAAATGATTAATCAGTTACTTGTTCTGAAAATAGCTAATATAGACGAATAAAATTTTCTCATAATGCGAATAAGCTTATTATATTAGAATGAGAAAAAAAAAGTGCTGTAACATATTATTAACGCCGAGGTGTTGATTCACTATGCTATATAAATATTTAAATACGCTGAAACAATCATCTCTTGTGCAAATGGACCTTTAAAATGATGAGAGAAATTATCAAAGAAAAGTTATCTGATACTTAAAGAACAGAGGAAATAAATTCTTATTTAAAATTGAAAACAAAGCTGGAAACAAAAAAAAATCATGATTTATATGTGGAACACCTATTAAGTTTTTGTTTTTTTCTATTAAAAGAAAATTTAATAAATTTAATTCATTTGATATCAATTTTTTTTATATTGATATAGAAATCAAATTTGGATTGAATTAATTTTTTTTTTTTTTTTGATTTCTCGGTGAAATTGTTGAGTTTTATTATTCTTATTCTTATTATTATTATTATTATTAAATTTTTAAGTATTTTTTTTCTAAAAAATATAATAAATAGTAAATAAATTATTACTATTGATTTTTTTATTTAAATTCTTTTTACCAATTTTATGTTTTTGTAGGTGTTTTGAAATTAAATAAGAATCGCCATTAATACCACTTAATGAATGTCTCTGTCTGTGTGTGTGTATGTGTGTGTATCCAATTATTTAAATAATAAAAAATAAATAAGTATTGGGGTGACTGTAAAAGGACTTCTCCAGACTAGACTAGACTAGAATAAATAAAAAAAATTTGAATAAATATATATAATAAACCTATTGATGTTTCTGGTGATAATAAAAATACTATATGTAAAATTAAGATGCAGTTTTGAATTAATTTCGCTTTTATAAGGTTTAATATTGTTCAATATTGAACAATAAATATTGAAAATAAAAGAATTCTTCCTCTCGTGATATACTCAATTGCACCTTTTTTACCGACCGACGATAGTAAGGGAGGTATTGTTTTCACACCAAATTTCACATGTGGAGATTTTTACATATCTCCACGAATCATGCATTTTCTTAACAGAAAAAAGTATTTTTAGCATGATGTCTGTCCGTCCGTCTGTCCGTCTGTCCGTCCGTCTGTCCGTCCGTCTGTCCGTCCGTATAGATGTGTACAGCCTGAACGGCTTAACGGATTTTGATGAAATTTGGTATATTTACTTAATGCATCAGTGGGATGAATTGATCAACTTTTGGTGCAAATCCGGAAACCGGAAGTGGTAGTATTAGCGATCGACGATAAGAAGGGAAGGGTTATTTTCGCACCAAATTTCACATAAGGAGATTTTTTTACATATCACCACGAATGTATTGGTTTTATCCTCGGGAAAAATCATCTTCATTATGTTTTTCTTAATTTAAAATTATATGACGTCACCCAGCCCTTCATGACATCACAGCCTCGGGTAACGCCGGCAACGTCGGCTACTTCAGCTATATATTATAAATAAAATAAAATTAAAAATATTTATGTTATATGCCTATCTGTTTTTTATTACATTAATAGATATATTAAAATTATTTGAAATTGTTTCTGTAGCTGGAAATTAATTTATTTCAAACCGTCGGTCGGTTCGGACCTGGCCACAGGTCAACTTATTTATTATTATTTTTGATTATTATCCGAAAGTTACATAATTTTTTTATTTTTTTTTTTTGTAATTTTCTCAAAACGGTCTTAATTCTATTGAATAAATTTAATTCATCAATTTTCAATGAAATTCTCATTAATAACCCAGTAAGATTTTATTTGTTATGAATTTTTCAGAAAGGACTTAACTTTTAAAATATCTTCATCTATGATGATACTTTTTTATTTTTTATTTTAAATCCATACTGTTTATTAATAATTATTAATTGTTTTTTTACGAGTGTGTATATATATAAAATTATAATGATAATTTTTAATTTATTTTTTGTTTTTCAAAATAGAAATTTACCAGCTCTCGTCTTCTGAAATTCTATTTCAATCAGTTACTTTATCTATCATTAATTTACTAGTATATCAAAATCAAATATATTGAATATTAAAGATATAAATAGAGTAGAGTACATTTATTTATTTTAAATAAGTACTGATAATTTAAAAAAATTATTGAGAAAAAAAATATTTCTAAAAAGGAAGTTTTTTTTTAATTAATTATAAATAAAGAAAAAAAATTTATAGATATTTTCGAAAAATGAAAGAAATTTTTGACTTTAAAATTAAAAAAAAACACAAACCTTTTTTTTAAATTAATTTTTTTTTTTTACTTTTCGAATAGTAAATTGCTGTGTATTAGGAAAAATATTGCAACCATGATAAAATATGAGCCAACTACCATAAGATGATTTATCAAATTAAAAATAAACTATAAAAATAAAAAAATAAATAAAAGAGCAAATATATATAAAATAAATATAAATGGATTTAATGGCCCAACGAAAAAGGGTTTAGATAATTGTCTTTTTCTATATTTCTTAAAATATAATAAAAAATAATAAAAAATTTGTAAGTACAGATAAATATAGATAAAAATATAAATAAATTTATTTATACATACTTAATAGAAATTCTAAAATAATCAAAGATTTAAATATATTAAATAAAAATAATTTCTCTTTCTGTTTTTTTGTGTTGGTTATATTAATTTTTTTCATTAATATTTATTTACGATCTAGCAATTTAATATATATATATAGATATAAATCAAAGTAAAACTATTTTCAAATGTGAATTATTTTAATTTAAATTATTAGTAAAAGTACAAACGTTAGCATTCATTGATATTGTTATTCTATTTTAATTTTTTTTTTATTAAAAATTTAATATTACTTTTTTAATGTTATTTGTAAATTTTACATAAATAAATTGTAATTTTAGAGTTGAAATATTTTTATATACTTTTAAATATGAAATTTATATGAAATGTAGAAAAAGATAAAAAAAGGGTGTAAATGAGATGTAATTACAATTTTCAAATCAACAAAAATTGATAATTGTTATACTATTATACTATTATTATATTATTATTATTATTATTATTATTATTATTATAAATAATTAATTAATCAATTGGTTGGTTATTAATATTAAATCTTATTTCTCTTGTCAATATTCATAGATTGATTGATAGCAGAGAATAAAAAAAGAATAAGAATAAGAGAAGTGAAATTTTAATAAGTACATATATTTATAAATATTATAAATATTTATTATTTAATAAATCATTGTAAGTATATTATAATATTAAGTGTCCATTTTATTTTTTTTTATTTTTTTAAGATATAAAAAATCATTATTTATAAAAATTTCGTTAAAATATATTATTGACTGATGTATGATGATGAAGTAATTTTTTTTTCTTTTTATTTATTTATTTATTTATTTTTTTATCAAAAGCAAGGCAAGGCTCTTTTTCTTTCGAACTGGAAATGTACATCGATTACCTGGTTCCAGGAAGTGACTCGCTCAGCACACGGATCTCTCTCTTTCTCTCCCCATTAAAGAAATCGGATCATTTTCTTCTTTGAATTTTGTGGCTTCATTTTTTTTTTTTTTTTTATTTTTTTTTATTTTAATATTTATTTATTTATAAAAAATTGAAATGTATTTTTGTCTATTTAAATTTTTATGAATTGAAAGAATAAATTCATATCATTTTAAAATAGAATTAACCAAATTTCTCTGTCAGCTGCCACTTTGATTTCCGCCTCTCTTTCTCTCTCTCTCTCTCTCTCTCAAATGCATAGTCACTCACACCTCCGCCTACGCAATTTGCGCGTGGTTTCCACGTGCTCTTGCCAATTGCATCAGAAGCAAAGGACCACTTATATCGAATATATCGTAGCGATTAAAACACAAAATAAAACTTAAATAATTTAAATAAAACATTCAATATGTGTATTTATTTTTCTATTCTAATAAATTTTCATTTCAATAATAATAATAATAATATGATATAATTAAAATTCAATTAAAGAGAGAAATTTTAAAAAATAAATATTTCATATTTTATACATTGTGTGTGTGATTTAATATATAATATTATTATTTCAAATAAAAAAAAATAAAAAAAATTAATTAATTTTATTTAAATGAATGGGAATGAACAAATCTTTCAGGTTCGTTTCACATTGGAAATTTTTTTTTTTCTTTATTTATTTTATTTTTCTATTTTATTGATTTTTCCGAATTGGATGAATAATTGTAGTAGAAATGGATGAAGGTTGTTATTTTTCATTTTGGTGTCCATTTCCATTGGGAGAAATGAAAATAAAAATTAAAATTGGAACGTACCAAATCGTGTTCGTTGCTGTCCAAATGCGAATGGCAGGGAAGTAGTGTATGTAAGGGTAGGGTTGATGTTGATTGTGGGGATGGTTCGTGGTTCGCCGATGGCAGATAGGTGTACAGATCAAGAGATAGAGAGGGGGTGGAGGTGGGGGTGGGCCGATGATGAGAGCGAGGTTTACCTGCGACTAGCGCGAGGATCGGGGCGCGTAACAGCAACAGCAGCATGGCCGCCGTTGCCGGCACGCAGCCCCCGCCGAGGCGCCCTGCACCCGGAAAAAGAATGTAATCACTCGAGCACCAACAAAACAAATTCACGCGACCACCACCGTGAGCGACGGCACATTGCCGGTCGCCGGGTACGGCACATCGAAACAAGGCTCCTTTCGTAGAATTAATTTTCTTTTATATTTATTTATTTATTTATTTATTTATTTTCCGACATCGATGTCCACGAATTGACGTTCGTTTTATGAATGTCTATCAAGTCAATCATCCAAACAAAAAGGAGTGTAAGTTAGAAAACGGATGATTATTTTATTGTTTTTGATTTTTTTCCCAACCCCCAACCAATCCGATGCCGAACCGACACGGGACTGACGGAAACGACTAGACGAACGAATGGACAGACGAAGAGCGACAGAGACGGAGAGAGAGAGAGAGAGAGAGAGAAAGCGAGAGAGAGAGAGAGTGAGAGGAAAAGTGAGGACATGCGCCGATGACGACCACGACGATCATCCCCCATTTGCAGAGCAAACATACAGTGCACTCTGGTGGCCGAAGACGGAAGCCCTGTTAAGGGGTGGTTGGGCCGGAAACCGTAAAACTGGAGAATGCATTTTACAGACAATTTCAAAACAGATTTCCCATTTAGTTAATGAATATTCGAAAGGGAAATCGTTACCAAATACATAACTCTTCTTTTTTTATTGTTTGTTAATAAATTAAACAAATAATAATAATAATAATAATAAAACCAAAACAAATAAATACTTAATTACAGAGGCAAAAATATTTTTAATCACAGTGATTATTTTAGATTAAATTGATTATAGATAAACATGTTAATTAATCAATAATAAAACTATATAATAACATAAATATATCTAGAGATCTTTGTCAATCAGTCAGTCTCTATAACTATATTTTTATTGTGTTATCAAATCTTATTTTTAATTTTTACTTTTCAATTGTATGTTATTATATTATTTATCTTTATAATGATTTTTAAATGTTAAATTTATTTTTAACAAAATAAAAAAAAAAGATTTATTATATATAATATAATTTTTTTTTTTAAACAAAAATGTTGGTTAAAATCACTCAGAAGTGTCCCTAAGAAATTTGTCTATTCTAATTAGTAAATGAAATAACTTAATTAAATAATGCATCTATCAATTGTTTATTATAGATACATACTTATCAATAGATATCATGAGAAAATGTAAAAAAGGATTATTTGTAAGATGTATATACAACTTAAATATTCTTAAAACTTAAAGCACCATTAAAATTGATCATTGTTTTATCATCTTACACATTATAATCAATGTTCAGAAAGTTGAAATTAATCATATTAATGGAATTTAGAAAAGAAAATAATAAAAAAAGGAATTTTTATTTTCTCTTTATATAGCTCCATAAATTTCCACTCATGTCAGAAATGGAAATAGATAAAAAAAAAAATATTTATCAAACTGTAAAGGGAAGAATATATATATACTCTTTTTAATTTGAATATTAAATATTTTAGCATTTATATTATTATTATTATTAGTAAACTTTCAAGTTGATGGCAGTAAAAAAACTAGACAGTTATGATCTTTTATAATTTAACAATCACTTTCAATTACTCTCAATTACAATAATAATGGAAGTTGTTGATTTAACCATTATTATAATTGTTTTTTTTTTAATTTAATAAACCAACAGGTGTCAAAAAATTATAAAGTTAATAAATAAAAAATAAATTAAAATTTAAAAATATCAAAGAATATAGATATAAATCAAAATATTCCTATGATTCAAGATGGCTCTGACTTTAATAATAGAAAATATATGATAATTTAAAAAAAGGAGAGAATGTTTTTAAAAGGAATCTATCATACAAAAACATTTATCTATAAATTAATTATATATATATATATATAAAGAGAGAGAGAGAAATTTCAAATGATATTTTATATTTTGTGGTTTGGTAGGTGAGATCCAGATTTTTATTGTTAATAGAATAATTGACACTACTCTTGAAGGATAATTTCCCCCATCTTGTATACATATATATATATATATATATATATATAATATTTTATATTTTTAAAATATTTAATTTTTTAATTAATCAAATTTTCAAAGAGGATTCCAAACAATACAAAATACACACACACACAATTACAATACACAAATATCTAAAATTCTCAATTCTGTTCTTATGCATTTGTTTATGTTTATCAAATTAATCGCCAATAATTTGTATATCTAGTATTTCTAATAATATAAATATTATTTTTAATTCATCAAAGAATAATATTATCATTTACTTATGTTATAGATATATACCCCAATAACTCACTTTTCATCGGGGCCATGTTCCAAAAAAATACGACGCAAATTGAAACGATTCAAAGTGAATTAAGATTTTCTCTAGCAAACCATGTAAAGATTGAAGATAGGTGCCAAAATTACGAAAATACTACTTTTTAAAAAGAAAATTGAATAAAGTAAACATTTAAAAAACAAAAATAATATAAAATTTAATTACATACATACAAAAAACCAAAAAAAAACCGTATTCAATTAAAACAAAATAAACTAAATATTGTTTTGTCACTTGTCATTTAAATTAATAAATAAAATAAATAATAATAAATAAATAAAAATTACAAAATACTATTTACAAAATTTGCGATTATCTCACTAATAAATATAAAGTTTTAAATATTATTTTGTTACATATATTGAATTTAATTTTTTATTTAACATTTCACTTAATTTTTCAAAAAACATTTCATCTTGATGTACATTCTGGGATATCATTCCAAAGAAAATAAGCTGGAGTCTCCACTCGACTATCTCGCAAATTTGAATTGGATTAAATTAAAATTATTAAATATTATTCATTAAATCAGCTCATGTTTGGCTCTTTATTAATGGCACTACGTCACGTGTTGGCGCGTGATTTGCAGTGTTAAAAAATTAATTCCGGTACTTTCAGCGATTCAATCAAGCTGAAATTCTATATATAGCAGTTTTATACAATCTTTAATCATATGAAAAATTATCAAACATATATCTTTATTTTTACGGGCACTTAGAAGAAAAAAAATCAAAACGTCGTAAGTAATGACTCTCTTCTGAAAGAGTTACATTTCTCAAAAGTTGATAGAAAATCACAAATTTTGAATAATTCCCGTATACCAAATTTCATTATTCTAGCTCAAACCGTTTTTGCGAAAGCTTGTCTACATACACTCACAAACAGACATTTTTCTCAGTCTTAGTGAAAATGACTCAGGAACCTTCAAAATGTATAAAAACATCAAAATCTCAACATCGAAAATTTTCATGATCGCAATACTATCTCTGGCGAGATACTTAGTAAAGCAATGCAACCTCGAAAATCTGACGACGCACATTTAAATTTAGCACTAATTAAGCAGCGACGCAACTTCAAAAAAAAAGAGAAAACAACACGATGCAAAGCAAGATATTAGTATATATATGGGTTGAGTTATTAAAAAGCAATAGTTTAAATATCTTTCAAAATTATAATTGTAAAGAACCTAACATAACAAAGTCAATTAAAAAAACAACAGATATTCTGAATTTAAGTAAGAAGTTCTGAGTATTTTTAAATTAACAAAGTACGGCTTATCAGTTTCAGATCAAATATGTGCCTTTTTGTTCGATAACTTTTGTTTGTTCATTTCGAGAATAATTTCATAATACCGCGATTGAAAATCTCCTTTATTGATAAAAAAAAACTTGACCAAGTCATTTTCACAAGCCTCTCTTATGACCAGCCATATGAAAAAGGCTTCTGGCTAATCTTCAGTTCTTGGCCAATAGAATTGATGCTGCTATACTGAATACCATAATTTTATCAACAGAGTGTGTCTCATCTTTGACGTTCATATTACCAGAAAGGTATCGTTGGAACTACCGTTTTGCTGTTGAATTCGATACTATATTGGACAACTTCCATTTTTTTTGGTTACCTGACTGGCTACTAATTGTGATGATACTGAAGAATGTATCGAACATTTTTTTTATTTTTGTTATGTCAACGTTAAGTTGCAGTATAGAATGACCAAATGCGACTTATACAACAGTTATAACTTAGATAAATATGAAAAACTATTGATATGTAGTATAAGTATAATTTAATTAAATAAAAAAAGCAATATTACTAATTTCTACTTGTAGACATATTATGTAAATGTAAATATAATAATTGTAATCAATCTATCATTTAAATGAAACAAATTTTAATATAAATATGTACAGTGTGTCCCACTGGGCCGGCAGATAACGTGTACTTATTATATTTATTTCTTATTTATGCACCCAATAGTCTTTATAATGACTCCCTTTCTTTATGGCGTTGTTGAACGTTGTGTTTGTTCTTCAGTATTCAAACAATCATGGCATCTTCTAATTGAAATTGTTATTCACATGCATAAGTTGCGCAATGTTCCATAATTTCTGTTGAGATATTGTTTTTAAGTTTATCCATTGATATGAGGATTAATTCTGTAAACTTTATTTTTTAAGGTTCCCCACAAATGAAAATCATACACCGTAAGATCCTCTTCGATATTACCCTATCATCAAAAACCGCCTCTATGTCTTGCAAAGAATTATGTGCAGTAGTATTAACTTATGGCGGAATTCTGTTGGAAATAGGCATATCTGAACTCATTGTCTGTCAACGGGTTGAAAAAATTCACATATACAAGCAAGTCAATGTTAGAGAAATACACCACTTGAGAGCCTGCATGTTATTTGCCGGACCAGCCTTACGTGGGACAGACACACTGTATATACTTATGGGTTTTGTAAATAAGATTTAAAATTTTAAATAAAAATATTTTTATATGATTTCAAATATTTTGTTAATTCTAAATATTTAAATTAATAAAAAATATTGAAACATTTTATGTGAATATTAAAAATGTTGCAAAAAAAAAAAATTTTTATATGAATAGTATAAAACAATTCTAAATAATAATTAAAATTCCTTGATGCTGATGCTCATTGCTACTGTAGAAATGAGTGAATAAACGGAGATTCAATAGCAACCTGAACCCCCCCCTCCCCCTCCCCCTCCCCCTATCCATCTGATGTTAATCAATTGTTCTCACGAGTTGAGTCTTAGCGAAAAACATTAGCCCTTAAGGGCAAATGGCCCCACTTTGTATGTGACTATAATTTGTGTTGACACCACCCTCCACGTCTTTTATAAAATCGAAATGGAAAAACAAGCGCAAAGTGATTGTTTTGAATTCCCTCAAAGGACCAATCCCTGGCGGTAAATGAGAAGAGGGGTAACCACCCTAAAGTGTGAAAGCATGTATCAACGACCTCAGAGGAACCTCAGCATCAAATACTAATCTTCAAGTTTGTTGGGGAAAGATTCCGAAGGGTAGATAGAATAAAAGGTGGTGATTAATGAACGAAATCAATCATAAGCCCCACCCACTTTCAGGCTTACCATCTGACATTTATAGGCAATTGAGTTAAAATATTTGTACTCATTCAATTAAAACAAAACTTAGGGAACATTGGTTATAATATTATATTATATTAATTTATTACTCCTATTATATATATATATATATACATTTACTTTACAATAATTAAGACCTGTTTTCTCTCACTAACTCACGTTTCTATACCTTTTCAACTTCAAATTGGGAATAAAACTTCTTCGATTGATGCATGACATGGTGCATTATCAGTTATTAATAGAACTTTTGATTGATATATATTTTGAGCATTCTTGAGGCAATTACAATTATTATTTCCAATCTGAAAGTCTTTACTCCCAATTTGAAAATGTTTAGTCCCAATTTGAAGTTGAAAAGGTGTAGACAAAAAAAATAAAAATCTTTGATAATATTTTATTATTTTTGAATTGAAGAATCGATCTGTATCGTTTTTATTATTATTAGAAATTATATCTGGGTTATATTTTCATGTTTGATTGTGAGATTTAAGAGAGTTTATTTAGGAAGAGATTTGTTTTTGGAATTTTGGGTCTTACTTTGTGTGTGACCAAGAGTCGATATTGGTATTTTGATTTTTAACTTACTATATTCTGAAGTTGGGAAGAATTCTTGGCACTACATAACACTGACACAGTGTCACTGTCAATATATTTTAATAATTCTGGGTGAGAATTGCTATAAATAAATAATATTTGGTACATGGGCATTATTCAAAATGTTTAGTTTTCTATCTCAACTTTTGAGAAATGTAGCTCATCCGGAAGAGGGTCATTACTTACGACGTTTTCATTTTTTTTCCTCTAAACTGACTGTAAAAATAAAAATATATGTTTGATAGTTTTTACATGATTAAAAATTGTATAAAACTGCTACCTATAGAATTTCAGCTTGATTGAAACGCTGAAAGTAGCGGAATTAATTTTTTAACACTACAAAGACAGAAAAGTATGACCTGTGGATATAACATAATATATATTTTGCAATTTGAATACAAAAGATTATTAAAATAAATAATTTTAATTTTATTATATTTATATTATTTTGTATTTAAGGAAGCCCTGTCCGGCGTTGCCCGGTGCCATTTTTTTATTATTAAAATTCCTATTTTAAATTAAGAAAAAACTAACAAAGATGATTTTTCCCGAGGCTGAAACAATACAGATCGATTTTTCTTTATAAAAATTATCTATAGTGTAAATTTCAAAAAAATCCTTCATATTTCAAAAATATAAATATATATATAATTTTTGCTAATAAATAATAAAATAAGATATAAATTGATTAATGGTAATTTATAAGATTCAGAGAGAGTGAGAGTGGGTATAAAATAAGAATTCGAAGAATGAAAGATATTAATAATAATATAATCGGATCAATTTATTAATATACTTAATATATATAATTTGTATAGTATATATATATTTTTTTAAAGTAATGAGAAACAGTTCGGTCATGTATCATTATATTTTGTAAAATGAATAATAAATATATGAATTATTCATGGAATTACATATAGATTGATAATCTGCGAAAAGCAATTTTTTTTTTATAAGGAAAGTCTGTCAACAACTGTACTTGTTGTAGCTTGAGCTATTTCCAGAAGCGTTAAAGATATACACAAGGTTCACTTTAAACAAACTGCAAATATGATGACTGACTAAATGGTTAGACATCTCATAGTATATTATATTAGACTGCCAAATCAAGAATTGACTTGAATATTTAATGAAACTTTCATTTATATATAGATATACAACAACAAAATCGACCTAGAAATAAATAATCTCAAAACTACAAAATACATCAAATAGAAGAAATTTTTACTATAATATTGCGATCACGAAAATTTTCGATGTCGAGATTTTGATGTTTTTATACGTTTTGAAGGTTCCTGAATCATTTTCACTAAGGTTGAGAAAAATGTGTGTGTGTTTATTATTCAAAATTTGTAGTTTTCTATCAACTTTTGAGAAATGTAGCTCAACCGGAAGAGGGTCATTACCAACAACGTTTTTATTTTTTTTCCTCTAAAGTGACCGTAAAAATCAAGATATAAGTTTGATAATTTTTCATATGATTAAAAATTGTATAAAACTGCTATATATAGAATTTCAGCTTGATTGAAACCGGAATTAATTTTTTAACACTGCCAATCTCACGCGCCAACACGTGACGTGGTGCCATCAACAAAGAGCCAAACATGCGCTGATTTAATAAATATTAAATATAATTTTGAATAATGCCCATGTACCAAATTTCATCATTAAAGCTCAAACCGTTTTTGCGTAATCTTGGTTACATACATACACACATAAACACACACACACACACAGACATTTTTCTCAACCTTAGTGAAAATGATTCAGGAACCTTCAAAACGTATAACAACATTAAAATCTCAACAGCGAAAATTTTCGTGATCGCTATACTATCTCTAGTAAAAAAAAGAATAAAAAAATAAAATAAAAAAGTTGATTGTATTTTTTTTTAGATAATATTAGAATAGTTTTGAATATCACCTGGAATATTCCAGGTGCAAGGTGCATGCATATGCCCGGAACAAGATCGTATATGCATTGAAGCATTAAGTGAGAATTTCGGTATTATATTGATATATATTTTGTAACTATGTAGATAAGTTATTAGCAAAAGTGAATGTAATATTCATTGTGAGTATATGTGATGAGGGATGGAGGGGTGAGTGAGGATAATATTAATCTCAAATGTATCTAAGGTTATATAAAAATTGAGATAGAGAGAGAGAAGAGGGGAGGAAGATATTTCTCTGATTTTATCATTATTTACCTCCATCACTGAATCAATAAAATATTTGAATTTTCACTTTTTCATCTAAATAATATATTTATTTACATAAATAATTTAAATACAGTGGAATTTCATTTATCCAAGATATTGATCAACCGGGAAAATGATAATTCATTTGCCACTATTTAGTTACAAAATATGGATATATACGAGTAAACTCTATTGTCTTTGCTGAAACAAAGTTTTTGGCGCCACCATGCGAGTGCAGACAGTAACTAATTGAAAAAAAAATCTGGCTTGTGTGTGCGTGTGTGTGTGTGTGTTTTGCCTGGTTTTTGCATGCAGAATTATCGGTTACGCGCCTGCATCGCCTCTTAGCGGTGCAACATAGAGACATCATATTAAAAAAAAAATGGTTTCGCTGATTTCTAAGGAGCTGGGGGCCCCTGGTCTAGACATGTATAGTGGTCATGCAATTCCTCGTTATACATTCTACGCCATTCCCCGGTGAACTCATCTTTCTTTGGCCCCTAAATAAATCCTATTCTCAAATACCCTAAATCTACTCTCGTCACCTAAGGTCATAGACCATGCCTCACACCCATATAATACAACAGACAAAATAATTCTTATATATATAACATCATTTATTATAGAAAGTGATTATTGTAAGCAAATATTCTTAATTATATATTCTTTTAGAGTAACTAATTTTTTTTTAATATTGTGTGAATTAGGTTGGGCAATATACCAATTCTTTTGAAAAGTCCCTTAATAACTTAAAACGTAGTAGTTACATTTGATTGAAATGTGAACATAATAGTTTATTATTCGATTTAAATTTAAAATAATTTAGGTAATAATTATTTGCCAAAGTTTTTATCAAATTTTTATAATTTATAGAAAAACGATTTTGAATGTCTTCTTTTGTTAAAAGAATTCTACTTAATTTGAATAATATGTAATATATATAATTAATTTATACTCAAAACAACTTATAACGATTAAGTAAACAAAGTATCTAGTATTGGTAATTAATTACTTAGAATCACTCGAAGAGCCAATTTGGTTATTTGTTTTTTCACTCTGTAAACTCTAAATAAAAAAATAGATTTTATTTTTATATAAGTAATAATTTTTTCTATAGAATTGAAGTGTCTTATCGCTTCTCGAAAAAAAAAAATATTTTAGTCATAAGAATTGTTGTGGAGTAACTCGTTCTCAATACCTATATATATATATATATATATAATATTGCTGCTGCTATAAATACCTTTAATTAAATAAATCATTCTAATTAATTGATAGAATTTTTAATTTTATTTTAATATGAAAGTTAAAAATAGGTTAAATAAAATCTATATTACTTGTTAGTTTTTATTATAACATTTAGAAAATAATATTAAATAAATTTATATTCACAAATAAAATAGTAGGTATTAAAAAAATTAGATCCAATAATGTAAAGTGAATCGAATTAATTTCAAATTATAATTATAATATTATAAAACTATTAAAGTATGAATATGGACATCATATAGGGAATCATTAAAAGTTCATTTCATCTCTCTCTCTCCCTCTCACTAGACATACATATCCATTATTTATACTATTATTATTTACTTATAATAGTACTTATCATTCAGTTATATTAAATTTATATTTATAAATCCATAAAACAATTATATTATAATGTAATTTCGATAAATAAAACAACTAAATATCCTTAAAAATAATAAATAATACTATTATTTTTTTAATTTTTACATTTCTATAGGTATTTTAATTTAAAACAAGAAAAGAATGATGCTATTAATATAGTAAAAACTCGAAAATAAAAAATATATTTAATCTAGAAAAATACAATATGATATAATTTCAAATTAACACACTATGAGCGGGGCGGGTATTTGTACCCGTTGCGGGGACTGCCACTTATAAGCGGGGCGGGTATTTATACCCGTTGCCACTTATATGAGGGATATATATTAGTTATCGTTTAAAATAAGTAATTTTAAGTGACACAAGGGAAAAAATATATTATCACTCTATGAGCTGCTAGCGTCCGCCCCGCTTATAAGTGACAGTCCCCGCAACGGGTACAAATACCCGCCCCGCTCATAGTGTGTTAATATTCAAGGAAAGGAAGGCGCCATTGGGTCTGTGGGTAGCGAACTTGCCGCACATTCACATGGTCCCGGGCCTTTTTTTAACATTTCAAATCACGCGCCAACACGTGACGTGGTGCTATCAACAAAGAGCCAAGCATGCGCTGGTTTAATAAATATTATTTATTAATTTTAATTTATAATTTATAATTAATTAAATTTAATTTAAATATAATATAATATTTAATTTAAATATAATATAATAATATATTATGTTATTTAATTCAATTCAAATTTACGAGATAGTCGAGTGGAGACACTCCAGCTTATTTTAGTTTTTTCTTCATTATTCAAAGAATATCAAATACAAATCATTTGTAATTCACCTTGTAATATGTAATTGAAGAATATAAAGTATTTATAATATTATAAGGTTTATGAATATGAAAAATGTTATTTTAATGATAATTAATAAAGATATTCATAGAGAAAGTTTATTAAACGAATAATAACTAAGATTAATTAATATTTAAATTAAAAAGAGATTATTAGTGGATATAAACAATATAATAGTGGTTAATTACCTGTTAGAACGTTCACTCAACTATTTTTCGCGTCTTTTCGTATTCACTGTTCAATGTATACTAAAAATTAAATTATTTTAATTTATTTTCTTTTATTTTAATATTTTAATATTCTACGATTCGTATTTTTCAAAGAATTGGCCGAGTGAGTTGCTTATCGCTTTTCAATGAAATAAAATAAACACTCGAATTATTCTGGTTGTGTCCGTTTGCCTCCAGCATTTATAAAATATCTAATAAATATTTTGTATTTTTTATTTATTAATCATTCAATTGATAAAGAAAATAATAAGGAATTTTTTTTTATTAGAAAAAGATATAATCTATATATTTATATATAATTTATAAATATATAAATATTTTCTTTTACAATTAGAGATTAGAAACAATTTTTTATTTTATAATATTTTTAATCCAATTCAAAATTTCGAGATAGTCGAGTGGAGACATTCCATCTTATTTTATAAATGTTATGATTACTTGATAATTTAAAGGAAAATCAATTGTAACATGGATCAATAAAAAAAAATATGGGCATGCAATTTAATATAATTAGATAACTATTATTACTAATTAAATCAAAACATATGGTAGATGTATCCATTGTAATGGAAAAAAGTAAACGCCAGGGAGATGCTGTTGTAATGGCAATGCGCTTTCCCAACCGGTTGATTGTCTGATAACACCGCCACCCTGGTGTTTACTTTTAACCGTCAGTAAACCTTTATAGCTCAATCAATTGAATCAAACACGTATAAGTTTAAAAAATATTATTTATCTAAGTATATCTAATATATATATATATATATATTGGGTGTGCGGGAAACAAACCTGCATCACATTCACATGGTCCCGGGTTCAAGTCCCGGGCCTGGCAAGGGAATTTCCCTAGCTGGGGTCTATGGGATGGAGTCAACCCAACCTCCGGGATCAACATTGGGGAATAGCTACTTGATAAAAAGTAGCGCCTCCGATCAAGAAAATCAAGGTAAAGGTTGAGAGGACCCGTTCTACTGATCATAGGACACCTCATTGATATAACCGACTCGATAGGCGTTGTCCTTGCGTAAGACGTACAAAAGTCAGAGGTTTATCAAGGAAAAAAATAAACTTGACAAATTCGTATATCAATAATAACTAATAATACCTAATACTATATTAATTTTAAAAAAATACCTTTTTTACTTAACTATAAATATCATATTAATTATTTTAGCCTCTTTATTACATTATAATTAAATATTAATATCCTTCTTAGAAAAATTATAAAAAACAAACAAATATAATTGATTTAATTTTTCTTTTAGATGAAACATGAAGTAGAGATTTGAATGAACGATTTGAGTAAGAAAAATTACACCTTACAATATACCCATGTATTATTTAAAGTGTGTGAATTAAAAAAAAAACTTAAATAATATTTACCTCCGTCATATGAAGAGTGTATATGTTCATCAAAATTATTTTTATTTAAAAATCTATCTAAATCTAATTCATTTAAAAGTGATTATTTAGTTTTACCTTCATCTAAGAATGTTAATTTTGTATTTATTATTTTAGATTTATCATTTTTCATTTTTACTGATTTTTTAATATTCAATTGGAATAACTGAGATTTGTTTTTTTTTAATTAAGTTTTTTATTAATATTTGAACAATCATTTGATTTAAATTTATTTTCAGAAAATGGTGTTCTAACAATTCTATTTTATGAAAAAGATCAATCAAGATATGTAGCTGAAATTGTGTTATTTTTTAATTTATTAGACATTATAAATTTAATTTAACAATAATTTCTTTAATACTTACATTTTATATTTTTAAGAGGTACCGATTGTTTGCAAATATTCAATTATGTGAGTTTTGTATATGCAAACACTTTAAATGTTGCCATTCTTTCTAAATTAATTGATCAAGTGAAAAAATAATTAAATAAATTTAGGAACAGAGAATATATATGATCTTTATCTAAATTTACACTAGGTAAACGCCTTTTCGATAACAGACACTTTTATATATTTTTTACATATTTATCAAATTTGAATTTTGTTATAGAATAAAATCTTTTTAAATAAATAATTATCAAATAGAAAATATAGGTATTTTTAATATGGAAGATTATATATAAAAGATAAATTCTTAGTAATTATATAAGATTATAAAAATTCAAATCGATATTAATAACTAAAATAAAAAATAATATAGTTACTAATAAATTTATTAAATAATAATAAAATACGATTTTTTTTAAAACTATTATAATAATAATAATTTAATGGTAAATTTGACTGAAACTCTTTATTTCAGGACAAATTAATAAATAAATCAATAAATATATATTATATATTTTATATAAATTAAGTATAATTTTAATAAATAATCATTTATTATTTAAATAATATTGTGATAATTAGTATAATTTTAATACTAATATGATGATATGTGCTAATTATTAATATTAAATTATATTATTATACCAATTTCTCTTCCAATTCCAATTCCAATTCCTTTCCAATTGTGCTTGTGCCTGAAGCGCGATCTGTCGAGCGCCTGTAGACATATCGGTTTGGCGCCTGAAGCGCCATCTCACTTTGCATACATATCAAACTCATTAAATACAATGTGTAACAAAACAATATTTAAATAAGTTGACCTGTGGCCAGGCGAAGAACCGACAGACGGTTTGAAATAAATTAATTTCCAATTACAGAAACAATTTCAAATAATTTAAATGTATCTATATTAATGCAATAAAAAACAGATATGGATAGAACATAAATATTTTTAATTTTATTTTATTTATAATACAGTGGTACCTCGACATACGAGTTTAATTCGTTCCGCAACCTTGCTCGTATCTTGAATTACTCGTATCTCGAAGCAAATTTCCCCATACAAAACAATTGAACTACCATCAACCGTTCCAACCTCCAAAATGTCACCCCAGTTATTTTTGTTACGTGGTTTTGAATAATAAACACTTATTTATAAATATCAAATATTTATTGCACAAAAACAAAAAAGAGAATGTAAAGAAATAAACTTGAAATGAACTCGTATCTCGAATTTCGCTCGTAACTAAAAGCAAAAAATCACTTGCTCGTCGGCTCGTATCTCGAAAAACTCGTATGTTGGGGCACTCGTATGTCGAGGTACCACTATATATAAGTAAGAGCTGGTTGTGACGTCATGAATGGCTGGGTGACGTCCTATAATTTTAAATTAAGAAAAAACTAATGAAGATGATTTTCCCGAGGATAAAACCAATACAAAGTGCATGATTTGTGGAGATATGTAAAAAAATCTCCTCATGTGAAATTTGGTGTGAAAATAATCCTTCCCTTCCTATCGTAGATCGCTAATACTACCACTTCCGGTTTCCAGATATACACCAAAAGTTGATCAATTCATCATACTGATGTATTAAATAAATATACCAAATTTCATCAAAATCCCTTGAGCCGATCAGGCTGTACACATCTATACGGACGGACGGACGCACGGACAGACATCATGCTAAAAATACTTTTTACCGACCGACGATAGTAAGGGAGGTATTGTTTTCACACCAAATTTCACATGTGGAGATTTTTACATATCTCCACGAATCATGCATTTTCTAAACAGAAAAAAGTATTTTTAGCATGATGTCTGTCCGTCCGTCTGTCCGTCCGTCTGTCCGTCCGTCCGTCCGTATAGATGTGTACAGCCTGAACGGCTCAACCGATTTTGATGAAATTTGGTATATTTACTTAATGCATCAGTGGGATGAATTGATCAACTTTTGGTGTATATCCGGAAACCGGAAGTGGTAGTATTAGCGATCGACGATAGGAAGGGAAGGGTTATTTTCACACCAAATTTCACATGAGGAGATTTTTTTATATATCACCACGAATCGTACACTTTGTATTGGTTTTATCCTCTGGAAAATCATATTTATTAGTTTTTTCTTGATTTAAAATTATATGACGTCATCCAGCCATTCATGACGTCACAGCCTGGTCTTACATATATATTATAAATAAAATAAAATTAAAAATGTTTATATTTATTATTTATGTATTCATATCTGTTTTTTATTACATTAATAGATATATTAAAATTATTTGAAATTGTTTCTATAGCTAGAAATTAATTTACTTCAAACCGTCGGTCGGTTCGGAACTGGCCACAGGTCAACTTATTTCTGATATGTAAAAATCTCCACATGTGAAATTTGGTGTGAAAACAATACCTCCCTTACTATCGTTGGTCGATAAAAATTGATGTTTACTAGTGTTTACTTATAACATAATTTGTAAATAGCATTTTATAATTTTAATTAATTTTTAAATAAATATTATATATTACATAGAATATTATTTGTTTCTTTTAGATATGTAAATTACATAAAAGATTGTAGAATTTACAGTTGAGTGAAAAAATATTTATTTGGAGATAAAACCAAGTTTTATTAAACTGAGCTAATTAACTGAAAATTCTACAATTATTTATTTCCCAATATTCCTTCCTCTTTTTTATAACGTTTTATTTTAATTAGTTCTATGAATGCACTGTGAGATCGCGCTAAACTTTGTTTCAAAAATTAACATTGAGTGTCCGAGTCTGATACGGATGGTCTATGGTTAGAAGTTTATTATTTAGAATGTTGGCTGAATTTAATCCATGTTTTGAATTAAGTAAAATACACAAATAATTAAAAATGTCATCGAAAACAACTACTGTTGATACAAGAGCAGAATTAGCTGAATTAGTCAAGAGGAAATCAGAAATTGCTGTAAATAATTATAATACACTAATAAATATGTATATATATTCACTTTCATATATGTTGCAAAGTATTTGAAATCTTAACATAACCTCTTCTTTTGTTCTTTGAAAAATGTTTATTTATATTATATAATTTAGAAAATAAAATAAAATTTAATATATATATATATTATAAGAGTAATTAAAGATAATGATTATTATTAAGTTTAATTCATATTTTTTTTTATATATTTAGGAAACTCTGGCCAATCTTGAACGACAAATTTATGCTTTTGAAGGAAGCTACCTTGAAGATACTCAATTATATGGTAATATTATTCGTGGTTGGGACCGATATTTAGCTACTGGTACGAATAATAAATCAGGGACGAATAGCAAAGCGGATAAACGAAATAGAAAATTTAAAGAAGCTGAAAGACTTTTTAGCAAATCTTCAATTACATCTATGGCGGTAATTATTTATTTATTAAATTTATATATATATATTATTTGAATTTAGGATTAAAATTATAATTTTTAATTTATTTAATTAGAAAATAAATAATGGTCATATTATCAAACTACAAAAAGAGGCTGATTTTTAAAAATGTTTAAAATATAATTTTTTTTATTTTAATTTTTTATTTCTTCAGGCAGTGAATTTAGTAGACCCAAATCAAGAAAAAGAGCGGAATAGTGAATCTGAATCTCAAACGGGAAATAGCGGTAGTGAGGACAATGGAATGTTAGGTTCAGCCACCCCAAAAGATCATCATCACACAGGGAAATTGCATGTTTCTGGTAATACACCCGCTGCAAATGGTCCTTCATCAGGATTAAGTTCTTCAGCTTCATCTGGCGGAATTAATGGCTCACTCGAACGACCATCCACGCCCAATAAGGATCCACGATCAGTCTCTAGCATGGGAATCTCTTCAGGGAGTTCTATTGGAAAGAAAAACCAACATAAAAAAGCGAGACATAGATGAAATACGTTTTTATCTTTTATCTGTATATTGTTTATGATTTTTTTATTATCTTCAAAAAGAATTCCGTCACTACTATCATTTATAAACATCCAAATCATTTTTTCAAATAAATATTGATCGTTATTAGAGGAAACTAATTATTAGTTTAGAAAAACGAAAATAAGCAAGAATTAAAAATTGTAGTAATTTAACATTTTTTTTTTTACAAACTGATCATAATACTACATTGACTCAAGTGATAAACTGATAAGAAACGATTAAAAATGTAAGGCTCATGAAATAATTACATTTACATGAATAACGGTTTAATTATATTAATTAGTTTTTATATATATATATATATATATATATTTATATATATATATATATATTTGTTTTCTATCATTTAATATTAAATATATTTTTTATTGTAAAAATCTACAATTTCAAATAAATTATAAAATATTTCATTTTTTTTTTATTAATTTTTCATTTTGAATAATGATTAATTAAATTATGAAATTGATTTTTAAGTATTATATTATTAATTATTAATACCAAAATATTTTTTTAATTTTTTTTTTAATAAATATTAGAATAATTTAGAGGAAAATAATTAAGAATAATCCTCTTTTATCAATTAAAATAATTATCATATTCAAATGGGAATATTTTGATTTTCAAGAATTTAACGTCTGATTACATTTCAGGAAAATACATTCTAAAGCGGTCGGTCACTTTTTTTCTCGATCCTAAAATTTTGAATTATATAGCCTTTATAGAAATATACAATTGCTACAAATACGATTTGGGTTGAAAGAGATCAGAATATAATAAATAGATATCATGCGTTCAAGGTTTAATTATGGAAAACAAATTTATTTTATTGTACAAATTGTCGAGAGAAATTTACTTTATAAAAATGTTTAAATAAACATATATTAAAATATCACTATAATAAAACAAAAACAAAAAATGATCATATCTTATGTAAATACCATATACCAATTAACAATTTTACTATATATGTGATAGACCAAGATTTATTGAGTGACGTGATATATAAATATAAAAAACAAAAACTACAAATTTAAAAAAAAATGATTTAATATATTAAAAATATATTAATAAACAATTAATTATTTATTAATAATATTTTAATATTGGAATTTATTGATTTTTAAATGACAGGATTTGATTAATTATATATATATATCGAATGTATTCATCTAATCATTTATTGTAAAAATGATGGCATGCATAAAGATGGATATTATAATAAATCTATAATAATGGCATAATAAAGGCAATTAAAGAAAACCTGCAAAGGTAAGTAAAAATGTGTGTACTTGTGTATTATATATAAAACAAATCTATATGAAATAAATATAATAAAATTTGTCCTAAAAAGGTTCCATTATATAAATTAGAAAAAATAAATTTATTTGTAAATTTTTTTTATGTATACAAAAATTCTTCACTGGCCAGCAGTATAAATATATAATTATTTTTTATGATATAAATAAAACATCTATGATGAAACCCCACTTGTCGATGGAAAATGAACAGCCAAACGTCTCTCTATAAAGAATAAAAGAAAATAATAATCTTAATTTAACTTTTCATTATAAATATTTATGTAAAACTAATATATATATTAAATTCAATTGTCAATACATTCAATTTACCATGACACACTGTCAAATAAGATAATATATAAAAAAAGTACATATAAAATGAAAACCTTTTAAAAGTCTAGCGTTTTTTGCTAGAGAAAATTTTCGGACACCTAAATAAAATATTATAGGAAGTATAGAAAAAATTGATATTGTAATAATCATTGGAGTTTCGGCTTGTCGATAGATTCGTTTACAACGAAATTCATTGCTCCAACGGGATCTCGTAGCATTCATCTACAAAAAACAAACATTGGGGAATGAGAAATTAATTTACAAATACTTACATAATACAATTATGCCGGTTGCATTATATGAATGTATGACTTGGGAGGACAAAAATGTAGATAGATTAAATTTTGATAATTTTTTTTTTTTTTTTTAATAAATTTTCACTGACAATTCCGATGTAACCTACTTAAATAAATAATCGTTTCATATATTAGTAGATTAAAATTTAATTCTGAATTTGTTTTATCTATTAATTTTTGGAATATATATTTTTCTCAGGATAATAAATTACCATGAATATTATTAAATTTAAATAAGTTTAAATAATTAAAAGAACGTGAGTTTATTATCTTTATCTCTAAATGTATCATGAAAAAATTCAAATATATACTTAACAATATTTAAAATTTAATGTCATTAAGCCCATCACATTAACAAGGGGATGCCACATTATTATACCTCTACTTTTGAATAAGCTATATCCTATAGCGCATTCGAAAGGGTCGGCCAAGATTAAAAAAAGTGTCAAGAGCTTTTGGGTGGATGTTTAATTAGTAAATTTAGTTTAGGAGAAAATTAAAGGTAAAAAGAGGTATATTTCACCTATGCGGTAAGTACAATAGGACGTTATAATTTGTTATGAATTCCCGTGACTATGGTGGTAAAGTCTCCTGATTATTTTGCGCCCGTGCGAGCAGAGTTCAATTTCTCGTAGTGACAATTTTATTTTTTAATAAATGATTGTTTATAAATTAATTGTATTTTAATTTATTATTCAGTAAACAGTTAGAGAACGTATACATAATGAAAAATATCAATAAATTTTTTTTGTTTTTTTTTTTATTATATGTATTTATTGTGTTTTTTATTTTTAATAAAATTCCGACTTCACTGTGCAATGTCGCGTGTGATAATTTATATAAAAATGAACTCCAATATATACAAATACAAATAATACCCAAAAGCTCTGACAATTTTTCTAATCTCGACCTGATCTTTTGAATTCAAAAGTAAAGGTAGAATAATGTGGCATTCCCTTGTAAGAAAAATAAATTTTCTTACATCATCAATTAAATCCATACAAATATCATCGCCGAGTGTTTTATAATATTCATTCAAGGCACAATATTCATCCATACAAAACAAACATACACGTGATGCCTCTTCAAATTCACCATCAAAACATTGTCGTGTCCTTATTGAAAGCTCTTTATATTGTTTAGTTTTATTTGACATTATATAGTCCTCTGAATAACAATCTGAAAGAAAGAAAAACAATGTAGATATATGAATTATCAATATAATATTCACTTTATATTTAATTAGAAGATGTAAAATACAACTTATTAATAAATAAAAATATATTTAAACGTTAATCTAATCATGAGTTGAATAAAATAAATTGGCTGAGCTTTAGAATATTTAGTCAATATTTAGTTGTTGAAATGAGGAGGAGATGCTAGAAGAATAATAATTATTTTATATATTATTCTAATTTTAGCACCTCCAGCTGATAAAATTTTTATTCTAGTTTCATGCCTGGATCATATATTAAAACTTTACTAATAAATGAAATTTCTTACTTGAACAGTGGCATCGGTTCCATAAATTATTTACAAATTGGAAGGATGTTTCTATAATTTCGATTCTATCTTTATCAATAAATCGATCACGACATGGTTTGCCATCTTCATCAAAAAGCTTTTAAAATAATAAATAAATATATAAAATTTATATTAATGA
Organism: Labia minor; assembly: GCA_963082975.1. NCBI lineage: Eukaryota > Metazoa > Arthropoda > Insecta > Dermaptera > Spongiphoridae > Labia > Labia minor. Next base: position 89,822,803 of record OY720345.1, read on the forward strand.
ATCTTACTTAGTTTTTATTCATTTCTATAAAATTAATTTAAAAAAAATATATGCATGTACTAAATAAGAATGAGATACTCTATAATTCAAATTAACTTCAATATAATATACCTTTAATAATTTGTCATGTTCTAAAGAAATATTTTTATATAAATCGACACAATTTTCACAGAGGCTTATTGGTTGTGCATTTTGAATAGAACATTTTATAAATTCTGCAGAGATGTTTGCAAAAACATTCAGTAACTGGGTGCAATTACTATTGTGATGTTGTGAACTGTAAAATTGTTTGTTTTTTTGGATATGTGAGTAATGATAATTAATAATCAAAATACTTGTACTAGTAAATATAAGTATAACTTACTTAACCTCACAATTACTAAAGGGTAAAAGAAATAATAATAAAGTCAATAAATTAAAACTGGAATGACTAATTTTATTTATAATAGACATTTTTTCATGAAAATTGAAAAACGTTTATAAAAGAATCATTTTATGTTATAAATAACATTCTCCAAGTAAAATAATGATTTTCCATTGAAATAAATATTTCCTTTCATAATCATATGATGAAAGGGGCGCCATTTATTTAAATTACTATTTGAGAAGATAGACCAAAAATTATTTTTTTATTTAAATAAATTTTAGATTATCAAAATTTTTGTTAATTTTAATTATTTTTTTATTTAAATTTTAAATTATTTATTAATTTATTTAAATTATTTTATTATTTTTATGATGAAGAATCGATCAGTATAGCTCTCATTTATATGAAAAATAATAATGTGATTTTTTCCTTTCGTTATTTTAAATTAATTAATAGCTGGTGTCAATATATATATATATATATATATATATATATAGAGAGAGAGAGAGAGAGAGAGAATGGGATTGATAAGGAGACGCATTATCACTAATTTTATTTAATTTAGTACTGGAATATGTAATTAGATAAATTGGGAAAAAAAATCAAACCGAATCCATATAAACATAAAAAATCAAGTATTAAATATAATAGGACAGAGGTTCTTAATCTTATGTACTCTGCGGACCCCCACTTGAAAAAATTTTTTTTGACGGACCCCATTCCAACTTTAGGTACTTTACGTCATTTTATTAGTTAATTTCTGGCTTACGATCTCATAAGAACAAGGATATATGATGAATATTTCTAACACATTTTATTAGAAATTATAATATTGAAGAAAGAAAATTCTGCTAAATATGAAGATGGAAACGGTAGCAATAGTTTTCTTGCACATTTTGTTGAATTTGGGTATTTGATCTCTGTTTCCTCACAAAGCCATGCCATCGCTTCTTTTATATTAAATAAAATTTTAACCGACTCATCATTTTCTCGTGCCCCTGTACGATGGCTTTGCGGACCCCCAGTAAAGGCTTCGCGGACCCCCAGGGGTCCGCGGACCACAGTTTAAGAACCTCTGAAATAGGAGATTCGGCAATTGAAATTAAAGATAGCGTAGAAGAATTAATCAAAGCAGGAAAAGAGGTAAAATTAATAGTGCTAAAACAAATTATTTAGTAATAGTATTAACATACAAAGTCTTAACATACAAAATGTAGAAAAATTTAAATACTTAGGTTCTGTAATCACGAAGGATAATAATATTGGAGAAGAATTTAAACCGAGATTTCAATCGGGAAATGATGCAGTAAAGGGGCTTATCGCATCAAAATTATTAAAATTAAAATATATAAAACAATTATTTTATCTGTTGTATTATATGGGTGTGAGGCTTGGTCTATGACCGATGTGGGGAACCTGCGGCCTCCGCGAGTTTCTTGTATTCATAGTATTTGATAAATAAATTGATAAACCTATAGAAAAACTATAATAATTTCACAAAAGTCACTTCCTTAGGTGAATCAGCTTATGCGGCCTCTCTTATTGATGTCTAAATTTATATGTGGCCTCTAATGGTAAAAAGGTTCCCCACCTCTGGTCTATGACCTTAGGAGACGAGAGGATTCTGCGAAGCATTTATGGGCCAAAGAAAGATGAGGTCACTGGTGAATGGGGGAGGAATTGCATGACCTCTATGCATCTCCAGTTATAGTTAACGATATAAAATCGAGAAGGCTGCGATGAGCAGGGCACGTGGCTAGAATGGGAGAAGATAGAATGGCGAAAATTATATTGGTGGGGAGACCAATTGGGAAACGCCCGCTTGGAAGACCAATCGCGTCGGTGGGTGGAGAATGTAGGAAGGGACGTGAAAGAGATGGGAGGGGGTAGGGATTGGAGGGTTGTGGCTGATAATAGAAATACTTGGACAAGTGTGGTTGCTGCGGCCAAGAACTTTCAAATTCCGTAGAGCCAAAGAGATAGATAGATATATCCCATCATCGAGTTTTGGTCAGACTAGAACCACAATCCCAAAAAAACCTATCCTAAAATAGACTCTAAAATAGTGCCGAAATGGGCGCAAAAACGACGAGAATCAAGGCACAGTCCAAAATTGATACAAAGGCAAGAAACGGTTTTTTGTCATAACACATGGATATATATATAAAAAAAATCGTTTTTCCCTCTGTACTAATCAATTATTACAATTAAAAGTGAAAATGACATGAAAATAACTTCTCCAAATGATTATATATACTTGATCATGAAGAAAATATAAACAAATATGTTTTGGATATATAAAAAAACAAACTTATAAATAAATCTATTTGATATTTATTAAAATATTTTAATTAGGAATCTATAAAGCAAAAGTGACCTAAATGCAAAGACTGGACAAGTGTCTTATAAATAATATCGAGTCATATATTTAAGTAATATTATTTCTACAATTTAATAAAAACTTGATTTTGAATATGTAATTAAATTTCATTTTTGGCATATAGATTTTATTTCCTGTTCTCAAAATGCTAGAACGATGTTATCTTGTAAGAGTGGAAAGGATCATCAATATGTAGATCTCTATATATCTTTATAGATATATTGTAGATAGATATTGATCTTAAATATATAATTTTTATGATAATTTAATATTTTTATAATTAATTATAATCAGGGGTGCGCAAACTTTTTGTGACGCCTCCCTTGTTTTTTCTAGGTAAAAATTTGGGCCTCTTCACATGTTATGAATGTTTTTTATGAAGATTTTTTTGGAGGGTTTAGCACAGTCCTGGCCAAGCCAAATGACTTCATGGGCCTCTTTGATTAGGAGCAATACTACAGGGGCCGTTCAACAATGTATTAAAAAACACTTTTAATACTTTCAAGATGCTTAATGTTTAATGTTTTTATTTATTATTTTTCGGCTACTTTTTTTTAAATAAAAATAATAATAACAATTTAAAATAAAAAAATATATTCTTTATTAATTACTATAATTTCTAACTTTTTTCTTCCTTTTTATGATGAATCAAATAAGTAGTTTAAAAATTGTAGGACATATTATCAATAAAAAATGAATTAATTATAATTATTGCAATTATTTTCTCTGTTTTTGAATATACAGACGAGAAATGAAAGTTATAAAAGAAATATAAAGTTAACTGGCGGGCCGCACAATTTTTCACGGTGGATCGCATGTGGCCCGAGGGCCGCGGGTTGGCCAGGCCTGGTATAGCATATCGATGATAATAAAAAAAATACAAGAAAAAATTACATATATTTTAAAAAATATAACTATCTTTTCTATTTTTTTTTTTTTATATATATATATATATATAAAATATTAATTTTAACAAATCTTTTTTACAAGTAATAGCGATTGTCGCGAAATTGTTTTTTAAATAATTTTATATATATATATATATATATATATATAAATAATAAAAATAAAGGTTTATAAGTTATAGAATTAATTTCTTTTAATAATTACAGACCAATGGAATAGGTAAATATAAATTTTAAAGTAATATTTTCAATTATCAAGTTTAAATGTTCCGCTTTCTAATGAAATTATAAAATAAATTAAAATAAAAAGTATTTAAACTAATTGTTTGTTTTTATATTTTTCATATTTTAATATAATTATTAAATTCATAAAAATTATTTTTAATTTTTTTTTTTTTTAATTTTTATATTAATTAGTATGATTATTAATATGATTAGAATTGATAAAGTTAATTTTTTTATTTTTTTCATTTATTATATGAATAAAATATTTTTATAGTTGATAATTTTTATATATTATTTTTTTATGATACATTAATAATTTAAATGAATCCTTTTTGATTGTTAAGGGACAAATTTTAATGCTACGTTGGCCAATTTCGATCGGTTCTCGACGCCATCCGTTTTCTTCGAATACAACCAAGAATCGAATGAACGCTTTGTATGCACATTCAAGTTGGCCGCATTGCTGATCGTATATATAGACCTGTCGACAAACATTGGATCGATCAAGTAGTGTACATTGTAATCGACAGGTTGGGGCACCAATTGATCATTCCAATGCGAGTTCCTTTTTAGTAATCTATTCCGAGTTTGGGCTGTTCTCTAGCTCGATAAATCTCACACGTCTCTCAATCGACTAGTAAGTCTTCGTCTGACATTTTGTATTATTTGCGGAGTTCACTTGTCAATTAAATTCCATAATGGATGAAGAATATGATGCCATTGTACTCGGCACCGGCCTTAAAGAATGTATTTTAAGCGGAATGCTTTCTGTTTCTGGGAAAAAAGTGCTTCATGTTGATCGCAACAAGTATTATGGTGGTGAGTCGGCGTCCATCACTCCGTTAGATGAGCTTTTTACACGTTTTAATGCCCCACAACCCGATGAAACTTATGGGAAAGGCCGAGATTGGAATGTCGATCTAATCCCGAAATTTTTAATGGCTAATGGCTCTTTAGTTAAACTTCTCATTCACACTGGAGTGACACGTTATTTAGAGTTCAAATCAGTGGAAGGCAGTTATGTCTATAAGGGAGGCAAGATTAGTAAAGTTCCAGTTGACCAAAAAGAAGCCCTTGCATCCGATTTAATGGGTATGTTTGAGAAACGTCGCTTTCGTAATTTCTTGATCTATGTCCAAGATGTCCGTGAGGATGATCCAAGAACATGGAAAGATATGGACCCGAATACATGTACTATGCAAATAATCTATGATAAATTTGGATTAGATAAAAATACCCAAGATTTTACGGGTCATGCTCTGGCACTTCATCGGGACGATGATTATTTAAATCGAACAGCCTGGGAGACAATTCGCAGAATTAAATTGTATAGCGATTCGCTTGCACGTTATGGAAAGTCACCATATCTTTATCCAATGTACGGTTTAGGGGAATTACCGCAGGGATTTGCTCGTTTATCGGCAATCTACGGTGGCACGTATATGCTTGACAAGCCTGTCGATGAAATTGTATTGGAGAATGGCAAAGTGATTGGTGTCCGCTCGGGGGAGGAGATTGCCAAATGTAAACAAGTCTATTGCGATCCAAGCTACGTGCCTGAACGGATCAAGAAGACGGGGCGAGTGGTCCGATGTATCTGTTTATTAGACCATCCAATTCCCAACACGCGGGATGCCTTATCGACACAAATTATCATCCCACAAAAGCAAGTCAATCGTGGCTCCGATATTTATGTCTCCCTTGTCAGCTATACACATCAAGTGGCAGCCAAGGGATGGTTTATCGCAATGGTATCCACCACCGTGGAGACCGATGACCCGGAATCGGAAATTAAACCCGGCCTGGAATTGCTTGGACCGATTAGACAAAAATTTATAACCGTTTCCGATTTTTTCGAGCCGACAGATGATGGCAAAGAAACACAAATTTTCATTTCGGCATCCTACGATGCAACAACTCATTTTGAAACGACATGTCTGGATGTTTTGGATATCTTTCGTCGTGGAACTGGTGAAGATTTTGATTTCTCCAAAGTGAAATTGGATTTAGGTGAAGAGGAACAATAAATAATGATTCAATTACCCTTAACAAAAAAAAAAAAAAAATCATAATAATAATAATAAATAAATAAAGGGTGACAATGATGAGATTTTGTGTTTACATTTAAAGAAAAAAAATAAAAGAAAAGAATGACTGCACATATTTGTAATGTTTGTTGCTTCGATATATAATTAATTAAACAAAAAAAAATAAAAAAAAACAAAAAAACAAAAAAAAAAACATACAATTTTGCACTCTCTTTATAAATCTTTCATTTAATAATATAATGGACCAAAAGAAAAAAAAACCTATAAAAATTAAAATTGAAAATCATTTTAATTATTAACATGGATAATATTTAATTGTAAGTAATTTTTTTCCTACATACCATTATTATTATTATTATTATTATTATTATAAAATTTCAAATTTTTATATATATTAATATTAGTACAATTATATTTCACAAAAATGAATATAATCATTTTATTAATTTGTATTTAATTATTTGTTCTCTATTTAATTATAATTAGAGTGCAAAAACTATTCATTGGGATTAAAAAAAAATAAAATGAATTAAAAACAAAAAAAAAAAAATTTTAATTCTGATTAGTAGATTTTAGTCTTATATTCAAACATGAAAATCAATGGTGTAGGAATTTCCTGTTTGCTTCTAATATAAGCTTGTAATTTTGAGAATCTATTATTATATTAGCACATCGGCCAAAAATCGAAAATCACAAAATTATCAGTAAATATATATATATATATATATATATGCTGCATTTGATGAATTTAGCTATATTCTAGTACTGAGGTGTTTTAAATGTAATCATTTCTTTGTATGGATGTGATATAAAAAAAACAAACAAAATATTACCCATTCTATTTATTATTTCAAAGAATACTACGTTATTATTGTGAGACCAATTCAATTCTCTTTTTATATTTTTATTATTTCAAATAATATTAAAAAAAAAATAAACAAAGATATATCTTAAGAAAAAAATAAATAAATAAAAATTATTTCTGTTATTATTTAAATAAATTATTAAGCATTCCTTTTAATAGGATTTTTAAATAAATAAAAAAAATGTAAAGATCTTAATTTAGAAAAAAAAGATGATATATTGTAATGAAAAAAAAAAATTTATATTTAATGTTTAATTTAAAAATGCATGAAAGAAATGCAACAGCAGCTCAAGGCAGTTAGTCATATAATATATAATGAGATAAGTGCAACGATGGAATTTTACTCAAAAAAAAAAAAATAAATAAAAATTAAAAATTTAAAAAAAAAATGCTGCTTTAATTTGATAATTTTTTATTTAATCATTCAATTTTTCTTGTAATATATATATATCTACATATATATTTAAAGGAAAATAAAAAATAAAATAAATACAAACGTATATATGACTTTTTTCTAAATGATCCTTATTTTTCCTTTTATTAAAATTTTTTTTTTGTCTAAATAAGATATAAAAAATTAATTAAAAAAAAATAAGATTGGTCAGTAGAGCGGAAAGTATAATGAACTTGGAAAAAAAATTAATTATCTTTGTTTCCTCAAAAGTTAAATCAAGCGGTCTTTACTATTGGACAAATATAAGTTTTCTAAAAAAATTCATTAATTTCTAATATTAAAAATAATTTAATTACTACGAACACAAATTTTATCATTTATTTGCTATCAGTATTCATGTTATATAATTAATTAAAAGAAAAAATATCAAGCATTTCCGGAGACTACAACTTCCTAAATGCCTTTGCTAAAATTTGTATCTCCAATAAATAAATAATTTTTAAATCTTCACATATTATATCAAAGTACATAATTAATTTAACCTATTTAATTATTTTAATTTACTTATAACGCAAATATTTTTTTATTCTTTTGGTATAGAAATTTCTTTTTTACACTTGTGCGTATCAGATCAAATAAATACCTGTGCTTTCGTCATGGTAAATTAAGAACGCTTGTTCTTTTTTTTTATCAAGCCTTTTTTTAAAGCTTTCAGAATTATTTGATATTTTTTTATTAACAACAACATTAATATTAACCTTAATATTTAAATAATATATTAGGCATGAATGATAAATTGAATAATTATTTACATATCTTTTAAACACAACCCTTTTTAATTACCACTCTACAGATTTAATTCATCTTATCTATGGGTCTTGGGCAAAATTCTGCCTATGATTGCATATAAAGAAAAGATTAATTGAAGATTTGATTGCCAACAAAATATTTTATCTGTATTTAATAAAGGTATCTTTATTTATAGAATAATAAAAAGTTTTTAACATAGAAACAATTTCATCCAATAATCTTATGCCAAATCAATTTCCTGAATGTCAGCGTTTAATGAGTCCACTGCTGCAAGGTAGAGATCTCCAATCAGCAGATGCTAATTAAACATAAGTTAATGTTTTGAAGTTTTTAAAATAATTTCTTTTTAATTCATCCACACCTCTCAATTTTTCTTTTAATAATTAATTAGAAGGAATTTTAGCATCTTAAAATTGTTCCTGACCTAATTTTCTTCATGATTGCTTTATTTTCATAAAATCACTTTTCAAGTTTTCTCCTTTAACGATTGTTTCTATTTTTATGCTAGTGGAATTTATTAATAAGTGAATTTTATAAAAATTGCACATTCATTTATTTTAATATTATATATAATTTTATCAAGAAGTAAAATTAAGATTTAAACAATATATATAATCATCCCTACTCCCGATAAAAATTTTATTAGAAAATACTATAGGAGAAGAAAAAAGTTCTCCATTTAATTCATAACGACTAATGATAAATCCATTTATTGAATCAAGTATATAAACAAATCCTTTTGTAGAGGCAACAACTATATAAGGAGAAGAATCTTTGTACGAATAAATACTAGGTGTTGCAAAAATTGGAGAATCGAGCTTGATTTGCCATTCGAGTGTTCCATTAGAAATTCGGACACAATAGACACAGCTGTCATGGCAACCAAATATTATAAATTCTTCTTCAATAGTTGTGAATGATGAAAATAAATTGTTAGAAGCTTTAAACATCCAAATCTATAAAAAAAACAAAGAGAAAATAAATATTAATTAAAAACATTTTTTAATTTCTTATTTGTTTTAATTATTTATTAAAAGAAAGATCAAAATAAAATTTATTTATGTGTATCCCTCTTCAACATATCTACCTATGTAAAAATATTCAGTTATTACAAAAAGTATTTTGCAAGAACTTAACTAATCTATCACACAAGGCAACAATTACTTTCTGGTTTACTGCATTTTAATTTTTAATTAATATAAATAAATAAAATGTAAAATTAATATAAAAAATGTAATAGAGAATGTATATAGAATAGAAGCATGTGGTTTGTGTAATCCTGAATCTTAAAAAAACATAATATCAAATCATTGAATGTTAGTAATTATTTTATACTTAAAAAGATTTACTTATTTAAAACTTAGTTTTTGAATAAATTAATGATAATTTAATTGTATGAAACATTAACATAAACGGATTTATAAATTATGTAGAATTAAGTTTAGGTACATTTCAAACTTATTTCTTACCATTTCAGCATTTCTTTCATCTAAAGCCAGAATCTCTCCATTTACTTGTGCAATTAAAATAAAATTATTTATATGATGAGGAGTTGAAAATACAGGATTTGATAAAAGTTTTGTCCAATTAATTTGACCATTATTTTGATCAAAATTAATTACTTTGCCTTCTAAACTTACTGATACAGCTGTATTATTACTATCTACTAAACAAATAGAAGCAAATAGACCTCCTTGTTGTTTTATTTTCCATTTTAAAATTCCCCTCTAGAAAAAACAATCATAACAAATGAGAGAATTGTAAGATAGTAATTGAATGGAAAAATATGATTGATGAGGTCAAGAACATTTGGTATCAAATGCTCAATAGACTTAGACATCGGTGGTTAGATCATAACATCAGATCACACATGATTATTAAAATAATAAAACATTACCTGAACTTCTAAAGAATATATATAATTATCATAACTGCCAAATATTAAAAATTCTCCTGAATTTGTTATAACCGCTTTTGACTTGATAATATTTTCAGTTTTAAATTTCCAAATGATTTTCCCATTTTTCGTTGATATACAATACATATGACAATCATATGAACCTTGAAAATTATTATTATTATTATTTTTATAAAAACTAAATAAAAATATCAATGTAAATAGAGTTTAATAAAAATAATTCACCTATAAAACAATATTGTCCACATTTAGAGATGCATGTAGTTGCTTCTATACGATCAGATAAAGATATGACTTTGGCATTAATCATTAAATCATTTTCACCAGTTAATATTGCAAGTTTATGGGAATGAGATCCAATAATAAGATTATAATTAGAACTAAAAAAATATTTGAAGATTTTCTTGGTAAATTTTTCCCGAGAAAAAAAAGCCAATCTAATAATAAATAATTTAAAATTTAATAAATATAATTTGTTTTATTATATTTTGTCAGTTTAACAGAAGATTTTCAAATAATCGATGGCATATATTCTTTCTTTATCGATGCATTTACGAATAAGCACATTTCAATTTTGAAATTAAATGCATTATCTTTTTATAAAGAATTATATGTTTTAAAGATATAAAATTAATTAAAATAAAAACAAAAAATAAATGAAAATCAAATTTTTATCTATCTATCTCTGTGGCTCTACGGAACTCGAAAGTTCTTGGCCGCAGCAACCACACTTCTCCAAGTATCCCTATTCTGAGCCACAACCCTCCAATCCCTACCCTCTCACGTCCCTTACTACCCTTCCCATACCGCGTCCTTGGTCTTCCAAGCGGGCATTTCCCACTCGGTCTCCCCACCAATATATTTTTCGCCATTCTTTCCTCTCCCATTCTAGCCACGTGCCTTGTCCATCGCAGCCTTCTCGATTTTATAATTCTAACTATATCTAGAGATGCATAGAGGTCATGCAATTCCTCGTTATGCACTCTCCGCCATTCCCCGGTTACCTCATCTTTCTTTGGCCCATAAATGCTTCGAAGAATCCTATTCTCAAATACTTTAAATCTACTCTCGTCCCCTAAGGTCATATCAATAACTTGATAATACTTAGAATAAATTAATAATAATTACAATAAATTTTTTTTTATGATATATTTATATTTAATTTTTGTTTTTATTTTATTAAGAAAAAAGCAGCGATCAACATTATTATTATTATTATTATTAAAATTTTAAAAAAGACTTACCTATTAATTTCAAAGATAGCAGGAGTAGCATCTATACATTTTCCTAAATTAAATTTCCAAAGAATCTTTAATTCAATTTTTGGGTATGATAAATTTTTTGATAAAATTTTAGTTTTCTTTTGTTTAATAAAAGTTGAATCTTTATCTATACTTTCCAAATATTTTATACAATTCATCAAAGAGTCATTACTAAGTAATCGTCCAAGTAAATTAGGAGGGGAATTCTTCATTTCTTGTATAACTTGTAAAATTTGAATGGAATTGCCACCAGAAGCAGAAAATGATAAATTCCAATCTAATTGATTTCCAAGATATTTTTCACATAGAATTTTAAACCTATCTATATGATTATAATTTAAATTCTTTTTTGAAATTTTTCCATGACTAGAAAGTGGAAGCTTGGAAAGAGCTATAATTTCATCGGGAAAATGATGAAATGTAAGATCGCGAGTTAATTTAGTTCGAACATTATCGATATCTAAATTAGCTGGTGTAATATAAAGGATTAAATTACGATGCTCACTATCCCAAATGCATTCAGCATTTTCTACTTCCGAATAAGAAGTGACTATTTCTTTAATATTTAAAAGGTTAACACGATGCCCAAACCTTTTGATAATATCATCTTTTCGACACAAGTAATAGTAAGCGTTTTCTAATTTCTCTACAATATCACCAGTTCGTATTTTAATATTTTGTAATGAACCATTTAAATATTCCTCATCTATTATACACAGTCGTTTATTACTTGTAATCCATAATTCCCCTTTACAATTGTTTTCATGAATTTCATTTCCTTTATCATCACATATAATAAATTCAGTATCACTCAGAGGTTTTCCTATGCTGATTCTATTCATTTTCAAGTCCCATTGAACTAATGATGACCAACAAGATATTTCAGTTATACCATAAATATTATAGATATTAGTTTTATTTTCTATATGTTTCCAATTACGCAATAATTTGAGATTAGGGAATGGTTCACCACCAAAAATTAAATTTCTAACAGTACTCTCAGAATTTAAAATTGAAAAACGAATATTTGATGGTAAATTTATAAAAATAGAAGGAGTTATTTGAAGGAAAGTAAGCGAATACATTTTATCTTTAGGAAATAAATAATCAATAGTACAATTTATAAATCTGGGTGATATAATAAGTAACCTTGCACCACTGACAAGAGATAAGAAAATTTCAACAACGCTTGGATCAAATGTAAGTGGAGAAGCAAGAGCAATAACGTCATCTGCAGAAATCTTAAAATCTCGCCTAAAAAAAATAAAAATATATTAATCTATGTGTCATTGTGAGTGAATAAGATTTTATTATTTCATTTATCTCGCCAATGATTTCTTCTATTTGTCCAAAACTGCTAATCGTCTCTAACACTATGGTTCCTATATCATATATACCTTTTTTCTATATACAACATATATATATATATATAATTAATGAATACTTTATTTATATTATATGTAAAAAGAGTTTGCTATTTTTTCTCAGACTTCACTTCTTTTTTATCAAGTTATTATAAATAAAGAATTTTTTTTTTATAATTCACTTTAAAATGATTTTGTTCATACCTTATTAAATTAAAATTATATTTAGATTCGAAATTTAGATTATTGATAATAAACATAAAAATTAACTCACCTTAAATCAAGAATATTAGGTACTATGCAGTCATAAGTTACTTGAATTACTTTTGGATTTCCTGTACTTCCAGAAGTTTTGATAGCATATATAATGTTCGGATCCTTATTGTATAAATTAGTTTGATGAATGCTCCAAATTCTTATCTCACCAAACTTTAATTTAATAGATAGATCGGATTTGATATCATTTCTTTGAAACGTGTGATTAGATTTTGTAAAAATCCATTTTATTTTAAGTTTGTCAATAAGTATATCTGTTTCCTCGTTTATAAAAACAAATGCAATGTTTGCTTTAAGTATTCTAAAATATAAAAATTACAATATTTTTTATTTAATAAATTATTTGTAAAATTATTAAAATAAAGTACCCTATAATAATTGGGATAAATGGAATATTATTATCATTTAATATTCCAATATATTGATTTTTAATTCCAAGTTTTAATAATTCTTTTAAAATTAAATCTGAATCTTTAGATAAATCATTATAATAGTAATAGTTTTCTTGTGGTTGAAATATAATTGCTATATTATTTTTATATTTACTAAAACATTCATTAATAATATTAATGAAAATATCTTTTTTCTCCATTAAAGATAAATGAAAATCATAGATAAAAACAAAGTGACATTGATACGTATTTGCCGCTTTTAAGTCGTTTTCTAATAAAAAAAATCAAAGAAAATATATTTTTAATTGTTAGTGAAAAAATTAAAGATTTATTTATTTATATTATTTATTTAATAAAATTAGTTAATAATATTCACTTTAATATAAGGAAAAAGGAAAAAGAGATTAAATTTATTTAGAGCTTAGTGTGTTTTGTTTTGACGCATAACCGGCCCGGAGTGGTCATCGTGGAAATCATTAGAAATTGTTGGAAATTGTAAAGCTAACAAATTAATTTATCTTACTGAAATAAAATAAAATTTTATTTTAAGATCTATTATTATTAATTTTGGTTGTTCAAAGCAATATATAATAATAATAAAATAATATATTCAAATGGCTGACGTTCTAGATATTGATAATGCTGAAGAATTTGAAGTTGATGATGAAGGAGATCGTAAGTTTTGTTTATTATTATTATTGTTGATGTATGTATGAAATAAATAAAAAAATATTTAAAAAAATGATACAATATTTCTGTAAAATCACTATATTTTGTGTCTCTATTTCTCTATTATAAAATACTTAACATTTCTATATAATCTTTACAAATAAGGTTAAAGATCTATAGATCACAAATGCAAATATCATGACTTAAATAATTGAAATCACAATAAGAATTAAATTAATGTTAATATATAATTAATTTACTAAACTTATAATGAATAATTGTCATTTTTTTTAAGTAACTTATGGAAACAATGTTTATAAGACTAAATCTAAATTTTCCAATAATAAACATTTTTTAGCAATTAAGGATAATAAAACATAAAACTTTTTTAGAAGGAATCGCCAGATTAAAAGAAAAGGCAAAGAAAAGAAAAGGTCGTGGATTTGGGCCTGAAAATTCGGCACGAGAAGATATTCGTGATTATGAGACCATGGAAGTGGATGGTGACGCAGAACCAGGACCACAACGATGTAACAACACCATTTTCTCTTATTATTATTATTATTATATATAGAGATTGTTTATATAATTCTATTTTATTATAGCCGTTGAAGGGTGGATTCTGTTTGTCACTTCAGTTCATGAAGAAGCCCAAGAAGAAGATATTCACGATAAATTCTCTGAATTTGGTGAAATAAAAAATATTCACCTTAATTTAGACCGAAGGACTGGTTTTTTAAAGGTAATTTTTTTTTTTTTTTAATTAATTCGAACATCTCTTTAGATACTTACGTTTATTCATTTAATTTTTGATTTTGAATTTATTTTTATAATTGATTCCCTAATAGAGAGGATTTGTTTTACAATTAAATAAAATACAAAATATTTGGGACACTCTTTTTGCAAAGCAATACTTTTTTTATTTATTTATTTTTTTATTGCCCTTTTAAAAAATTAAATATTTTTTTAGAAAAAAAAAATTGAAAATTAATTAACACATTGCTTTTCTTTTCAATTAATGTCTGTCGTTTTTTGGCTAAAGAAATAATTGGTTAATTTTCACTTTTTATTTATTAAATATTACTATATTTTAAATCTCCTCATAAAAACTAGACCTATTGATTAACTAATCTCCAAATTATAGTTTGATTAAGATTGTCTTATTACTCTATTTCATAATTATAATTTTTATATTATAAATATTCAAACAGTATTTGATTTTATTCCATTTAATGATTTATTTTATCTCCTATCTATCTATTCTCAAAAGAAAATACTCACACTTGCTTATTATTTAAAAATATCTTGCAATTTCAACTTATCACCCATAATCAAAAACCATTTATGGGACATTAATTAAAAAAAGTTTCGTTCTTATAGTCACATTATTAAACGGACCACGAAGTTTTCTAAAATATTGATTCATTCATTCTCTTAATAACTTTGCTTTCCATAATTTCATGTGTACTTATTTAATTTTTAAAATATAAAAACATTTTTAATTATATTTAATTCAAATCAAATTATTTTATAATTTCTATTTATTATATATAATATATTTGGTTATTTAATTAAACTTATTTTTTATAGGGATATGCATTGGTTGAATATGAAAATTTTAAAGAAGCACAAAATGCTAAAGATGCTTTGAATGGATCAGAAATTCTTGGGCAAACTATTAGCGTGGATTGGTGTTTTGTTAAAGGTCCAAAAAAGTAAGTTAATTTTAATACGATAATAACCACTTTATATTAATAAAATTAATAATATTTAGTATATTTATGGTTAAAATTAAATAATTAAATATTTATTTACTATTTTAGGACTAAGAGAAGCAGCCGAAGAAGAAGATAAAAATTTAATATTTAATTAAGAATCTTTTTTATAACGATATATCCTAATTTATAATCTTTATGTCAAATAAAATAAAACAATATCTTCTAAAGATATATATTCAAAGTTTTGTTTTCTTTTTTCATGATAATTTTAATTTTTAATATTAAAATAATTATTAAGAGAATGACTGAAGGAGAATTAAATGACATTTTTCATTTCAATTTACAAAAGGAAAAGAAACTGGTTTTGGAATTAAAATGTTATTTGCAAGAGTTTATTTAGCGAAAAAAATAAAATATTCTTTAATATCGTAATTATAAAAAAAAAATAATCTTTTTTTTTTAATGCATTTTGTTTTGTATATATTTAATAATACAATAATTGAAGAAATGTAAAATATTAATACTGTGAATTCTAAGTGAAAAATTAATTTCGTAAAATATTACTATTTACAATAAATAAATTTTTAAGGTCATTAATAAATGTATTTAAATTTCTTTTTTTCCTTAATAATAGATTTTTAATAACTGTTCAAAATAAAAACACTTTAAAATTCATAAAAATCACTTTTTCCTTCATTCTTTCTGAATTAACTTAGGGGAAAAAACTAGTATATTGCGGATATTATCTTAATTCTCAAAAAACACATTTAAGAAGTTTTTCATAAAAGAAAATTCAACAATTTGGTGTAATTCAATGTGTATTTACGAGAGATATAAGTGCGAACTCCTCATGAAAATTATACGTGAAAATTTTCTGAAGAGTAAGAAAAATAGTACTATTTGATAAATGATGTTATAAAATCTCTTTTATCCGCAACGGCTTTTATGTGGAGTATGTAATTCTTTTTATAGATTACATTTATATATATATATATAATTAAAATATAAATTCTATTAAAAGTCAAAAGAAATCGATATAATTTTTAATTCTCTTTGGGTAGTATTTTTATGGAAGAAAAATAAAATCATGTATTCAGTCTATTATATATTTTAAATATTATTGTAAAAAATAAATATGTTTAAATTAAAATATTAGATTGATTGAATTTAAGAAACTTTACCGCGCATTAAGTTTAGTCAGGTACAAACTGACTCTTGAATAATCAAGAGAAAATAATTACATCATTACTATACTTTTTCATCATCGAAAACACTACTTCTTGGTGAAGTTCCTGATGCTTGAATATCCATTAATAATAATTCGTTATCCATGTCTTGTGCTTGTGCCTGAGCACTTACAGATCTTGCAACTCGTTGTAAAAATTTCTCTTTCCGTTCTTTTTCACGAGCTGTTTTTAAACGCGAAAATTCATCATCTGAATGCTCGGTGCTTGATCCTATTGAGACAACATCTTCATCACCAGGAATGATGATACTAGTAGAATCCGATGGAATGTTTCTTTCACCTCCCGGCGGTGCCGAGCGCATTGCACTGAAATGAACTGATCGACTAGGGGAAGTCCCAGGAAGTGGAGCACTCCTACTACCATCATAAGCAGGAGCACTAGAAGCAAGGATATGTTCATCGAATGAACTTCGACTCCTTGGATAGGCATGAGTTTGTTGAACTGAAGAAGGCACATCCACAGGAGCTGAGGGTGGCGGAGGCCCCCCACCACTTGAGAAAATTTCACGAACGTTTGGTCTTTTCTCAGGCGGTCGTATTGATTGAACTGTACTTTGTTCATCGACCTCTTCAATTACTTGATCTGCAATTCGCATACTTCCTCCACCTGGGAATTTAGTTGAAAGCGATGTTCCACTTTGACTTTTTGGTATGGATCGAGCTGAAGCTAATAAAAATAAATAGATAATTGAATATTATTGATTGATTGATGATTAATTTAATTTATTAATGAATATGAATACAAATATAAAAGTGAGATAACTTACTTGCACTTGAGGGTTTGTAACCAGATACCGTGCCAGATATTGGAATGGCCGATGCATCACCTCCACCACCACCATCGACAAGAACATAAGACAAGTTCGATGGAGTAGTAGAAGGGGCAGTAGTTTGTTGTCCAGTCGGTTGACCCTCTCTCGAAAAAAGTCGTCGCAAAACACTTGTGACACTTGCAACGCGATGAATCGAACTCGCCATACTTGAACTAATTTGTGGATTTGTATTTAATGATGTTTGAGATCCACCAACCGCGCTTCTTCCTGAATTCATTCTTTCACGCGTGGATACCCGTGAAATGGATCTGGCAACGGATGGTCTTTTACCACCAGCAGTGAAATGAATTCCACTCATTGCATCTTGATCATACTAATAACAAAGATAATATCAATATAGACAACTAAATTTAATCCTATAATAATAATAATAATAATAATAGAATAAATGAAAAATAAAAATAATAAACTTCTAAAAAAGTAAAAGTTGATAACATTTCGAGTTATAAATAATTAAAATAAAATTAAATATCAAATTTGGACATTTATTAAGTCATTCTCATTGTATTTGCCACTAAATTAATAACAACAAGCTGGTAGTTAACTAATAATGTAGTAGTTTACTTATTTTGCCAGTCATTTGTTCTTCTTTAACTCCCATTAATCTATTTGATAATTTTTGTAATTTTAGAAATCAATTAATTCTAAAAATTTTTGCCTTCAACAAAACCATACTACTCTTCTCTAATTCTTTTTTCAAAATCGGCCCTTATTAAATTAAATAAATTTAAAATTGATATTATATATGTGTATAAAAATTTTATATAATAAATATTTTATTTATGTATTAAAACAATAATAAGGAATTTAAGTATTAAATAAATAATATTTCTGTGGATTTATTCAACAAAATTCATAATTCATTCTTCGGATCTTAATAATTTTATAATCTTAATCCAATTTTCAATATAAGATTATAAATAAGAGATTTAGTATTGAACATTTTATTCCTATTTTATTAAATTTAAATTTAAGGAAGGATTAATAGGTGTGTTATCAACTTTAATATGTAATATCAAAGAAAAAAATCAAATCATTTCTCATTTCACAAGCATAAAAAATATGTGTGCTAAAAAATAAATAAATAATACGTATCAAATAAGAGGTGAGAGCAAACCAAACCAAACCAAATTGTTCAACCTTTCAAGAAAAGTTAATGTTTAAAAAAAATGCATTTCATATAAAAAAACAAAAAACAAACAGACTATTAATTTATAAAAACAATCAATTTTTTTTTTATTAATTAACCAGCTAAACTACTAAAAAAAAAGAAAACTATGAAAGATTGAAAGTATATATATATTTTTTTTTGATCATTCAAATAGGAAACATTTTGCTCTCTCACCAGACCATAATCACCACCATCATCAAATAAATCGTGTTCCGAAATGGACATAACGCTGAATTTCTTCCTTGGTGGTTCGTTAGACAATGGGGGCAATGGTGACGGGGATGCTGAAGATAATATTGGGGTCATGGTTGTCATTTTTCCATTGGCATTCTGCGGTGTCGGGGATTTTGCTAGTTTTGCAGCACTTGCTTCACGTAGTAAAATTATACTACTGCCATTACGAACGGGTGCTGCTGAGCTAGCAGTGCGCTTCATCCCCTCACAAACGACAGATTCATCATCTGCCATATCTTTTGGCTAAATTTTCAACCAATACAATAAGATAAATAAATAAATATAGATGATAAATTAAAATTTCTCTAATTTCCAAAATATATTATATAATTGTAGATTTATATTTATTCAATAAAAAATAATATAATAATAATAATATTATATTATTTTATTTCTTTTTAATTGATTTTCAATTCAATTATCACTGTAAAAAATAATATTATAAATATAAATATAATTATATAATATGTACTTACATTTGTATCATCTATTTTGATTGTCTGTTCGGCTTGTGATTTATTTACTACTATTTTATCAGTTGAAGGTTGAGGATGTTCTTCTCGTAAATGTTCCGATGCAATTGTATATGGAAGTTGTGCAGGGAATACTTCATCCCAATATTGATCTTTAATTAATTCAGGATGTTCATGATGCATTTCATCAACAATCATATAGGCCACCTAGAATTAAATTAATTATTAATATATATATATATATATATAACAAATGTTATTATATTTGTCAAAGCTCAATAATTATAAACATTAGTAATTATATAATTATTAAGGGAATTTTTATTAAAAGACCACACATTGTTTGTATAAAATTATTTATTAAATTAAAATAACTGTACTACAACGTTTCGACTGCTTATTCTGTAGTCGTTTTCAAGTACCGTACGCTTGCTCCGATTCAAGCGGACTGACTCATGAGTGCAGAATAAGCAGTCGAAACGTTGTACAATTATTTTAATTTAATAAATAATTTTATACAAACAATGTGGTCTTTTAATAAAAATTCCCTTAATAATTATCAAAATAACCACAAAAGCTTTAATAAATATATTTGTGAGAAATTATATAATTATTATTTAAAAGTAAAAATATAATTTTCTAAATAAAATTTACACAGTGATTAACTCTATAGTTTAGAAAATTAGAAAAAGTTAATAATTATTTTTAATCTGTGTTAATTTTCAAATAATAATATGTAGATATAATTAATTTATTAATAATAAGTGTAATAATTTTTATTAATTACTTGTAAGTTTCGATCAACAAGCCAATTGACTTCAAAATCATCATCATCTTCTCCAAAGGGATTAATAAGTGTTTCAGCGACTTTCAACCATCCCATGTAGAAAAAAAACTAATAAACATATTTAAAAACAAAACATTTATGATAAAATTAAATAATTATTTTATTTAATTAAATGTGATCAAAATTAAAACTTGCCTCTAAAGTTGTGAATACTGGAAAATAAATATCTATATTATTATTATGTTTATAAAGGGGATGATTTTCATCATTAATATCCAACCATTGTCTGCCAACTACACATGTTATGAAATAAGTATAAACTGCAAGTGTTACTACCTATAAAAGTAATAATATTAAATTTATCAATATATATATATATAGTTAATTAATTATACCTGAGTATAAACGAGAGGAACACTAATTGAATCATAACTAAGCAAAAGGCCACAAAGTCCACGAAATTTATTCAATTCATCTATTATAGTTTTTACAGCAAAATCATCCCGAACTCTTCCCTCTTTTCGGGCTCTTGTCACAATAGATGCCGCCCAAATAATCGGCATCCAATGTTTACTATGTCTGAAAATATACTAACAATTTATTATTTGTATTTTAATGTAAATTATATAATATATATTATGAGAAGTTATTTTCGGGTTCTATTCACGTTTAATTGTGAGATTTGGGTTTCGATGTTTGGGCGCCCATTTTGGCGCCATTTTCAAGGGAAGGAGAAAATTTTTTTGAGATTAGACTGGGTGACCAAGAGTCGATGTTGTGATTTTTTATTGAATGAGATTTTCGGTTTACTGTGTTCCGAAAGTCCAAAGAATCCTTGGCACTAACACTATCAGTGACACACGTCTGCTCCTGACGACAGCCCGAGGCCAACTGTCTTCAGAAGCTGCTGTCGTAAGACCAAAAATTAATTTAAAAAGAATAGTAAATAGTAAATATGTATGTTTTTACTAACTCGCCAGAGATAGTATTGCGATCACGAAAATTTTCGATTTTGAGATTTTGATGTTTTTATACGTTTTGAAGGTTCCTGAATCATTTTTACTAAGGTTGAGAAAAATGTCTGTGGGTGTGTGTGTGTGTGTGTATGTAACCAAGATTACGCAAAAACGATTAGAGCTAGAATGATGAAATTTGGTACATGGGCATTATTCAAAATTCGTAGTTTTCTATCAACTTTTGAGAAATGTAGCTCAACCGGAAGAGGGTCACTACCTACAATGTTTTGATTTTTTTCTTCTAAAGTGACCGTAAAAATAAAGATAGATGACTTGACGTGGTGCCATCATGAGCTGGTTTAATAAATATTATTTATTAATTTTAATTTTTAATTTAATTTAATATATGTTATTTAATCCAATTCAAATTTGCGAGATATTCGAGTGGAGACACTCCAGATTTTTTTTTTCTGATTCCCAATATTTATCTGTAGAATATTTTTTGACAAACCATGAAGGAAAATTAAAAACATATTAACAAAGTCATTAGAAGAAGAACAAAAAAAAAATGAATAATTTATTTTGGATTATTTAAGGTAGATAGCTCAATATATTGTTTAAAATTTTAAAATATTAATTCAATATAATTGAATATGCAAAATGAAACATGTATACCTTCATATATGAATATACATATAAACAAAATGAATTTATATATATACATACTTTGGGAATTTTTCATTAAGATCGTTCATTATCATTCGTTCATTATCTGTTAGAAGACCAGCTTCTACGAAATGTTCGAGTGTCGGAAAACGTTTCTTAACACGAGGACTAATCATCGTGAGCACCATCGTTAAACACATACATACATAACGCATTATAGTACGTCGCATCACACGTCCACGTTCATCCTGAAAAAATAGATAAATAAAAATAAAAATTAGTTTATATTAATGATAACACAATAAAAGTACAACATTCACTCATTTACACTCAACATACAAAACTTTCCAAGATTCGCTTCTTTTGTTCAGGCTGAAGGGTGCTGAAGTTGTGACTTGGTTTCATCTTGGGGTAATTAAAAATAAAAAAAAATATAAAAATTTATTTATTTTTTTTTATAGACCATAGAGCGAAACAGTGGTAAGCCACAAAATCAAAATGTTGAGATATTGCAGTTTAAAGTTTAGAGAAAAGATAGAAAACATTGGGTTTACTGCATATATTTCAAATTTGCTCAATATGTAATATCAGTAAAGGGAAAAAGTCAGCAACTATTATTTCTTTAAATAAAACATTTTTTCTACAAAAATTAGAATTTATTTTGAAAAAATGTGGCTTAACATGTTTTTGCTAAAACTAAACTAAACGGATGATAAAAATAACTAAGATAATATAATACATCTATAACACATCTAAAATTTCAACATCTTTATCTACTATATTTTTTTTCACAAAAAAATAATAAAATTTACATAAAATGTAGCTTCACGTGTTTTTGCTTTATCTAAATTAAAACAAAATAAAGAAAAGAATGCAATACTTATTAATCATCTAAAATTTCAAACTCATCTCATCTACAGTATCAACAGTTACATTTAATTGAGTGTAAAATGATTGATAGGCTGCAGGTATATAAGGCAATAATGTTTGTACATTTTTATATTTCTTTTCTGCTATTTTTAATGGCTCGTTGTATTTAACTTTAATATCTGACAAGGTTATCATTACAGGTCTACCTTGTTTTAAGACATCAATTTTCCTGTATTCTCCATTAACTGTGTTTTTAACAAAAATTGATCCAATATTCTCTGATTTAAAGCAAAAGCTATACGTTCCTGAAAATTCCAAGTTTGTCTTATCAGAAAAGCGTGCTTTTTTGTTTATATTCGCCAACAGAGGCTCATAAGAATAAAAGTCTTTTTGTCTCATTTTTGTTACTATAAATGGGTTTTTTCGGTTTGATTTTTGAATGACATCTAGCCAACCTTCTGGTGAATATATTTGCTCGTTGTTGGGCAATAACATCTTAAGCCACATGGCATACAATACTTTTGCATAAATTATTTACAAAATATTTTTACATAAAAACGTGGTAAGCCAAAAAAATAAAAAACTATAACCTATCTCAGAAGAATCTGTCGACATATTATCGTTATTTGGTACAAAGTCTTTGTCGACACAACTGTCATCACTCTCCTCAAAAAACTCAGGACTAGAACTGTTATTTTCACGAATAATTGCTCTTGAACGAAGACATAAACCAGAAGTCGACGCCATATTGATGTGGCTTACCATGCTTCACGTAAAAAAATGAAGTAATTTTGCCAACACCAACAACATGATTTAGCGATAGCAGTGCCATTTATTTCGAAACAGTCAAAATAACTTTTTTAGTGGTTTAATATTGTTCCCACCATATGATAAATGCAATAAAACAATTTTTTGCAAAAGTGTGGCTTACCACTGTTTCGCTCTAAGGTCTTCATATTTATTTTATTATTATCATTATTATTATAGTAGAAGAACCCGCTGCACAAAGTTATCGTTCTTTGAAAACAATATTTTTCGCCTAACAATGACCATTTTTTAGTAATCTGCCTTGAGCGGAGTTTTCTTAAATATTTATTTTGAAGTTTATAACGGAATTTTCTAAATTAAACCACATATTGATATTTGTTATTGTAAATTTATTCAAAAATACAAACATATACACAACGTTTCGATTGCTACTTCTGCAATCGTTATCAAGCGACTGCACTTTTCGAGCGTCCAGTGACAAGTGACAAGTCCATTATTTTGAAGTTGTTAAGCGTTCTGGTTGTGGATATTAAAAAATTAAAAAAACGATCTCTTTTGTCGATAAGTTCATGTTTAATATTGACATTTGTTGGTTGAGCTAATCTTTCAGCTGTTGCCTCTGTGGAATCCATGACATAGAATTGGGCGTATTTTTATGAATCTCCGTCTGTCTTGTGGGTTTCTATATGAAGTTCTGTAATATACTTGACCATGTACTTTGAAAACGTAAGGACCATTTCCTGGGGACTCAACCAGTTTTGCATTCATCGACACAACTGTTATAAGCTCTTATATTTTTTCTCTTAAAATTTATATAATTTCTAATCAATGGATTTGACAATAAATTGCGTAAAACACTGGATATTCCAAAATCATGCCATTTATATTTGTCGGTTTAGGAAACTTGACTTTACCCCTATGCCCAGGGCCGTCTTAAGGAATTCGGCGCCCATGGGCTACTAAAAATAATGCGCCCTTCTTCCTAAGAAAATACTATATCGCAAATAAAAAATTGCCGCCTCAAAAGGCTTGCGCCCTGGGGCTATGTGGTTAGGGCGGCACTGCCTGTGCCAACAATTGTTAAACTTTTTATATGTGGAGCGCTCTTTATAAAAATCCAAGGAGCCACAAAACTGACAAATGGAATCCATTACACCGCAATCATGACAAATAACTTGGTTTTAATTAAATTCTTCTTGTATTTCTTCTATTAATTGTTGTTGTGATAATCGAATGCGATAATTAGATAGCTCAGCAGAAAGTCTTTGAGCCTGTGATTCCGCATTTCTATTTCTTGGTTTTTGCATCTACTCAGAGGTGTCTTTTGCTCTTTGTCAGAGGCCTCTCTACATCTCTTTGTTTTGACATTCTCGCCATCTCTGTTGTTTTTTCTAATCAAACGTCTTTTTTGAATTGGGGCATATTATAGGGTAAACATACCAGTAATTGACCGCCTTAAGAGAAATTTCATAAAAAAAACACTATTATTCTGCAACAAAAGTGAGAATAACAACAAAACAAACTACTAGTATAACTATTTTTTATTATCATTATATCACAAATATTTGGTTAATGAAAATATTTTTTTAAAAATTTTTTCTAAACGTATTTTTTGTTCTAGTAATTGACCATCAACCTAAAATGGGTTTAAAATAAATAAATGGAATAAAATACACAAAAGATTGGTTTTATTAATATATTTTTATATTTCTTATATAATTTATTTAAATTATTCATTATATTTTAACATGTTCATATCAGGAATTAGTTAATATTTCTTGTTTTGCTAATTGCTCGAAGTGCCTACTACGCTATTCCAATTGTAATCAACGATGTCAGCAGTTTTTGGACATTTTAATAAATCTCCTGTATTCTCCATTGATGAAATCGTGGATTCTTCTTCAGTAAATTGTATGATTCTTTGGGAAAGTAAACTCCCATATATAAAAAAAAAACACCACATAGGGTAAAGCATACAGTCGTTGGCCCCCTTAAGCAATTCCTAGCAGTCTTTAATGCATATCTGGGAAAATTTCGGAACAATCTGTGTCAAATTAGGTTTGCAGAACAGAAATACTATGAGCATTTTGATGAATAAAAAAAAAATCATTTTCTCATGACATTTTCAATAAGCACTTTTAAAAAAAAAAAAAATACAGTTATTGGCCCCCAGATATAGTTATTGGCTTAGGTATTCTATAGTAATTATCAACCATATAACAAACGATTACATAACCAAAGTTAATAGAGCAATTTTTAAAATAAAAATCTCTTATTATTTGTGTTTTAGTGATAGGGGGCCAATGACTGCCTCGGAGCCAACGACTGTTATTTTACCCTATTGTTTATCTTTTTTTTTTTGAACATGCAACCATTTAATTTTAGAGCCTTCTTATCCTCATCCCTGACTTCAAGACAATTATTTTCATCTGTGTGATATTTTAAAACTGAAGTCAGAATATTCAGAACTATTAACTCGTTCCTTACAAATGTATTTCCCAGTTTAGACGATCAGCGGGAATGTTCCCAATATCAACAAGAATCCAATTAATAAAGTTGCACATATTTTCGATTATTGTTTCTTGGTGTATGTGAATTCATTCGGACAATAGATTAAATAAAATCAGAATGCATGCGTGAGATTTGTATCTCTCTCTCTCTCTTTTTGAGTAAAAACAGCACGCATATCTGTTTGTGTTATTTTTATTTACAAACAAGATACATGGAAGAGGGTTAAAAGCAAAAGGTCTTGATCTCCAAATGTAGGATCTTAGAACAACTCTATTTACTGAATCCTTTTCCATGGAATCGGCCTGAGTTTGAAACTCCATTCTATCAAGAGACTTAAAAGTGAAAATAGTTTCAAAAATTGAGACATTAGAAAAACAAACAAACTATAACTACTCTACTTATCAATATCCATTAAAAATGATGTCCGCTGGTCATATGTGAAGATATGATGTGTTTTTGTGAATATATGTTGTATATTTAGATTAATTATATTTAAAGTTATAACATTTGTTATTGTTGTTTAATGGTTTATTTACTTATTTATTTTTTTGTTAAATTCAAAGTTGTTCTTTTTGTTATATTTTTGTTTGTTTATTTCTGTTTTACATTTCTACAAAAAGAGTTATGTTGAAATATGTAAGAAACGCTGAATGGCTCCTTAAGAGGATATAAGAAGTCCTGAAAGCCTAAAATAAAGAAATTCTAAATTCTATATATGTTTGTCTGTCAGAGAAATTGTAGACTCAAAATATTGGCTGAACTGATTACATCCCAATATTCTTTCTTATATACCTTTATTTGAACATAGGTTAGAAATTTTATCAATATCTAATCAATAACCACAGAAATTAATTTTTTAAAATCCACATAATGTTCCGTATCGTTTATTCAGAGCCGCCGTCCGCTCAGTGAATATTTCCATACATGCACGACAAAGAATATTGAAATTAATAATTTTAGAAATTTCCACAAAGAATGTTTATATTTAAATTTTTATTTTAATTTCTAATATTCAAATTACATTTCAATTATTTAATATATTATATAAGGTCTCATTTTAATTAATTTAATTAATGTGATATATTTTTTAAATTATTCTTATTATAATTATTATATTTAGAGTATACGCTAAAAGCGTTTATTTTGTTTTAATTATTTAATTATTGAATTCTTAGATATAACACTAGCTGTGAAGAGCCGAAGTGATACATAGATTTTGTTGAAAGTCTATAATGAGATATAATCAAACTTAATAATTAATTACTATATTTTACTAATTTTATTATTTACTATTTCTACTATATATAATACTGTATTTTAAAGGTATAAAGGATTTAAAAATTAAAATATGATTTTTTTTAGGATTTGTTTTAAATCCAAATAATTATATATTCTATTCTATATAATGTACTTACTAAAACGAAAATTATTAAAAAAATATTTCAAACACCTAGTACTTATATTGTATACAATTAATTAATATTAAAATTATAAAAAAAAAAAAAATAATTTAGACAAAATTTATAAATTTAAGCAAAAACAAATAAATTTATTAAATAATTTTCTTTTGTGATTTTATATTGATAAAAAATAATATTAAATTACATAAAAATACATAAAAGTGCGGTGTTCAACGTGTTAAAAGAAAATAATATTTGAATTTGTTTAAATATTCATTATATAATTTAATATATAATATTCAATATAAATAATTCAATCAAATGTAAATTAAATATAGTTTGGGATAGGAGGAATATATGGTTAGAAGAATGAGAAAAACTAGCAAAAAACTTGGTTGCGGGGAGATTAATTGAGAAATGATCGGTTTGTAGTCCAAAGACGCAGTGAGAAGACAATATTGTTGAGGAAGTTGAGAGAGAATTGAAGTTGGATGGGGCGGTGGCTCAGGATAGAGACTGTTGGAGGAATGTGTTTGCTGTGGTCAGGGCTTTTTGAATCCCCCTACCTAAGTTTCTTCTAAAGGAGGAGAATTAATAAAAGTGAAATATAAATATAAAATAAACTGATTGAAATAAAAGAAAAGAAAAGCTATTACACATAAAGACTTTCAACAAAATACTAAGTATAACTTCATAGGTACAGGGGTCAGATATATAAAATTTATAGTTTTTCTTAAGAACTATAATTTAATAAAATTTGTGAAATTAATAGAATTAAATTTAAATATTAGTTGAAACATTTTTATAAATTATGTAAACTAAAATTATACTTAAAAATTATACAACTTAAGAAGAAAAAAAATTTTTTCTAAATAAAACCTGCCTGAAACGGTTTAGATCAATAGTATATATATAAGTAAAATAAAATTCGTTATTCATTTTAAAGAAATTATAATTTTTTTAAAAAATAATAAAATAAAACTTTAAATAAACCTAAATTAAGTAATTTTTTTATCAAATATTGACAATTTTAATTAATTCATAAGAAAATGTATGATTAACATTCCTAATTTATTTAAAGTTCAATACTTAAAGGGAAAAAATTCAATCCTTTAAGAAAAACGAGAAGAATAAAGTCTTATATAGATATATTAGAAAAATTAATAAAATATTTTAAAAATTACCTGTCCATGTATATTAGAGCTCACAAATACAGCAATAGGATCTGGCCAAGGGATTGATGTATATTGATTCCACCACCGAGTCATCACAATACTCACATAAAAGCCAAGCACAAAGGAGATTGGTATTAAATTATTAAAAGTTTCACAATATTGTACTAAATTCTCGAATGCTCTAAAATAAAATGAATTAAACAAAAATTAATAATGTGAAAAGTTTATTATACCATTAAAAATTAGTTAACGATTTATATGTATAATAATTAAAAATATAATATGAAGAATTTTGAAAAGTAATATTTTTTTGAAATAAATATTTCAATTTAAACCTTCCCCCGCCTTATTAATCGTCTGTAAGATCTTTCAAATTTTTCTGATCTAATTTCACTGATGTAAAATCTGTTTTTGAAATATTTTACAGATAAAAGTAAAATATTGAAACATTACAAATAAATTAATATATAATGTTTAAATAAAAGCAAATTATTGTCTGATTTGATAACTCTTTCTTAAATCTTAAAATAGGTTTTCTTAATTTTTCAGGCTGTCGATCTTTCTAGTTTAGATGCAAGTGAAGAAGATAAAATTCAGGCATGATGACTCAATCAACTCAAGATTATAATCCTTCAAAGTATGTATATAGTTTTATTTTGATTTTATTTTATTTCATAAAATCAATATCATATTAACTTATAAAATATATATTTAATAAAAAATAAAAATTCGAGGAGCTAATCTAGGGTGACCATATTTTGAAAACACCAAATCGGGACATAGGTATTACCTATTTTTTTATTTTTTTAAGAACCAACTTGAAAAAAAATTTGGAAAAAATTCGAAAATGTTCAAAAGCTTTTTTATTTATTTTTTTTAGAAACAAATTGAAAAAATTTGGAAAAAAAGTTGTCCTA
Organism: Labia minor; assembly: GCA_963082975.1. Taxonomy (NCBI): domain Eukaryota; kingdom Metazoa; phylum Arthropoda; class Insecta; order Dermaptera; family Spongiphoridae; genus Labia; species Labia minor. The sequence continues at coordinate 89,852,403 of OY720345.1, forward strand.
AATATTTCAAAAAAACGGGACAATCCTAGAAAAACGGGACGTTTGGTCACCCTAGGGTAATCAGATGTTTTTTTTTAATTAAATAAAAATCGGATAAAAATCTTATACAAGTAGGATTCATAAATTACAATTACTTACTTATATAAAATATTTAAAAATCATATAAAATTCATATAAAAAATATTTGCCAGATATTTGGATCCAAAAAACAAAGATTCCAACAAAGACTTGATAACATATTCAAAAGACATAAGAATATAATATAAAAAAAATAATATAAAAAGAAACAAAAAGACAATATGATCAAAGAGTATATATATATATATAAATATTGTTATATAATGAAGGGATCTTGTTTCCATACGTAATGAATTTTATTTTTTATTGAAGAATTGATTTATTATAATCTCATCATTAAATAAATATTTTTTAATTATTTTCAAAAATGATATTTGAATAGGATACCTTTATCTAAAATTTTTGAAAAATGCAATAATAAAATTTAATCGGAAAATTTTAAAAAAATCATCTATACAAGGCCTGTTTAAAAGAAAAGGTGAATTTTGAATTTTCGCGGGCTATGTACATACATTCGATTATCGAATTTTTTTTATTATGCTGGTACACTCATGTTTCTTATATGTTGACATTATCATCCATTTTGGATTAGTAATTTGTTTTTGACAACTGAAAAAGTTAGTCACGTTTTTGTGTGTTCTTCGATTTTTTACTTTTTACGCATTATGAGTTCTTGGTCAATAGGTCGTATTGTTAACAAGGAAGTTATGGAGTGTGTGTGTAGAGTAATGCGGCTAAAACGATCGGAATTGTGAAAAAACAAATCATGGATTCTGTATCACGATAATGCACCAGCTCAAATATCCTTGCTTGTTCGTGATTTTTTTAGCCAAAAACAACTCCGTAATCATGCCTCAACCATCTTATTCACCAGATTTGGCTCCCTGCGACTTATTCCCAAAACTGAAGAAATCAATGAAAGGAAGTGTTTTGTCACAATGGATGAGATAAAGTCGGAATCGAAGAACGAGCTGATGGCCATACCGAAAAGCGGGTGTATCAATATTTTAATAAAATTAGATAGTTTATAAAATATTCTAAAAATAATTCATTTATAAAATTATAAAATAAAACAATTCATATGACACGGTTATTTTACAAGTGATAGATAAATAATATAAATAAATAATGTATATAATTTAAGAGACCGTGACAGACGTTTGATAAACTTGATTGATTAATTTATTTTATTTTTAATTAAATTTGGTTTCCAATTATATAATTGATTTTTAATTATATAGATGATGATGTTGATAATGATGATTCATTTATTTTTGCCTAATAATCTATGATATATGTTATATACTTATATGAATAAACAAATTCTGAATCTTTGTGAATGAACAAATTGATGTTAATTAAATGAATAAGATGTGTTATTTTTGCGTAAACAAGAATCATCTTGACTCAAGCATACATTTTTTTTTATTTTTTCAAAAATTTATAAAAATACTTACTTCTTTTGTGTTTCATCTAATCCAAGTCGATAAGTACAATTCAACACGTAATATATTATTAAAAATAGCATTAAATCAGTCCATACTAATTTATAAATACTGCCTCTCCATCTGAAACAATATAGAAAATGAAATAAAATTATATTATATATAAAAAATAATTGAAGGTGCCATTGGGTGTGCGGGTAGCGAATCTGCCCACATTCACGTGGTCCCGAGATCAAGTCCAAGTCCCGGGCCTGGCAAGGGAATTTCCCTAGCTGGGGTCTATGGACGGAGTCAACCCAGCCTCCGATAACAACATTGGGTAATAGCTACTTGATAAAAAGTAGCGGCTCCGATCAAGAAAATCAAGATAAAGGTTGAGAGGACCCTTTCTACTGATCATATAGGACACCTCATTGATATAACCGACTTGATAAGCGTTGTCCTTGCGTAGGACGTACAAAAGTCAGAGGTGTTTTTGTTTTTTTATAAAAAATAATTGGTATCATAAGTATTATATTTAGTATATTTTTCCATTTCTACTTGTTCTACTAATCTCAATGGAGTCCTGATTGATCTCTTTGAATTAATGTTATGAGTTAACTAACTAATTCATCCCTTGTAATTTAGTGATGTTTTTGATCTAAAAATATGTATGTAGGTTCAGTAACACGTTAATTTATTATTATAATTTAATAAATAATATTTACAAATATTATGGTCTTTATATAAAAATCGCTTTAATAATTATTATTTTAACACTGAAAATATATTCAAAGTATTGTAATTATAGTAATAAAACATATGTAGAAATTTTTATATATTTACTATCTCGACAGAGATAGTATTGCGATCACGAAAATTTTCGATGTCGAGATTTTGATGTTTTTATACGTTTTGAAGGTTCGTGAATCAATTTCACTAAGGTTGAGAAAAATGTCTGTGTGTGTGTGTGTGTGTGTAGGTAGACAAGATTACGCAAAAACGGTTTGAGCTAGAATCATGAAATTTGGTACATGGGCATTATTCAAAATTTGTAGTTTTCTATCCACTTTTGAGAAATGTAGCTCAACCGGAAGAGGGTCATTACTTACAACGTTTTGATTTTTTTCCTCTAAAGTGACCGTAAAAATAAAGATATATGTTTGATAATTTTTCATATGATTAAAGATTGTATAAAACTGCTATATATAGAATTTCAGCTTGATTGAATAGCTGAAAGTACCGGAATTAATTTTTTAACACTGCAAATCACACGCCAACACGTGACGTGGTGCATTCAACAAAGCCAAACATGCGCTGATTTAATAAATATTATTTATTAATTTTAATTTATAATTTAATTAAATTTAATTTAAATATTATTATGTTAATTAATCCAATTCAAATTTGCGAGATAGTCTAGTGGAGACACTCCAGCTTATTTTTTAATGTTTTAAAATCTCAAGAAATTTTATATACCTATAAGACAGAGGTGAGTAACCCACGGTGTATTGTTCATTATTTAAGAATTAATAATTTATTAAGTTGTTTTTCTTGTCTGCGGCCAGCTTAGAAATGCCGAACTTTCGTTTGCCCCTTTAATAAATTAGCTGGAGTGTCTCCACTCGACTATCTCGCAATTTGAATTGGATTAAATAACATAATATATTATATTTAAATTAAATTTAATTAATTATAAATTATAAATAATAAATAATAAATATTAAACCAGCGCATGTTTGGCTTTTTGTTGATGGCACCACGTCACGTGTTGACGCGTGAGATTTTCAGTGTTAAAAAATTAATTCTGGTAATTTCAGCGAATCAATCAAGCTGAAATTCTATATATAGCAGTTTTATATAATTATTAATCATGTGAAAAATTATCAAACATATATCTTTATTTTTACGGTCACTTTAGAGGAAAAAAAATCAAAACGTTGTAGGTAATGACCCTCTTCCGGTTGAGCTACATTTCTCAAAAGTTGATAGAAAACTATGAATTTTGAATAATGTCCATGTACCAAATTTCATCATTCTAGCTCAAACCGTTTTTGCGTAATCTTGCCTACATACATACACACATACACACATACACACATACACACACACATACACACACACAGACATTTTTCTCAACCTTAGTGAAAATGATTCAGGAACCTTCAAAACGTATAAAAACATCAAAATCTCAACATCGAAAATTTTCATGATCGCAATACTATCTCTGGCGAGATAGTAAAAAGGTTGCTCACCCCTGCTATAAGAGATTTTGTTTGTACAGTGACGGAAAAATGAGAACACAGCGCTTTTCTCAACAACATTAATACGTAGAAGAATCAAAATGAGAGAAATTATTTTTTAATACCATAAAAATATAAAACTGTCAATTATTTAAAATAAATTGGTATTAAAAAAATACTAAATATAAAAAAAAACTTTTTAAAAACACTCTTTTATTTAAATGCACTAAAAAGGAGAAAAAATTTCTTAACATACACCAAGATTTTTCTTTCAATTAATCATATCTAAAAAATTGAAAGCGTGGGCGCCAAACATGCAAGGAAAAGAAAAGAGTACGAAGGACATTTCATTGTATATGCACAATGAAATGTCATGGCGCTCTGTTCTTTTTTTTCCGTCACTATACATTAGAATAGTTCATGTTTTTGTGTGATATTAAAATAAGCTTCTAGATAAAAAATTGGTCTGTTGATTGAATAACAGATGGCAGCTAGAATGAAAATTGTTGTCAAAAGTGTGCAGACAATTTCACTGATAATGAATTTGTCTTTTGCTCATTTGGTCGTATGAGCGAGAAAATAAGCACTATTCATATTTTTGGGTGAACAAAAGTGAAGAAAAATTTCTCAATTTCAATAGTTTGTAGTGGCTACAAAATTACACGTATCGCACTGAAATTTTTGATTTAGATTATCTAAATAGGCAAGTTAATTTTTAGAACTGACATATAGTTAGTTACCCACTATATGTTTTATAAACATAAAAGACAAACTTATTACTTAATAACCAAATTTGAGATAACCAGTAATATATAAGAAAATTCGGAGAAAAACTAAGATCAAATTTTATTATAGATTTCGATTTAATATTTAGAATATTGAAATATGGATTCAATTTAAAAAATTTAAAAATAATATAATTTTATTTCCTAAGAAATTTGTTTGTTATATTAATTAAATGGATGAACCAATTAAAAAGTTTATGGAGGGGGGGAGGAAGGGGGGAGCAGAAGTTCACTCAGTCAGCAACACTCAAACGATTGACAATCAAAAGTAGAAGATCTAGAGTATTGCCATCTATGAACTAACTAAATAACTAATATCTAATAGGTAGATCTTATTCTATTACATTAATATAAGTACCGAAAAATGTTTCACAAGTATTTAAATAAATTTTAAGATTAAAGATTAAGAATAAAAAAGTTTAGGAAAAATAATACAAATATAATATACGATAGGACCATAGAATAGTGAAAACAGAAAAAACAATAGATGAAAAAATAATGTCAGTAATTTTATTTGAGTACACCTGATTATTTATTGAAATGATAAAATCAAATTTAAATCAAATTCTATTATTCTATAGCACTCTACTATAAAGTATAAATGTAGAAATGCTAATTATATAAAGCTTTACCAAGATTCCACTGGTAACACAGTATTATTTACATCATCAATTAACTTTATATATCATACCCTTGCATTCTCACAAAATTGTTGTTGCTACATCCTGCTTTAAATACTCGTAACGTTTACATGACATGACAGGATAATAAATCTCTAGTCAACTTCAAAAATAGAGTATTTAATATTTAAATATATAAAATATAAAACACATTTGAATATTTGTAATCTATATCTATTATAACAAGAAATAATATTTAATTCTCAATATTAAAAATATAATGGTTTGATAGAAATGTGTTTTCTTATAAAATGCATTGTATATAATTTGTTTATAAAATAATAAATATGAAAATTATATATATATATATATATATATATAATCATTCTCTTTAAAATTATTACATTTTATTATATACTTATTATTTTATTACTTACAATTAAATATTATATTTATTAAATAATAAGTATAATATATATCAGTATATATATTATATAATCAATATTTGAATACTTATTTTAAGACTTTGATTTATATAAAAATCCGTGTTAGGTCGGTAACCTTTATTAAAGCAAATTATTCAAAAGATATTGATTTCTGTCTAGGATTTTCATTTACTTAAGATCATTTCTTTTATATTTTTTTTTTTTTGATTTCCCTTTAAATACAATTATGAATTAAAAAATGATAAATTAAATTAAATTAATTTTAAAGTAAAAAAAAAAACGAAATAAAATATATATATAAATCTATAACTTTTAACCTTAAGAAAATAAACTTACGAATTTTATAGGTTAGGAATATAAAGCAAGAATAGAAATTCTTTTCAAATAACTCTTTGTAAATAAGTTATGAATAAGAATAAATAAATAAATAAATATGTGTATATATATATATAAGTAAATTTGTTACAATCCATTGATTAATAATGGCAGGTAGACATTTATTATATGAAGTTAAATATACTAAACATGAAATTTTTTTAAATCTGACACAATCGGATCAATTACAGGATAATATAAAGATACTAGCTAGTTAGACCGCCTTACGTGCGCTTCGTACCTATACAAGGGGCAGAGTTAAAAGGTTAAAAGGTTTTCATCCATTTTGTTTTAAACAGTATATTACATAAAACATTCATTTGTTTTTGTGTTCTTAATATTTTAATTTATTCAGTAAATTAATTATATATTAATATTCTATTTGTTATGTCTATCTATCTCTGTCGCTCTTCGGATCTCATCCCCATTTCTCCAAATATCCCAATCCTGAGCTATAACCATCCAACTCCTACCCTGTCCACTCTGTCCCACATCCCTTCCTACATTGTCCACCCACCGCGTCCTTGATCTTCTCACTCCCACCGGACGTTTCCCAATATGTTTTTCCCAAATATATTTTTCGTCTCCTTTCCTTTCCTCTCCCATTTTAGCCACGACCCCTTCCCATCCCAGCCTTCTCTATTTTATAACCTTAATAACCTTTACTATATCTGGAGATGCATTGAGGTCATGCAATTCCTCGTTTTTCTCATCCTCAATTCCTCATCTTTCTTTGGTCCATAAAGGCTGCCAACAATTCTAATTCCAAATACTCTAAATCAGTGATTCTCAACTTGGGCGATATCGCCCCCTGGGGGGCGATCGACATCTTTGGGGGACGATAAGTTATTTTTGGGGGGCGAAATCATTTTCAACTCTAAAAAAAGGTAAGATGATTTTGCAAACAGGCGTTTTAAACATTTCCTCTTTTTTTCAATTTTTTTCAATATGGTTCTAAAAAAAGGTCAGATGATTTTGCAATCAGGTTCTGAAACTCGATTTTTCAATATGGCTCTAAGTATCACCTAGTGTACCTACCTTATATTAGGGATTTTCATGCAATTTTTATCTGTAAAAATCTATAGGGGGGGGGGGGGGGCGAATTAAGAAGCGGTCTTACAAAGGGGGCGTTTGGTCCAAAAAGGTTGAGAAACACTGCTCTAAATCTACTCTCGTCTCCCAGGATGCCTCACACCCATATAATACAACAGGCAAAATAATTGTTTTAAATATTTCAATTTTCATCCACTTTGATAAAAGTTTTGATGAAGCCTCTTTACTGTATGATAACAGGCGTTATCCGATTACAACCTCCTCCGCCTATGGTTCGTAAGTATATGTTATAAAGAAGTATAATTTGTTAATCATTTCATTTTTATATTTTATTTTGATTGCTTGGTTTTTAATGAATATTAGAAACTTTACTTCCGCCTCTTGGATCCCTCCAATCAACCGCTGTATACAACGCCACACACATACATTTCATCTTTATATATATAGAAGATTTATGAAAGAAAGCAATTAATATATCTGATATAATATGAAGAGATGACATAAAATTTCAATTCAATTTTACTATTTATATTGTTTTTTTAAGAAATTAAAATGCTCCACTGGAAATTTGAAAAAATAGTAATTCATATCATGCATGGATTTCTCATCAAGATAATTCTTAAGAACTAAAAGGACCACGGTTGAGTTGTATTATGTCTGTGTAAAAATAAATCTGTTTTTATCTTTATTATTTCTTATTAAAACACCAAGGATATATATTAAAAATGAGTGAAACAATTTGACAGGGACGATCTTTTTAATGATAATAACATTTAAAAAAATAATAAAAATAGAATTCACAATATTAACCTTCACACAACATCTTTATTTAAATTATAAAATTATAATAATAATTCTTTTTTACTAGCGAATTTTATTAAAACATGTAAAATTTCTTGTACCTGTATAACAAACTATAGTATTTTTTTTTCTACTTATTATAAATTAAATTAAAATTTAGATAAATTACTTACATAATTATAATAAAAAAAAAAATAAATACAATTATATTAGTTCAATTAATTTTTGTATTTTGTTTGTATGGTATCTTATTTATTCTACTATTGGTAATAATTATTTAGCTTCAATGATGTGTATACCTTGAACTTTTTGCTGCCTTTTCTATTAAATTAATCAAATGGACATAATAATAATTGTAATTGTAATAATGTAAGTGGAAGAAGATAAGAACAATTTTTACTATCTCGTAGGAGATAGTATTGCAATCACGAAAATATTCGATATTGAGATTTTGATGTTTTTATGTTTTGAAGGTCCCCGAGTCATTTTCAATAAGGTTGAGAAAAATGTCTCTGTATATATATATAAATATATATATATATATATGTTGGCTTAGATTGCCGAGAATGTTATTATTATGATTACTATCAGATTTACCAGGGATATAATCACGTATTTTTGTGAGATTGTTTTCTCGACGTTTCGGCACGGAATTTGACGCCATTTTCAAGAGATTATTTAGGTGGGAATATTTTTGGGAGTGGCCTCGGAAAGATAATATATACTTACAATGTTTGCAAGACTAATAAGATAAATTTTAGATTAATATATAAATTTTCAACTACCAAGCCGTATAATTTAAAAGAACATAAATTAAAAAAATAGTCATAAAACAGCCCTTAAACCTACGTATTAATGCACTGAAAGACAAAAAAGTAGGGCTTGTGCATATAACATAATATATATTTCGTAATTTGATTACAAAATATTATTAATTTTATTTAATTTATAATATTTTGTAAGGAAGCGCTGCCTGACGTAGTTGCTGACGTCATATAAATTTAAAATTAAGAAAAAACTGACAAAGATGAGGCTGAAACCAAAACAGATCGATTTTACTTTATAAAAATTATCTATTGTGTGAATTTCAAAAAAATCATTAGAACAGTTTAATATATCAAAAATACAAATATATATATATACAATTTTTGCTAGTATAATAAGATAAGATATACCCAGATACACATATTTGATAAATAAGACTGAAAATTATATAAATACCTATTCCCAAATGAAAAGAAATATGTAAAATTGAATAGTTTATAAATTTAATTAGAAGCATAAAGTAACTTTTATTTAAATATCAATTGATTTAATTCAAAATGGGACCATGAGGTCATCTTCATCCCAATTGAAGGTTAAAATTGAAATTGATTCTTTTTATTATTTGATTAAAAATGAACTTATATATTATATATAGTACTAAAGACAGCAAAAATAATGTTAAGTTTAAACTACTAGTTAAATTATCTAAATGTTAAATTATTATGAATCTATGTATTTAAAACTATAAATGGGATGTAATCCTTTTGTATATCTTTATGTAGAGGAGATAGTGGGAGAATATTAATGCGAATACAGGCCAAATCGATCAAGATGAGGTCATCGGGGAATGGCGGAGATTACAGAACGAGGAATTCCATGACTTTTATACATCTCAAGAGATAGTTAGAGTAATAAAATCAAAAAAGTTCCATTAGGCAGAAAGAATGAAAAAGAAAAGACTAGCGAAAACTGTATTGGTAGATTAGAAGACCAAGAACGCGATTAGCTGATAATTTAGAAAGAAATGTAAGAGAGATGTGAGAAAATGGGAGTTGGATGGGATTAGCTCAGGATAGGGACGTTTGGAGAAATGTGGTTGCTGCTGCAGCCAAGAGCTTTTGTAGAATCAGAAAGTTAGATAGATATACATATTTGATTTCAATTTTTTTTTTATAATTTATAAATAAAATATATAATATATGATGATTAGAATCAATCAATATAACAACAAATAAAGAGTAACATAGCAACAGTTAATTGTTACTTTCATAGATCTTTATCTAGGAAAAAAAATCATTGAAAATATTAAGCTAGAATTTATATTGCGTGTCTGTTGATTGATAAAACTTAGAAATTGATTGAACATTAGCTTGAGAAATTTGTTCATAGTCTCTCTTTATATTTTATATATATATATATATATTAAAAAGAAAATCATTAGTTTTTGGAATAGAATTTAAATAAAAGTTTGTTTTTTACTATCAAGATTTTGATGTTTTTATATGTTTTGAAGGTCCCTGAGTCATTTTCACTATAAAGTTGAGAAAAATGCCTGTGTGTGTGTGTATGTAAAAAAGATCATACAAAAACGGTTTGACCTAGAATAATGAAATTACCGGAAAGTACCGGAATTAATTTTTTAACTACTAATCACGCACCAGCACGTGACGTGGTGCCATCATGCGCTGATTTAATAAATATTATTTATTAATTTATCATTTATAATTAATTAAACTTAATTTAAATATAATATATTATGTTATTTAATCCAATTCAAATTTGCAAGAGTCATGTGGAGACACTCCAGATTTTTTTATTTATTCTAATTTAAAATATATATATATAAATTATTTAAATTAAATTAATAAGTAATTAAATAAATAACTAATATATTTAATTTAACTTAACTATATAATATCTACATATTTTATTATATTAATAAAGTATTTTTCTACAATTTTCCAAAAAATAGAAAATATAAACCGATTTAAAAGTAAAAAAATAAAAGTAGTAATTGAGAATTAGTTCTGGTTCATTATTAAATTAAAGGTTAAATTATTAGACTTTCATTAACGAATTGATTAAAAGAGAAAAAAAATTAATGGAATTTTAGAACAAATGTGTTAATTGTTTTTTTTTAAATGAATTTTGACATTACTATAAGTTGACAAAGAGAAAGAGTGGACAATTAACAGGAAAATTTATTCATTTAGTAAGTCAATGTAAGTTGAGTTGATTAGGATGTGATCAGAGTTTCGTTTTAATTATTTTTTTTTCTTTTTTTCTTTATTACAAAACCAATTTCTAGACCATCATTTGTTGTTTAACTTGAATATTGTGTTTTTTATGAAAGTAATATATCTAAAAATACAAGTAATTAAATATCTTAATTTAATTTAGACATTTTAGAAAAATGATAAGCGTATGGTTGAGAGTGAATATAAAAACATTATGCATCTTTTATAATCATTTTTACTATCTCGCCAGAGATAGTATTGCCATCACAAAAATTTTCGATGTTGAAATTTTGATGTTTTTATACGTTTTGAAGGTTCCTGAATCATTTTTACTAAGGTTGAGAAAAATGTCTGTGGGTGTGTGTGTGTGTGTGTATGTAGACAAGATTACGCAAAAACGGTTTGAGCTAGAATGATGAAATTTGGTACATTAGGCATTATTCAAAATTCGTAGTTCTCTATCAACTTTTGAGAAATGTAGCTCAACCGGAAGAGGGTCATTACCTACAATGTTTTGATTATTTTTTCTTCTAAAGTGACCGTAAAAATCAAGATATAGGTTTGATAATTTTTCACATGATTAATAATTGTATAAAACTGCTATATATAGAATTTCAGCTTGATTGAATCGCTGAAAGTACCGTAATTAATTTTTTAACACGTTGACTACCTTTCACGCGCCAGCACGTGACGTGATGCCATCAACAAAGAGCCAAATATGCGCTGGTATTAATTTTAATTTATAATTTATAATTAATTAAATTTAATTTAAATTAATATATTATGTTATTTAATCCAATTCATATTGCGAGATAGTCGAGTGGAGACACTCCAGATTTTTTTATATACATCTAAATATTTGGAGTCATAAAGTGGAAGGTGTTGGTTGTCATGGATAGAAAGATGATATGAATGAATAAAGAACTACTAGAGAGAAATTTTTTTTTATTAATACTAATAGGAAACTAATTTTATGTAGACTGTAGACAATAATAAGGTAAGTGTGGGAGATTCAGAAAAAGGTAGAAAGTGGATGGAGGTGTTTCAGGGTTATTAGAAACCTCTGAAAAAATGTAATTGTTTGAAGATAAGAATTTTCTTATTCAAATAGATCAGAGAGATATAATAGAAACTCGTTTCATTCAAAATTTGTTTAATTTACTCAAATAAAATCTGGTGTGTCTCCACTCGGCTATCTCGCAAATTTGAATTGGATTAATTAACATATGTATACTATATTTAAATTGAATAAATAATATTTAGTTTAGTGTTTGGTTCTTTGTTGATGACACCACGTCACGTGCTAGCGCGTGAAAGGTAATCAACGTGTTAAAAAATTTAAAAAATTGAATTGGATTAAATAACATAATATATTATATTTAAATATAATTTAACTAATTATAAATTATAAATTCAAATTAATAAATAATATTTATTAAACCAGCGCATGTTTGGCTCTTTGTTGATGGTACCATGTCACGTGTTGGCGCGTGAGATTTGCAGTGTTAAAAAATTAATTCCGGTACTTTCAGCCATTCAATCAAACTGAAATTCTATATATAGCAGTTTTGTACAATTTTGAATCATGTGAAAAACTATCAAACATATATCTTTATTTTTACTGTCAGTTTAGACGAATTAAAATGAAAACGTGGAAGGTAATCGTCCTCTTTCGAATCAGCTACATTTCTCAAAAGTGGATAATATGAATAATTTCATGATTCTAGCTCAAACCGTTTTCGCGTAATCTTGTCTACATACACACTCAGAAATTTTTCTCAACCTTAGTGAAAATAAATCAGGGACCTTCAAAACGTATAAAAACATCAAAATCTCGACATCGAAATATTAACTCGGGCGAGATAATAAAAAAAAACTTAAATTCACTCAAGTAAACGATGATGGAAATCATAAATATGCATAAATATATTTTTAATGACAAGAATATCTCATGAGTTTAATAATAACACACAATATAATTTAGAAATTTATATATTTAAGAATATACCTACATATGCACTTAAATCTATTTTGTTTTAAATTTCTAGATAATAAAATAGACTTTAAATATTAAATAATATATTACTGAACTTAAATCATAATATATCATATATTATTATTCATGATTGATTAGTTAATAAATCTAGATCTTATAAAATGTTTTATTTAAAAAAAAACTTTTTTTTTTTGCCATTCCCAAGAAAGATGATAGCCGTCTTTTAAACCCCCCCAGAGAACTAATAATCTAGATAGAAATCGATTTGTAATAAATATCATTTTATTTATAATTATAACGATGTACTATATATATATAGATACAGTTGAGCAATTTCTAGAAATCTCAATGAAAAATAAAATTTACCCTGTTACAATTTCAATTATAACTTTGAGAAATTTTCATTGATATTCGATTAAAGTGGGTCAATGGTGGAATGAGAATTTGCCAAGCTATTTTTTTTATCTTTTTTCAACATAAAATAAAATTAAGCGCCAACCAAGTAAAGATTTTGAGCCTCAGACCTTTTTAAACACACAGACCTCAGAAATAAATATTTATATTTTAAGAAGTGTATTTAAACAAAACAAAAAAAAAAAAAAAAAAAAATTTATTTAACACAGCAGTCGGGAAACTTTTTTAATCATTACCCCAAAATATTTTTAGGTAAGTTGATATTACCTCATGGTGAAGAGCAAAAAAAAATCAAAAAAAAAAACAAAAAACGAAATGGCCTCTTTTTAGCATCTTTCCTATTATAGCCTCCCATGATAATTTTGAAAAAAAAACAATAAACTAAAAATTTAATTTGTAAAAATACTAACAGGTTTATAAAATTTCAAATTAAAAATATATACTTTTTACTCACAAAAGTTTCATTATTACCCCATTTGGGGTAATTTACCCCGGTTCCCCGACCGCTGATTTAACAGATTAATTGTACTATATTTTATTTAAATTATTTAAAAAAAAATTAACATCTTTTTTTGTATGTTGTACTACAAAGAATATATAACTTATTTTGTGTTTATAAGTGAATATAATTTATAAAATAATATAATGCCTACCTATTAAATGATAAAAATACTATAATTTTAATTTTAATATAACAAATGTATATTTATTTTATAATAAGAATAATTTATAGTCTATATTTATTATTTTGAAATATAAATTGGGTTGTTTGTCATTGTAATAGCATTACATATATAATTTAAAAATAGATAATTCTTGAGAAACATTTTTCAGCCACTTTTCACCAAAAATCACATTAAACATTTATTATATTAATAATTTCAACATCATATTAGATGATCAGGGATAGACAGAGAAATAAAACCTAAATAAATTAAACAATTCAGGATACTATCTTAGAATTGGTAAAAAAAACTCAGTCGCTACTGGCGATCATTTATAAATCAAGAATTAACTCATCTAAAATATTCAAGTTTTACTTTAAATTACATGTATTGTATATTTTAGGATGAATAAGATTATTAAATTAATCTTAAATGAATAAAAATTATAAATAATAATTAACTGATTGAATTTGAATAATAATAAAATGATAGGGATGAAATAATAAAGTATTAAGAGGATGGATATTAATAAGGTGACCAACAGTCCTCCTTTTTGATATCTGTCCCGTTTTTTGAAATATTTAGGGCATTACGTACTTTTTTTCAAAATTTTTTCAATTTCTCTCTAAAACAAAAAAAAAGTCAAACGTTTTCTGGACTAAGCTTTTGAACATTTCCGAATTTTTTTCAATTTGATTCTACAAAAAAAGATAAAATGTCCTGACTTGGTGTTTTCAAAAAATGGTCATCTTAATATTAATAAAAATTTGAATTAAAATCATTACGATTGTTTTTTTAAGGAAATCTTTTTAAAAGATCTTCATTTTTTACACACATATGTTTAGTTGAACAATTTAAGAATGAGTAAGTTTCTGAGAATATTATCTTATATATAAAAACTATCCTTATTTATAGTTTTTACTCAAAGCTAACATCACCTATACACACAGATTTATAGCTAAAAAATTATATTTTTGAATTAATGAGAATTTAAGTTGTGCATTTCGTTTGAAAATTTAAACATAAAATCGTCTTAATTAATCATTCTTTTTTTTTATCAAAAGATAGTAAAATACTAATATATCTTATTTAATAAATTTACATTATATAATTTACTTAAATTTGTACTTTACGAAATAAAAGTAATCTTAATTTTTTTTTCTTTTTGTTCTCTTTAAATTATGCATATCATTTAAAACAACATTCAGAATTAGGAAGAATGAAATCATTTATAAATATAAAAACGATGTGCTAATATAAAAAATATTGTACAATGTATTTTATATGCCTATTCAATTAAAATTAAATGATAGTAAATAAAAATATATAGTATACATAGTATGTTAAAATGATATTTAATTCATATAATTTATAATTTTAATTTAGTTTTATTTATAAATGTTATACAATCTTCACCGTAGTACAATGATTGCCACAGCAGTGGGTCGACATCAAGGTCACTAAACCATATTTTAAATTTAAAGGTAAGTAAATGAGAATCAAGGTTGCTGTAGATTTCTTTTCCTGTAGGATATAATAGGGAATGCAATAAGAATACACACACACACAAATTGGAATTAATTTTAACTAATAGAAAATAGTTTATATATATATATATATATATATATAGATAGATAGATATTCTTCTTCTTCTTCTTAGCCTTATTTCCCACGGGGTGTATAGATAGATATTATTAAATATATTTAAATTTATCTCTTAGTGCAACTTTAATAATTAATAATTATATCATTTCATTTATGACATCTGTTAATAAAAATATAATAAAAATAATTTTATTTAAACAAATAATAATTTACTAATTAATATTAATATAGTATAAAAAGAAAGAAATAATTTAAAATTATCTATTATAAATAAGGAAAATTTAAAGTTTTTTTCTTTCATGTTTTGATAACTTTGGTTTAATAACTGTTCTGAAATTAATTTATTATGAATTTATTTAAATAATCATTGCTAAATACCCTCTTAAGAGTAGATCAAAAAAATTTGGTGTGAAAACAATACCTCCCTTACTATCGTCGGTCGGTAAAAAGATAAAAAAAAAAAATTGAAAAGAACCTATTAAAATTTATAAAAATTTAATAAAATAAATTTCCTTTAAACCGTTTTTAAGAAAATCTCAAAAAACCCTAAAATTACCAGTCAAATGTTCAATTTTTTTTCTTTCTCATCAGGAATTGAAAACATAATAATAATTTGTATAAATTTAATTAGCATTTTAGAATATATAAATGTAGGGAAAGATTAATTTTTCATTGTTTTTAAATATAATAGGTTTATTATATATATATATATATATATATAATAAGATTCTGAAATTTTTTTTATTTTTGATCAATTTCTTTTCTAAAGTTGGTATTATTGCGAGAAGATTCGGAATTTTATCCCGTCTAAGAATTTTTTTAAAATTTATATTATATAAAATTATGAATGAAAACATCTTAATTATTTAATTGGCTGTGAAATTGGCTCCTTCATTGTATGTAATGTGAAAATCAACATGTTAGTGTTTTTTTTAAAAAAGGCAATACAATAACATTCAACTTTAACTAATTAGTTTTATTCAAAAAGGTGTTCTTTTCTAACTCAAAACAATGATATATATATACATATTAGAATAAATTGTCGCCCATATATTTGTAAATTTATTACATTCATAACCAAAATGCCGCCCTGGACAAAAGCCCGGTTTGCCGCCCTATAGAGCGGCCCTTTTATATATATATTGTATATATAATCATGAATAGGAATACGTAAATATAATTAGTTATAAATACGTAAGTAGAAAATGTTTTTTTATTAAATTAACAATTAATTTATAAATAAAAATAAAGGAGGAATAGAAAGAAACCTATACAACTCATTTATATGTATCCTAAGTGTTAACCATCAACAGAAAATGTTTGTTCCTTGGCCGGGGTATTGACAACTCGATAATTTAACGTCAATGATCTTATATATTTCATTATAAAATTATAATCGTTATAAATCATTGACAAAATTCATATTGAAAATGTTTACCAAGATAACAGAATTTATATTATACTTATATATATATAAATATAATAAAATGATAATCAGTATTAAATTATTTTTAAAATTTACAAATATTGAATTTGCAATGTCTTTTATATATGTATCTTATCTTATTATGCTAGCTAAAATTGTATATATGTATTTATCTATATATATTGGTTCTCAAAAACCGCTCTAACGATTTTTTTCAAATTCACACTAGATATAGTATTTATAAAGAAAAATTAAGTTTTATTGATGATATCTCTTGAAACATACAGCTTCATTATTAATTTCTTAATTGAAAATTATATATGGAAAACGTCAAAATTTTTAATACTGCCTGCTAAGACAGTAAAAAAATGACAATTTTTTATCTAAATACATATAGTCCAGCGGTTGGACTGATGTTTTAACGAGTGGATTTCGTCGGTTCGAAACTCGCCGGGTGAATCGTTATTTAAAAATGAAAATAATGATTTTGTTATTTTTTTTCTTTTTATCTATTGTTTACTTTTTAATAAATTACTATTCTATATTTATTTATTCATTGTTCTTTTATTAATAAAGTTTTAGATAGTTTTATAAGTTTTAATATTTTTTCAATAAAATATTATTCAATATATTTATTAATATTATTTTATTTATTATTATTGAGTACCCGAAGTTCCATTCATTTTAATCAGATTGATGCAATGATGCAACAGTTAATAATTGTAATATTGTAATAAATTTCTATCTTGAAAATTGTTACATATTATTCAGGATATTTTAAAAACTATTTCTTTCTTTAATTAATATTCATTTTTTCTATAAGTCAGATATATTTCCAAATATTAAATAATTTTTGAAGTGAAAACTTCTTTAGCGGCGTTGAGCACTTTTGCGGGATGGGGAAAAAGTATAGAACTCGCGTGATCGTGACCAACACCATGAAACCATCTGCTTTCAAATTTCTTATAACAGAGCGCGAAATTTGAATTGTCATTAGAACTGTTTTATAAATTATCTCTAACATATAAATATATATTTATTATGTAAAGTTCATTTCATATATACATATATAATCAAAATTATACGAAATGAACTTCACATAATAAATATATATTTTATGTTAGAGATAAGAATTATAAAACAGTTCGTATTGCAATATATTAAACAAAGTTGTGTATTTATATATATATAAATATAAGTTACAAATTTGTTTAAAATATATGTTTAAAATAATATATAAGTTATATATATATACATGCATATGAAATTCATCTTTCTCGTGAAATAGCGCGAATTTCGTCTGTTTTAAAATTTCTTACGCAGAAGTTTTCACTTCTGTCGGCCAGTCCCACGACTGCCAATTTTGCTTTTTTAATTCCGAAAAGCTGCAAAGCACGTTTTTTTGTCTTTAGTTTGTTTTATAACCACTTGGGGCGCTAAACAGTTTTTCAAAAAAACACTATAGAAAAAAAATATATGTACCTATATATTATATATTTATGTATTATTGAGGAGCACAAGTTCATTAATTTTAATCAGATTGATGCAAATGTGTAACATTTAATAATTGTAATAAATAATTAAAGAATTGTGTATCAATATTTTTTAAAGGGTAGAGCGAGAGCTCGGTGTCCCAGGTATTAATATTACCAGCCAAATCCAATAATAATGAATCATTTTTTTTAACTTAAGTACCGAGCCGAGGCTCGGGGTCCCGGTACTATATATAATAAGTCAATTAATTACAATAAATAATCACTGTTAAGAACAAAATATTTTAAAGCAATTTTTATTTATTAAGATATAATAATAATGATAATTAAAAATTGTGAACAAAAGAAAACAGTTCAAACGATGTATAAATAGTCGAGTAAAATGAGAATTCAAAAAGCTTTATTGTTAAAGTTGAATAATTTTTGTTTCCCATTGCATTCATTACACTGGCGTCCTTGACAATGAAAACTTTAGGATAACAAAAATGTTTCCAATCCATTTTCTGTACTCTTAGAAATATTGTATATCTCTGTTTGGTTTAAATAAGGTACTCTTAGAAAAACGATATTAACATAATATAAAATTATAAAAGAATAATATTTAAATTTTATAAATGTGATACAAAATACAACATAACGTTATCATTATTTTCCCAAGGATATCCGTTAAAAATATTTTTGAGATATATAATCGTACAAATATATATATATATATATATTTCCTCAATGCCCCTTCCATTCTTCATTTATATATTTAAATTTGAAATATACTATTTTTGTTATATAAATTTTATGACCATAGATAGTATGAATTAATATAATATTGATAAATTAGTATAATAATAAAAAAAATGATTAAATAAACTTATATTTAAATTACATTTATTTATTTAAATGAATAAGAAAGAAAATATTTACCTGAAGAGGAGTTTAAGAAAACAACCGAATCCTCGACATGTAGCTACTTCAGCTGTATAAGTCACTGTCATTTTAGTTTATTATTATTTTTTTGTTTTCCAAAAAAATGTTAAATATATCACAGATTGAATATATATATATTATATATAAATATATATATATAATTATATTTATGAAAATATTTGGTAAAAAACAAATTTATAAAAATAATTTTTATATTGAATAGAGAAAAATGTAAAAATAAAATAATTGTTAACTGTTCAACTTAATAAAACATTTTTACAAAAGGTGAGTTGTTGCATGTTGTTTGTCAGCTGCCAGCAGTCAACTGGCGTTTTGGTTGCTGCTGCACGAGACATGACGGCATGGCTCACTAACATGACGATGACGTCATCCGAATCCGCCTCCTTCCTCCCCCTATCAACTCATCCATTGTGCATTCGACTTTCTTTACTAAGAAAACCTTCAGGTTTTAAATATTTATTTTTATTTATCAGTTTATCCTTATATATTGAAGATTTATTTATTTTAATAATTTGATTTAATAATGGCAATGTAAAATATAGATTAATATATATATATAAGTATAATATTATCGATTTCATGAATATTTTATAAGTTTAATATGATATTATCTAATAAAATATAATAGAAATAATAATAATATTAAATATATATATATATATATAAAGATTAATTGATATTTATATAAATAAAAATAAAGAAGAAAATTCTCCAATTTTTTTTTACCGCGGCACACAAAGAAGAATAAGTGTAAAAGATTAGAATATTGAAAAAAGTGATCCCAAAAACGGTTTACCTTTTTTTTAGAACCATATTGAAAAAATTTAGAAAAAAAGTCGGCAATGTTTAAGAGCCTCATAATCCCGCGGCACAGTGGTTGAGAATCACTGCCTTATAGCAATCTTATTCATAATCCAACAATAAGATTATTTTTTATAGTTTATCTATATATTTTATATATAGAAAAAATAATTTTCATGTTGAAATCACAATTTGGCTATTTTTTTAATTGTCTCAATTTCAATTCTATAATTCTCCATCATTATATCTAAAATGGAGATAATTTTATTGTCATGTATCCTTGGAAAAAAAATAATTAAATTAAATATTTTTAAAAATGACCTGTAGTATATTTTGGTTAAAATCTATTATCAAATAACAGGTTTTGTTTATTATATATTAAGAATAAAACAATATTTCAAGTATCGACTAGATTTAATTAGAAAAAAAATCGCAATTTGACTTCGCCCTATTTTTTATAGAATAAAGATTAAGAAAAAATATTTACTTTAATTAGTATTTACCTCTAAAAGGAACTTAGCAACTTTTAAAATTTAAAAGAAGAAACTATTAAAAAAAAGATTAAAAATTATACATAAATGTTCTTCACCTTATAAAAAAAATCATGCAAATATCTACTCTCAAACCATTAACCCAGTGTTTCTCAACCTTTTAGTATTCACGGCCCAATTTTCATCGTGCCCCCACCCCCCTCACCGCATACAATAAAATTAAGTTTTTTTTTAGAACCATATTGAAAAAAATTGAAAAAAAATCGGAAATGTTCGAAAAGTTTGGCCACAAAATTATCTTACCTTTTTTTTAAAAACCATATTGAAAAAAAAATCGATATTTTCCAAAGGTTTGAGGGTACTTGATATGCTCGCATCCCCCAGGTTGCATTAACTCATTTTTAAAACTTTTTTACTGTACTATTTAATTATGATAGCTGAATTAATTATCTTTGTTTATTTAATTTTTAACTATACAATTAGTATATTGGAAAAAGTATTTGATATTTTTAAAAAACGATTCAAACCATTAGTAACAATTTTTTATTTTTTCCAAATTTAATTTTTTTTATAAAATATATAAAGCCATAACTGGCTATAAAAAGCACCCTCAACCTATTCAAAATGCCAAGATATCTAAAAGAATCGAAAAAGTTACCTTAAATAAATTGAACTTATCTGAAATGTATGATTTTTAAAAATATTTTATAACTGAAATTTCTCTATCGACAGTATGAATAATGTTCCTTGTTTCTTTGGGTAAATCAAGTCTTTCTTTCTCCTTCCTATTACAATTCTTTTTACTTAATGTATAAAATTGCTGAATAAAGCCCAATTTCTCCATATAAAAAATATATCAATCATTTGACAAAAAAGTTTTAAGTAAAAAAGATTTGTTTCAAAATCATTTACTAGATTGTTGTGATAAGTAATACCGATCACTATTTAAAATGTTATTTAACTCAACAACCACATTTATAGTTTGTGGCAAGAATATTAGTTCATATTTTAACTTGTTTCAAGGAGAAAGATTTATATTTTCAGTTTCATGTAAGAAAAAATGTGAAAATCTCGATAAGATAAAATTAATAACCATTTTCAATAGTTTTTTGGGCTGAAAAAAATATTTTATGTACATAATTATGTTCAAAATATATATAAGAGATCTATATCTATTAGATCTGTCAAATTAAATTACAATTTAATAAAAATTTTTCTAAATTTTATTATTAAAAAAAACATTAATGAATATAATTATTTTAAAAACTTTAATGTATTCAAATATAAAAATGATATATTTCTGTATTGTATTTGTTTACATTGTGTAAATTTATTGTAGAATTTTTATGATTTGGATTTTGAAATAAACATTAATTGAATATTGTCAAGGATAGAATTATTTAAATAAAGATTGGGTGCTTCTATTCAAGAAAGGATGATTAAACGTAAAGATAGTAAATCTAGAGATCGACTAAATATATATTTTAGAAGTAGGAAGCACTTTGGCTTAGACAATCATTCATTTATAATTAAATTTTCTAAAAGATAACTATACAAAATCATAATTTAATTTCTTAATTAAACTTAAAAGGTTTAAGGATTCCTCTATTACTTTTTTTATTCTTCCTAAAACAAAAATCAATGCTTTTTCAAAAATTCTCTATTGTCTAATTTGTTGATTTATTAATTTTTCCTTTTCAATTGTTTAATCATTCTTTTTTTAAAAGAAAAACCAATCATTTATCAAATTAATGTTTAAAAGTATAAAAAAAAAATGATTGTTTTTTAAAATTAAAATTAATATTTTATTAATACTTTTCATTTTAAGTCGGAATGTAATGGTGATAATGAAAATAACTTTGAGAAAGAGAATCTGAAGTGTACTAAAATAAATGATTGCAAGGAAAATTTAACATTAATATATTTAAATATATAAGAGTACTAGATTCATTTATAAGTATTAAATAAAATAAAAAAAGAACTTCTGCGAAAGAATATCAATAAATTTACCTTCTAAATTAATTTATAATATTTATCATTTTGTTTCAGTAGAAATTCCTATCTTATTTAATACTTATAATAGAGGTATATATATCCAAGGATTATTTTTACCAAAGAAAAAAAATATATCATATATATAAATATAGTATAGATATATAGATATCTATACTATATTTATATACTTACATTTATGATATATATATATAGAGAGAGAATTCAATCAACTTAGAATTTTTAAATTAATTATTATTTTTAATTAAATTACAGAAATAAAGTAATTTTTAAAATATGTATCTTAATTTTTGTAGGTCAGGATAAATGAATTTACACACTAGTATTCGAAATGTATTTAATTATATTTTGATAAGTTTGAACAATTTTTGTTAACTAGAACTTGAATGAATATTATCATAAGGAATCATTACCGTAAACGTTAACTGATAAAAAAAGGATTATTTACTTTACACTCGTTACTTATAAAAAAATTGAATTGTTATTTTTATTAAAAAAAAAAAAAAAAACAATACTAGTTAACAGAACAGGACCATGCCCTTTTAGGCTCACCCGCCATCGGAATGTCTGTTCAGAACTCATCTTTTAGTATGTTCTTCCATTTGTTTTTTTTATATTGGAGTTCTGGTTTCTGTTGCAGATAAAAGAAGAAAATGAAAAAATGGAGATCTTAGATCTTATTTGTTCAAAAAGAAAATTTTTTTTTTCCTCGTTTTTTTCAACGACACTTACACACGCAAGCGCACTCACAGAGGAGATTTAACTCTTTTTTTTCCTGGATAATCAATTTTGAGCTTTTATCACTCCTCGAATACCGCCGCGACCTCTTCCTCCGCTGCCACCTCTAGGACCATTTCCCCGTGAGGTTCCTCTTGGGCCTCCCCCTCCTCGTTTATAATTTCCCCCATTTCCCCCTTGGCTATAACCATTTTGGTTTGAGTAATAGCCTTCACCGTTATTATTTCTATAACCCCCACGCCCATTTTGATATCCTCCCCGTGAACCACCTCGTTGACCACCATTACTATTCCCAGCTGAATTATTTCCTCCTCCACCTCGACCTCCTCCTCTTCCACCTCTACCCCTATACATACGGGCTGGCCTAGACTCTTGTTGATTTTGCGATTGAACGTTAGAACTTGAATTATCCCATTCTTCTATATTTCCTGAATTCCAATCACCCGTAGATTGAACTGGTTCTTGATTCTGACACCAATCACCGGTATTCTCATTCCAATCATCGTTTTGTAATTGTGGTGGAGATGTACCAGTAACTGCAGCAGTTGTTTCTTGATCAATTGGTTCATTATCCGTTTTAGGTTCCTTCTAAAAACGAAAAAAATAATTATATAAAGTATATAATTTGAAAAAGGTAATTATATTTTCAAGAGATTCAATTCTCACCAATAGTGGTCGTACTATATTTTTAGGTGGAATTGGTCGTTGTTGAGCATTATCAGGAGTAATTGTTATAGTTTGTTGTTGTTGAGATGGAGGTGCTTGAGATGGTGGTTGTTGTGGTTGTTGCTGTTGGAAAACAACCTGTTTTTAAGATAATAAAAAAAAATGCCATTTATAAATAATTAAAAGGGCATATCTTATATTTATTAAACAAAAAAAAAATCAAACAATAACTACCATTGGGTGAATTTGAGCTACAGGCGGTGCTTGTGGATGAGGTGGCTGTGACTGTGAAAAACTTTGATTGGTATAAGTTTGTGTAGGAATAGGACCAGCAGCAACAGGAAGAGGAGATCCCGCCACAGGTGCAGCCACGCCAGGTAATATTACGGATATTTCTGGTGGGTCAAGTTCAGATTCCTGGAAAACCAAAAATAAAATAATAAAATAAAAATTATATGGGTGTGAAACTATAAATAAATTAGTATTATAATAGAATAAAATAAAATAAAGTTATAAATACATGTGTATTAAGTTAAAAGATCAATAAATAAAGAATACATTTTATTTAATAATTCGTCAATTCTTTACTTTTTTTTGTGCATTGTCAAAACTTGGAATAGTAAATTAAATTTTTGGATAGTCTAGTTGTATATCACCAGCATATTATTAAATATAACTCTTTCTGTTCAGAACTTTTAATGGCTAAAACAAAACTTCAATCTCATTTTGCCCTCTTTCCACATTTGTTTTTAATTTTTAAATTCTTAACAAAGACAGTGAATAAAGTGAATTTGTCATCTTCAATTATCATGAGGATGAGATTATGAAGAATTTCTTCTGCCAGATAATATTGTTAACAAGAAATATTATTGGGGCATCTGGAGACCAGAATTATGAGCAGATATTTTTTTTATATGCACCGTCCCCCAATGTATTGGTTCTTGGAAAAGATTTCGACAAAACCTAGAGAAATCTCGTTTTAAAAGCATCACATTCGCCTGAATTATGTACGACTTCTAATGCTGTTCAATAAATTCAAAAGGCCCCTCCGAGGACATGAAGAGATTAAAAGATAATTGAAGGTCTCATTACAAAATAAGACTTCAGATTATTACGAAAGTTGGAAAAGCTTATTTTGTGAATGCACTTGATTAGAGTAGTTTTGTAAAGATTATTCATTCGTAATTTGTTAATAGAAGAGATGATTTTGAGTTCTTTTTGACGTCTAAATAATTTGTCAATCTATATTTGTTTTTTCTCCACTGTTTTATTTTTATAAATTTCTATTTTTCATCATTAGAAGAACAAAAATGTAAGTGTGTAGGCGTAATAGTATTTGAATTGTTCTAGTGGTTTAACTGTAAAATGATATATTATGTCTAAATAATAAAATTTATGAAAATCCATTTCTATACTTTATATAGTACATATAATTAAAATCAAATTCTCATTTCTTAAATATTTTGGAAGCAACATTTTAATATCAATTTGTACTATTTATATATATGAAACAAGTTATATATCAAACTATTCCAATTGTTTCCATTTCCAATAATTTTCAAGTTATCTAATCTCATGTAACCTGATGAATAATTTATAAAAAGCCTATATATAATATAATAATTAATTTAAGGCTGAGTTAAAGATAAAGATAGTAAAAGATAATTTCTCTTACTTGTAAAAAATTAAAAGTTCCTGTAACCGAGCTGATAACTTCATTGAGTGGTCTAGGTTGAACAAATTGAGTTGGAGGCCCAGATGAATTAGGCGGTTGAGAAGGAAGAGGATTAACATTGTTCGAGGCCCGATTAACAGTATTGGGATGGACAGAAGTATGTTGGTAATAAGGATCGGGTTCAACAAAGCCAGAGGAAGGTTGTGGAGGAGATACATTGGCAGGAATTGAAGGCGGGATGGCAGTTGGAGGAGGATGTTGAAGTACAGGGTTGTTCGTAGGGGCTGTAGATGGGCATATTCCAGGGGGTCCAGCAACTTCCAAAATTCCAGGGTTTGTAACTTGGCCAGGCATATTGGTAGAAGTTGGAAATTCATCTTGAGGAGGAGCAGAAATTGATTCATCAGAATTTTCGGTCTAAACAAAAAACAAAAAAAACAAAACAAAAAACAATTAGAAAACGTAGTATAATAAGAAGGTTATATAAATATATATATATATATAAAATTAAATTAAAATCAACCTTTACTCGGTATTTATATCTAGAATTTATTATAATTAAAGAATTGAGAGATAATTCAGGTAAATTCGATCTGGAGGATTCTGGATCATTTGATGAGGGAAAGGATTCTTTTGGTACAGGTAAATCTGGATTAATCTGAAAATAAATATATTTTAAAATCTTGATTAATGTAATTTGAAGGAATAAATAGACTAAAAATATTAATATTAAATATGCAGTAGAATTTTATATAATTTTAAAAATTTATTTCTATATGTGGTTATTATTAAATTAATAAAAAACTTACAGAAGTTGGAGGAATATGAGACTCTTGATTGACAGGTTCTTTAGCATGTTCTAAATAACCACTTTCAATAATCTTCTGACAAATTTCTTTAACACGGGCGTAAGATAAGCCATAAAGTTCTCGGGTATTTGAATCAACTACTCGAATAAGGTGTTCAGCAGCTCGATGAACTCGATCGACAAAAACCATTGAATCAGGGGTTGAATTTTCTTCAGTAGCAGCAGGAAGGGGCTGTAATAATGAAAATTTAATTTATATATATATTTATTTATGGAGATAATTTATAAACATATCAAATGTCATATTGAATCATGTTAAACTGTTTAATTTCTTTTCAATCAAGAGATTCACATATGCAAAATAATTCTAGAAATTAATTGTATACAAAACTTAAAAAGAAATCAAATAAAGAAATTATTATTGTGTAATTATATCTGTCCATTTATTAAGAGTAAATAAAAACTATTTAAAATATGTTAATGTCTGCTTTTGAAATTTAATTATACAACTTTGAAAATATGAAAATGTGTATGTTATTATATAAAATTGGAAATATCATATACTAACAAGTTCTTTAATAGAATAGTTTGAAGACATTAAATATTAAAAGTTAAGGTTTTTAACTGATTTCAAAAATAAATCGATGAAATAAAATTCTTCATTCGAGGAAGCCATTTATTTTTAATTAAACCATTTAAATATTTTCATATTCAAACTTGTTTTTAGTACCCATAGATAAGATAAAAAATTTCCATAACGAATAAGAATAGATAAATACCTTAAATAATTGAAAAGAACAAAATTATGAATTTTGAACAAGTTGTACTAATTTTGCATTTCAACGAGTTTTACATTGATGTCTAGTTAAATAGAACTATTTAAACAAGGTTAAAAGTAAATGCAATATAACTAACATAAGGTCCATCTCTTAGTGGTGCAATAATAGGTAACCATTTTTCCAAAGACATGATTTCTTCTTCCGCAAGTTGAGGAAGGTCACAAGCTCCAGTAATAAGGTCAGCACGAAGTCTCGAGTTCATGTTCAATTCCTTTAATATGTCCTAAAATAAAATGAGCCAAAATTAATATTTTAGTCAAAATAGACTTAAAATAAAATTATTGACTATCAAAAATACCTGAATTAAAAGAGTTTCACGTAATTTAACAATCTCCTGTTGAGAACGTTCGGCCGCTTCACGTCGGGCTGCTTTCTTCGCTTGTTTTGCATGGTTAATGGATAAAATATTTAACTGTTGACTGAGTTGTTGTGAAAAGGTCAGAGTATGCAGGACTTCGTCATATTTTTTAACAGCTTCTAGTTGGTCTGCATTCAAAGTTTTTCCAGCATCTTGTTCTTGTTTATATATCTCAATTTTTTTCTAAAAACAAATATTGAAATTATTTACAACTAGAAATGCCTTTTTATATCTTTTTTGTTTAATTAAAAAATTTAAAAAATAACAAAAAATTGATTTTATAAGAAATTAGATAGTTTAAAATGACGAACATTAAAAATTTTAAAATAAAATGTGTCATCTAACTAGATTATTTTAGATAGATGAAAATATGGATTAATTGTTTTTCTAATGTTAATAAATTATTAGTCAATCGCAATATGATATATGACAATGGTGGATATTGAAAAAAATTTAAAACTGATAGAAAGAAAAGATTTTATTTTTAATGATTAAATTTTTTTTTTTCTAAAAATATACTGATTCATGAATGAATAAATGATAAAAGAGATTGTAGATTCAGTAAAAATTATTACAAACGATTGATAATTGTGGTTGTTATATTACAAAATAAAAGAATATTAGATTTTCAATCCTTTAACATAAAACAAAATCTAGCTTTAATTTAATTAATAGTTTGTTTAAATATAATAAGAATAAAATAAATCTTTTGAATTAAAGATGAGCAGTCTGCAAAAAAAATTATCTCACGAGTCATATTCATTCATTTCGTGTGAATAAATCAAAATAAATATATTGTTTCATTGATTAAACCCGAAATTGAGAGATGCCAAAATTGTATCAAGACACAGAAAAATCGACTTGAATCATTTTACTGAAACAAACAAACAAAATTAATAAACCAAACAATCTAGGAAAAATTTGCCCAATAATACTCCAGAAAAAATTATTTATAATCCTCATCAGCATATTTCAGCATCGATCAAAATTTGGAAACATTAATTTGATAAATATTAAATTATTAAAGTTTTGGTGGCTGTTTTTATTTATAAGGGAATTTTGTAAATAAAACCACATATTGATATTTGTTATTGTAAATTTATTCAAAAAAATACAAAAAATACACAACGTTTCGGTTGCAGAAGTAGCAAGCGAAATGTTGTGTATTTTTTGAATAAATTTACAATAACAAATATCAATATGTGGTTTTATTTACAAAATTCCCTTAATGATAAGTACTAATCCACCATATTTACTAAATTCGATTCATTTGTTCCAGCCAATGATGATGTTTTTAATTTCTTATGAAATTATTAAAAATTATGTCGATTCGTTGATACAAAGATGACATTTGATTTTTTTTTCTTTTTGATAGAAATCTACGGAAATTTATTAATATGTACTCCTATATAAAGAGGCGATTTTTCTAAAATTCACATATCCGCAAAATAAGTAAAAATATTATAGTCCATGATTCGAAACTATAATTTTACAAGTAATGAAAAAGATGCAAGATAGATTTTAGTAATCACTAGAAAGTAATTTAATGATAAGATGTATAAAATACAACATAAAAAATAAAAGGTTTTATTGTAATAATTATCTTGATTTATAAAGAATTTAAAATAATATCACTGCTTTGAATTAAATTTAAAAATATTATTCTAAGTTATATTTATAAATATAAATTAAAAATATTGTAATTCTTATAAGAAGTTATTATCTTTATTTATAAATAATTTAAAATAATACCACTGCTTTGATATAAATATATATAAAAGATTAAATTTAAAAATATTATTCTAGGTTATATTTATAAATATAAATTAAAATGAATTTGCTAAAAATTCCGATAAAAAAATTCAACTTTCAATTTAATAATAAATTTTTTTCTATCTTTAGAAATAAAATTTACAAATATTTATTTAATCTTCTATGGGGATTGTGATATTTCTTATTATTAATAGTAATATTGCTAAAATTCGATTTTATCTTATTTTGAATAGTCTCCTATTAATTTTATATATGAAATTAATCGATTCAAATCTTTAGTGATCTTATTTTTAATATTTTATTTAATAATTCATATTCATCTTTTTAGATAATCAAAATTTTATTTATAATTATATATTGAAACAAGTTAACTGTTATTAATGTTCTTGGAAATTATGAAAATATTTTGAATTAAATGTATATAAAGTATATTTTGTTATTATTCTTTTTATCTATATATATAATACGCAGTTAAATTTTGACTTTTGTCTTTGTACCGATATAAGGACATATTTTGTTATAATTATAAAAAAAAATTAAATAAAAAATGATCAAATTATTGAAATTAATTTAAGAAATTAAGTTAATTGATAGTTGTTTCAATTAGAATCAATTTATCAATGAAATAAGCATTATATTATAAAGTAATATTTTTAAAATTTATAACTTAAAAAAAAGTATTTTTCAATAACCAATAATATATATATAAGTATTTAATATTTCTTTTTTGATCCATTTGATTATAAAATTTAAAAAAAAATATCTACTGTTTAGTTATTTATCTTTGTTTCTTTTGTAATAGAATTAATTGAGTACAATAGCAATACATAAGGATAACGTAAATCTATTTTATTATATTATATTATAATAAATTTATATATAGTTATTTTTGAAATACAAATAATTTTAGATATATTGAATTAATAAATCTTTATTATATGAAAAACAAAATTAAATAAATAAATTTAATGAAACAGGCAGAAAACATGTTAATTTGAATAAAATAGAAAAATATTTTATCCAAGTTGAATATAATGAGATTTTAAATTAAAATATGCAATTTTCTAAATATTAATAAATTAAAAATGTAATAATTTACAAAGGGTGAGTATTGTATATGTAAAATCAGGAAATGAAAGAAAAAGCATTTTTATTTAATGTTTGAGGGCCATGTGCTTAGAGAATATGGCGGCTTTAGCCATTATTAATTGACAGTTTGCTTATGTAGTATTTATTATGAACAGAAAATGATTTGTACTTACTTTACGCTTTTCTAAATTTCGAATTTTATGTTCGATCATAGTAATAGCCTGTTTGATCGGTTCACCAGCCTCCGTAGAGGCTAGTTTTTCTAAATTAGGATTGGCGGCAGAAGGCATCCTTCAATGTTAACAACTTTCCTCTTAGTGCGTGAAGCCGAATATCATGAATATCCACGCTATGAAGCTAGCTATTCGTTCCTATCTTCTGGCAAGCGAACATTACAAATTCAGCTATTGGTGACTCTTCAATCCAAAAGACAAAATTTTCAAATCTTTACAATATTTTCATATAAATCATATTCAAATTCCAACAATTATATACTTACTCTTGTATATATATATATATATTTGGATTAAAAATAATATACATTTTAACATTAAATAAAAATAATATCAAATAAGCAGATGACTTCAAAATTTTTAAAACATTTCAATTTATAATATTTCATTATTATAACAAATTAAATAAAAGAATTAAATTGTTACGAATCATTGTTCATATTACACATATATATATATATAAATATTTAATTATTTTTTTTAGTTTCTATTGGCAACCATGATATAAAATTAACCTGATTTTTTTGAAAAAAAAATTCAGTCATTTATGCTCTTTGGATGGTCTGTGCTCTTAAGACTCAATGATTCTATGCTATTTTTAATTTAATAATTATTATGCATTTAAGTTAATTTATAAAAAAATAAATAAGCTAATTAATCAAAATTAAGGTTAGTGGTTTAACTGTTTCTTGAATTTATAAGGATCACCACAAGATGTGCTCCCTTTTAAATATAAAATATTAAAAAAAAAAAAATTAGAATTTAACATCCTCTTTTCTTATTAACTGCTTTCAAGTTGGCGATAATTTTTTAAGCCGTATTTTTCTAAATTATCAATTTTTATAAAAATGGCTGATATTAGATTATATTTTTAAAAATTAATGAATAAAAAAATGGGTGATAAATATTTTTTTTGTAAATATTTTTAAGCTCACAATAATATAGATCAAAGAAAAAAATTTAATAATCACTATGTATTTATTTACTAATGAAGTAATAATGATAAATTCGAGTAATCTATACTCGCGGACAAAAAAATCGAGCCACCAAGTCTATTTTTCTAAAACTTCACTTATATCATATTCTA
The DNA here is from genome assembly GCA_963082975.1 of Labia minor. Classification (NCBI taxonomy): domain Eukaryota; kingdom Metazoa; phylum Arthropoda; class Insecta; order Dermaptera; family Spongiphoridae; genus Labia; species Labia minor. Next base: position 89,884,342 of record OY720345.1, read on the forward strand.
AGCAACGGATTAAAAAAAAAGATTTAATTTATGTTCTAAATTTATTACAGTTTAATAACAATAAAAAATTTGTTACATTTTGAATTAATGGAAAAAAAATTTGAATAAAAACAAACTTTGTTATTTTATAATTCTTATGTTTTTAAAACACTATTTTATTTTATTTTTATTTTTTTCAATAAATTAATTTAATTTAAAACGAATATTAGTCTTTATTTTCATCTTAACATGGATACAAGACCCGAGGTTGTTACCCAACTTGTAGCATTAATTCAAACCGGGCTATCATAGCGTAGTGTCGCACAACAATTAAATTTAACACGTTTAACGGTTCAACAAATTTACAACGAACCCAAAATTGACCTGAAATTTTTGTTTATATTATTATTAAACTGTAATAAATTTCCTAATTTTTGAGACCTTTTTTATATATTCATATCCCTAAACCAGCGTTTTCCAACCTGTGGGGCGCGCCTCCCTTGGGGGGCGCGAGACTGTTGTAAGGGGGGCCTGAAGGTATTAGAACCAATTTCAAGGACCCGCAAACTTTTGAAAATTTTCGATTCTTTTTCAATTTTTTTCAATATGGTTCTAACAAAAAAGGTAAAATGATTTTGCGATGCTCTGAACCATGTTGTTATATTATTTCAGAAATGTGCCCGACTATTGAAAAAGGAAATGAGATTATTACAAAAATTAAGGGGTGCAAGAATTTTTTTAAAAAAAGGGGGGCGCAGGTACAGAAAGGTTGGAAACCACTGCCCTAAACTATGATATAAGTCAAGTTTTATAAAAAAAGATTAGACGATTAGCCCGATTTTATTGTCCGCGAGTGTATATAACGAGATAATAATTAGAATCGAATTTCCTCACTACCCCTTCCCATGGGTGATGATTCTGATTAGATGTTTACCATAGTTAATATTATCAACTTGTAGATAAATCACAATGCACCTATGTCAACATTTTTACCAATCCTTTAAATATTTTGAGTAGGTATTCTTTTTTCGGGTTTGTGTCTTAATCTGTGTAACCAAGAGTCCCAAAAAAATCCCCTCCTAAATAAAGTCTCTTGAAAGTGGTGCCAAAATATTGAGACCCAAATCTCACAATCATACGTGTAAATAACACGGAAATAATTTCTGATAATAATAAAAACTTTCATGAAAACCTAAACGAACAAATAAATATATATGTCAATATAATAATAATAATAAGGTGACCAACCGTCCTCCATTTGTAAGCTCTGTCCTCCTTTTGTAAGTGTCCTAACTGTCCCCCTTTTTGATATCTGTTCCGTTTTTTGAAATATTTAGGACATTTCGTACTTTTTCAAAATGTTTTCAATTTGTCTCTTTAAAAAAAAGATCAAACGTTTTCTGGGCTAAGTTTTTGAACATTTCCGAATTTTTTGCAAAATTTTTTTCAATTTGGTTCTAAAAAAAAGGTAAAATTTCCTGATTTGGTGTTTTCAAAAAATGATCACCTTAATAATAATAATGATTGATGACAAAGTCATTTAAGGTTCATCTATCCAAATAAACTTGTTTATTTTTACTTCGAATGAAATTTTTTAAATTTTAGATAGTTATACTCATTTCAAACTTTAATGACGGACTCACTTTATTATAAAATTTTAAAATTTTTTTAATGGAAAATTTAAAAAAAAATATTTTTTTTTTCAGCTTAAGTATATGTTGTTTATAGAATTTTATCTTTTAAACTTTGATTATGTTGATGATGAGAATAATATATAATTTCTTATTATGTTTACAATTTTTAAATATATATTTATGCCAAGATGATGAAATAAAATGTAGAGATCAAAATCGATTAATTGGTTCAGAAAAAAGTGATTATTATGAATTAATTGAAACTCACATTGGAGAAAAAGTAACATTAGCCTGTCATTATTGGTAAATGGATGCGCAAATTTTTTCAATATATAAGTAGACATGTTTTATAATTAACATAATGAAAAAACTTTAAATGTTTCAATAAATTATTTAATATTGATGTTATTCTTGATTTTGTTGGTACCAAAGTAACTTTCATCAAAAAGTATAAACTGTACTGGAGGTACCACCAGGAGTACATGTACTACAGTTTGATAATCTTTATTTTAAGCCACATTGAAAATTAATTGGCATATAATATCATTCTCTTTTGTTTTCAATATCCATTGACTGCACCATTAGTCTTTTTTTACCATTCCATATTTATTTGTTGGGTATACTGTCTACTTGATTTTATTTCCAGAGGAGTTTTAAATTGAAACTTAAATAATAATTTATAAATAATAAAATAAAATAAAATTATATATTAATAATTTCTTTAATTTCAAGTCAAGAGGTAGAAAATTCAAAAGTGCACAGAGTTTGGTACAAACAAAACGTTCTAGCGGCAACAAATTTAACAAGTTTTTCATTAGCAAAAGAAGTGGAACTTGGAATGGCAGCAAATTCAAGTAATAATCGTTTATCAACCGATTTAAACCACAATTTAATTATTTTAGAAATTCGTGATGAAGATTCGGGAATATATTTTTGTCATGGACCTTTCGGTGAATCAGCTGAAATGAAATATAATTATTTACTAGATAGTAAGAAATTGTTTTAATTATATTACTTTTAAACATATTATTTTTTATAATGCGTGGTCCTACAAAAGTAAAATTACAAAAAAATAAAAATAAATAATAAAAATCAAGAAAATTACATAAATTACAATAGTAACTCTTGAGAATCAAAAAATATTTAATTAATAATAAATAAAAATAAGTGAATCCTAAATCATAAATGTAAATAATTAATAGTTTATTCCAAAACATTATTTTTTCCGACCGACGATAGTAAGGGAGGTATTGTTTTCACACCAAATTTCACATGTGGAGATTTTTACATATCTCCACGAATCATGCATTTTCTTAACAGAAAAAAGTATTTTTAGCATAATGTCTGTCCGTCCGTCCGTCTGTTCGTCCGTATAGATGTGTACAGCCTGAACGGCTCAACGGATTTTGATGAAATTTGGTATATTTACTTAATACATCAGTAGGATGAATTGATGAACTTTTGGTGTATATTCGGAAACCGGAAGAGGTATTATTAGCGATCGACGATAGGAAGGGAAGGGTTATTTTCCCACCAAATTTCACATGAGGAGATATTTTTACATATCTCCACAAATCATGCACTTTGTATTGGTTTTATCCTCGGGAAAATCATCTTCATTAATTTTTTCTTAATTTAAAATTATAGGACGTTACCCAGCCATTCATGACGTCACAGCCAGCTCTTATATATTATAAATAAAATAAAATTAAAAATATTTATGTTCTATCCATATCTGTTTTTATTGCATTAATAGATACATTTAAATTATTTGAAATTGTTTCTGTAACTAGAGATTAATTTATTTCAAACCGTCTGTCGGTTCTTCGCCTGGCCACAGGTCAACTTTTTTACTTTGTAATTTATACTGAATTCGTACTACTGCAAGTGTTGATATAGTAAAGAAAATTGAATGTTTTTGTAAGGGTAATTAGGTAAATAAATATTATAATATTTCAGTTATTTGGAAAAGTGAACTTGAAAAAATTGTTGGTGATGAAACACGTTGGGTGTCATATCAGCAACAAAATCTTCACCCAGCCACAGCCAGACTTCCACGCATTATTCTCCCACCATTACCATTATCAAAAATTTCACGCGTCCGTTCATTGGAAGTAATAAAAGATTTATTAAAATTCAATTCACCATTGAAATGATATTATTAATATTTTAAAATATTTTTATTTCATGAGGTGGTAAATGAATGGGGTACTTGGGGGCCTTGTCTTTCTTGTGATCGTCCCCATGGAGAAAAACGAAGATCTGCATTATGTAGAGTTAAACCTGCCCCACCCGATCAGGATGAAGAATTTTCTAATGAAAATGAACTAAATGAACTTAAGGTATTGTATGAATATTTTAATCATTAGATGATGAGAAAAGAATAAAGATATCAAGAATTTTTATATCAGTTTAAAAGATCTCCTCTCTAAAAAAATTTCTATGAATCTGGTTTAGCCATCTGGGATTTGAATTTATAATAAGATATTTAGGTATATGGTATACTACTATAGATGTAATTGTATAACGAAAAAATTGGAACATTTATTTTGTTTTTATATAATGAAGTTCGTGTGAGTTTGTGTCAAGTGATGTTTATTGAAAGGCTAAAATTTTCTTGATGAGACAAGAACAATTAAAAATTTGGATATTTTGAGAATGACAAGACCACATTAGACCATTATTAGATCATTCTTTATACATTGAGATTAAATTAAAACATTATTAATGATAAAAATTCAAAGAAGAGGATAAATGTATATACTTACAGATATTAAATATTTCCAAATTCAACTCAAAACTTCTTCTAAGATCAATTAGACAGTGCACCGATTATACACATTTTGATATTTTAGTGTTGTATAATTTTCGTACATTTTCATACGAATCGAAGTGTTATTCGGCGAGTGCATGTCTCAATGATGCGAATCAGGCGGAACCAAGTCTGGAGAATAAGCCGGATGTGCTAGTACTTCCCAATTGAACGCTTCGATCGAATCCGTGACCCGTTTTGCTGTATGTGAGGGGGCATTATCATGAAAGAAAATTACTTTTTGTTGCCCTTTTGCATATTCCGGGCAGTTTTCACGAATTGCTCGATTCAAATCGATTATTTGTAGTTGGTATTATTAATATTATTGATAAAATAATAATTATTAAAAGAGATGTAGATTTTTTTTTGTCATTATGATTTTTTAGGTAGATCGAAAGAAAAGGCAAACATCATCCGAATACAACAATATTGTGAATATTTCTGATCCCCATTGGTCATCAATTGTGGATCTTTATGAAATTTCCTGTCGTTCTAAATTGTTATCAAAATATATACCAAGTGCGTATCGAATTTTAACTGATTTACCAGATTTTGATCTTGTAGAACAATGTGCAGGTGATTGTGAATCAGAGCGTGAAGAAATTATTAGAAAAAATAAATATAAACCAGTAAAATATAAAAAAAAATATATTCTTCAAGAAGGTGACCATCAAATTATTATGTGTCCAGAGTAAGTAATTCTTCTTTATACTCCTAACTATATGCTATATATACATAATATTCTATAATATTAAAAAAAAATCATATTAATCTAAAAGTTGAAATCAATTTTATTTTTTTAATATTTTGACTTCTTTTTATATAACATAAAGTAGTTTATTCACTACTAAATAGATCTCATTGTCATTTGAGCTTTTAAAAAAATCTGGATTGTCTCCACAATTTGAATTGGATTAAATAACATATATTATATTAATTAAATTATAAATTAAAATTAATAAATAATATTTATTAAACCAGTGAATGTTTGGTTCTTTGTTGATGGCACCACGTTACGTCTTGGCGCGTAATTTGCTGTCATGTTAAAAAATTAATTCCGGTGCTTTCAGCGATTCAATCAAGCTGAAATTCTATATATAGCAATTTGATACAATTTTTAATCATGTGAAAAACTATCAAACATATTTCTTTATTTTTACGGTCACTTTAGAGGAAAAAATATGAAAACGTGGTAGGTAATGACTCACTTCCTGATGAGCTACATTTCTCAAAAGTTGTTAGAAAACTACGAATCTTTAATAATGCCCGTATACCAAATTTCATGATTCTAGCTCAAACCGTTTTTGCGTAATCTTGTCTACATACACACACACACACACATACATACATTTTTCTCAACCTTAGTAAAAAGGACTCACGGGCCTTCAAAACGTATAAAAACATCAAAATCTCGACATCGAAAATTTTCTATCTGTTCTTATTCTACTTTCTATTGACAGACAATTTATACATCTTTCTTGAAAAATATTCTTTATAAAAGCAAAACTACAAATTATAAAATACGTTATTTTATAAATACAAAAATTATACAAGAACCATTTAAGACAGTAGAATCCTTTATCACGTTTTAATCTGAAAAAGTCAAAAACTTTCTTTGTATAGTAATCAACTAAAATTTGAAAGAAGAAATTTGAATACATGTAAAATATGGGAGAGAGAAAATTAATATTTAATATCTTAACATTATTATTTAACTGAACAGGAATAGAGAAAATTGAAATTCTACTTAATCTTATTAATCAATAAAAAATAAATAATTAACTTGTAAGAGAAATTTCAATTTTAATTTTAAGAGGAAGTATGGTGCTGCCTTTAGTTGACGGGGCGCCGTAAACGCCTTCAGTCCGGAGGTCATGTTACTCGTAGCTTCATGTCCATTATGCTTGTGACCACCATCTTGACTATTATGTTTAAAGTTTATGTTTATGTATTATAGAGATATACACCTATATATCTTTCTTATTTTAAAATTGTATAAATTATAAAAGCTCTTAAGAAGTAGAGAATTGTTTTAATTAATTCCCTACAAACTAAAATATTATCAAATAAACATTGTATAGTAAGGGAAAAATGTAAACGCCATAGGGGGGGGGGGGGGCGCTGTTGACAGGTCAACCGGTTGATAAAGACCATTGCCATTTGTCCGACAACAGCGCCCCTCTGGCGTTTATATTTTTCCGTAACTGTATATACATAGAATAATATAGATGATAATAATATATAGTATAGATATTGTAGATATAGTAAGTATAGGTACATTTAAGATGTAAAATATAATTATTTAATAGTAATTTCTAAGTGTATTATTCATTTTAAAAGATCAAATATTGATTCCACCATTGCATGGCTATATAATCAAAGGCCTCTCGGTGTTAATTATTTAAATATAAATGAAAATGAAAATCCAAATGAACAAAAAAGTTCAAAAAAGAAAAAAAAAGAAAAAAAAAAGCCAAAGCCGAAAAAGGGAAAGGTAATTTTGTTATTGATATTATAGGTACATATTTTTTCTATTTACTATAATAGTTTTTGTTTTCTAAGTGGATTATTATATTTTAATTTTACTCCCCTCTTTCAAATAATATTCTGAATTCTTTCTTTTCTCATACAAAAAAAAATTATATACCTATAACATACATTTTCTTATTTTGTAGTTAAATTTATATTAGCATCATTAATTCATTATCAAAAATAAAAATAATTTTATTTAAACAAAAAATATTAAAAATTTCTATTTTCTAAATTGATATTCATTTGAAATGATAATTATAGAATATTTTTTTTAAATAAAATATTTAATAAATAGAATGTAATAGATTTATTATATAAATTGTGTGTATGTGTGTGTGTGTGAAAAGAAAATAAAGAATTAGACGTTATCTCTATAATTGATAAGTATTTATAAAGTTCAGGGAAATCATCTATAGGGTGTCCTGGGCTTTGGATCGCGTTCTTCAATGAGGCTTCTTCCGGTCAGGATCATAGATGAATATTCTCTCGATCAGGAATCATATCTCTTTCCCCTACAGTTCTTTCTCCTCCGATATTTATTGAGTCATCGCCCCTCCTTGTAGCAGATAACTCTCATATCATCGGGATATATATGTGGGAAGTGAAAGTTGTGCCCGAAGGATTCTCGGTGGCAGAAGTGTATTAAGCGGCCCTCCCACCCCATTCACTCCCGGGAAAGACAATTATCCCACGCAGGGTTCCTCACTCCAAGCATCCCTAAACAGGGCTTTTGGCGACATTCAAGCGAAAGTCTCCCAGCCCAAATAATGCTTGATAAGGGTTGGACAGATATATAAATCCAACACTAACACCACACCAACGAGAGAGATCGCTTTGACCGGAGAGATTGAAAGTGTCTGAACTGTAAAGAAGTTTGTTTTTTATAAATAAATCGTTTTGATTTATTTAAAAGCCCAAAGAAGAATTCTGTTGCTCTCAGGGAAATTTACCCCTAGACACGAACTGATCCCTTCTAAAGCCTCTACATATATATATATATATATCTTATCTTATTATGCTAGCTAAAATTGTATATATATATATATATATATATATATAGCCATGGGTTCTCAAAAACCGCTCTAACGATTTTTTTCAAATTCACACTAGATATAGTATTTATAAAGAAAAATAAAGTTTTATTGATCATATCTCTTGAAACATACAGCTTCATTATTTATTACTTAATTTAAAATTATATATGGGTGACGTCACATGACATCCATTTTTATTTTTTAACTGAAATTGTATTAATATTTTTTTTTTATTTAAAATATTTTAAAATTTATTATTTAATTTCGAAATAAAATTAAAAATATTTATTTTTAATAAAATATATATATATTTATTAATCTCTCTCAAAAAAAACAAAAAAACAAATAAATGTCTTCGAAAGATGGTAAAAATATCTTATTATTATTATCAAAATACTTAGACCAGTGGTTAAAACAATTGTTTTTACTCCCCGAGTTCGAAGGATCGAAACTCGCCGCGTGCATTTTTTTTATCTATTTTCGTGATTTATTTATTCATTGTTCTTTTATTAATTAAGTTTTAGATAGTTTTATAATTTTTAATATTTTTTAAATAAAATATTATTTAATACATTTAATAATTGTAATAAATAATTAAAGAATTGTATATCAATATTTTTTAAAGGGTAGAGCGAGAGTTCAGTGTCCCAGGTATTAATATTACCAACCAAATCCAATAATAATGAATCATTTTTTTTAACTTAAGTACCGAGCCGAGGCTCGGGGTCCCGGTACTATATAATATACTTTATAAAAAATAATCAAATTGAAATTGAATTTAAGTATAAATGAAATATTGTAATAATTCAATTATATTTTTCAGATGAAGAAAAATGATACTCATGTTTCTTTAGATGTTTTTCAAGCTACCTTATATCTTACAAGTGTTACCCCTGATAATGAAGGAAATTATACATGTTTTATTGATGGTGTACCAATGTTAGAAGCAAATGTTTACGTTCTCTCGCACAGTAAAATTGTCTTTAGTGGTAAATTCAAGATTTCAATTGAATTATTTAATATATATAAAAATATCTCATTCTTTTTGATTTTGTTGTCGTTGTTGTTGATTCCTTTTTTATATATATAATGAAATATATATATTTATATATACTTATTTTTTTTTTTAATAGAATTAGGACGACATGCATTATATCTATTAATTATATTTATGTTTGCCGCCAAATGTTATTCAGCTGGTATTGTAATTGCATGTATGAAACGGGATAAATTTGTAAAAATTGAAAAAGGTGATAAAAAAGCACGATTACCTTTATTAACAAATCCTTCTTCATCGCCAGATTAATTTTTATTTATTTATTTTATATATAATTGATCGCCTTTTTTATCTAATTTATAATATTAATAATATAAAAAAAAAATGAAAAACAAATTTATTCATAATATTTATTAATATGATTTATTTATTTTTACTAATTTTTATATATTTATTGTTTTTTTTTAAATAATAATTTTTATTTAATTAAATTGGTTTCTTCTGAAACAGTTGACGAATCCCAATCAAAATCACTGAAAAAATAATTTTATTTTTTCCATTTAATAATTTTTTTAATTTAAATCATAACTATAATTAATATTATTACTATTAAATTAATTCTATTTATTGGCATACAGAGATTTAATTCCAAACTCTCAAAAAAAGTACAATCAATTCAAATGTTGCATTTGCCCTCCATGTTAAAAAAAATATTAATAAAAATGGTTTTGTTTACATACAGACGCAAAAGAAGAGGAGCTCAGTGATATTCTCATCCTATCTTTTTTTTATTATTATAAAAAGATATCTTTTAACGTTCAATTTTTCCATTTAACTAAAACTTAAACTTTTTCTCTAATTTCTATTGCATGCATAGAGTCTATGATTTATTGACAAACAACCAATTCCAAATATAGTCTTTTAATTATGGTGTAGGGAGGGGAAGAGGTTTGTAAATTGAAAAATCGAAAGTAACTAGTAACAATTCAGATAATATCAGAACAGCTTTGACATTTACTAATTTCTGATATATTAAATTTTGTCAAAGATATCTTTTCTATGTTACTTATATGTAATTATTACATATAAAATAAAAATATATAAATGTAAACGAATAAAATCAAACAAATAAAAAAATAAAAATCCTCGGATATTACCAAGCATCAGATCTTATTGCACCCTCCATTCCAAAAGAAATCGAACTTTAAAAAAAAAATAGTACCACTAATGCCATCTGTTGTAATATTTAACTGTAGATGGCTTAGTCCCTTACTGACAACTGGTATAAATTTCATGACATTTGGATGCATACAACAAAAGTAATTGCGTTTCAAATGTCAGTGGGTTTTGTACATCAGTCGGAAAATGAGTTTCAAACAAAGAGCTGCAATTGATTTTTGTGTTAAACTTGATAAAATTTTTTTTGAAACGCACCAAATGCTACAAAATGCATATGGTGATGATTGTCTATCCCGTACGCAACTTTACGAGTGGTTCGGGCGATTCAAATCGGGTAAAGAGTCGCTGGATGATGACGAAAGATCAGGCCGTCCAGAACCGGATTATCGTAAGAAAATATCGAAAAAGTGCGTGAATTCATCAAAAATAATAACAAAAAGTCACTGGAGAATTTTACTTGGGCGTCAAGCGTTTGTTGGCAAGAATTCATCGTATTCGGCCAGAATATCGAGAAATCGTCAGTTGGATTCTTTTGCACGATAATGCACCATCACATCGTTCGCGACTTGTAACTGAATTTTTGGTAAACAATCACATTATTCCTTTGAATCATTCGCCATATTCACCAGATCTGGCTCCGTGCGACTTCTATCTGTTCCGTAAACTGCATTTGGCGATGAAAGGAAAGTGGCACGCATCGATTGAAGCCATTGAGAAGGCGAAGACAAACGTCCTAAAGACCATTCCAATAAAGGACATGGAGAAGTCGTTTGACAACTTATTGGAGCGTGCAAATTTGTGTATCGATGCAGAAGGGGAGTACATACAATAAAAAAAAATGATTTGTTCCAAAATGTACATTGGTTTTTGTTTTTTTTAAAAGTTCGGTTTCTTTTGGAATGGAGGGTGTATATTAGATTTACTTATAGTTAATTGATTACGTAATGTAACATATATTCAAAATAAGTAAAGGTAGTTAGTTATAAATTCATATATTACTGATTAATAAAATCCTTATTTTTCATTGAATCTCTGTTGGGTAAAACACATTGAATAGCAACATGCGATGTACGTGGTCTTTGTAATTGTCTGAATTTCACTAATCTTTTGCGTGATAATGATAAATGTAATGGTGAATTTATTTTTTGGCAATTCATAAAATCTTGCAATGAATTTGTATTTGTTTCACTTATACATGTGGATGCTCTTTGTATTGAATTAGTACGTGTATTCATTAATTTATTATTTTCACTATCCACAGTTTTATTTGATTTTGATTTTATTATCTAAAGAATGATAAAAATTAATTAATTAATAATAATAATAATATATATATATATATATATATATATATATATATATTGTAAGATATATGCCCTTCAATAGGGAAATAACATTATAATGTGTTATAAATAAACATTTATACAAATAGAGACATCCTCAGTCCTGTGAACAATATAAAGAAAGGTTCTCGTGTGAAGAAGAGATACTATTGTCATGGATTAAACTTTTGAATAATGATAAATTACATGACATGTTTCTTTATATTGGCACATTGCAAGATAGTGGTGAATTAGTGGATAGGTAGCCAATGGCCACTTCGGAGGGGATGGACGAAAGGTAGTAAGACTTTCTTTGGCATAGATCGGAGGGAGAGACATCACTCCTAAGTGAGATAGGATCAGGATAATCCCACAGACCAACGAAGGAGCTGCAAGCCCAGGAAAGATAGATTATTAGAGACCTGGAAGAAATTACCCGAAGAATCCTCACGTGAATCTCTATGTGCACCGAACGATGTATCTTATCAATAACAGCTATGTGGTCGACCCTTATGCAATTCCTAATTAAATACTAAATCTTATTTAGTTTATAATATCAATTACCTAACTTTATTCTATAATTAATTACCTTTTTTTAATGCTTAACGATACCTATTATAATTATGTTAAATTATTTAGTTATTAAATATTCATTTTTTTTATCTTCATTTAATATTTTATTTTTATTCTGATTGAATTCAACTTTACATCTTCCCTTATCATCCTTCGTTGTATTCACCAAACTATATTCTATTCACAATTATCAGAGTGCTACCAAATTAAATTATACATCACATTTATTAATTTTAAAACCCATTTATTTTATAACCCAATCCATACTAAGCCTCCAATATACGACAATATATATTTATATATATGTATGTCGTAGGCAAATGACAATTTTAGGAAAATAGCATTTGCCTTGGGTAAATAACTTTTATTATTATTTCATTTCAATTTGACTAGGAAAATAGCATTTGTCTAGACAAAAGCCATTTGAGTAAATCTTTGTTGGGCAAATAGCTTTAACTATTACAGTAGTAGTCAATTATGAAATTATTCAAAATTTTTTTTTGTTCTTTATCTATAACTTCAACTTGCCATAACTTCAGTGCAGTGAGTTTGAATTCTAAATTAATGTAAATGTCAAAATAAGAATCAAATTTCTATCTTTCAACATCTTATCATAAAATTTATTACACTCAAATACACAATTTTAGTTTTTATTATAGTTTTTTTTTTAAAAAAAAATGAACCCTCATTCTCAAAATTAATAGATTGGTCAGCCATGAGCATGAATGATTTTTTTTTTTAATTAAACTTTAATTAAAGGAATCGTAACATTAATAATTAATAAATTTGAATTAATAAGTAAAAACAATAATATTAAAAATAATAATAATAATAATATGTAGTACCTTAGTAAATATTATAATAATTACTTACTTTATATCGTCCTGCATTTAATTCAATTTTCTTTTCTCGAATAGCATGATTTAAAGCCCTTTTGACTTTGACTACAATAAATGGAGCTTTTCGTGCATAATTTGCTCGAATCCATGAAACAACATCTCTAGTTGTAGCACCACGCGGATCTACTACTTTTGTTATTGCTTCAATAACATGATCAGGACCTATTATAAAAATATTTATTTGATAAACAAATTTTATATAAATAATAAAAAAAATTCCATTCACATGTTATCTATTAAATTAAATTAAATTATAAAATAATTTTTTACCATTTAGAATTTAACCACGTTTGAATATATACATTTGAAAAAAATATAGTTGACGTGGCAGTTTGGTGAAAGAGGAGAGAGAGAGAGAAATGGAAGATTAGAATATATTATATTTTTAGGGTTGGTCCCGGGCAGGGGAATTTCCCTAGGTGGGGTCTATGAGACGGAGTCAACCCAGCCTCCGGGAACAACATTGGGGAAAAGCTACTTGATCCGATCAAGAAAATCAAGGTAAAGGTTGATAGGACCCGTTCTACTGATCATAGGACACCTCATTGATATAATCGGCTTGATAGGCGTTATCCTTTCGTAGGACTTTTTAAGTCGGAGGTTTTTGTTTATATACAGTATGATAGTATAGGACAGAGGTTCTCAAACTTTTTTATGTCGTAGACCCCTTGTCATGTTTTTTTCGGTTTTGGGTAGACCCCCTACATAACTAATATTGATTTTTTGTAAACAAAAAAAAAAAGCAAAACGTATTGACATATTTACATAATAACTAACACTCTGTAATCAACGATCATAAATGTCTTTAATTGAGGGCACACATAATCACAGACTCAGAGTTTCAGTTTTCCATCTTTTTAGATATATACAGTAAAGAAAAACCAAAATAAGAAAAACAAAATACAAAAAAAATGCCAAAAAAAAAATAAATCGAAAATAATACAAAAAAAAAAACAAAAAACAAAGAAACAAATATAAAAATTTGTAAAATTTATAGAAAATTAATTATTATAGATGGTATATTATTTGTGTCTATCAAAATATGACATTTCTATTTATACAATAAAAACTTACAATCTTACCAATATCATAATTTGTTTTTGTCCAAGATGACGTTTGAGAATATTGTTTAAAATAAATATTTCTTCCTTTCAATTTATTATTATAATTAAAATATTGTTCCATCCCTGCTAATTAATACCTACAGTTTTTGAAGAAACTTAAAATTTAGCTAAATATCAGAATATTATTTTCCTACTGCTAAGCAACAAAAGAAACGAATTATAATAATTGTTAAAAAAAAGAAACAACAAATTACAATTTTAAAAAAATAGAAATCTATTCTTTCATTAAAACTAAATAATTTGTGTATAAACTGGAAATATTTTAAGATTTGAATTTTTTAATATGATCTTTCTTTTTCAATTTATAAATACCATCATTATCTGTGACTTTCATTGGAAAAAAATAGTATATCAGTATACTCTCGTTTTATTTACTCAATAATACCTGCATAATATAAAATTATATGAAAATTGGTTTATTCATATATTTCGGGGGTATCTTAATTTTTTTTTTTTCTAAAATATCATACATTTATTGCATTTTGGGGGAGGCGGTTGAAATAATTATAATAATTATAAAATAAAAACTTACCAATTCATTCATTGATTTCTTGATAGGAAAAATTTATAGGAAAACATCTGGGAATGCGCAAGCTTGCATTGCCAAAACGAACTTAAGTTATATCAAAAAATATGATAAAATGTGATATCAAAAAATAAAAAACACTTTACATTAATACTTTTCGATACACTATTCGAATCTGAAATCAGAATTTAAAATTTCGCATTTTTAAATATTAAAAATTTCAACTTTGGACGCCATTTTGACCATGTTCCCGAGGGGGTATCAAAAAATGAAAGGCACTTTACATTACTACTTTTCGATGCTCTTTCCGAATCTGAAGTCAGAATTTCAAAATTTCAAGTTTGATGTCGGACAGAACGACAGACTGAACGATTTTATAAACTCACTTAAGTTCGTTGAAAATTAATTAAATATGCGTTTAAATAATTTTTAGTATTGATCAGAATGAAATTTATATAAATAAATAAATTTTAAAATTTTTTAAATATTATACTTATAAATAAAAATATACCAATTTTTATATTATTTAATAGAAATATAATAGAAAATCTGCTTGACATATTATATAAATGATAAGAATGCAATTGATGCAGAGAAAAACTTAATTGAAATCCAAAATTCTGATAATTTTAGAACTAAAATAAAAAATGCCTTGTGTACCGGATATTTTTTTTTCTCTGGTTTATTAAAAATATCCTAAATGTTTTGATGGTACACCTGAAACCTCTTACAGCATACTTATTTCTATGTTGAATCACATAATTTGAATGAACAATAAAAAAAAAATAAAAAAAGTAAATTTTTAATCTCTCATTTAAAGACGAAGAATGTTTGCCAAGTCAGATTTCAAAATAATCTTAAATTTAATTTTTATTAGCCATTTTTTAAATATTATTTAATAAATATTTCAATTAATTAAACTATTTTCCATCTTAGTGATTATTTTTAATGATTAGGTTCTTTCTAATAAAAATACAACAAATATATTTTTTTTAATAATTATAATTAAATAAAATAAAAAAAATAAATATTTTATAGTTTTCTATAAGCCTATCAAAAAATCAATGAATGAATTGCTTCTTATACTTAAATTATATTATTATAAATAGTTTTATTATTATCATTATTATTATTATTTTATAATTCTTTCCAATTAAGAAAAGGTGAGAAAAATTAATGATTAATTACACACTCAAGAATACTTTAAAATAAATATGTAAATAAGTTGACCTGTGGCCAGGTCCGAACCGACCGACGGTTTGAAATAAATTAATTTCCAGCTACAGAAACAATTTCAAATAATTTTAATATATCTATTAATGTAATAAAAAACAGATAGGCATAGAACATAAATATTTTTAATTTTATTTTATTTATAATATATAGCTGAAGTAGCCGGCGTTGCCCGTGATCATAATAAGAAGGCTGTGACGTCATGAAGGGCTGGGTGACGTCATATAATTTTAAATTAATAAAAACATAATGAAGATGATTTTTCCCGAGGATAAAACCAATACATTCGTGGTGATATGTAAAAAAATCTCCTCATGTGAAATTTGGTATGAAAATAACCCTTCCCTTCCTATCGTCGATCGCTAATACTACCACTTCCGGTTTCCGGATTTGCACCAAAAGTTGATCAATTCATCCCACTGATGCATTAAGTAAATATACCAAATTTCATCAAAATCCGTTGAGCTGTTCAGGCTGTACACATCTATACGGACGGACAGACGGACGGACGGACAGTCATCATGCTAAAAATACTTTTTTCTGTTAAGAAAATGCATGATTCGTGGAGATATGTAAAAATCTCCACATGTGAAATTTGGTGTGAAAACAATACCTCTCTTACTATCGTCGGTCGGTAAAAATATATCTAAAGCTAAAGAGATACACCAACTTTCACATTTGTTATGAGAAAACTTCAAAACAACTCAATGATATTTTTGAGTGATAATTATAAATTTATTAAATAAATAAATTTGAATTTCCTGACTTGATTAATTTAAACAAATTCAAATATTTGTTTAAAATTTATAGAGGATTTGATGATATTATAGCAATATAAATTATTTTTTATATAAATTTTACTGTGTTTTTTGTTGTTCTAAAAATATATATTGGGACATTTTGATTGATAAATTCATAGTTTTCAATATAAAATTAAAAAATAAAATAAAATTATAATAATAATGATCCAAAGAACAATTTCATACATTAATACATACTTAAGGACGGAAGTGATCATCTACATATCTACATCAACAGCAACATCAACAAACAACAAAATTTCTACATCTAATCTAACATTTAATTTATAGATTCAATTATACATTAAAACATTAGCATAATTTTTTTTAATTTTATTTACTTACATATTTTTACATTACTTTTTCTTTATCTTTTAATTAATTTATTCATTTATCTTAATTTTAATTTATTAAAAAAATATAATATACCAAATAATATAATATAATATTATGAAACGAGGCCGATTAAATTACTTAATTACACTTAATGTTTATTTCTAAAACCATTCTTTTTTCCCTTCACGATAGTAAGGGAAGGGTTATTTTCACACCAAATTTCACATGTGGAGATTTTTTTATATATCTCCACGAATCATGCACTTTGTATTGGATTTATCCACGAGAAAAATCATCTCGTTTCTTCTTAATTTAAAATTATATGACGTCACAGCCAGCCCCTCCTTATATATTATAAATAAAATAAAAAATTTTTATGTTAAGGTAAGTGTCCACTTGAGACAAATTGGTCGCGAGACTGATATCGAGACAAGACTCTCAAATGTATGTGTGCCTGAGAGCGCTCTCAGAGACAAGCCTATACAAGTATCAGACACTGCACTTGTCACAAGTGGACATGATCATTCCTGCTCACGAGATTTAGTCACCAGTCTTCCGTCAATGTTGGAAGAGCTGAGAGTCGGTCTGGATACTTTTTATTTAAAATATTTCTTTAATTTAAATTACAAATCAATTTTTTAAATAAGTTGACCTGTGGCCAGGTCCGAACCGACCGACGGTTTGAAATAAATTAATTTCCAGCTACAGAAACAATTTCAAATAATTTTAATATATCTATTAATGTAATAACAAACAGATATAGATAGAACATAAATATTTGTAATTTTATTTTATTTATAATATATAGCTGAAGTAGCCGGCGTTGCCGGCGTTACCCGAGGCTGTGACGTCATGAAGGGCTGGGTGACGTCATATAATTTTAAATCAAGAAAAAACTAATAAATATGATTTTTCTCGAGGATAAAACCAATACATTCGTGGTGATATATAAAAAAATCTCATGTGAAATTTGGTGTGAAAATAACCCTTCCCTTCCTATCGTCGATCGCTAATACTACCACTTCCGGTTTCCGGATTTGCACCAAAAGTTGATCAATTCATCCCACTGATGCATTAAGTAAATATACCAAATTTCATCAAAATCGGCTGAGCCATCCAGGCTGTACACATCTATACGGACGGACAGACGGACAGACATCATGCTAAAAATACTTTTTTCTGTTTAGAAAATGCATGATTCTTGGAGATATGTAAAAATCTCCACATGTGAAATTTGGTGTGAAAACAATACCTCCCTTACTATCGTTGGTCGGTAAAAATGAATGATAAGCGCGAGTGGACTGACGAGGAAGTGTTTAAATTAATCGAACTTTATGAGGAGAAAGAGTTTTTATGGAATGTAAAACATAAACTTTATAGAAATCGCGAAAAAAAATGGCAATGTACGAAGAATTTGCTTCGAAATTTGAAAATTAAATCTCAAAACTTAATCTCAAAACTAACAACCAAGTCACAGAATCGACTGAGACTTGAGAGTAAGCTCTCAAGTGTACACAAAATTTTCCGATCTCGAGACTGCAGTGACTGTCGAGTCTCCAAATGCTGTCTCGAGAGCGCAAGTGATCTCAAATGGACAACACTTCGGAACTAATCTCGAGACTTTCTCTCGAGAATTTGTCTCAAGTGGACACTTACCTTTATATCCATATCTGTTTTTTATTGCATTAATACATTGATATATTAAAATTATTTGAAATTGTTTCTGTAGCTTATTTTTTGCAAAATTACAATAAATTATTTATTTATAAAAACAAAATTATCAAATAAGTATATATAAATAATAATTAATATACAATGACAAAAGATTAAAAGATTTTATAAATTAAAATTTTATTTCTATTTAAAATTATATAATAATAATATAACATAAAGATACAAACAGAAATTAACTATTAATAAATGGTTCAAGTGATTTTCGAAATTCTTTTCCAGTTTTTGTTATAGTTGTTCTGGATTCACGTACAGCATTTTGCCATTCCGTATTGAATACTTTTGCTAATCCAAGTAAATTTCTTCTAGCTAATTTATTAAATTCATCTCTTGTTAAACTAATTTGTAATTTCTTAGTAGTAGATGACATTGGACTGGTTGTTGTTGTTGTTGGTGACATTCCTCCAATTTCATTGTTAACCAAGTCCAAAGAGATTGGCTTAAATAGGAAAAAAACAAATTAAAAACATCATATTATTATAGAATTAATAGATAAAAAAAATCTGGAGTGTCTCCACTCGACTATCTCGCAAATTTGAATTGGATAATCAAGCTTTTTTCTATATTTGAAAATTAATTAAAATTTTATTCTATCCGATTATAGGATTTAAGGTTTTGAACATAATTTTCACTGAAAACTGATAACATTTTAATGAAATAAGAAGGCAATCGAATAATATCACCATTGTTTTGATTTTTTTCAACGTAAATAAAATAAGATAAGGTTGTGACGGGGTAAAACATAGTCAAGCCTAAGATAGATCTTAATATTCAAAATTAAAATTAATAATTTAAATTTAATTAAAATTTTTTCTAAATTTAAAACCTTTCCCTTCATTTTTAAGTCAAAATTTAAAAAAAATTATAAAAATTTATAAAATAAAAATTTTATTTCTATCCAATTTTTTTTTCCACTGAAACACTTCACTTTTGATGGTTTAAATATATAAACTAATTATTCAAATTTATACTTCACACATCATCATTATAAAAAAAAATACAATTAATATACTCGTACTTACAGGTTTTAAAGTAGTAGTAGTAGGTGGTTGAAAACTTTCACTTAATATTTTTGAAATTTGATTATATGCCCTTTGTGCATCGTTTTTAGTCTAAAAACAAAACATATTAATATCAAAAAATTGATTTTATTCTTAAAGTCACAAATAAATATTAAAAAAAAGTTAGATATAACTATTTATATCTCTCTAATTAGCTATTATTATTATTTTTTTTAATTCCGTAATCTTATGTGACTTAAAAAAGGGTGGCGCTTTTGTCGGGCAATGGTAATGCAACTTCTCAAACGGTTGGTCACTATACATAGGAGAGAGATGTATATCCATTTTATTCCCATAAAATTATTAAAGGAAAAATAGGCGAGATAGTAATAAAAACAGAAATCAAAATGGTTGTTTTTTTTAATAATTTTATTAAATTTCTTCAAACTCTTCAAATTATTATTTAGAATATAATTATTATATATTCGCGAGTAGGTATTTATAAAACAAAACAAAAAACTTACATCAAATATTAGTGAATATAAAGATCGAAAAAAACCTGGACGTCTTGTAGGTTTAACTGGTTTCTAGAAACATAAACAAAAGAAATACTTACATTTTTTTATTTTTGTTTTTTTAAAAATATTTAAATGAAATTATCATTTATCATAGAGTATTCTAATAAACCAGTGATTCCCCTCGTGGGTGCTGCAGCGATCCAGGAAGGGCGGTGATAATCACAGGTGCATTAAGGGAAAATAACTTATTTATTACTTTTCTATTCTGAGTTCAATAAATAGATACATAATTTAAAGGTTTCTAATTTACACCTTTTTTTACAATATTTTACGAATAGGTGTACATTTATCTTTCTGTTTAATTGTTATTAAAATTAAAAAAAGTCCAGGGGGCACTGAATAAATTGTTTTCTGGAAAGGGGACGCTGGGTCAAATAAGTTTGGGAACCACTGTAATAAACCAAGGTGTTAATTAAACATTGCATTTTAACAATTTTTTTTTTTTTTTTTGGTAATTTTATGATTTATTTTTAGAATGATGCAAATAAAAATTAGATTCTTTATTATATTAATTTTGCAATGACAGAATTAAAGAAACTAAAAATGAAATAAATATTTATAAGAATATTTTTTTTTAATTTAAAAATTTGTTATGAATTTAAATTGATTTACTTAAATAGGATGATTTAATTATTAATCATAATAAACTTTTTCCTGTAAACATAGAAAAAATATTAAATGGTTATATTATATTATTATATAAAAATATATAATATAAGAGTACTGCATATCAATATGTTAAATAAATATTATAGGTATAAATATTTTTATATTTTCATAAATTAATTTTTAATTTTAATAAATTTTTATTTAAAATCAAAAAAACTAAGAAATATCTAGAAGCAAATAAATAAATAACCTTTTATTTCTATATATACAGTGATGTATTGGTAAAATAAGAAGAAAGCAGCAAAAAATATCCTATTTTCAGCAAACTATTTTTTTCCATATAAGTTTTTATTTTTTGTTATTCTTACTATACAAAATATTAACGAACACAAATCAAGATATTCTAACAGTAGATTTAAGTGGGAGTTGTCGGGACATGAAAAAGTACTGGAAAGCGTTCCGGTTCTGAAAAAAGGTAAGGGAACGTCGTTCCCCCGCGTTCTCCTCCCAATACACACCTGTTAGAATTGTTTGAAAATAAAATAAAATTAGGAATTTAAGCAGAGATGTAATGAAGTAGTTTTTTAATTAATATCACAACTTTTTTTTTTCAAATTTAAAAAAATAAAAAAAAAAAAAATAATAAATATATTTTTCACTAAGTCTCTAACTTGATTCAAACAGATCACCACATCAAAAATAAATCCCTATGATAATTAAATATTTTAAATAAATAATTTTTATATAAAAATCAGAATAAATATTTTATATGTTCTTATTAAATAGTTAAGGCGCCATTGGGTGTGTGGGTAGCGAACCTGCCTCACACTCAACGTCGTTCCCCCGCGTTCCCCTCCCAATACACCACTGTATATATATAAAAGAATGAGAAGAAGAAAAAAAGAAGACTAATTTTTCCAAGATAGAGATCACTTGATTGCGAATAAAAGTAATTGTAAGAGTAAATACTTATGTAGAAAAAGATGAAAGATTTTCTTATGACACAAATGACATTTGTAGCTAAGGTGTCTCGAGTTTTTCAAATAAAATAGAAAAAAAAAAATAAATAAATCGTTAACCTGGTTCAATGTGTTAGTTTGGCCGTTAACATTCACTTCAGAGAGATGAAGAAAAATAAATATCAACAAAATCCAAACAACCTTGACACACTTCATTCTGTAAAAAAAAAAAAAAAAAAAAAAAACGATAAGAGAAACAAATTAGATTCATAATTAAAGAAAAAATAACTAATTATTATATAATCAGTAAGAAATAAAAAAATTTAAATAAATAAAATTATTTTATTGAAAAAATTATCTTACTACATCTTTTCTGGTTTGCGGCTCCCTAAATAATCAGATTTTTTCCGAGGCTCCTTTAATACATTCGATTTTTATATAAATTTTTACTTTCTTGAAAAATTGGAAAACTTTTCTTCCCTCAGTTGGAAATGTTTCAGAGCATCGCAAAATCATCTTACCTTTTTTTTTTTTAAGAACCAAAAATTTCAAGTATTAGAAAATTTTTTCGCGGCTCACAGTTTGGGAGAACCACTGGGATATATAATATATTAAATACAATATCCCTCTCTCTCTCTCTCTCTATATATATATATATATATATATATATATATATTGTATATAATAGATAAGTGAAAGTAATAAAAAAATGAAATTTATTTGGAATTAAAATTGGTATGTTACTATGACGATCGGGTGGGGGAAGGTCCCCACTCCCTTCTTCTTCTCCACCATTATCCCCTATCGAGCCGGGTCGCGACAAATTTTAAGACCCCGAACCGGGCCGCGGTCAAAAAAGTTTGGTAATCACTGGGATATAATATCAAACAATTGTTTTATTGTGAGAGATACATTTAAAATCTTTACAAATTAAATGATAAATTTATTTAATCACTGTGATTTAATATAAATAAATAATTGGAAAAAAGATAAAGATAGTTGGATAGTAGGTATATAAAATTAAATTTGATTTTTCGGGCAGAACCATGATGCCATCAATAAATAATTTCTGTGGTTTCTGTTTGAAAAACTTCATCAAGTCTTTTTATATGCTTCTTTTGAATCCAGTTTAATATCATTTGAGAGTTCTGAAAAGATTGGAACAAGTAAAAGTGAGAGGGTGCTATGTCTGGACTATAAGGAGGATGCAAAAAAACTTCCCAACCAAAATCTTGTAATTTTTGACCCGTATTCATATGGCAGGTCATTATAGTAGTGTGAGGCCGGGAGTGTCATGATCTCTCTAACTTTTTACAATAGAGTTCTGAAGAATAGTTTAACCAACTGAAAGTACCTCATGCTTAACGATCCCCTTCTCGTTCTACTTTACACTTATCATCAGCTTTTTTTTGATTTCAATCCATGCCCGATAGTCGTATGTGACCCACTTTTCAACACCCGTTATGATAAGGCTCAATTTCATTCCGTTCAAGCAGCGCATCGCAGATATTGATTCTATCTTAAATGTTTTCATGACCAAATCATCAAACTTGTTTTATTATAACCACTTTTTATCAGACTTATGATATTCTTTTAGAAAAATTTAATCAATTAATATAATATGTGCCTCCTATTTTTTATTCACATTTTCAAATACCTATCCTGAATCAATCAATTCTTATCCCCCATAACAATGATTAATGAATTTTTAAAAAAATTAAAAATACTCTTTCTTTATTAGAGAGAAGAATTTGAATATATTGATTTTTTTTAAATACAATTACTTATTTTAATTTAAATAATAAATTTACTATATATACTATATACATGTATATGATTAGATAATAACTTTTATTTTGTTTTTTATTATTCTTGAAATTATTTGTATTCTACTTTCATTTAATTTGCATATTTCAATTTCAATTTATTTTAGTTACACATAAGTATAATAAAAATTATTAATATGTAATTAATAAGTATACCTATTACACATAGGTATATGTATATTAATTAAATTTATATAAAATTTACAACTAATAAATTATCTAATTTAATAATAATAATAATAGAAAAAAAACGATCCACAATGAAATATTAGATTAATAGTCATTTTATTTTTAATCAACAGTATAATAATAAACTAGAATCTCATGTTTTGTTAAATAAGATCACTTATTATTATTATTATTATTATTATTATTATTATTTAGAATCTTAAAATTGGTTCTAACACTTTCTCTTTTATGTGATCAAAAAAAAAAAATATATTTTTAATAACCACATTAATTCATAATTATCATTAAATAATAGATAATTTATATTAATTTATTATGAATTTAATTTAATTTATATTAGTGTAATAATAATAATAATGAAAATTTAAAATTTATTTTTTTCACATTATAATATAAAGAAAACATGTTTAGATTGTAGAGATTCATTTTTTTAATCTTTACAATTTTTTTTTGTTTTTTTTTTACTTATTACTGATAAATGTTGTGTTGTGTTTTTTTCTTTTTTTATGTCTTCAAATTATTCCATTAATTAATGTTTAAATTATTTGTAATTATATTTTTTTACCATAAATAATACACTGAAATTTTCAATTCTGTTTGTGTGTGATTTTCTTTCGATTTCATTAATTTTATATTCAATATGGTTGGTCTCTTTTAATAATATATTTAGGTCATAAAACACTACATATTTATAAAAAAAGATGATGAAAAATCGATTTCAATTTGGCAAAAGAGCGAACAGACAGACAGACAGAGAGACAGAGCGACAGACGCCAAGTGAAGTTGAGAAAAACGTTATAAAAAGAAACAAAAAACAAAACAAAAACATTATTATTCTTATTTAATGATAGATATTATATTAAAAGTTTATTTGAAATTGATAGTTTATTTTTCGTTTGACCTTAATTTATTTAATGATCCTAAGTCATAGAATAAATTGTCATTATTTTTAAGAAAGATTTTATTTTATTTAAAAAAAATATAGTACATATATATATATATATATATATATATATTATAATTTTTATAATATTAAAAAATTCATATCATATCTAAAAATAAGCCTTATTATATATATATAAATTAAATAGAAAAGAAAAGAAAGATTGAATGAATATATGTATATATATACTCGTATATATAAGGAAAGTTGCAATCATAATCATTATAATCATTATTATCAGTCAAGCACAGTTATATTTTATAATGAATTTAGAAACGATTTATTTATTATTATTATTTTTTTATTTTTTTTTTTATTTCTAGAAATATGTATAATGTTACATTATTATTTTGAGTATTGCATTTTCTTAAAATTATTAAAATCTCTTATAAAACACAAATAATAACTATAAAGATAGATCTAATTGTAAGTATAAACATCATTTATTCACAAATTATTATATAATTTAAAATACCTACAAAGATATGAATAACATTTAAATATTATTTCTACTGAAAGATTGAAATTTCATTTCACTTTATATACTATATATTTACGGTTTATTCGCGTTTAATAAATAAAATATTTTACAAATTCTCTTTTATTGATTTTGAAAAATGTAAACATTTGGTAATAATATTTTTTAAATTTGACTGGACATAAAGTTTTTGGATTAAGTGGATATTTACATTAAAATTTCAAATTGAAATTAATTTAGACTAAATAAAATAAATTTAATATATTTAATTATATAACAATTTAAACATATCAAATCAAATCAAATAAATGCATAAATTTATTATTTATTTATTTATTTTTCGGTAATTTTCCAATTCTCATCAACATTATCAATTGATTATAATATTATATACTTAGATAGCTATGCATGTACAATATAGTTACATACATCATATAAAAGAAATGTAATCATTTAAAGATATAATTTTAAAGTTGATGAAAAATCGATATTAATTTGTCTAAAGAGAGAGAGCGAACAAACAGACAGACATGAAGTGAAATTGAGAAAAACGTTATAAAAAAGAAAAAAAGACACAACATTTAATAAGGAAAAAAAAAATGTAAATATATATATATATATATATATTAATTGGAAAATGTAAATATGTGTATTTTTTCTGTGTATTGAACTACAAAAATTATTTATTTATATAGAACCTGAACATAAGTATAGGTAGATATTATTTTTTTTCCTTTCTCCTTTCTATAAAACACAAGTTATTTAATACTTCCAACATGGAATTTCTATAAGTGAATGATTATGGATTTTTTTTTAATTTTATTTTATCAAAGACAAACTAAAAGTTTAGCTATGACATAACATTCATGAATATTGAATTGAAATTAAAATAAAAAAAAATGATAATATAGATAACCAATTGAACGGTTGATTTTTTCAATCTAAAATTGAAGAATATTATTTTAATGTATTTCAAGGTGAAAGACATTCCAGAAATATGTTTAAAAAAAAACAACTTATATTTAGGTTGATTTATAATTGGAAATGGGAGAGGGAACGTTATTAGAGGAAGAATATAATTTGAAGTTGTTTCCAAAAATTTTTTTTTTTCCATTCTTTAAATTTTTAATAAAGTAAATATTATTATAGTTTCATAATTAATAATTGATAAAATTATTTAATATAAAATTTCATTAAAAATAATTCAATTTACTTATTCATCTCATTCATAAACTTTTTAGAAATATTAAAACATGTTTTTAGTAATCAATATTTAATTATTATTGAAAAACGATATCAACGATTACTTTAAAGAAATTTATTATTTTTTTAGAAAATCATTAAAATAAAAATCATGTATTGAATAATACTGAATATTAGTAATGTACCTTCTTATATGTAGTTACTGTTTACTCAATCAAAATCATAACATTAACATTTGTAAGTAATTTAATTTAAAGTAAGTAAATTATATTAAAATAAATATTCATTTATTTTAATTAAAAATTTAAAATAGTAGACAGACGCTTATATACTATACTATATTATACTAATAATATAATAATTTATTAACAATAAAAATAAAATACATTTTCTATAGTAAAACCATTTGGGAATGCTAGGAAGCATTACTATCAACGAACTTTTATTCATTTTTATCACAAAATTGCATAAATAATTCAAATTTATATGTTCCCGGTCATTTTTTTAATGTTTACAATATTGTCTAAACATTGTTTCTTTACAATTTTACATTATAATAACACTAATTACAGTAGTTATAATATATGGGCAATTTTCAACTTTGGCCGTTGATTTGACCGATGTTCCCAACCGAATTTTAAAAAACCTTTACATTTACACTTTTTTAAGCTCTACTCGAAAATCCAAAATCAAAATTTAAAAAATCGAAAATTTTTGTCGACAGACACACAGACATATCGATTTTATAAACGAACTAAAAGTTCGTTGAAAATTTTTTTTTTTTTCTTTTTAGTCTTACTCTTGGTAGTTTTTTTTTATATAGTATATTATAAACACTCATTTCATTATCAAAATATACTCAACATAATCAGATGAATAAATCCTAATGAAAAGAAATATGTTTTAGTGTTCATTGTGAAAGTGCATCAAGCAAGAAAATAATCGCAAATCATTTGAAAAGATTTTTTTTTTTATTTTAAAGATTTGTTCCTAAACATGAAATTATAAAACTTTTTATTATGGTTTTTAAAATTCGTCTTTTTTTTATTAATCTACTGATTCTATTTCTAATTTATTTAAATGTTCATAGATAAATTAATAATCATCAACATTGATATAATAAATTCATAAAAACCATTCTAAAATGATAATCTACGTTGCCTCCATTTCTCTACTGGCTATACATTTCCAATTCTGATAAAAAAAAATTTAATCCCATTTGTATTAGTAATTTATACATTTGATACAATTTAAACAATTACTTAACGAATAATAATTTAAGAAATAATTTTTAAAGAAGAAAAGATAAAAATCATACCTGAATTGATTTAGAAATATCCTGATAATAGTTTGATCTGTAGTTCATGATGATCAGTTAACCCCGTTTTGATTTCTTTCCCCTCCACCACCACGTGTCCTAATATCACGTGATATATGGGAGAAAAAAAAAATTACCTCCTTCTCTTATGGAATCTGTTAAAGGTTCGAAATCTGAAAGCTGAATGTCATGGAAAGCCCCAGTGAGTTTCCAATAAGAGAGAGAAAGAGAGTGTGTTTAAATTATCCAAACCCCCCCCCCCCAACCCCCCACCCTCTACCCCCTATCTTCCCCACCTCTGTTGCATCACTCTTGGAAGTGAGGAGAGTCGAGTACCCCACCACGATTACGTTTCACCTATCGAAGAAAGAAATTTCAATGCACTTTTGACCATACAAGAAACGGACGGTCATCTTCCAAGTGGATTTCCCTACCTGACTAAGAAATAAATAAATCAATTGGTCATTTAGGAGAAAGTTTCATTTATTATTTATTATTAGACACATTGTGATTTATATGCAAATCTTATATCTACTTGAGATATTTATTAAATATTAATAGAAAAAGTTAATATGTATACGATTGTCAATCAGTGGTGGTTTGGGAGGGGAACGCGGGGGAACGACGTTCCCTTACCTTTTTTCTAGTACTCAGACAATTCCCACTTAAATCTACTGTTAGAGTTTCTTTTTTTGTGTTCATAAATATTTTGTATAGTAAGAATAAGGGAAAAAAAAATAAAAACTTATATCGAAAAAAATAGTTTGTTGAAAATAGAACTTTTTTTGCTCCCACTATGCGTTCCCTTACTTTTTATTTTACCAATACATCACTGTTGTTAATATCCAAACAGTCATATACATAATACATAAAAATACATAAAAAATATATTCTATTTCTATTATATTAGATTGATTGATAGATTTAAATAAAATAAGTAAAATAAAAATGAAAGTGAAAAATAATATTACTTATCATAATTTTCAATTGAAAATCAATTTAAATTTAATTGAGAAAAAATAAAACCATTAATTTTGAAAATAATATAATGTAATTTAATTATGTATAATAATCAATAAAATTAATCCTAGCTACATGCCAAAGTACAGTGTTTCTCAACCATTCATTATTGACAGTCTAGTTTTTAATTATAATTTTCATCGCCTCCCCCCCCCCCCCTATCCGCTTACTATAAAATGTATACAACTCTACTGATACAATAAGAAGTGAAGTAACAATTATATTTTTATTTAGTTTAGAAGTACATTGAATTAAATATACTTATTTTATTTTTGGATAATATTTTGTAAAATTTACTCTATAGAAAGTTTAATAGTAAGTTTAATTGATTAATCTAATAGAAAATTTTTGATTCCTTTTTAGCAATCGATAACTTTCTAAATATATAATAAAGGTTATTTGACTCAGAATTCAAACATTTTTGCATATCTTCACTTGTCATGATCTGAAAAATCAAAAAGTGACTAGAATTTTTGCATATAATATATGTCCATCTGTTCTTAAAATTGGGACGTTATTGACGTGAAAATTGGCCAAACCAATTACAATAAAATTATATGACAAATAATTCTATTTGATCATAGACTATAAATTTTCTCAATATATAATCAATAACAGCAATAATTAATTTAAAAATTTATATAATAATCTGTGTGTGTAGTTCATTCAGGTTCTCTGCCGGCTCAGTGACCTTTACAAGCATTCACGACAATGATATATCGTTATCCCATTATGACATATACCTCTGACGATTTGTACGTCCTACGCAAGGACAACGCCTATCAAGTCGGTTATATAAATAATGAGGTGTCCTATGATCAGTAGAACGGGTCAACCTTTATCTTGATTTTCTTGATCGGGGGCGCTATCAAGTAGCTTTCCCAATTTTGATCCCGAAGGCTGGGTTGGCTCCGTCCTATAGACCCCAGCTAGAGAAATTCCCTTGCCAGGCCCGGGATTTGAACCCGTGAATGTGAGGCAGCTTCGCCACTTCCCACCCTGTGGCAAACATAAAAAATACAGTAAAATATTTAATCAGTTTACTGATTAAATTAAAAAGTAAATAAGAAGACAAAATGAAAATTAATGTTTTAATAAAATAATAAAATAATCTAATGTTGAGATAAAATAAGTGAAAACATTACAAAATTACATTTAGCCTTTCATCCCCCAATACTACGTATCACTTCAGGGGGACAGGGGGCAGACCCTCCTGTCTAGGTGCAAAGAGCAAAACAAATCATCACAAAATAAAACATTATTTTTTTCTGAAAACATGTAGTGGGGCAACATGTATATACACCTATGTCATTTATATAAAACTATTTATTGGAGGGTGAATAAGAATATATTTTCTATTTTATCAACTATTATTGGATGGTTAGCATTGCATAATAAAAAATTATTAAATTCAATGCATATTAAAAAAAATGTATCAAGTTCAACATTTCAATTCATTATTTCTGTTTACTCAAAGCTTTTGACAACAAACTTGATGGAAAAATTAAATTTAAAAATTATATATAATAGTAGTAGTATTTTAATATAATATAAAAATAAAAATTAAATTAAATTAATAGAAAAAAAAAATATTTTGTAATGGAATTTTACAATTATATTATGAATTATTAGATTGAATTGAGGTAAAAGAAAAAAAAATACAATTTTTTTTTTGCCGTATGAGGTTAAAAATAATGATTCCAAAACTAATTTTTTAAATTTTTTAAATTTTTTTCCATTTAAATCGTTTGGAGATCAAAAATACATACAATTATTATATATACAATAAGATAAATAAAATAATGTCCATCATTTGATGTATATCCTACCTATAATTATATTTTATATTATATCATAAAATTTTGTCAATTACTCAGAATTATATATAATAATTTTAATAAAATAAATTGAGTTTAATCCTCATATATTTTATAAAATTTTAAATTATTCTAATATTAGTTAAATTTTTGAATTATATATTTTTATCTCTTATTAATATTACATTAATTTTAAATTTTATATGTACATTATTTTATTAATATATTTTATGTATTCATGTTTTGAAAAAATTAAAAATGGATTTTTTTATTTTTTATAACGTTATATTAAAATAAACATTTTATATTTTATAATTAAAATAAATAATTAAAAAAAAAAAAAAAAATTAACAAATTATAACAAAATAACAAACAGTAAATAAGTGTAAAAATGGATAAATAATAATTTTTATTTTAGATTTATTTCTATAGATAGTAGTATAGTTTTTTTTTGTTTATCCTTTACGATTGGCATTCGATGTTTCAATTTTAAGTATTCCTCCTAAAAATGGTTTTAATGAATTAACAAGGCGTTCCATACGATCTGCTGTATTCTAAAACAAATAAAACAACAGTACATATGTTAGAAAAAGAATAATACATATAATATTATTATTGTATTTCTTATCATAATAATATTTATATTTATATAAGTTATTATATTTACTATATTAAATTACTATCAATTTTCTTAGTGTATTGAATGTTTCTAATTTTGTGTGTGTGTGTGTGTGTGTGAAATAATGGAAATATGTACAATAGGTACGTGTATAGTAGTATAGTGATAAAAAAAGATTTTATCGCCATGAGTAGGGGCGGACTAAGGCCTATGCAACCTAGGCAATTTTTGGGGGCCCGAAAATTACGCAGGGGCGGATTTGTCTTAGGAAGAATAGGCAACTGCCTAGGGCCCGTAAAACGGTTCAAAAAAATTGAATTTTTTCACTCTTGCTTCACATTTTTAAATATTTTCGAATTTTTTTAAAATTTTTTCAATATGGTTCTAAAAAAAAAGATAAAATGATTCTGTAATCACTATTTTTCAGGCTCTAAGTATCACCAAGTGTGCCCACCCCTCAAAAAAGTACTCTTCAATAATATATTTTTTTAAATGAAAAATAAAATAAATAATAGATTTTATGTTATTTTATGGGTGGGGGGGAGGAGCCGGAATTCTGTCCATGCCAAGGGCCCGAAAATTCCTTAATTCGCCACTGAGGCTATGGGGTAGGGCCCGTATACTATAAACCAGAGGTTGCCAAAGTGGTGGTCCGTGGACCACTAGTGGTCCGCGAGAAAATTTCCCTGGTCCGCAGAAAAATGTGGAATATACTTACTCATCATGTTAAGTTATGTTTTAAGATGCATTAAAACATGATTCAATTCATAACAATACGTGATAATAGTTTCATTTTATTAACTAGGTACATTTTATGTGTTCTTTGATTACAATTTTTATTTATAAATATATTTAACACTTAAAAAATCCTATTAGTGGTCCGCGGGATTTAAATTATGAATTAACTGGTCCGTGGTGTCAAAAAGTTTGGCGACCGCTGCTATAAACTATAAACCAACAGTGGCCAAACTGTAAAAGGTAAAATTTTTTCCCGATAGGCCTGGAATTACAATGTTGCCTAGGGCCCACTTTAGCGTTAGTCCGCCATTGGCCGTGAGGGCGCTACTGTCAGCCAACCGGTTGCGAAAGCGCCCCCATGGCGATAACAATTTTCTGTCACTATACATTTTAATCAATACATACATACTTTAAAAAAATTGTTCATTTTCGATTATAAAACGAGTACATATTTATATTTACACTTTATTCATATTCAGTAAACAAATAACAAAATAAAACTTAAATTCCAATCTCATTTTCAAAATTTATTTTATAAGAAATTTGAGTAAGTTTTTTCTTTTTTCTAAAATTTCTAAAAATATTATTTATATACTTATAATATTTTCAAGAGATTCGACTATGATTTTAGGGACGATAAGAAGGATAGATGAAAAGGAAAATGATGACAAAAAAGGAAAAAGAAATTTGATATTTGGATAGGAATATAAATATAAAAAGTGGTGGGGGTAGGGGGCAAGGGTAGAAGGCACATTGTAAGAGATTATGTCGCTGAATATTGTTTTTTTTTTTATTATTATTAAAATTTATTAGAAGTCATCTTTGTAAAAGTGTGATTTTGATATTTAATGATGCAATGAATATGTAATTATTTGTTATTAGATATTGGATTGTGAGATTGTGACAGATAATTTCTGTAATTGAATTGATTACATGATGAAATAAATAGTTTTAATGGAAATTATTCCTATATAGTATAAGTAGGTAAGTATAAAACGTCCAGTTTTAGGTGCTCTGTCCCGGCGTCCTGAAAAATGTCTTCGGGACAGACTATTGTCCCTTTTTTTTTTTTTAAATATTTAGGACATTTCGTACTTTAAAAAGGTTAAATGCTTTCGGGACTAGGCTCTTTAACATTTCTGACTTTTTTTCTAAATTTCTTTGGAAAAGGTAAACATTTTGTCCCGGTTTGGTGTTTTCGAAATATGGTCACCCTAAGTGTATAAGTACCATCTACATATATATGTATATAAATCAATAAGTGTAGAGTGTAGATAAATTTAAATTGATTAATTTTTTTTTAAATCAAAATATTTCTTATTTTATGCTATTAAAAATAATTTTATGATTTTTAATCTCATTGGTCTTTATAGACTAATAATTATATTTCCTTACCAACACAACATCCCCTGCAATTCTTGTTACACGATTGAGAATTGAAAATCCTGAGCCAAAAAGTTCATCAGGAACTTGGAGTTTCACAGTATCACCACTCAAGTCAGGAATATCTTCTGTGGTGGTTGATATTGGTAACGAATTAGTTTTTCTTCGGCCCACCTATTAAGCACATACATAGAAATACTTACATCATATACATATAACTCATTCTCTCTCTTTCTCTCATACATATACACAGACACATCAAACATACATATGAGGGTGGGGTGAAAAGTTTCCGGCCTGACCAAGAAAAACGATGTTTTAAAAAATTTTTTTTTTTTTTTGCTTTATTTTTCAACATTTAAGATAGCTCAGACATGTACGATATTAGCTGAGCGTGTGCGAAATATTTTGCACAACCATTTGAACAAGGAAAGCTGTGTCCAATAAATCAAATTAAACTAATTAATTAATTTATTAATTTAATTAATTAGAACACCGTTTTGAGAAATGTATCAGTGTTGATGGAGATTATATTGAAAAATATAGCAAAAAAAAAAAAAAAAATTTAAAAATATACATATTCTGAATAATTAAAATATATACATTCTCTCTCTCTCTCCTTCTATATATATTTATATATATAGGTATATGTTGATTAACCAAGGTAAACTACAAGTCCATTGCATAAGAATGAATGGTCAAGGAGTCTATTGGCCCACTTTATTCAACTCATTCATAAACTACTTTCATGTAGCTAGCAATAATTAAAGAGCTTTTTTCATTAATTAACAAATAAGATATCGATTTCTGTTTGTTTTTTATTTATTAATAAATTTATTACTATTAAATATATATAAAAAAAAATCGTTAAATAAAATTTGTTGCATTCAATTCAATTTTTTCTTTTTGTTTTAATATTATAGATAAGATAAGGAAATAAGTAAATTAGTAAGAAAGAAAAAGTTAATTTAGTAAATTCAATTTCTTCTCAAAGAATAAATTAATAAATTACTTTATTGGTTTGTTTTATTTTTTATCATTTTTTTTTATTTTCAAAATAACACTGTTTATATATTGTATATATATAAAAGGTATATATAAATATACAAAAACAATACACATTTTATACATTACATTACATTATTTTTATACATAAGATTTGTATATTTATTTATATATCTAGTAGTATACAATTTAATTGCTTTTTTTTTAAGAAATATTTAACACTATGTTTATTTAAAATTCAAAAATATTTGTAAATATTTATATATTGATAGAAATATGTATATACATTTATTATATTTTTCATCAGACAAAATTTCTTTTTAAATTGAATTTACTTTAAATATTTTTTTTTAATTTAATAATAAAAAAAAAAATTATTTCTTATTAAATAAAACTGATGATTTATAAAATTATTTTTAAAAAAAAAATAAAATAAAATAAAAATAAATAAATAGTTTGATTCATAGAGAAAATCATGAGAAATAGGAGTAGAGGAGGTGGAGTAGAAGCTCTGTTTGAGTTCCTAGCCTACCGAGGAGCCCAAAAAAGTTGTGAGAAAGCCGAGACTGGAACCTTCTTGTCCAGTTCCTGGTGGTAGAGCATTGGCGGGCCGCCCTAAGCCCACAGCAAAGTTCTTGTAAGCATTATAACGATCAAAATACTTCAAGAGAGCAGTCTTATAATCAATTAGGCCATTCACTTTCTGAAAACCGATCGTTGTTTGTTTATTTAATAGATTTAAATCATTTTCTAATACGGACTTATAAATATGTCATGTTATACTTAGATAAATTTATTATATCTTACCCCGAAAATAAAATTGAGCAAGAAATCTTGAATTCCAAAACCAACTATTAATTTTTTAGCTAGGATCTCTTTCTTCTCTCGATCCCCACGAAAATGGAGTTCCGGGCCAAAGGTATCTTCATAGGCTGCTACCTGTAGAGAGAAACAGCTCAGGATGATAGAAGGTGAGGGAAAAAATTTTATGAGATACGATCTATCATAAAAGACAAATTGAACAATTATTTTTTTTTTTTTTGGAAGTACTATCACTAATAAAACATTTAAACCAACTTTCAGATCAATTCAAACTATTATTCTATATATAATTTCCGTCGTATGTATGTGATGTCTGTAACATTATGAAGTTAGTTACAAATTGTCAAAATTATTAATTTGTAACTAACTTCATTTTTGTTAAATTAGTGTCAAATAAAAAAAAATAAAAAAATTATTACGACGATTTGAATAAAGTTAATAATTTTATATTTAAACATTTTGTTGTTTTGTAAGTATTTGAAATGTTGTTTTAATATGTCCCCCACTCTAAGAAGAGTTTTATGTAGCCGGCAGAGCATATGATGTCAAAAACTGCTAGTATATATATATATATATATATATATATATATATATATATAGTCCTTATAATTGAATTAACTTTAGATTATATAATATTATATCTAAAATTTTATTCTTAATTCGTTTAATATTATATTCAAATAAATAATATTATTAATAAAATATTTATATAACATACAAATTTGATAAACATTCAAGTATTTTTTTTCTTTAAAATTATACATTTGATTAAATATTAAATTATTTATTCAATTAATTTAAATTAATCTTGTATAATAATAAATGATAAAAAATAATATAGGTATATTATAGGTATATATATATATATATATATATATATACATAAATGACATGATTATCTATAAATAGGGTGACCAAACGTCCCGTTTTTAGATGCTCTGTCCCGGCGTCCCGAAAAAAGTCTTCGGGAAGCCTATTGTCCCGTTTTTTTTAACATTTAGGACATTTCATACTATTTTTCAAAAATATTTCAATTTGGTTCTAATAAATAAAAGGTAAAATGTTTCGGTTTGGTGTTTTCAAAATATGGTCACCCTCCTATTTTGGAATTAAAAAACAAAATTAAAATTATATTCTTATTTGTGTTTTATTTACAAAACATCTTTTTCTTTTGTGAAAAAAGCTCCAAATTGCTAGCTAATTTTTGTTTTTGTGTTAGTAATTTAAAAAGAGATTTTATTGGTTAAGCTACTTACCGTTTCGACAAGTGAGCTGGGAGCTGCATTGGTTGTTTGAAGACAGACGCATCCGCAGAGTACAGCCACACACAACACCCAACCTGACCAACGCATTATGACGTTAACACTAAACAAATTAAAAAAAAAAAAAAAAAAAAAAATTAGCAAATTAAATTTTATCGGTAATTATTTTACACAACGGGAATCTGCAGGGATTTGGATGATCTGTGGATTCTTTGTTCTATTCCAAAGAAACTTTTATAAAATTTTTTCCGGTCACTTATAGTTTACGAGATAAACATTATTAAAATTTACAATTTAAATCCATTTACATTCTATTTAGCTATCATGTTTTATTCATTTAGACAGCAGAGGGCTTCAATATTTTCAGGGTTTTTTTTTTATTCGCTTTGAATATCTGAAAAAAAAATTAATTAAATAATTTTCTTATATAAAAAACCGAACTGAAAAAACTGAAAATTAGTGAATAAGTGAATAATTCTTGAGGCCAAATGAATAAAACAATTATTAATATGGCTGTCAAACTGAATGTTATAATGAATGTCCTAATTATGTACATATATGCAGATTTTAATAATTTTTATCTCGTAAACTAAAAGAAACCGAGAAAAATTTTATGAGAAAAGTTTCTTTGGAATTAAACAAGGAATCCATAGGTAAAGTTTCATCCAAATCCCTGGAGATTACCGTTTTGTAAATAATTACCATTCTATTTATATTGTACTCGTGTGTGTGTGTGTGTGTGTGTGTGTGTGTGTGTGTATTCGATAAGTCTAACAATCAACTCGAAATATTTTATTTAATTATATCATATTTCTTGAAAAAATAATTTAAATTAATTGGAAATAAATTTTATCGGGCTATAATTTCATCCCAAATAATGTAAGATGTCGAAATAACGAGTAAAAGGGTTAATATTATAATCTTAATATATAGATCTTTAATGGAATAAATTAAAAATCCTTCAAAATAATAATAATAATAATAATAATAATAACTTTCACCTTTTGCGGAAGTTAAAACAAGTATTAACTATTAATTGATTCTAAAATTAAACTAATAGAGATTTTAGAGAATTTTTTTTCTCTTTTTCTCAAATGATAAATGGATTAAATAAGAAATGAAAAAACGGAAAAAAAATCAATACGACATAATATTTAATTATTGAGACATACAAAAATTTTCGAATAATTATTTAAAACACATTTAACTATATTAAGATTTTCAAATAAAATTACATAACTGTATTAATTATTATTTATTTGAAATAGGAAATATATGTATATAATGTGAAATACTTAACTTATTTAAGGAGATTATATTATTATTATATATTATGATATATGCAATATGTTAATCGATGGTATGATTTGTCGGTAAAACGGAAATCCTTTTTATTATTATTATTCTCTTTGATGTTTAACTGGCAAGATAAAATGTCAATTGCAAAATTTCAAATAAATTTACAAATTGTTGAAATAATTTTAACCTTCAAATTTAGGTATATACCTATAATAAGTAAATTTGTAAATTCAATTTCCAATATATTTAGTTTTTAGTTTTCTAAAATAATATGTATATTTGAATGTAATTGAATTTTTCAATGACAATTTGTCCATCTTAATATTTACTATCTCGCCAGGGATAGTATTGCGATCATGAAAATTTTCGATGTCGAGATTTTGATATGTTTATACGTTTTGAAGGTTCCTGAATCATTTTCACTAAGATTGAGAAAAATGTCTGTCTCTGTGTATGTATGTAGACAAGATTACGCAAAAACGGTTTGTGCTAGAATCATGAAATTTGGTATACGGACACTATTCAAAATTCGTAGTTTTCTATCAACTTTTGAGAAATGTAGCTAGACCAGAAGAGGGTCATTACCTACAACGTTTTGATATTTTTTCCTCTAAAGTGACCGTAAAAATCAAGATATATGTTTGATAGTTTTTCACATGATTAAAAATTGTATAAAACTGTTATATATAGATTTTCAGCTTGATTGAATCGCTGAAAGTACCAGAATTAATTTTTTAACACTGCAAATCTCACGCGCCAACACGTGACGTGGTGCCATCAACAAAGAGCCAAACATGCGCAGGTTTAATAAATATTAGTTATTCACATGATTAAAAATTGTATAAAACTGTAATTATAGAATTTCATCTTGATTGAGTCGCTGAAAGTACAAGAATTAGTTTTTAACACTGCAAATCACGCGCCAACACGTGACGTGGTTCCATGAACATGCGTTGGTTTAATTAATTAAATTTAATTTAAATATATGATATATGTTATTTAATCCAATTCAAATTGAAAGATAGGCGAGTGGAGACACTCCAGCTTATTTTAATTTTGATTTAGATTTTGTATTTACAAAACCAATTTATATTACAATGAAAAGTACGTCTGATTAAATTATAATTAATATTATAGAGTTAGAAGTCAAAGGGATAATATAAAATAATTATTAAATCGTATTTTTAATTTATAAATAAAAATATATATAAAATATATATATATATTTATAAATTTATATACCTATATATATATATATGTATATTTAGAATGAAATGAAGTAAAAAAATAAACTTCAAAAACTCTCGAAAAGAAATAAGAGATAGAATTGGTAAATGAAAATTGAAATCTTTTTATTTTGCTGATTTATATTTAAAATTGATGTGATAAATATCTAAGAAAATAAAAGCGGATGGAGACTACAGTAATCTCATAATATCATTTATATTTTATCAATTATATAATAATAATAAATTCCCAAGAAAAATCATCATGGCTAGGCAGCTTCTAAGGCTATCCTAGTCATGATGATGGCCAAACTCCTAAGAGAGACGGCACCTTAAGAATAATAATAATAAGTACCTGGTTCACCGAGCCGCGGTTCGGTACTTTAAAAAAATTATTCCTTATTAACTATGAATATTTAAGATTAAAATTATTATTTAAAATAAATACACGACAAAATATAGGAAACCATTTCAAATAATTTAAAAGAACATAAATGAAAATACATACAGCTCTTAAACGTATGTATTTGCACTGAAACACAAAAAAGTATGGCCTGTGGATATAACATAATATATATTTTGTAATTTGATTACAAAATATTATTAAAATAAATATTTTTAATTTTATTTTATTTATAATATTTTGTATTTAAGAGAGCGCTGTCCGGCGTTGCCCGGCGCAATTTTTTTTAATCATTAAAATTTCTATTTTAAATTAAGAAAAAACTAACAATGTTGATTTTTCCCCTGGCTGAAACCTATACAGATCGATTTTACTTTATAAATATTATCTATGGTGTGAATTTCAAAAAAATTTAATATTTCAAAAATACAAACATATTTATATATATACATATACAATTTTTGCTAGTATAATAAGACAAGATAAGATAACATAACATAATTGATAATATTGTTAATTGTTTTTGTATCCAAAAGTTTTATTTCAATTTTTTTTTTCACAGCCCTCAAATAATGAATCAATTAAATATTTTTCCATTCTAAATTACAATATCAATGAAATGTTAAACAGAATTAAATATCGAATAGAATAAAATATAAATTTAAATAAAAATGGACAAATATTAATTTATAATTTAATATTTAAGATAATATATAAATATATACAAAATATAATATAGAAATATATTATTTAATTAAAAAAATAAATTAATTAAAACTATAATACTTATTTATTTATTAAGATTATTTAATGTATATAGAAAAAAAAATAAAAATAAATAAATAAATAAATAATTTAAATATAAAATGAAATAAGAAGGGTATTTTTTTTTATTCCAATATATGTGTAATGTATTTATCTAGATTTAAATTAAATTATATAAAGCAATATATATCATATATTTATCCCACATCTGGATTACATAATATCAAATATTAAGCAAGAACTGGTCGCCTTGGCAGAAAGTGGTACCTTAAAGTAAAGTACTACTACGATCTGAACTAATTCAATATATCCCTCAGGGATTATATATATATATATATATATATATATATATATACATACATACATATACTAAATAGATTATCATTTTAATACATATTAAAATTTATTATTATTTAATAATAATCTATAAATAATAATTCTTTAAAGAATGTTTTTTCAAAATTATTATTTTTTTTTATTTATTTTTTTAAATATTCCTTTTCCAAGATTTCAAGAATAGAAAGGCACAATAATCTTGAGTATTTAAAGATATTTCATAATTTACCTGTGAGTTGATGAAAGTTGATCAGAGCTGAAATTTTATTACATATTCCATACAAAGATGGTGAATATGAATGGTGGGTATATTAAAATAGACAAAAAAAAAGAAAACAATTTTATATATTATAAAATATTATTAAGATTCTATTAAGCTCAATTAAATTAAAAAAAAACAACAACTATTTATTATATTCAAACGCAAATTATAATTATAAATTATAATAATAAACAAAATAAATTTTTATAATTTTTTCGAATTTTTATTATTATAGAAAATATTTATATTATATATACAAGAAATTTTAATAAAAATAAATTAAAACTTTTATTCTTCAATTACATATTTATTATTTATTCAGCTAAATAGTCAAAAATATTTTAATTTAACAATTTTTTTTTTATTAGAATAAACTATTCATATGAATAAAAAATAAATAAATTGTGATTCTTAAAAAATAAATATAGAAAATTTGCCTATTTAGAAGTAAGAGTACAAAATCAAATGGTGGGGAGGTGATTAAAACCCAAATAATTCCAACAACCATGTTATTAATAATAATAATTCTATCATAATCAAAAAATAAATAAATAAAATAAAAACTTATTAAAAATTGGATTATTATTATTATTTTCTAATAGATATATCCTATGTGAATAATTAATATAGAAGCTTTAAGAGATAATTAATATGTGAATGTTAATGAATACAAAAATGCGTGTGTTTGTGTGTTGTTGTTGTTGATGTTTTGATGTTGTGATTGAATGGGTAGCTTACAGAGAGCGAGAGATGTTGGCCGAATGGTGCGATGAGGTGTGGGCCGTCAGGCGGTTTGAGTGCGAATGACCCACTCGCGGGGCTCCACTGCTGCAAGAGATCCCCACCTTGGCTCAGGGTCTCCACTAACAACACGACACATACTGCTAATTTATTTAATTTTTTTTTTTTTATTTTTTTATATTTTTATGAAATCCTAATCAAATAATCACTCGAATAGGGAGGAAAACAATCACAAAGAAGATTACAAAGTATACTCTTCAGTAATAACAAAAAATAAATAAATAAATTGAGAAAATAAATAAATATTGAGAAAAATTGAGATTTCAAGGCATTTGTTAAACTTTGAACCCGAGCCACTCTCTTTGCAATAATTATAATTATGCAAACAAAATGATTGACAAAGAACATAAGGCATTCTTTCTCTTATCCATCAATAAACTAAATTAAAAACACCACAAAAAAAAAAATTTAAAAAAAAAAAAAAAAAAAAATGAGATGTGACCACAGCACAAAACCGACCGACGATTTGAAATATATTAATTTCCAAAAAACATTATATATATATATATATATATATAATTATATATATATAAATTATAGAAAAAAAATATTTTTAAAACTTGAATTAAAATGACTAAATTATATTATCTTGTTTTTTTTTAGTTTAATTACTCAATTATGAATTACTACTATATTTTAAGTGAAAAATTTCCGACAATGAATATAAAATTAATACTTTGTAAA
The DNA here is from genome assembly GCA_963082975.1 of Labia minor. NCBI lineage: Eukaryota > Metazoa > Arthropoda > Insecta > Dermaptera > Spongiphoridae > Labia > Labia minor. The sequence goes on from OY720345.1 coordinate 89,926,599, forward strand.
CTACCACTTCCGGATTCTGTAAATACACCAAAAGTTGATGAATTTATGCTACTGATGCATTAAGTAATATAAATATTTCAAATTTTATCAAAATCTGTTAACCTGTACACGTCTATACGGACACACAATGGGCAGACCGACAGATGGACAGACATCATGCTAAAAATACTTTTTTCTATAAGAAAATGCATGATTCGTGGAGAAATGTAAAAATCTCCACATGTGAAATTTGGTGTGAAAACAATACCTTCCCTTCCTAAAAAAATTGAATAATTTTATATGTAATAATAAAATAACTAAATTTAAACCAATTCCAATGATTATAGATTTACTTCATTAATATATATATCTACTAAATATATATATTTAACCATTTCTTTCATATCTATACAATATATATATTTAATAAAGAAAAAAAAATTAAATTAATTATATATAACATTTAATTTTTAATAATTCTTTATGTTTATGCCATTATAATATGTAATCTTAAAATCATAATAAATACGAGCACCAACACTAAATAAATAAATTGAAAAAGAAAAAGTATAATTAACAAATAGATAAAGATAGAAATATTTACCTATATAATTAGTTAAATAACTACATTTACATTTATTTGATTTTTTTTTACAAAATTTCAATTACATCATTATTTTCTACGATTTTTTAAATTTATCTATTAAGTTAAAAAAAGAGGTGGCTAGTTACGATATAATATATCTAATCTTTACAATGTAAAACAATATTTTCATTCAATTTAGCAAGTACAGATTCTACATATAACGGAATAATAGTATAATAATTGTGTATTTAACGTTTAGTTGAGATTTTAGTGATTCTCAACCTGGACGATATCGCCCCCTGGAGGCGATCGACATCTTAAAGGGGCGATTGTTAATTTTTGGGGGGCGATAGTTATTTTTGGGGGCGAATTCATTTTCTAAAACTCTAAAAAAAGATATTTCCGCTTTTTTTCAATTTTTTTTAATATGGTTCTAAAAAAAAAAATAAAAATAAAAGGTAAGATGATTTTGCGATCAGGTTCTGAAACTCGATTTTTCAACATGGCCCTAAGTATCACCAAGTGTGCTTACCTTATATTAGGGATTATCATGCAATTTTTATCTGTTAAAATTTATAGGGGGCGAATTATGAAGCCGGCCTTACGAAGTGGGTGTTTGGTCCAAAAAGGTTGAGAAACACTAGTTTAGATATTCTCATGTCAACCTTTAATACAGAGATTCCTAAACTTATTCGCACTACCCCCTCTCCCTTTCTAAATAAAAATATTCATCACCGCCCTTTGAAAATTAATATTTTAGTTTTTTTTTATAACTTTTTTTTATTTAATAGCAATTACACAAAAAGATATATTAAAGGTGTATTCATGTTTATATCATTTTCTTAAAATTTATCAAAGAGATAAAAAGGTGTAAATTAAATACATTTGTGTTGTTTGGAATTATGCAATTATTCTATGATATCTCAGAATAGAATATAAAATTTTCCCCAAATGTATTAATACTAACCCCCTTCTCCCTGGATCACTGTAGGACCCACCTGGGAACGGTAATGCCCATTTTGTGGTGTGTGTTTATAGGTATAACATCAATCCAATAATAATCTATTCAAAGAATTCTAAAATATTATGGATATTTAATATAATTTGAAAACACTTTATTTTTTTTATAATTCAATTTAATTTTATTTTAATATTTTTAAATTTTTTAAATAAAATCCTATATGTATATATTTCTAATAAATAATAAAATAGCCTTGAATAAATAAATAATCAACTAATTTTTCTAAACAAGGACATTTATGTATATATGTAAGAATCGTATCTATCTATTCTTTCTCAATGGAGACATTAATTTTCCATTACTCTTGTCTTACTAGATAATTATAATTATATTTATTTAAAATGAATGAGATTTTTATCTTATATCAAATGGATATACATAAATCTACATAAATAAGTATATTTTTATATGTTATTCGTAAATTTCACTAAAATTTTAATTAAATATTCAAATAATTTTCCATAATATTTAAATTAATGAGATTTGATGATAGCATTTGCATATACAAATAAAAATCTTTTATTTTACTATTGTAGGTTTAAAATCAGATAATTATTAATTCATATTTTTTTACTATCGGTGTCTATAATTTCAATGCAATGAAATTACACCTATAATAAATGAAGGTAAAAATTGATGGGCAGGGTATGTGGCTAGAATGGGAGAGGAAAGAATGGCGAAAAAGATATTGGTGGGGAGACCGAGTTGGAAACGCCCACTTGGAAGATCAAGGACGTGGTGGGTGGACTTTGTAGGAAGGGACGTGATAAAGATGGGAGAGGGTAGGGATTGGAGGGTTGTGGAGAAGTGTGGTTGCTGCGGCCAAGAACTTTCGAGTTCCGTAGAGCCACAGAAATAAATAGATAAATAGAAATATTCATAGTTGATAAATATATTTTTTAAAAAAATTAATATTTTGTTTTAAAAATGAGTAATAAAAAATTAAAGATAAATTAAAGGATTCCTATATTTGCACAAGTTTACCTATCAATTGGTCATTGACTGTTTTTTTTTACTATAACTATGTATATCATAGGTTCTTAAACTTATGTACTCCACGGACCCCCACTTGAAAAAATTTTTTTTGACGGACCCCCATCACAACTTTAGGTACTTTTCGTCATTTTATTAATTAATTTCTGGCTTACGATCTCATAAGGACAAGGATATATGATGAATATTTCTAACAGTGATTGGTGAATAACGATTTTTTTGCATATTGTAGAACACATTTTATTAGAAATTATAATATTGAAGAAAGAAAATACAAACATTGTCATAGCAACAAATCTCACAAATTATAATGGGTACTTACATTAAATTCATATAAATATTTTATAATTTTTTTCAGAAAATATTAAATAAGAAATATTTTAAAAAATAACTGCATCTATCTCATTAAATATAACTTACATATTTAATGAGATGTATGCAGTTGTTTTCTTGAAACAAGAATCTCAATATCTGGCTTAATATTGGAAACTTTTAATCTAAGATCCGGCTCTACATTTAATTTGTTTCTATATTTAGACTTAATATAAAATAGTACCGAAAAAGCTTGTTCGCATAAATATGTTGTGCAGAATGGAATCAAGTGTTGAAGTGCTTTATTTGCAAGCGCAGGATAATCTGACCTGAGAAGTAACCAAAAGTTGCTCAATTCAGTTTTGTTAAATTTTAGTTTATAAGTTGTATCACATGATAATTCCACGAGAATATCTTGTTCAGGTGCAGATAAATGTTTAGCATTTGTAATTTCCATATTAAATGGATCTCTGATCCAGTTATTGCAAGGATCAGGAGTAGAAAAATACTTCCTGAAGTTGCTTTTCAAAGTAATTAAATGTTCAACAAATAATTGACGCGTTTGATTAAGCAATTTTTCACTGGAGCTTTCTATGAAATCATTGAGAGTTGGAAAAGACTCATATACACCGTTCTGGATGCGTTTCGACCACAAGTCGATTTTTTTAATCATTGCTTCTATTTTATCTTCAACTTTAAATATATTTACAACAGTACCTTGCAGGCTCAAATTAAGTTCGTTCAATTTTGTAAAAATATCAGTCAAGTAAGCCACCTTAGCTAACCAGATAAAATCATTGAAACATTCGGTCAGTTCAAAATGCGCATCTATTAAAAACAATCGTATTTCATCTCGAAGCTCAAAAAGGCGAATGAGTACTTTCCCGCGGGACAACCAACGTACATCTGTATGTAATAATAAATGTGTATGTTGACTACCATCTCACACAAAATTTTAAAAACTCTGGAATTAAGTGGACGAGCCTTAATGAAATTGACAATTTTAACTACTTCGTCTAATGTTCTTTTCAAATCTGGTGACATATTTTTGGCTGCTAATGATTCTCTGTGAATGCAGCAATGATTCCAAACAACCTGAGGCGCAACATTTTTAATAAGAGCAATCAATCCAGTTCTTGTACCTGACATTGCACGAGCACCATCAGTGCAAATTCCAACACATTTTGGCCACTCTATTTCATTTTCGGTTATAAAATTATTCAAACTGTTAAATATGTCATTAGCTGTCGTTCGTGAAGGTAGTGAATCACAAAACAATACATCTTCTTGTATTTGATTTTCAAACTCATATCTAATGAAAGCTAACAAATTGGCATTATTAGTGACATCAGTACTTTCATCCAATTGTAATGAGTAATAGTGACTTTTACGCACTCTCGATATTAATTCTTCTTTTATATTACATGACATGTCTTCAATCCTATTCTTAACCGTATCATTTGATAATGAAATCAAATTTATATCGTTTGCTGCTTTAGTTCCTAACATTATATTTGTAATTACTTTTGTAGCAGGAAGAATTAATTGCTCTGCTATATTATGCGGCTTTCCTGCTTTAGCAATAAGTAGAGCTACTTCATATGATGCCATTACTGCTTTCTTACTCATACCACCAGATCCCGTCTTTACCATCAATTTCTGACTTGAATTAAGTTCTTCTTTTTTCATTTTAAAAAATTCGATAGACTTACTAACATGCTCGCTGTGCTTTGTTTGTAAATGACGTCTGAGATTAGCAGGTTTCATACTTTCATTGGATAAACTTTCCTGACATAGAACGCAGACTGGTCTTTCCACATCATTGTTGCAAATATAAGTAAATCCAAATGATAAATAATCATCCGAATATTTTCTAGTTTTGCGTTTCTTGGTAGAGTTTGCTGTTGATGCCTCATCATCTGATTCTTTCCGTTTCTGTGTTGAACCAGTTTGTAGCCAACGATCCATTTTATGGAGTAATTTATTAACATTGAACTACAATAATATAAATATAATATAAATATAATATAAATATAACGAATTATTATTTACTAGCTATGTTTTAATATGATTTTAAATGAATGTTTTAATATGATTTTAAATGAATGTTTTAATATCATTTTAAATGAATGTTTTAAATCATTTTAAATGAATGTTTTAAATCATTTTAATAAATGTTTTAAATAATTTTAAATAAATGATTTAATATCATTTTAAATGAATATTAATTTATATAATAAATATATTTCGTAATTTGATTCTAAAATATTATTAATTTCGTAATTTGATTCTAAAATATTATTAATTTCGTAATTTGATTCTAAAATATTATTAAAATAAATATTTTTTATTCATAAAACTAACTTATACTTACTCTCAAAAACAGCCTTTCTGGGAAATTGCAAAATGTGTTTAGTGTTTTTATAAAATAATGATCATGCAAATTACACTAAAAATTAAAAAAAATTATTAGCTATAATAAACTATTATTAGCTATAATTTAATTATAATTAATTAAATTAATAAAAATAATTTAAAGATACAACTCGTTGAGAAATGAACTTATAATTAACATTAATAAAAATAATTTAAAGATACAACTCGTTGAGAAATGAACTTATAATTAACATTTGCTTTAAAACTGTTTAAAACCCCAGAGTGGACGCTGACAATTTGGGTTTTTCCGGGTAAGACTGTCCCCTCCCCTGGTTTTCCCCAATAACAAAGTGAAAGAAAATTCCCTTATATGCCTCCCCTTCCGAGCCCCTAAGAGGGGTTATTTTAAAGGAACAATCGAAAAATGATTTTAAATGAATGAATGGATGAAAATTCAAATTTTATATATAGTTTTTTATATATGTTTATTTATTCACAAAAAATTAATTGACATAATTATCAATTTAATAAAATAAAATAGTATTATTAATAGTATTAAATTATAGCCGTAATTCTCTAGGAGGATATAGTTAAACAATGAACTTTAAATATTTATATATGTATATATTTTTACGATGATTTTTTTCCGAGGACCGCGGACCCCCAGTAAAGGCTTCGCGGACCCCCAGGGGTCCGCGGACCACAGTTTAAGAGCCACTGATGTATATTATTATGTAGAAGATTAATATCAATAGAGTAGGTAGGAGAAAAGATAAAATAGGAAAAAAATTCCAGAATTGTCACATTCACCGGATGACTGTGAAAAGTTCCAAAGGAGTTGTAAGATTTTTGCATGATATAACAAAAGTTCATTTGAAAAAGTACTACTTTTCTAGTGGGATTTCCTTCAGGATAATTTAATTAAATACAAGTTTAGCATATTAAAAAGAGAAAGTAGATTTTTTTTTCCTTAAAAAAAATTATGTCATTCCTATACAACGCCTACTACATAAGAAATGATAAGAAATGAATCATCTTGTTATCTTTTACAAAAATTATTTTATTATTAAAAATATTATTGTAATCCATTTTTTTATAATTCTAGAAAAGCTTGTATTATAAAAAAATAATTTGTTATTAAGTTTTATCTAAAATCTACGATATCGTAATATAATAATAACTAAATTGAATTTTTATATTAAAAAAATAAACAAATAAATAAAGGATGTCAATTTCTCTATTCTATCTTATCTTATTATACTAGCAAAAGTTGTATATATATTTGTATTTTTGAAATATTAAATCCCTCGAAGGATTTTTTAAAATTCACACCATACATCATTTTTATAAAGAAAAGTCGATCTGTATTGGTTTCAGCCCCGTGAAAAATCATCTTTATTAGTTTTTTCTTAATTTAAAATAGGAAATTTAAATGATTATTATATTTTTCTTTAATTTATGTTCTTTTAAATTATTTGAACGGCGGCTCGGTGAACCAGGCATTAATTTTACCAGCCAAATCCGATAAGGAATATTTTTTTTAATGACCGAGCGCAGGCTCGTTGAACCAGGTACTACTATATTTTAATATTCATTATATTAGTATATAAGGTAATGGCGCCTATAGCGGTTACCATAAGCCTAATTATTTAATTAATTCAATATTATTTCATCGATTAATCTCAAATATAGCAATGAATATTTTACTATTATTCAAAGCTTAAATAAAATTTTTACTTTTAAAACTTCTGCACCTAAAAGTGGACACTGAAAATTTCAATGGAACCTAAAATGAAAATTTGTAGAACCTAAAGCAAACATTAAATAAATCAAATATTGAATTTTATTTTATTTTATTATAAAAATAAATCAATTATAAATAATTATTATATTAGTTAATAGTTGGCGTTCTTCGAACCTAGACAATTAATTTTAAATTCATTAATGATTAGATATTGATAAAATGTATAGTCTATGTTGAAATAGAGATATTTAAGAATGTTGTGATTTAATTTCATAGTTATCGACCCAGCCAATTTCGAGTCTTCTACGGACAGACAGACACACATGAAAAATTTTAGCTATAATTGAAATGTGAGAAGATAAGCAAAAAAAATTTGGTAATTATACAGGAGACGGGCTAAAGAAGGTAGGTGGTTGAAACTTACTTTGAGGTGTTCCTTGAATGATTCTGAACAACTTTATATGCAACTTCTTTTATGATCTCTTTTATTTTAATTAATAAAATGTAATTAATTAAACATATACATATAGCAACTTGTATTCTTTCTCGACGTTGGATTTCATCAACGACTTGCAACTTATCCCGACGTTGAATCCCGACAATAACCTTTCGGTGGGGGCAAGGTGGTGGGTATCTCCCTTTTAGATGAGATTATATTTTTTGTAAGTTGGATAAACAGCAACTTGAATTCTACCCCGACGTTGAATTCCTACGACTTTTCGGTGGGGGCTAGGTGGTGGGTATCTCTGTTTAGATGAGATTATATTTTTAAGAGATCTTAAAAAAAGTTGCACATAAAGTTGTTCAGAATCATTCTGTCTTAAAAATATACAAAATGTCAGCCACTGAGCCTTCTTATAAGAGAAATACACTGTTTAATTAATTACATTTTATTAATTAAACTAAAAGAGATCATAAAAAAAGTTGCATATAATGTTGTTCAGAATCATTCAAGGAACACCTCAAAGTAAGTTTCAACCACCTACCTTCTTTAGCCCGTCTCCTGTATAATTACCAAAAATTTAAATTCTCTGCAATGTACAAATAAAAATCTTTAAATATATATATAAAATTCAATTTATTTATTAAGTTCTGGCCCTGAAAATATTATATTCCCACTCTCTTGCTTAAGGTGGGTGGGATCAACCAAGTGGCAAAGAAAACGTGTCTACTAGAAACTTAAAGTTCTGAATTGTTTTTTTTTTCTTTAATTTTAAGATTAAACTAAATAGATCAAATGAAAATATATTAGTCTCATTTCATTTTCTATTTTACATGCAAAACTCGTTTGATCCGTTTCAAAAAAGTCATATAAATTTGAAATCTAAGTTTGACACCACCTAAAATTTTTTAAAATTAATTCCCTTTGGCAAGAACATTTGATAATGCGATTCTCTAATCTATAGAAATTGTCGCTTTGAATTAATAATATAGATTTAAAACTATAAAACATTTTGCAAAGAATTCTCAAAAAATAAATTCAAATTCATTATAAACTTTTGTTAATTTTTACAGCCCAGTTAACTTATAAAGTTTGGAAAGATTAAATTTTAAGAAATACCATTAGGAATGGGTGTAATTTTAAAATAATTCTTATTTGAGGTAAAAGTTTTGCAATCTCGTCATTTTTAGAACTTTATCTTCTATAGGTGCCATCATTACATTAAATCAGTGATTTTCAAACACTGTGGCGCGGCACTTTAGCACTTTAGTGTGCCACGAGATTATGAGGCTCTTAAACATTTCCGACTTTTTTTCTAATTTTTTCAATATAGTTCTAAAAAAAAGGTAAACCGTTTTTGGGACCACTTTTTTCAATATGAGAAACTTTTACACTTATTTTTTTCTTTGTGTGCCGCCAAATTTTTAAACCGTTAAAAGTGTGCCGCGGTAAAAAAAAAGGTTGGGACTCACTGCCTTAAATATTTCATCTATAATATTATAACAGTCATATAATTTATGTTTACTATACTATCTAATGATTGCTATTTTGAATGAATCCAAATTTTACTCTTTTAATTGTATTTGTGTTTTTGTCAATGAAATAAATAAATAAACAACCATAAAAACTTAAATTTGGTGAGTAATGTAGAGGAATGATTAAAGAATTAATCATCATCATCATCATCTTCAGATAATAAACTTTATTATAATCTAAAAATAAATTAATTAATTCAATTATATTATTTTTAAAAATAAATGATTGAAATTAAATAATATGATAATAATTTAGAGATAATATTCTAACATTTATCTCTTTAATGATAAACTATATTATATATTTATTATGTGTATGTAGGTATTTACCAAAAAATTTTAATACTTATTTACAATAAATTTAATTTTCAAAATTCTTCAAACACTTTTTTTATTTATATGTACTAATCTACTAATATAATAGACGCTATCTAGATACGACTACATTTACTTTTTTGACCTCATCATTTTTGTTATTAATTGCACAATTCAAATTTTTATTGCATTTTAATAAAAATAATATATGAATACTAAAATCATTTACGAATTATCTAGATTAGTGATTCTCAACCTGGACGATATCGCCCCCGATATCTTAAAGGGGGCGATTATTTGACGATACGATTTTGGGGGACGATAAGTTATTTTTGGGGGAGGAAATCATTTTCAACTTTAAAAAAAGGTAAGATGATTTTGCGATCAGGTTTTGAAACTCGATTCACCAAGTGTGCCTACCTTATATTAGAGATTATCATGCAATTTTTATCTTTTAAAATTTATAGAGGGAGGGGCGAATTATGAAGCCGGCATTACGAAGTGGGTGTTTGGTTCAAGAAGGTTGAGAACCACTAATCTAGATGAATCCCTTTTTAATCAATCATCTACAAATCTACATCTATTGTATTATTCGTTGGATTTTTACTCAAATAAGAATTTTAGTTAATTTAAGACTTTAAAGAAAAGTTCTGATTAATATCTTTAATTTCATGAATTGTAATTTTTGTTTTTTTTTAATTTTTTGTATGTATGTATGTTTTTAATTAAAGTCATTCATATAGAACAGTGGTTCTTAAACTGTGGTCCGCGGACCCCTGGGGGTCCGCGAAGCCTTTACTGGGGGTCCGCGGTCCTCGGAAAAAAATCATCGTAAAAATATATACATATATAAATATTTAAAGTTCATTGTTTAACTATATCCTCCTAGAGAATTACGGCTATAATTTAATACTATTAATAATACTATTTTATTTTATTAAATTGATAATTATGTCAATTAATTTTTTGTGAATAAATAAACATATATAAAAAACTATATATAAAATTTGAATTTTCATCCATTCATTCATTTAAAATCATTTTTCGATTGTTCCTTTAAAATAACCCCTCTTAGGGGCTCGGAAGGGGAGGCATATAAGGGAATTTTCTTTCACTTTGTTATTGGGGAAAACCAGGGGAGGGGACAGTCTTACCCGGAAAAACCCAAATTGTCAGCGTCCACTCTGGGGTTTTAAACAGTTTTAAAGCAAATGTTAATTATAAGTTCATTTCTCAACGAGTTGTATCTTTAAATTATTTTTATTAATGTTAATTATAAGTTCATTTCTCAACGAGTTGTATCTTTAAATTATTTTTATTAATTTAATTAATTATAATTAAATTATAGCTAATAATAGTTTATTATAGCTAATAATTTTTTTTAATTTTTAGTGTAATTTGCATGATCATTATTTTATAAAAACACTAAACACATTTTGCAATTTCCCAGAAAGGCTGTTTTTGAGAGTAAGTATAAGTTAGTTTTATGAATAAAAAATATTTATTTTAATAATATTTTAGAATCAAATTACGAAATTAATAATATTTTAGAATCAAATTACGAAATTAATAATATTTTAGAATCAAATTACGAAATATATTTATTATATAAATTAATATTCATTTAAAATGATATTAAATCATTTATTTAAAATTATTTAAAACATTTATTAAAATGATTTAAAACATTCATTTAAAATGATTTAAAACATTCATTTAAAATGATATTAAAACATTCATTTAAAATCATATTAAAACATTCATTTAAAATCATATTAAAACATAGCTAGTAAATAATAATTCGTTATATTTATATTATATTTATATTATATTTATATTATTGTAGTTCAATGTTAATAAATTACTCCATAAAATGGATCGTTGGCTACAAACTGGTTCAACACAGAAACGGAAAGAATCAGATGATGAGGCATCAACAGCAAACTCTACCAAGAAACGCAAAACTAGAAAATATTCGGATGATTATTTATCATTTGGATTTACTTATATTTGCAACAATGATGTGGAAAGACCAGTCTGCGTTCTATGTCAGGAAAGTTTATCCAATGAAAGTATGAAACCTGCTAATCTCAGACGTCATTTACAAACAAAGCACAGCGAGCATGTTAGTAAGTCTATCGAATTTTTTAAAATGAAAAAAGAAGAACTTAATTCAAGTCAGAAATTGATGGTAAAGACGGGATCTGGTGGTATGAGTAAGAAAGCAGTAATGGCATCATATGAAGTAGCTCTACTTATTGCTAAAGCAGGAAAGCCGCATAATATAGCAGAGCAATTAATTCTTCCTGCTACAAAAGTAATTACAAATATAATGTTAGGAACTAAAGCAGCAAACGATATAAATTTGATTTCATTATCAAATGATACGGTTAAGAATAGGATTGAAGACATGTCATGTAATATAAAAGAAGAATTAATATCGAGAGTGCGTAAAAGTCACTATTACTCATTACAATTGGATGAAAGTACTGATGTCACTAATAATGCCAATTTGTTAGCTTTCATTAGATATGAGTTTGAAAATCAAATACAAGAAGATGTATTGTTTTGTGATTCACTACCTTCACGAACGACAGCTAATGACATATTTAACAGTTTGAATAATTTTATAACCGAAAATGAAATAGAGTGGCCAAAATGTGTTGGAATTTGCACTGATGGTGCTCGTGCAATGTCAGGTACAAGAACTGGATTGATTGCTCTTATTAAAAATGTTGCGCCTCAGGTTGTTTGGAATCATTGCTGCATTCACAGAGAATCATTAGCAGCCAAAAATATGTCACCAGATTTGAAAAGAACATTAGACGAAGTAGTTAAAATTGTCAATTTCATTAAGGCTCGTCCACTTAATTCCAGAGTTTTTAAAATTTTGTGTGAGGAAATGGGTAGTCAACATACACATTTATTATTACATACAGATGTACGTTGGTTGTCCCGCGGGAAAGTACTCATTCGCCTTTTTGAGCTTCGAGATGAAATACGATTGTTTTTAATAGATGCGCATTTTGAACTGACCGAATGTTTCAATGATTTTATCTGGTTAGCTAAGGTGGCTTACTTGACTGATATTTTTACAAAATTGAACGAACTTAATTTGAGCCTGCAAGGTACTGTTGTAAATATATTTAAAGTTGAAGATAAAATAGAAGCAATGATTAAAAAAATCGACTTGTGGTCGAAACGCATCCAGAACGGTGTATATGAGTCTTTTCCAACTCTCAATGATTTCATAGAAAGCTCCAGTGAAAAATTGCTTAATCAAACGCGTCAATTATTTGTTGAACATTTAATTACTTTGAAAAGCAACTTCAGGAAGTATTTTTCTACTCCTGATCCTTGCAATAACTGGATCAGAGATCCATTTAATATGGAAATTACAAATGCTAAACATTTATCTGCACCTGAACAAGATATTCTCGTGGAATTATCATGTGATACAACTTATAAACTAAAATTTAACAAAACTGAATTGAGCAACTTTTGGTTACTTCTCAGGTCAGATTATCCTGCGCTTGCAAATAAAGCACTTCAACACTTGATTCCATTCTGCACAACATATTTATGCGAACAAGCTTTTTCGGTACTATTTTATATTAAGTCTAAATATAGAAACAAATTAAATGTAGAGCCGGATCTTAGATTAAAAGTTTCCAATATTAAGCCAGATATTGAGATTCTTGTTTCAAGAAAACAACTGCATACATCTCATTAAATATGTAAGTTATATTTAATGAGATAGATGCAGTTATTTTTTAAAATATTTCTTATTTAATATTTTCTGAAAAAAATTATAAAATATTTATATGAATTTAATGTAAGTACCCATTATAATTTGTGAGATTTGTTGCTATGACAATGTTTGTATTTTCTTTCTTCAATATTATAATTTCTAATAAAATGTGTTCTACAATATGCAAAAAAATCGTTATTCACCAATCACTGTTAGAAATATTCATCATATATCCTTGTCCTTATGAGATCGTAAGCCAGAAATTAATTAATAAAATGACGAAAAGTACCTAAAGTTGTGATGGGGGTCCGTCAAAAAAAATTTTTTCAAGTGGGGGTCCGTGGAGTACATAAGTTTAAGAACCTATGATATACATAGTTATAGTAAAAAAAAACAGTCAATGACCAATTGATAGGTAAACTTGTGCAAATATAGGAATCCTTTAATTTATCTTTAATTTTTTATTACTCATTTTTAAAACAAAATATTAATTTTTTTAAAAAATATATTTATCAACTATGAATATTTCTATTTATCTATTTATTTCTGTGGCTCTACGGAACTCGAAAGTTCTTGGCCGCAGCAACCACACTTCTCCACAACCCTCCAATCCCTACCCTCTCCCATCTTTATCACGTCCCTTCCTACAAAGTCCACCCACCACGTCCTTGATCTTCCAAGTGGGCGTTTCCAACTCGGTCTCCCCACCAATATCTTTTTCGCCATTCTTTCCTCTCCCATTCTAGCCACATACCCTGCCCATCAAAGCCTTCTCGATTTTATAATGCTAACTATATATCTGGAAATGCATGCAATGTTAATACTATTCCTCTCTGCTACTGAATATTTTGTCTTAGCAGTATTAATTTTAAGCCTCGCCATTTTTTCGACATTCCCATTAAAAAATTTTAATTTTTTAATTGTTTTATCAGTTCTAAAGAGTCATATGCTTCTATAAAGTCTAAAAAGAATAGTTAATGAAACGAATTATTGAATTAGTGTTTTTTTACCGACCGACGATAGTAAGGGAGGTATTGTTTTCACACCAAATTTCACATGTGGAGATTTTTACATATCTCCACGAATCATGCATTTTCTAAACAGAAAAAAGTATTTTTAGCATGATGTCTGTCCGTCCGTCCGTATAGATGTGTACAGCCTGAACGGCTCAACCGATTTTGATGAAATTTGGTACTTAATGCATCAGTGGGATGAATTGATCAACTTTTGGTGCAATTCCGGAAACCGGAAGTGGTAGTATTAGCGATCGACGATAGGAAGGAAAGGTTTATTTTCACACCAAAGGAGATTTTTTTATATATCACCACGAATCATGCACTTTGTATTGGTTTTATCCTCGAGAAAAATCATATTTATTAGTTTCTTCTTGATTTAAAATTATATGACGTCATCCAGCCATTCATGACGTCACAGCCTGGTCTTGCATATATATTATAAATAAAATAAAATTAAAAATGTTTATATTTATTATTTATGTATGCCTATCTGTTTTTTATTACATTAATAGATATATTAAAATTATTTGAAATTGTTTCTGTAGCTGGAAATTAATTTATTTCAAACAGTCGGTCGGTTCGGACCTGGCCACAGGTCAACTTATTTTTCTAATATTTGTCTTAACGAGAATATTTGATCTAATATTAATCGATTTGGCCTGAATCGGCATTGATATTCTCTTAACAAATTTAGAAAGATTTTAAATAAAAACTCAAATATTATTATAAAGTATAAAATCTCAACTTTTTGTTTATTGCTTTTTTTACTTTTTTTCTCTTATATATTATATATTAATATGTAATTATATGTGCATTATATACTTTTATGAAATACCAAATAAACGGTACATAACAAACTACTACTATTTACATTTTTTATAGTAGAAATATATATATACTTTTCTTATCCTTTTGGACTTGTCCTACTAGACCTATTTCTGACAGAACTTACATAATTTCTCATTACAATTTTACATAAATTAATTAATAAAATAAAATCAATTCAATTTTTCAATTTTTGTAGATAAAATATGTGTAGTTTGGCTGATCCGTTTGCCCTGTGCTATTATCACCGACACCTACAAACTATCTACTGTTACAAGAAAATAGTAAAATATAAAATTTCTACATTCAACAACAAATTTTTATTTTTATTTAAAAAAAATACCATTTAAAAATAATATAAAACGATACCAATATATAATAATAACAGTTTGAAAAATCAATAAATATACATATTAAAAATATTGTAAAATTTACATTTTCATTTAAAATGATCATTAAAAATCAATTTATGAATTTTATTAATACTAATACATTAAAATGATTAATTAATTATTTATTAAAAAATAATAATAAAATTCTCAATTATATATATAATAAGTACAAATGAATGAATGAAATCAGTAAGACAAAAATTATTTTTTATTATTTTTTTATCTATGATGAATAATATTATAATATATTATATAGGTAAATTATATTATATTAAGAATAGTACAATACTGGTAGTAAATATATATATATTCTCCAAATTTAACTTGATGAATTTTGAATTCTAAATTTTATTGCAATTTTCCATAAGTAACCTATTTTTTTGTAATATTTCAAATTTTTGTTCATGTTTTTTTTTTAATTAATATTTGTTTTTAATTATTATTTTTTATAAGGTCCTATAAATATAAATAAAACATGATTATATACCTATATTTTAGATATTTTCTATATTTAATTAATTAAAACCAAATTATAATTATAATTTTGATTAAAACTAGTGAAGAAAATGATTCTCATGTATACTTTTTTTTATTTTATATAATATTTTATAATTTTTAAAAATTATACATTTCATTTGAAATTTAAATAATTAAGGAAATTTAGTTATTCATTCATAAATTAATCAAAATATGAATAAATAAATACTTTCGCCTATTTTAATTGCAATATATATATATATATATCATTTCTATTCTATTTCTTTTTATGACATTATTTGCTCAATAGGTGTTCTAACCCTTTTGCCCTTAGGCGAGAAATATTTTTAACATATATGCATCATTGATGAGGAATTGAGAAAACAAAAACGAAAAGAGAAAGTAGGATGCTGTAAGGTCACACAAATCCGAAGAAGCTCACTATTATATAATTTTTGTTGCTCTATTCAAATAGACATCGTTATTAAAGGAATTATTATTGGTTAATTTGATTTTTATTTTCTTCTTCAATATAAAAATACAGGTAAATAAATTAAGCAATCAAATATATATAAAATGAAAGGAAATAATTTTTGCAAATTTAATTTCTACAGAATATTATTTTTAATGGATTTAATATTTTTAATTAAATCATAATAGGTCTACTCTCCTTTTTGATTATGTAAAGTTTACAAAGTATCTATAACATGGAAATCTATAGTATTATTTTTTTTTTAAATGAATTTATCGATATTACTTGTTAATAATAATAATAATAATAATAAAATTTAAATAGTTCAATCTATGATGGAGATACACTACACACACACACATACACACACACAGGCACACACACATATATATATATATTTTTTATTCAAGATCAAAACAAACTAATCTTTTAATGAGTATCAAAGTTGAAAGTAAAAGTGTACTATATAGGTAATAGTTTTTTTTAATGTCTGCATTTGATTGGTTAATCAAAATAATTTAATAATATGAATGAAATATATCTACGAGGATGGGGTGAAAAGTTTCCGGTCTTTTTTGCTTTATTTTTCAACATTCAAGATACCAGTACGATGACAGCTGAACGTGTGCAAAATATTTTGCACAAGCCTTTGAACAAGGAAAGCTGAGTGCAACGTGGGTGCCGCGTTTGCTAACATTGGACCAAAAACTGCTTCGAAAAAACATTATTAATAAAATTGTAATAGTTCAATCTACGAAGGAGATATTGTAGATACACTACACACTACACTTAGAAAAAACTAATCTTTTAATGAGTATCAAAGTTGAAAGTAAAAGTGTACTATATAATATAGCTAATATATTATGTATATATATATAGTTTTTTTAATGTCTGCAATTGATTGGCTAATCAAAATAAATTAATAAATAAATAAATAATCAGTGCTTTATTTATATGAATACATTTTTTTTTAATTTTATTTCTTAAAATTTATATTTTAATATTTATTTTTCCTATTCATCATATGTGATGAAAGTTTATTTTTTTACCAATTTTTCTACATAAAAACGTTATTAAATAAAAATTATAATTTTAAAATACTTATACAGATGTAGAAAAAATTTTCAACTTGTCAAAGATTTATCGATATTAATTAATAAAATTGATTCATTAATATATTAATAAATTAAGAGAGGGAGAGAGAGAAAGAGAGTAAAGGAATTAATTTAAATTTTTAAAAATATTATGTCACTAGTGTCAGGGTCTATCAAAAATAAATTAATTAAGTAATTAAATCTAAAACACATTCATTTATTAAATTTAAATAAATAATGGTTAAAAATAATTGCAAATATTTTTTTCACAAGTCACAAATTACCTAGGATATTGAAAATTTCAAGTAGCCATAAAATGAAAAAAAATTATATTATACTAATCTTTTTGAGTTTTTATAGTTTTCAAAATAATTTTAATTTACAAATTATTACTTGTATCTTATCTTCTTATACGAGTAAAAATTGTTTGTTTGTTTGTTTCATTGTTCTCAAAAACCGCTTTGAAATTCACAACAGAGATAGTATTTATAAAGAAAAATTGAGTTTTATTGACCACATCTCTGGAAAACTACATCTTTATTAGTTCTTCTTAATTTAAATTTATAATATATGGATGACGTCACAACCACCGCCTGTGAGATATATATATCTATTCTTAAAATAAAATTAAAAATATTTATATTATATTCATATATTTGATTTTTTAATTTCAATAATAGTTTTACATTTAAATTATTTGAAATTGTTTCACACAACGTTTAAAAGAAGATTTATCTTTATATTCGATTCGATATATAGTAGGAGAATTAAATGACGTTATCAATTTATTATACTCCGGTAAATATTATAAAATATTATTTACTAAATATTCAAACAATATCAAATATTCAATTAGATAAAACATTTATTTGTTTTTGTGTTCTTATTTAAAATACATTTTAATTTAATCAGTAAATTAATTATATATATTATTATTGTAAATGTTATATCTATCTATGTGTCCCTTCATACATTTTGAATTCACCCATAATATATCTTATATTCTTATATACTTACTTGAATATAATTTAAAAAGTTTTAAAAGTTTTTTTTTAATATTTTATGAATTCAAATCGTCAATTGAAAATGAAAAATCCAATTATGAGATCAATTATTCATATAATTTTAAATGTTTTCGTGTTTTATAAATAAAATATTAAAAAAATAAAATTATAAACAAAATATTCTTTGAATTATTTTGAAACATTTTAGGAAACAAATTTTTAATGGGTCATTTTTAGAAATTCCATTTAACAATTATAATAAATAATTAAAAAATTGTAAAATTTTTAAAGTATATAAAAATAAATTGTATAAATTGGTTAAAGGGTCGAGTGATAGTTCGGTGTCACAGGTATATATTTTATATCAACACGCCTACTTTTCTGTTTGTATGTTATTATTTGAATGGCGATTCGGTGAATGGTTAATGGTTAATTAACGGTCCATATAACATCATCGACTAGACGATATTACTTGGATTAATCTTATTATACTAGCTAAAATTGTACAATGAATAAAATCATGCGAAATTATTATTATTAATTGATAAAATTTGATAAATTTGTTTGATTTATTTAATTTTTAATTTTATTTTATTGTTTATTAAGTTTATAATGTGTTTCAAAAATATCACTGTATCAAGTGTCACACTATCACTAAGTTTAATAAATTAAATAAATAAATTCAATTAAAATTTCTAGGTTTGTGACAATATCTTCTGCTTTTTATTCATAGTACCTGGAAATCCGAGCTAATAAGATAAGATATGTATTCCATTTTATTTTCGTTTCTATTTTATGCGAGTTTGTTTAACGCAGTAGTTCCTTATTTGGTTAACTTTAATTATAAAATTTTAATAAAAATGTAGAGATTTTATTTTTAATTTTTTTTTTTGTTATACTATAAAATATCATAAAATAATTTCATTTTTTCTTAATCAAAAAAACAAAACAACAAAAAAAATTTAAAATTGCTTATTTATTTCATTTTATTTATTTATATTCATTTAATTAAAAGTTTATTACATGTATATGAATAATAATAATACTATTAAGAAGAAGAAGAAGAAGAAGAAAAAAGACATAATTATTTAATTAAACATTTTCAGATATTTTTTAAATAATTTTTTTTTTTAAAAAAAACATTGAAATTGGTACCTATATAAATTTTAGATAATACATTATTATTATTATATATATCATAAATATATTTTAAATTAAAATTGAAAGGAATAAAGAAAAAAAAAACTCTTTTGAAAATGTAACATTAAAATTTTTATTATAGATAAATTAATCAACAGGTATCAATAAATATCCTTAATAAAAAATTTGATATTTTTTTTATTCACAAGTGGTTTATTAATATTTTAATAAAACTTGATTAATACAAAATATAATTAATATATAATATATAATAATTATTTAATTTAAATAAAATTAATAAAAAAATTTGTTATTTATTTTTTATGGTAAAAAATTTGTTAGACTTCCTCTCCAATGTATTTATACTAACAAGTCGTATCTTCTTAATTCAGGAATTCTCAACCTTTTTTTTTTACCGCGGCACACTTTTAACGGTTTAAAAATTTGGCGGCACACAAAGAAAAAGATAAGAGTAAAAGTTTACCTTATTGAAAAAAGTGGTCCCAAAAACGGTTTACCTTTTTTTAGAACCATATTGAAAAAATTAAAAAAAAAAAGTCAGAAATGTTTAAGAGCCTCTTTACATTTGTAATATTTTGGCGGCACATTTTGACAAAAGTGCCGCGGCACAGTGGTTGAGAATCACTGTCTTAATTGTTATTGTATAGTAAATCATCTCCAATTTTATTCTTAAGATATTAATAATTTTATAATAAATTTATTACAAAAATAAATTGAATATAACAAAATACAAATGTTACTTTACTTATTAGTAAATGTGAATTCTAAAATGTTTTCAGAATGATTTTTTGAATGATCTTTGAATGATTTCATAACATATTGTGCTCTAGATAAAATATAGAACGTTTTTATATCACCTCTCCTGAATTTAATAAAAAAAAAAATATCTATTGCTACAACCTTGGACTGAAAAAAAATAAAATAATTGAAGAAAATTTGTCCTTAATATTTACTTTTGAACAAACGTGTGAATCCACACATTAAATAAATATCTACAATTTATGGGTCATGTAATATTGACAAATAAATTTTAGTTATGCCACTATTCTAGAGAGTATAAAACTGTTATAATAGTAAATAATAAATAATTAATGTGTAAATAAATAATATTTAAAAAAATTTTGTTTTCAAGGATGATATTTCCATCTTTAGTAGTATTTGTTCATCAACAAATCAATCACATTGCATTCGAGCTTTAATGAATTTGAATTGAATTCAATTGAATTATAATATTTTATAATAATAATAAAAACAAAAAAAAAAAACTATTCAAATTATAAACACATTTAAGGCACCCAATTTGTTTTTGTTTTGTATTTTAAATTGTATTTAAAAAAATATTATCACTTTATTATATCTTGTCTCTAAAACAATTAATAATAATTTTCCATTTAAACACAAATAAGAATATATATATCTTATCTTATTATACTAGCAAAAATTGTATATAAGTATTTGAATTTTTGAGATATTAAACCGCTCTAAGGATTTTTTTGAAATTTCCCACCATAGATAATTTTTATAAAGAAAAATCGATCTGTATCTAGAAAAATCATCTTTATTAGTGTTTTCTTAATTTAAAGTAGGAAATTTAAAAGACGTCAGCAACTACGTCAGACAGCGCTTCCTTAAATAAAAAATATTATAAATATAAATAAAATATATCATGTTATATCCACAGGACATACTTTTCTGTCTTTCAGTGAAGTTTAAGGCCTATATGTTATAAGAGATTTAACAGGGCAATATTTTGAGTATTAATTTGCGCGTTGAGTAGTTTCGCGAAATTTATTGAACAACCTATTATAATATTAATAATAAATCAATACAAGTCATAAAAAAGAAACATAAGAAATGGATTATACCTATTATAACTATGTACTATATATTATTTATTATATATTATTTAAATTCAACTCTAAACTCAAACTGTATTTTAAAATAAACAAAGAAAAGCAATGTTAAAAACAATACATCCAAATACTATTACTTATTACGATTATTTAATACTATTTGTTTCATGAGATAAACAAGATTACACACGATGTATTTATTATATATATATATATATATATATATATATATCATTTTATTTAAAATAAAGAATAATAATTCCATAAAGCCTATAATATACCTTTTCTTCTATAATAATAACATAATATTATTCTTAATGATTCATTATTTAATTAAATTATTTTCTATATATATATATATATATATATATATTTATTTATTTATTTATTTATAAAAAAAATGTAATATATGAATAAGTGATATTTTGGGGGTTTTTTTTTCAATAATTTCGTTTACTCATTTTAAAAATAATTATAACAAGTGAAATTAACTAATGTGTATCTAATGTTTATTGAAATTCATTTAATTAGATTCTTTATTTATTTTTATAAAAAAAAAGATAATCCGATTAGTAAAAAAATAAATATTTTTTCTAAGATTATCGACTCTGATTATTATTATTATTCTTTAAATAGAATAGAAAAATATTTTGTCAGTTAGTCAGTTTATATTACTTGTTTGATGTATGTAAAGTGCATTGAACACAAAGAAAGTAGCAAAACGCAACAACGCATTGCTTCCAAATTACATATCGGCCTGATATGGACATCCCAACCAACCAAAGTAACACTCAACTCTCACCAATTACCCACTTTTCTTTTTTTTTATATTAAAATTATATAAGTATAATAGTTCGATCACATTCATCATTTAATTTCATCTCACCCTTCATATTTATATTTTTTATTTCTTAATATACTTAATATTTTTTTACTGATCAATTTATAAATTTTGAAAATCTTTGAATAGTAATTAAATTTAAATATTTTATAGATTCAATTTTAAATTTTTCTAATCTAAAACACGATTAATTATTTAAAAAAAATAATATTTATATTTTTATTTGTAAATTTATTAAATTGGTGGAGAGAATCATTGAATGAAAACCTCCTGCGCACTCCGCCCCGCTCCCTCCACTGCTTTCCCCGCCTGCGCCTGGGCTCCCCTCCTCCTGGCAGTCAGCCGGTGTGCGTCGTACGCATTCAGTTGGCATTCACCGAGCGCACCGAGCAATGCAATTCGATGTGGCCGGCTTATCTACTCCAATCATCCCTCAATCAAGAATTAATTAAACATTTATTTATTTTTATTAAATAATTCAAAAAAATAAATATTATACTATTTACTATTTATATTACTTATACATACGAGATTTAAAATAATTTTATAAATTTTGAATAGAATTAAATTTAAATATTCGAAAGATACAATTTATGATCTCATTAATTCAATTATATTAAAAGTTAAATGTGTGTGAAAATTATTAAAAAAATATTAAAAAATCCTAAATAAAATTTAATTTTCTTTAAATATAAATATATAAATTTATTTAAATATATATTTTTTAAATGATAATTAACTTTAAGATGTTATTATTATTTTTCGAAATATTTATAAATTTTAATTATTTACTAGATTAGAATAGTTCTTATGTTTCTTAAAAAAAAAAAATAAAATTACTCTGTTTTCGATCATTATTTTCAAAATTAATTTAAAAAATAAATCTATTTTTTTTATATTCATATAAATATATATAATTTTAAATATTCTATGTATATTATTTCTAATCTTATTAATCTCTCAACACCACTCGTTTCAAATATTTAATTCAATTTTTTAATCTCGAATCCATTCGAACACTTCAACCCTATCAATGAGTTGTGTGTGTGTGTGTGTGTGTGTGTGGTAAGTTAAAATTTTTATTTAACTTCTCATCACATCCTACTTAATAATAATAATAATAATTATATTCTATTATTATTTTATTATTATTATTTCTATTCAAAAACTCTATTAATTCTAAAACAATAATATTTGTGTTTTTATTTTATTAATGATATTTTTTTTAATTTAGCCAATAAATCTATTCAAGCTATTAAAGATATTTAAATCGAATGTTTTTTTTTTTGGTCGAATTTTTTTTTAAAATTCAATGAGGATGGAAATAATCCGTATTAGCAACATTTCAATCAGTTTATATTTATTTTCAATGATCTCATATTAAACAAGGATCGTTTTAAATGTTTGATTATAAAATTATATTCGAATTTTGACTAAAATTAATAAAATTATTATCATTTGAAAAGAAAATCGTGGAAAGTACATAGAAAGTGTGTGTGTGTGTACATTAATTGCTTTTATCACAGATTGCCAATCACAGAAAAGAGATGAAATAAAATTATCAAAGAAAAATATACTTAATGACATTTTTAAGGTATTTCACACATAAATATGGTATATATTTACCAGTGTTTCCCAAAGTTAGCGGGTCGCGAAAATTTTTTGAAATTCTTATTATTTTTTAAACTTGATTTTTATTGAAAAATAAAATTTGTGTTCTAAATAAATGTTTTTTTTTTTTTTAATGAAGTGGGTCTCGCGACAAATTTTAAGACTTAAAACACTTTTGAAAAAGAAATAATATATTTCTCTTATATGTCAATTATTCAGAGAATAACATTTTTAATAATTTGTAAAATTAATAATATAAACGAAATATGTTTCCACTATGAATGGCATCCCATAATCTTTTTTATAATAGAAAATATGTGATTTTTTTTTAATATCTATTAAATCAGTATTATATTATAACACTTGTATTTCTATTAGAACCCAACCAAACGGTTATGAATTTAATAATATTTATCCAATCGTAAATCGTCATTTTATAGGATAGTAAAGTATTTTAGTAAATATTTTAATACCTCAGAAATATAATAATATTTTTTTAAAAAATCTGTATACATTTTATGAATGATAATATAATATTATTTATTTTATTTTTTATATATTTTTTTAATTTACTTGATATAAATAAGTAATGGTACTTAATTTCTTATTTTTCTAGGCGAACGATATGGGACATCGATTCTATTCAAGTCTTCGAGTTGGTCTTCGAGTCTAATCTGCGAGATATTGCAACCCTTTATTGACTCCGAGGTCCGTATTTATTATTCATTTGATTTTGAATTCAATTTGAAATTTCTTTATTTTAATAGAATTTTATTGTCTAATGTGTTATTTTTTTACTTCTATTTCATGTTTCAATCTTCCTTCGTTCCTGCTACTGGATGTTGATTTGAATTCTTAATTATCTTCTCTATTTCTGATGACGATGATGATGAAATGATTTACATTCATTACAGCTCACCAAATGTAAGTAATCGTCGTTATTTATTTATATAGCATGGCACATTTTTAAATGAGGTATAAATTTGTATTAATTTACAAAAGTAAATGTAATAATATTTCAAGTAAAGTTTAACATACCTAATAATAAGTAAAATTGAATTGAATTTAAATTGATTTTTGTTTGTTTTGTTATAATATTCATGAAAAGATTAAATATTAAAATGTATTATAGAATTTAGTGAGATTAGGGAATTTCAGAACACTTCTTCCAAGAAGGAGGAGTTTTGATAAAGGAGGCAGAAGAGTTAAAGAGTATTTAGAATTGGTAGGTTTCGATGCGATTTACGGGAAGGGTGGCTAATCTTTGGTATATTTATGTGGTTGTTAGGGATTTTCAGGAGGTTGCCTCCTACTTCCATCGAGGGATGCATGCTCTTATCCTAGTAATCCATAAATTAGATTAGACTTAATAAATAAATAGAAAAGTGTGGGAGGGTAAAAAAAAGTGCCATGCCAATAGGAAGGGTTGGATTGCATGAATTGCATGTCTGGTCTGAATTGTGCTTTTTTGTGTTGCTGAGAATGCAGTTGAGGTGGATCGAAGGAACGGGCATTCGGGAAGGTAAATCAGCACAGTTCCGAAATGGGAATAGCCTGAACAGGAACAAATTGTTGATTACCTTTGGAGCGTAGGGGCTTTTCGATTAGCATTGGTAACCCACTCCGATTGGTGGTCACCATGCATCTCCTTGGATAGGTTCCTTAGGTAGGTTCTATTTCAGGTTGCCCCGAATGTGGTAGTTTCATTTCGAAATCCAAAAAATCAAAGGCACTCTCAGCTGATACAAAGAGGCTTACAGACCAAACGCCTTATTTTTTTAATATTTTTTTTTAAGGCGAACTTTCTTTTTCATTTCTTTTTCCAAATTCCGTAAGGCGAGGCTTGGAAGGGCTATTTTATGGGGAGAGGAGGAGGCCCTTTTAAATATTCAATTGTTTTTTTTATTTAATTAAAAATTAAAAAAAAAACATAATTGAATATCGCGATCATTTTCTTAAATTTGTTTATTTTCTTTTTAAAAAAATCAATTTCTAATTTAATCTTTTTTTTATCTTTTAAAGTTTGTAATTACTATACTTGTAAAATTACTCAATTTAAAATAAAAATTCAAACATCAATAATATACATTAATATATGTATGTATATATTATATAAATATATTTAATATTTCTATTATTTTTTTAAATTACTATAAATATAATTTTTTTTTCATTATGAAAAATATTTCAGGCAAAATTTATTAACGAATATATCTATATATAGTCAATAATAAATATTAAAATATTAATATATAATAAAATATTTTTCATATTAAATGAAAAGAAATTGTATAATAGTTGAGCCTATCGTTTTATAAAAAAAATTAAGTTAATGTATAATTTTTTTTTTAATTTTAAATATACTATACTAAATACAATTTATTTTTATAAATAAATATTAGGTTTCATAATGTAATTTCATTTTTTTTTTTGGGAAAATGAAAGACAATTTTCATATAATGAATAAATATTTGCTGGCAAAAATTCCGAGTTCACAATAAATAACAATTTCATAATTTCAAACAATTTTTCTAATTTACATCTTTCTTTATTAAATTTTACAAATTGGTATATTGTACATATTAGTTTCTCTCTGTTTAATTGCTATTGAAATTTATATAAAAAAATAATTAAATTTCAGGGCGCGCTGATTAATATTTTGAGTATCTCGCCAGAATAAAATATTTATCATGAAAATTTTCGATGTCGAGATTTTGATGTTTTTATACGTTTTGAAGGTCCCTGAGTCATTTTCACTAAGGTTGTAAAAAATGTCTCTCTGTGTGTGTGTGTGTGCGTGTGTGTGTATGTAGACAAGATTGCGCAAAAATGGTTTGACCTAGAATCATGAAATTTGGTAGATGGGCACGTTGACTGGCAATCACGCGCAAGCATGTGATGTGGTGCCAAAACAGAGCAAACACGCGCTGCTTTAATATATGTTTATTGATTTTAATTTATAATTAATTAAATTTAATTTAAATATATAATATATCTTAATTAATCCAATACAAATTTGCGAGATAGTCGAGTGGAGACACTCCAGATTTATTTTTTTTATACCTTCGAGAGCCTACTTTGAAAGTATATATACTTACAATCAAATGCATATATTCCACCAACTTAAATTTTGATTTAAAATTCAAAATTTTTTCATGATTATTCCCATGTTAATCTTTTTTTATATATATATATATTATATATTTCTATCTAAAAAGTAATTCTAATCTAATATTATAATAAGTTATAAAAAAAATGTTATGTTAATCCAATATATAGCCAATAAATAAATAAATGACAATGTTTTTATATTATTTCTTCATAATGAAATAAATTAATAATAAATTTTAAAAAAAGATGCATTTATAGAAATTTCTTCATCTTATGCGGTCTTCTTTGTTACTCTAACTTAACTTAACTACTTGTTACTAATTTAAATGTGGATAAAAAAGTTCCCCACCTCCGCCATAAATAAATTTATTATTATTATTATTATTATTATTTTGGAGTAATTAAGAGGCGGGTGATTTAATTAATTGACTCACCGATATGCCTGGAGTGAAGGGTCATGATTGGTGTTTGGCGACGACCGTCTGTCGGCAGACGTCGTCCTTTTAACGTTGAACCCCGCTCTCGTGCTTACCAACATACAACAACTCCTGCCCATACGCTAACCTTCCTTCCTTCTTTTTTTCACATAATCCTCTCCTCCACCTTCTCCTCTACCTACCTTCTCCACCTTCTCCTCCTCCTCCTTCTTCTCCTTACTCCCTCCACTCATTTCATCCTTCATCTCCCCTAAGAAATTCCAATCTACTCTTCTACCTAATCGGAAGTCTTCCGGTTATCGGTCTATTCTCTCTTCCCCTCTTCTTATATGCGATTTATTGGAAGGTCGTTTGCTCTTCCGATGACGACATCAGTGTAACCGTTAAAAAGTAAAAGAAATCAACCTTAAAGAGTGAAATCGAATCGACCACTTTCTTTGAATGCTTTTTCTTTCATACATTTTGAACTTTCACTCTCTTTTTCAAATATTACTATAATAATAATAATAATAATAATAATAATTGTATGAATGAATTGATAGGCAACCAAATCATCAGAACGACATTGCCGGTTGCATAGATTCATTTCAAAATTCACACAAACAACAGGAACTATACAATTATTTATTTATTTTTTTATTGTCATATTTTAGAAATTTATTTTACATAGATTTATATACATTTTACAATTAACAATTTGTTTTTACATTTAACACTATTAGTGGATATTTTTTTTTAATATTTTGTTTGTTTTTTTACTATTTCAATTTTTATTATAGTTTAGCATAAATAAATAAAATATAATAAAAGTAACATAATTTAAAAAAAATATATATATATAAATATTTTACAAACTTAAAAAAAAATATATTTACTTAGAGAATAAAATAGAAAGCTTTATAAAAGTTTATTTTTTTGTTTTTAAATTACAAAACAATAAGAATTTGATGAAAGGATAAATTCAAAAAAAAAGAAAAATAAAAAAATTAATTTTTAAAGTTTGTTCAATTTGTTTTATGATTTGATCCACTAAAAAAGTATTAATAATTATATATATATATATATATATATATATATATTTAGAATATATATCTATCACATACTTTAAAAACTTTTAATTTAATATAATAATATATATATATATGTAAATTAATAGATATATTTTACAAAAAATTATAGATATATTATTTCTATTAATTTCCTTTAATTTCTTAATTATTAATATAGAAAAATAATTTATTAAGACTTTTTTTTCTCTCGTATAATGCCATTTTTTAAATCCAAAAAAAAAACAAAAAAACAAAAACAATTTATTTTGGGTTTTAAATATTTAAGTATTGTTGTAGAGGTGGATAAGTAAAATATGTAAAAGTATTAGGACAAAATAATTAGAAAGAGACTAGTATCTGCTAAACTTGATTTTATAAGAAACGTTTTTCTTATTCACAGTTTACTCAGAAAAATAGATAATATATTATATGTAGTAATATTAAATAAAAAATATTTTAAAATTACTATTTTTATGTTACATTTTTTTTTTAATTTTTTTCCAATACAACAAAAAAGAAATAATACAGATAATTTGAAATGGCATTAAATTTTAATTAATTTTTTTTTAACGATTTTAAATTGAAAACAAAAAACAAATTGAATGAAATTGATTGAATTGAAGTAATTGAAGAAGAGAGAAAAGATGGGGAAGAAGTAAATGCGATTGGTGTTTCTATTAACTGGATGCACTGGCAGAAGCGGTTGCTGATGCACCGCCGCTCCCGCTACTTAGGCCACCAATATTACCAAGGAAACCACTGACCAGAGTTGAAAACAAATTCTTGAATATTCTAAATTTAAACTGAAAAACAAACAAACAAACAATTAATTAATTAAATTGATTAATTAATCCTATTGATAATTATATTTTTATTTATTATATTGTTTTTTTTTTGTGAGATTTAATTTCCTAATAAATATTAATTAAACATGCACATACAATCTTTATTTTTATATAAGTACATAATCTTTTTTTATAATTATTAGAAATATATAAAATAAAATTGAATTATTATTATTATTATTATTATTATTATTTCATTACATTTATGGAATAAATACATAAAATAAAAACTAACTGAATTACTCGTAATATCTCAATTTATTTATTTATTTATAAGTTGATCTCTTAATTAGCTGTTGAGTAATTAAACTAACCTCTAAAAGTTTTGATACTGATCCTGTAAGCCATCCGATGACGTCTCCTTGTCCACCACCTCTTCCAATCAATTCATCGTACTGTAAAATAAAAAAATAAAAATAAGCAGACAAAAAAATAGATAATTTTTACTATCTCGCCAGAGATAGTATTGCAATCACGAAAATTGTCGATATTGACATTTTGATGTTTTTATACGTTTTGAAGGTTCCTGAATCATTTTCACTAAGATTGAGAAAAATGTCTGTCTCTGTGTATGTATGTAGACAAGATTACGCAAATACGGTTTGTGCTAGAATCATGAAATTTGGTATACGGACACTATTCAAAATTCGTAGTTTTCTATCAACTTTTGAGAAATGTAGCTCAACCGGAAGAGGGTCATTACCTACCACGTTTTGATTTTTTTCCTCTAAAGTGACCGTAAAAATAAAGATATATGTTTGATAATTTTTCATATGATTAAAAATTGTATAAAACTGCTATATATAGATTTTCAGCTTGATTGAATCGCTGAAAGTACCAGAATTAATTTTTTAACACTGCAATTCTCACGCGCCAACACGTGACGTGGTGCCATCAACAAAGAGCCAAACATGCGCAGGTTTAATAAATATTATTTATTAATTTTAATTTATAATTTATAATTAATTAAATTTAATTTAAATATAATATATTTGTTAATTAATCCAATTCAAATTTGCGAGATAGTCGAGTGGAGACACTACAGCTAATTTATATGTATTTAAGAGGTATTTAGGATAGATTGGATAAAATTGACAAAAGGGCTTAAGTGAAAGTCACTTACTTCCTGGTTGGCCGAGACCTCTACATACATCTACATTTTACAAAATACCATGCCTATATCTATCTACCTACATCTATGTAGTACAACTGTTATGTAGATGAGATACCTACGTACACAAGGCCAGAAGTGATGAGTAGCGGCAAATAAGAGAAGTTCACTCAACTTCTTTTTTTTTTTTGCCTTTCTCTCTCGACCCACTCACTCAATCACACTTTATTAAATGCGTGCATCGTATTTCAAATTACTTATGCCCCTTATGCCCCTTATGTTCTATGTGTCTATGCATCGAGATGACTTATTTTAATCGTTTCTTTCTTTACCTTGGCAAATCTCTATCAAAATAAAAATTTCCTTAACAAGAACTCGTTAGAAAGACAATTTTTATTTGAACTGATGATATTCTATTCCCTCCCCGCCCCCTCCTTATTATCTGTACATACATACATACATACATAATTTTATTAGGCACAATACTTCTTTTAAATTCTTTATACTTTTTCAATTTCAAATGAAAAAAAAATATGAATTTTTTTTTTTGAAAATAAATAAATACATGTCTCTTTTGTAAATATTATAAATAAATAAATTTTGTATTTATCTAATAGTTAAATTATAATAAAAAAAATTATTTGTATTTGTAAGTATAATAATACATCAAATGGATCATATCACTTTTTTTATTTTAAGCAGCTTCCTACTTTTTACTATTTCGCCAGAGATAATATTGCGATCACGAAAATTCTCGATGTCAAGATTTTGATGTTTTTATACGTTTTGAAGGTCCCTGAGTCATTTTCATTAAGGTTGAGAAAAATGTCTGTCTGTGTGTGTGTGTGTGTGTATGTATGTAGATAAGATTACGCAAAAACGGTTTGAGTTAGAATAATGAAATTTGATATACGGGCATTAACCAAAATTCGTAATTTTCTATCCACTTTTGAGAAATGTAGCTCATTCGGATACCTTACCACGTTTTCATTTTTTCCCCTCTAAATTGACCGTAAAAGTAAAGATATATGTTTGATAATTTTTCATATGATTAAAAATTGTATAAAACTGCTATATATAGAATTTCAGTTTGATTGAATTGCTGAATGTACCGGAATTCATTTTTTAAATTTTTTAAATTTTGACTTAACAGCGAAGGTAAAGATTTTAAATTTAGATTGAATACTTTTATATGTGTTAATTAATTATTTTAATTGAATAACAATACTAAACTGTAAATTTAAATTTTTTAATTAATTAATCCAATTTAATTATACTTGATTTATAAGTGAATTAATTAAATTTCAATTAAATATAATAAATATTAATTAATTCGATTCAAATTTACGAAATAGTCGAGTAGAGACACTCCAGATTTTTAATATTGATCATGCAAAAATTTCCATGTATTGTCTGGGATTTGACACGAAATTGAAAAATAAGAGTATAGTCTCTCCAAATAATATAAATAATAATAATAATAATAGTAATTGTAGAGATACTATATATATATATATAAGGTAATGGCACCTATAGATGACATGGCACCTATAGATGACACTTTTGAATTTAAACTAAAAAATAAGCAAATTTTAAAACATACGCGGAATTTATTTTTTTTTAAATGATAGTTTTGTTTTTCCACCACCTGAGATACCCTACAACAATACAATTAGTCGCCCTATTTTTTTTCTTTTAACTTGAAAAGCAGACAGGATCGTCAACAATTGATTTTTTACACAAATCTTAAAGATAACCTTAAGGTAACTAATGTTCTTAATTAGTATTTTATATTTTTATTTTCATATTTATCAAGAATTTAATAACTACATTATAAAATAGACTTAATATAGATATAAATCACTTCAATTTAAACATCTAATTTTTAAAAGTATCTTTTTTATCAACCGTGTCATCTATAGGTGCCCCTAAAAATTGTTTTTCCTATAGATGACAGCAATGTCAGCTATAAGTAGGTTTTTAAAAAAATTGTCTATTATATTAATAGATGTAAAGAGGAGATAATTTTATAGAATTCAACCAAGTTTCATGTCTGAATTGATATGGGAACCTACCTAAAACTGTGTTTTATCTTTAGTTTTCTCATTGTCAGAAAATTTTTTTCTATTCCAGAACTTCAAACACTATTTTTTTGAAATTTTTTTTAAATTACTCTGTTCTCAATGTATAATTAAAAATGCATAATTAAAACAAGATTTGTTTAAAATCAATTTTTTATTTTATTATAATAATCAGCTAAAAATAAAATCAATCACAATAAATATATCTATTGTATCATTATATGAAACCTGATTTTTTTATTATAACTAAAGTTAAAGCAGCAACAAGGTGTTGGAAAGATGTTTTACTTTGTAAATAAAGAAGTTGAAGATAAAGAGAGCAAGCGAAGTGAAAAAAAGTAGATGTCATCTTTGGGTTCCATAATTGTCATCATTAGGTTCCACCAAAATTTTTGGTGTCATCTATAGGTGCCATTTGATTATTTTGAAAAAAAATTATATTTCCCCTTAATCTCATATAAAAGTTTAAAATATTTATCCTGGTGATAAAAGGTAAAATAAGCTTTATAATAACCAAAAGATTTTTTTTGTGAGACGTATAGTTTCAGTTTTATAAAAGAAAATAGGAACAAGAGCGCTTAAAATGTCATCTATTGGTGCCATTACCTTATATATATATATCTTTATTTTTATTAGATATTAAATAATTAATCTTTTAATTTTAATGTTCATTTTTATTTATTATTTAATTACTATTTATTATTATTAGATAAAGTACCTGGTTCACCGAGCCGCCGTTCAAATAATTTAAAAGAGAATAAATTAAAAAAAATAGTCATAAAATATACAGCTCTTAAACGTTATTAATGCATTAAAAGTCAGAAAAGTATGGCCTGTGCATATAACATAATATATATTTCATAATTTGATTTTATTTTAATTTATAATATTTTGTATTTAAGGAAAAACTGTCTGACGTAGTTGCTGACGTCATTTAAATTTAATATATGTTTTCCTATTTTATATTGAGAAAAAACTAATAAAATTGATTTTTCCCGAGACTGAAACCAACAAAGATCGGTTTTTTTTTATAAAAATTATCTATGGTGTGAATTTCAAAAAATCCTTCCAGCGGTTTTATATTTCAAAAATACAAGTATATATATATATGTATTATAATTATGATTTTTTTCTAGTATAATAAGATAACATACATATTTTATATAATCTAATATAATTTAAAAAATATGTTATAATATATATAATAAATAAAAAGTTAGGAAAATTTTATTTATTTATTTTTTCAAATACTCTATTTATTATTTTCATTTGATATACAACCAAAAATTTAGTAATTTTAGCTTATTTGTCAATTGTTAATTAAGTTTTTTGATTCTTTCTTTTCAATTCTATTTCTTTAAATTCTTTTAAAATTTAAATAGATATTAATTTTCAATAACATTATTTAAAATTAACGAGAAGATGTTCTTGTATACTTTTTATAGTATACACGATATGTTACTCATGTTTATGCTTATTGCGTAAAAGTAATAAATTTTATTAATTTATTCATTCACATTTAACATTTAGACTAGATTTGTGCAAGTCAAGTGTAAATAAGAATTTAAATAAAAAAAAAATGCCAGAGGACTTAACAGACTCATATTATTCAATCATTAAAAGGACAATACTCATAAAAATGATATGCAAAAACGTTTCACTTTCTCTAAGAGATTTTAAGAAAACTTGTCTTGTTTTGAATTCATTGATTCTGATTAACACAAATTACTTTCACTAACATAAGATATATTTGTATTTATTTATTTTTTCAA
Organism: Labia minor; assembly: GCA_963082975.1. Classification (NCBI taxonomy): domain Eukaryota; kingdom Metazoa; phylum Arthropoda; class Insecta; order Dermaptera; family Spongiphoridae; genus Labia; species Labia minor. The sequence goes on from OY720345.1 coordinate 89,960,805, forward strand.
TATCTTTTAATGGATATTTACCGTAGCGCCTGGTGGAATAACAGGGTTTCCTAGCCAGGAAGTTTTAGTTGTAAAAATTGAGCCTCCAAGTGAACTCGCTGTTCCACCGCTACCACCACCGGTAGCTAATATACCCTAAACAAAAAAAAACAAAACATATTTCTTGATGTCTTCTACAATGTACCATATATAATATCATTTATAGTTCAACCGTTAGTTCAATATAACCAGTAGTGTTTTTAAGTAAAATTACAATTTAAATTTGTTTGATAGTCGGACAAATTACATTTTTTTTAGAATTTTTATCTTATAAATTAAGAAAAATTACAAATATGTAATTATGAAAAAATTATATATTATAAATTATAATATTTGATTAGAAATACTAAGTAATATACGAAAGAAAAGCTGAATTTTGAATTTTCGCGGGCCATGTAAATTAGATTATCGAAATTTTTTTTTGTTATGTTGGTACACATATGTTTCTCATATGTTGACAATATAAGTCATTTTGGATTAGTAGTTTGTTTTTGACAATTGAAATTAATGAATCAGTATTAGATTTTGCGTTAAAAGTGAAATAAAATGCTCCAATGCACTTAAAAATGTTGACTGTGGCATTCGGCGAATCTACTTTGTTTTAAAAAAATGTTTATAAGTGGAATAAAAAACACACCAAGTTCGATAAAATGTGAAGGTTTTGCTCACTGTTTTCTTCGATTACAATGGCGTGGTGCATCATGAATTCTTGCCAACAGGTTGTACTGTTAATAAGGAATTTATTCATCAATAATAAATAATCCAAAATTCACCTTTTCTTTTGAACAGACCTCGTGTATATATATATATAATTTTATTGAAAAAAAGTGGTTGTTTTAACTAATTCATCATTATATATTAAGATTAAATAAAGTGTAAATTATATAATAATAATATTTGAAATTACCATATATTTAATTATATTCAAATAAGTATTGCTTAATATTATATATTATTATTATACATATTTTCTAAATTTTTATTTCTATTGACTTGTGTGAATCACTTGAATCAGTGTGCAATGATGCTCATTAAGATTTTTTTATTAACATCTGCTATTTAATTACTTTAATTAAAAGAGAAAAGAATACAGTGCCATAAAAGCACGTGGAGTGAAATTTTAATTTCGTTTTTTATGTTATAGAAATATTTATTTCAAATGTAAAGGCTATTTTCCCAATGTATTTATTATTTTATAAATAACCCTATTTAATATACTCTTTTTTTTAAAAAAAAAAAACCTCTGACTTTGTAAGTCCTACGCAAGAACAACGCCTATCAAGCTGGTTAAATCAATGAGGTGTCCTATGATCAGTAAAACAGGTCCTCTCAACCTTCACCTTGATTTTCTTGATCGGAGGCGCTATCAAGTAGCTTTTCCCCAAGGTTGTTCCCGGAGGCTGGGTTGACTCCGTCTCATAGACTGGGGCTAGGGAAATTCCCTTGCCAGGCCCGGGACTTGAACCCGGGACCATGTGAATGTGAGGCAGGTTCGCTACCCGCACACCCAATGGCGCTTTGTTTAATTATTATATTATATAAATTGGGCGTTAAGAATTTCTAGGTTTGGACTCAAAGCCTAACTTTTAAGAAAATAATAATAATATTATTATTGACTAGTCAAGTGAGATAGTCAAGTCACATTTAATGTAAAAATTAATTAATTAATTAATTAATTTAATTCAAATCTGATTTTAATAAATCAAATATTTATTGCTGTAATGCTTTTTTTATAATAATTTTAAATAAACATTTATTATATTTTTGTATATAATATAATACTAATATGATATAGTAAAGAAGGTGAAGGGGCAGTAGCTCCATTTTATAATATAATATCACACGTTACTCTCCTTCTCAATTTGACTTTATTGAGGATAGGATAATTATTAATTCAATATATAATATATATTCTATATTGCAAAATGCCAATTAAATTAAAGTTAAAATGAATTTTAATGTATAAAAAAGTGAATGCAATGATCTAATTAATATAATTCAAAGAATAATTATATAATCAATCATATATAACTTATACTATACTACATATTATAAATATTCTATATATTCATTTATCATTATATTAATAAAAAAAAACAACTAAATACTAATTGATACGAGTATATTTAGTGAAAGCAATGAAATTATTGAATTAATTAAAAATTTATATATGCATAGGTTTGAAAATTTTTTATATTATTTATTAAAATAAAAATTAAGAAGTGGAAATATTTTTTATATTTTTTGAGATTAATTTGACTTATGGGTATATATTTTTTTCTAGAATTGTCAGAAATCGATTTTTTGGTTATTCAATATTATAATAATTTAATAAAATAATTATTTTTTTATTTCAAGTATTACTAAGCGACGCATGTATAAAATAAAATATTATATTTACAGGTTAATTTGTATAATGATTTTAAAAATCCACGATATCATATCAATAAACAAAATTAATTCTTTTTAACTTTTAAAAATTTAAAATTTTAGTACCGGGACCCCGAGCCTCGGCTCGGGAATTAAGTTAAAAAAAAAAATTCATTATTATTGGGTTTGGCTGGTAATATTAATACCTGGGACACCGAGCTCTCGCTCGACCTTTTACAAAATATTGTGATATATATATATACATTTATTTAATTATTTATTACAATTATTACATGTTGCATCATTGCATCAATCTGATTAAAATGAATGGAACTTAGGTTCTCAATAATACATGAATATGTATTGTTATGTTTCTAAGTGTATGAATATTTTTTTTTGTTGGAAGAATGATAAATATATATCGTAATTTATAATTATAAAATATTATTAAAATATATATTTTTAATTTTATTTCGAAATTAAATAAAAAATTAAAAAAATATTTTAAATATACAAAAAATATTAATACAATATCCTTTAAAATTTCAATATGGATGACATAGTGACGTCACATATATACATTTAAATTAAGAAGAAACTAATGAAGATGAATTTTTCCAGAGATGTGATCAATAAAACTCAATTTTTCTTAATAAATACTATCTCTGGTGTGAATTTCAAAAAACTCGTTAGATCGGTTTTTGAGAACCCATTTACAAACATACAAACAATTTTAGCTAGCTTAATAAGATAAGATTAGATTTATTTACTTATTTCTGATTTTGTTTTTTATTTCTTAAAATAAAAAAAATAAAAAATCGAAAAGTAATGCATATTTTTATTTACCCCTCCGCCTGCACTGCCACCAATTCCTCCGCCTCCTGATGAGGTGCCGAGTAGTGTTGGCAAAAAGGACAACAGATTAGAACCACCCCCGCCGCCGCTCGCATTTTCATCCCCTCCTCCGCCACCGCCGCCCTATTCATATACGTATGAAAATCAAATATTGTTTATTATGTTTCATACATATAAAAGTTTATTTCAACTTTCAAAAATGAAAAAAAAAAAAATAAAAATAAAACGAATTAATTGAAATTAACGAGACTTGAATGGAAAAAAAGCTGGGTTATTAAATTAACTGCAACAGCTTCCAAACTCTGTCCTTTGAGAGCAGGAATAGAAAAAAACATGCGTCCAATTATCTGGAATAAGAAAGGGAAAAAATTTTTAAAAATAAAAAACATTTATTCTTATTCGTCATTATACGTGTATGATCTCTAAATATTAATTTTACTTAAATATGAATATAAAATGTATAAAAAAAATAAATTCTATTATATAATTTTTAATTAAATCAGTTGTTCCTATCCAACCTGAAACATTTTCATTTAAATAAAAAAATAAATAAATAATAAAATAGAACAAAATATGATTACTAAACTTATATAAAAAAAAACATCTGACTTTTCTACGTCCTACGCAAGGACAACGCCTATCAAGTCGGTTATATTAATAATCAGCTGTCCTATGATCAGTAGAACGTGTCCTATCAACCTTTACCTTGATTTTCTTGATTGGAGGCGCTACTTTTTATCAAGTAGCTTCTCAATTTTGATCCAGGAGGCTGAGTTGACTTCGTCCCATAGACCCCATCTAGAGAAATACCCTTGCCAGGCCCGGGACTTGAACCCAAGACCACGAGAATGTGAGGCAGCTTCGCTAACCTCTCACCCTGTGGCGCCTTTATACTTGTATAATAATATAAAAATAATATTTATTATAAACTTTATTTAAGAAAACTGATAATATATTTAAGTACATTTAAAAAAAATTAAATTTAAATAATTTTCATGAATAGTAAATTAAATTATTATTATTTTTTTTTAATAGTGAAAATTTCAACCAAATTATCAATCACTTCTTCTACTACATGTCATATAGATACAAAATTAATTGTTCTCTTTTCATTTCATACTATTTTGTGATATTATAGACATAGACCTAAATTATTTAGAACATAAAAAAAAAAATCTGCCCGCCACAAGATGAAAATGAAAATAAAATAAAGAATGTTATAAAAATAATAAATATGGACAACATAATTACTTAAAGTATAGAAGTATTACCTATATTAATTAAAATGAATAAATGAATAATTAAATGAAGAACCAATAAAAAAAGAATATAAATAGTATTTAGTAGGTGTTTGTTTGTAGTGTTAGAAGAGCAGCTTTAATCAATCCACCAGATGATTGTAAAATGATTGAGAGAGAGAGAGAGAGAGTGAGAAAGAGAGAGAGAAATTTTCATTTACCGAACTAACGCCGAGAAGTGAGGGAAGGAAGCTCAAAAGATTGGAGCCCCCTCCAGATTCTCCATTAGCGTCGCCTCCTCCCTGGACATACACCCACACCCTCAGCCTTTTACTTGAACAACAAACCTACATAATTTGCTCAACTCTACCAGAACACAAATTTATTCACATCTACTCTACTAATACTACTACAATAAATAATTAATACAATAGACATACATATATACATACCTATTTTTATTTGATATATAACATACACAAAATAGGTAAAATAAAAACAATCTTAAATTACTAAATCATGCATCCATTACCAGGACCCGCTCTAGAAGGCGGCAAACTTGGAATGTTTCCGTGGCGGCAAATCTGAAGGGCGTCATTTTGGTTATGGATATAATAAATTTTACAAATATTGGATCAATAATTTATTCTATTGACCGGGGGCGCCGTAAATTTTAGAGCGGGCGCTGCTAATACCTTATGCTCGTAATTCTTAAATAACGAACATGCATACATACATATATTATTTTTTATAAGTATATTAAGAGATTTATAATCATTTCTTTTTAAGAGAGAATTGTCTCATTGATTGAATGACAAACTCTTTAGTCAAATGAATGATTTTTAATTTAATTTAATAATTTTTAAATAATTTAGCATTTCTGGGTCGTTAATGGAAATTTTTTAAAGAAATGATTACAAAAAAAATATATATATATATTATTCATCTAAAAATCAATAAAGTAATAAACAAGATACCTACCTACCTAGCCTATCTATTTACATTATTTATTTATTTATTTCAACATGGTCAATTATTATTCATCCAAATCGGTGATTATCAATGGCAACGGGGTAACGAGGTAACGGGGACATTTTATCGATAGATCGTGTTAATCTGTCCTTCTTTACAATTGATATTAGATAACTGACTAAAATTTAATTGATGATTGATTTAATGATTTCATATTTAATGTAAATCTAAGATAGTTTTTTTTTGTAATTCAATGTAGAATTAAAAATAAAAAAAAATTAAGGTTTGAACTTACTTATTAATTTGAATAATTATTATAAAACAAAAGATATTTTTTTTTATTTTGATTATTATGATTAAATGGATGAATTTAATTTGCTATTTATTTTGACTTTTAACATATTTCTTTCTATCTATAGTACCTATAAATGTTAAATACGATACAAAACTAATATAAAAAAAAACCTTTGACTTTGTACGTCCTACGCAAGGATATCGCATAGCAAGCCGATATCAATGAGGTGTCCTATGATCAGTAGAACTGGTCCACTCAACCTTTACCTTGATTTTCTTGATCGAAGGCGCTATCAAGTAGGTTTTCCCCAATGTTGTTCCCGGAGGCTGGGTTGACTCCGTCCCATAGACCCCAGCTAGGGAAATTCCCTTGCCAGGCCCGGGACTTGAACCCGGGACCATGTGAATGTGAGGCAGGTTCGCTACTCACACACCCAATGGCGTCTTTTTGCAAAACTAATATTATTATTATTTTTTGATTTTATTATATATTTTTTTAGAAATCATGGACAGATATTCTACTCTATTGATTAATTAAACTATTCTAATTAAATAGGAAGGATTAAAGAATAAGATAAGAATATTAGGTAAGAGGTAACTTGTATTACTTAAATTAGAATAAATGGTTAGTTTACCTTCCCACTACTCGACCCAAGCAACTGAGGAATCACAGCTAATATCACAGGAAATAATTGCGGTAGCGCACCCAACAATGGAGTTACAATTTGAGGAAGCACTGCCAACAATGGAGGCACAAGTTGTGGCAAATATGGTATGATAGTTGGAAGTAATGTTATCACAAGTGGTAACAAAGTTGGTATAAGTCGTGGCACCACAGGTAACAGAACCGGCAAAAGACTTGTGATGAGGGGCACCAGTCTTGGCAAGAGAGCACCAATTAAAGTTAAAATGTTGAAACCTGGGCCGTCCAAACCCTTCATTGTTGACACCAAAACCATGAAATTAACATAAAAATTAGTATACCGATATTGACAGGATTAATTAGATAACATGCATTAAATTATTATTCTACAATATACTATATAAGTCACCAGTGTTATTGTTATTTTACAAATTAACTTTACAAATTAATAGGTACTAATTTTAATTTTATTCTCTTCTATTTAAACACAAAGAAAGTTAATTTAAGTATTAATTAAACATTCCGGACATTTTTCTGGTCTTGTTCAGATTTTCAATCAATTTATTTATTATTTATTTAATATAAACTTAGAAGGCTATTCTTTGTAATATATATTAATTATATATATGATTATTATCAATATAATAATAATAATATTCAAATGCACGAATGTTTTCTTTTTGTTATTTATCGTTTAACGATAAATTACATTATCTTCTTAAAAATAAAAACAATGAAGGAAAAAAAAATAAACTTATTAAAAAATATAAACTATTTGTGAATAGCAGAAAAATAAATAAAATTTAAGTAAATTAAAACACAATAAATACTTAAATATATAAAATAAAATAAAATAAAATAAATACGAATGCAAATTATGTAATTTATTAAGGAATTATTAATTTAAATAAATTGGGAATAATTTATATGGTCCATATATCATTTTTTTATCTATATCTATCTATCTCTGTGGCTCTACGGAACTCGAAAGTTCTTGGGCGCAGCAACCACCCCCCTTCAAGTATTTCTATTATGAGCCACAACCTTCCAGTCCCTATCCTCACCCAACTCTCTCACATCCTATCCCACATTATCCACCCACCGTGTCCTTGGTCTTCCAAGCGAACGTTCCCTACCAATATATTTTTCGCCATTCTATCTTCTCCCATTCTAGCCACGTGTCTTGCCCACCGTAGTCTTCTCGATTTTATAATTCTAACTATATCTGGAAATGCATAGAGATCATGCAATTCCTCCATTCCCCGGTGACCTCATCTTTCTTTGGCCCATAAATGCTTATTCTCAAATACTCTAAATCTACTCTCGTCCCCTAAGGTCATAGACCATGCCTCACACCCATATAATACAACCAACAAAATAATTGTTTTATATATTTTAATTTTATCCTCATTGATAATAATTTTGACGTGATAAGCCCCTTTATTAAATGATAACAGGCGTTTCTCGATTGTAACCTCGCTTTAAACTCATCTCGAATATTATTATCTTTCGTTATCACAGAACCTAAGTATTTAAATTTTTCTACATTTTGGAATTCTACGTTTTGTATGTTAAGATTTTGTATGTTAATACTATTCCTCTCTCATTATTTTAATCTATTTAAATGATTAGTGAAAAAATTAAAAAATTAATTTAATATAATGAGTGAATTAGTTCATTATTGCTATCTTCAGTTAAATCAATATAATTATTGCGGCTTTTTTGATGAACTTTCAAGTTCATGAAAGTCATAATGAGATACTATAAATTCTATCAATTTATATACCAATATAAATAAAAATTCAAACAATTACAATTTATTTACATTTATGTGAAGAATAAATTATAAAAATAAATTATTTTAAATATTTAAAAAAAAATTAATAGCTAAATATATTTTTTTCAAATAAAATATATATTATAGAATATATTATAAAAAAAATTGCCTTCTAAGAATTTATATATATATGTACATTAATTAATTAAAATAAAAATGTAAAAAGTATTAAAAAAAAAAATAATAATAATAAATATAAATATAATTTTTTTTTTCAATTTCATGTGTCCGTACCCCGCTCGATGACCCCAAAAGTGTCGGAATGAGACTGAGAAGATTGGATCCACCTCCGCCCTCGCCATTTTCTCCCTTTATAAAAACGTACAATTTATTATTAATATTAGTATACACCATATTACTTAATTATTTGCTAAGAAATGAAAAGAAAAGTTTTAAAAAGTCATGATTCAACTTTATATGTGTGTGTGTGTGTGAATTCAACAACATTGATAATTGATAATTAATAAATTTTTATTACTTATAATTTCACTTAAAAAAAAGTAAAGGAAAGATAAACATAAATGAGTAATATAAATTAGTTTCTATACGTATCATGTTTTCACCAATTCTATTCGTAATTGAATTAATTTTAATCAATTTCACTTTTTTTTTTTATTTTCCTTAAACAATTTGTCCTTATTAAAACATAAATCTATTAATAATTTATAATTTTAAATATGAATTCATTATCATTAATAGATTTACCAACTAAATTAATTAATATTTTTAAATGATAAAATATAAAATTAATTGTCTATATCAGGGATGAGCAACCCTCGGCCCGTCAAGCATAATAGTACAATATTATTTCATTACTAACTCAAGACTTTGGTCATATAAAGAATATTTTTCCACATTTGTAACTCTGTTGACATAATGACGAAAATAAAAAAAAAATACTGTAATTAAATAATTAATTTAATATAAATACCTTAAATACCTTACAAAATATTTTGAATTCTAACAAGAAACTACTAATTGGGATTGTCTCTCTTCTATTTTATATATTTTAATAGGTATTAATAAAAATTTCAATATATTTTTATTAAATTTTTTAAATTTTTATTTATTCTAAAGTTGATCAAATAATAATTTATAGAATTTTAAATTAATATTTGAAATATCATACATACATTAAATGTCATGATTCAACACTTCATTTCATGCGGGTTCAGACAAAGCATATGTGAAGAAATAGAAATAGTTTTTAAATTAAATTCAAATGATTTTTAAATAAAAATAATACTTAATCGTTGAAGTGAAATGATAACATTTTTTATTTCCTTTTAAATCACAATTCAATTCATATAAATAATATACACCTCCCTTTTAATTTTTTTCAAAATGTCAGACTCATATCGAGATATGAAAAAATATTTTTGGGTTATAATTAAAAAGGTTCCCCGACTTCTGTTATTTACAGGTTGCTCACCCCTGATATAGATTTAGAATTTAATGACGATGCATTTAGAAAGGTAAAAAAAATATTTCTATTAGAGATTACAGTTGGGAATAATTTTTAGAAATGACTAGATGTGATATGAACGCCAACAGTGTTTTGTAAATTAAGCATTTATTATTATTTTTTCTTTTAAGATAAATTCACGACCATTAAAAAAAAGCTTTCTGCAAAGTGTATGTTGAAAATTTTGTTCTCTTCACAGTTTGAATATAACGATCTTCTTTTTATTTAAATATTAAAAATTAACATGAATTCAGTTAAAATCAGGCCATTTTCTTAGATAGAGACTTCAATATATATACAGTACAACAGTAAGTTTTTTTCTTCAAAATATGTAGTTATAAAAAAAAATCATGCATACAACAAACAAACAAACAAACAAATATACACATTAAAAACAAAAACATCAATAATAATAATAATAATAATAATAATAATATATTCAAATGCCGACCTCTTCATCGCCGCCTCCACTCAAACCGCCAATTAATCCTGGAAGAAGACCTAAAATATTTCCACTGCTTCCACCACCTTCACCCTCCTGATAAAAATAAATTAGTATACAAGATTAGTAATTTTTTTTTTAATTTATCTACATTAAAATATATGACCGTCAAATCAATTATTTTACTCTCAATAAAAACTTGATAAATCGAATGTTTTATATTTTATAATATAAAAATACACGAGGGTAATTGGAAAAGTTTGCATTCTATCAAATGATAACATATTAGATTTTTGTTTTTTATTTTAGAGTTTAAAAATCTACAATATTGTAGTAAATAGTAAATGATTGCCAAAGGATATTGTAAACTAAATGTTAGTTTAAAATTGTACTGCATAACATCTACAGATAATAACAAAACAAAAAAAAGAGAGATGAGAATATGATAAATTTATTTAGAATTTATTATTATATTACTAGCCGATAGTTTAGTTCTATAACTGGTATTATTTAATATTATTACTTTTTTAAAATACTTGATTAATTTATACCTATACTAATATATATATATATATATATATATATAGAGAGAGAGAGAGAGAGATAAATTACATACATTGACTAATATTGTAATAGTTACTTCCATTAACCTAAAATGTATATTAGCCAAGAATTACTGATTATACATATATCCTTGGATAACATAGAGATTAGTTACTATATAAATTCTTCTTTCGTTTTTTTTTTATTTTTTTAATTCACAAACAACATATTTTCACCTATGTTAATTAAACAAGATAATAATAAATAATAGATATCTTACCATCTTTAAAAGTAATTAAAACAAAAAAAAAAATAAATAAATCCAAGGTTTCATTTAAAATATAATATATATATATATATATATATATATATATATATAACCTCCGACTTTTGTACGTCCTACGCAAGGAAACGCCTATCAAGTCGGTTATATCAATGAGGTGTCCTATGATCAGTACAACGGGTCCTCTCAATGTTGTTCCTGGAGGCTGGGTTGACTCCGTCTCATACACCCCAGCTAGGGAAATTCGCTTGTCAGACCCGGGACTTGAACCCAGGACCATGTGAATGTGAGGCAGGTTCGCTACCCACACACCCAATGGCGCCTTTAATTTATATATATATATATATAGAGAGGTATAAAATAAATTTTAATAATAATAATAATAAAAATCCTGAGTTAAATTCTAAATAAATATTTTCTTAATAACAAAAAGAATACAAGTTTGATTATAAAACCACTTGAATCATTTCAATTTTTGGGAATTGATTAATATTATGTTAATTAGAAAAAATTTTACTAATAATTTATTTAATCATTTATTGAAAACGGCTAGTATTAGGTATATATAACTTATAATAAAAATAATATTATGAATCATAAATAGGAAAAGAAACAGAAAATTTGAAAAAAAAAATTATTTCTCTATATTGTAGATTTCACGTGTTAATATTAAAAATCTCTCCCTCTTAATTATTTTAATATTTAAACTACATAAATGTAACATTTATTAATTTTATGAATTAGCAAATTTGTTAGTAAATTACCGCCAGGCCAGTTAATAAATCAGGAAGCATGCTAAAAAGATCACCGATATCAATGGAAGGGCCTTCTTCACCCTGAAATGATAACCAAATAAACAAACAAAAGATATTTTATTTTTTATTAAATTCAAGAAATCTAAAAAGATGAATTGAATTGAATTACAGGTTAAACAAAAAAACAAAAAAACAAAAAAACAAAATTACCCCTCCACTTAGCCCAGAAATAAGACCAGGCACCAAACCAAGCAAATCGCCAATAGCAGGAGGAATTTGTATCTGAAATAAGAACTGATGATTAGAGTATATATTTTTTTTAGTGTTATTTATTTACTTGTTATATATCATTTTTATTTTATTTAGAAGAAATCATCCAAGTAACTAAACATTTATAAGATTTATAAAAATAAAAAAAAATAAAAAAATTAAAATTGATAAAATAAATCTGATCTTCATTTTATATTATTTTTGTTATTATTTTTTGTGTTATATAAAATTGTGTTATATAGAATGTATATAATTAGAAATTTTTTTTATTAAGTTTGTAGATGTAGTACTACTACCACTTATAAAATAAATAAATAATTTTAAATATAAATTTAGTATATAATATAATAAATAATATAACTTAATAAAGATGCAGAAACTGTTTTAAAGAAAGATTAAAAAAAAAAAAAATAATAAAAAAATGCTGATCAGATAATATTTATGTACTTATTTAATTTATTTAATTTTGTATTGATATAATATGTATAATGTAGAGTTCCTTGGAATAGAAATGATGTTTTCAATAGTAAATCAAATAACACAAAAGAAATGAAGAATTTAACTAAACTACGTGGCTACTAATTTAATTACTCCTATAATTTCAATAGTTATATGCAGTTATATATATATAGGTATTACAAAGAATAGGTTAGTTACCCCTACGCCGCTCAATAATCCAGGCAAGAGTTCAAGCAGTTCTTCAAGACTAGGTCCATCCTGAAGAAATCACATTGTTAGTCTTAAAATACAATGTTTTTTGTACACTCTTGGGTTCTAAGCCAAGTTTTTATTTAATTATTTAATCTTTTTTTTTACTAATATTAGAAGTAAGAATTTTAAAATTTTATATATTTACATTAGAAAGAAAATGTAACAATTGATTATATAATTTACAAAATATTTAGAAAATAAAAAATAATACGACGCTAACCTTTTATTATATTATAATTCAATTATAAAATTCTCTCCTTTATATTTCTCTTCAATATAATTTAAACATTAATTATCAAAATTTATGTCTGAAATTATTTCAAATTTTAATTTTAATAGAGATTTTTTTTAAAATAGTAAAAGATTGAATCGAATTTATATCTCAAGAATAATAAAGTAATAAGTTAGGTGCGAGAATCATGTATCAGAAACATTGAAAATTCGAAATGGATTAAAACCAGGAGAGTGCAATCACCACTTCTATTTAATCTAACATTGAAATACATAATTTGACCAATTGGTAAGAAATCGGACAAAAATTCAATTAGAGAAAAGTATTAGGTTACACGGACGATTTAAATAGAAATATTAGAAGTTACTAGCTAAATACTCTTAATAAATATAAACTTAAAGATTATTATGGTATCAAATAAACTAAATTGAAGAAGAAACACAAATTATTTCTAATCCACTAATACTTAACATAAGAGATCAAAATATATAGTCAAGGGAATCTTAAAATTTCAAAAGAAATTTTAAAAACTTTTCAACAAAAAAAAAAAAAAACGAAAAATTATTTTCTCAATTGTTAGCGCCGATCATATTTTTTTTTAATTGAATTTTTTAATATTATAAATTTAACATAAAAAAAAAAAGAAAAAATTAATAATTCCAATAAAACAGACAGATAAATAAATCATAGAGACAAGAGGTGCAACAACAAAACATTAACAATATGAAAAAAAACAAAACAACAAACATAAACGAAAAAAAATTGTGCATTGTAAATTTTAATTTCGTACCCCACCGCCGCCGCCGCTTAAATTTGCAATAAGTCCTGGTAAAAGTTCAACGAAGGTGGGTAGAAGTTCTAGAATGGCACCCAAATCGAAGCCACCGCCTTCACTTTCTTCTTCTTCTTCTTCTTCAGCCTCTTCAGGCGTTTCTGTTGCCATCTCATCTGTCTGGCGAATTAGCCGCTTAAGGCCCTAAGAGTTATCGTGATCGTTATTCATTTTATTTCATCAATCATTGCAGAATAATATCTACGTAGTATATCACTCAGATGTTATTATATTATTTAGGAGGATAATATATGATTTTTACAATTGGATGCAATGAAATGGAAATTTTTTAAATAGACGTTAAAATTATTATTTTTTTTTTTTTCAATTGATTAATTTCAATTTGGTGATGAATTTTATTAAATTTAAAAGTTTGAAAATAAATAATATATAATACAATTGTTTCCAAAACCATAACTAAATTACTTTTTTAAAAATACTAAAATATAACTAGAAATATTCCACAAGATTTTTATAATGTTAGTATTTTCCCATTGCCATATTTACATTCATCAAGCAAATTAATAGAAAAATATAAACCAAACCAAAACGAAATAAATAAATAAAAATAGAAAATAAATAAATAAATACATTTATTCCTATATTTATGTAATATGTAACACAAATAACACAATAACAATAGAAAATAGATTGTAATCTCTATAAAAAAAAAAAACAAACAAAAATGTTTTATTTATTATTTTTAATTAAATTAATAAATGTTAGGTGTTTTTATTTATTAAACTCACCCCTGAATTTCCACTGCTTGATCCTAAAAGACTGCCTAGAAGACTAAAAGGATTGGATCCCCCACCAACGGTAATTGAAGCTCCAACTGAAGCATCAGGTGACCCAGAATTTCCACCCTGATTTTATAATAATTAAAAAAACAAACAAATAAATAAATGTTTTTCACTAAATTTATTCCTAATTTCTTTTTATATGTACATTATAATAATTGTAGATTTTTTTTTTTTGATTCACTTTAAAAAGTATATAATGTTGTACCTACATATAAAAAAAATTTAAATAACACAATAACAAAATAACAAATTATTGATAAATAATACCTATTATATATTATACCTATACCTAATTTATCTGTTCTTTTTAACCATAATAAATTATTTAATTTATAAGTTAAATTAAAAGAATATATAATAATATAAAGAGTATGTAATTATTATTGCTGTTGTTGAAAACAAATTGATATCAAATGAATATCGGATAAATATAAAATATTAAACCTAATTACTTTTTTTTAATAATAATCTGATATTCCTATACAAAATATTGATCAATAAATTTAGAAAGTATCAATCTATATTATTATTTTTATAAAAGATACGTCGTCGATACATTAGATAGAAAGATAGATAGCGAGAGATAGGATGCATTTACAATATAAAGATAAATAATACCTAGACATGTATGTATATACACATGCATTTGTGCTATATTTTTTATGTGGATTCTTAAAAATTATGATAGAAATAATTGTAGATAAGAGGGCATGTCAATAAGCGCGTGACTTTTTGAATTTCCCGTCTCTTAAATGAAATGGCAACACTGCTCCTGTCAGTAAACAACTATCAACTGACTCCTGTCGAAATTTGAACAGGTTGGGTCTTTTAGTTTTTGTTTGACATTCATTAGCAAGATTACCTCGTGATTGGAGAAGAAAGAAATAGAAAAAAGTGAATTTAGTGTGTGATGGCATTTGCGAAAAAAATATGGCTGGAACTGAGTTTTTGTACTGTTTCGTAACCGTGGATGAAACGTGGATCCACCACAACACACCAGAGTCCAAACAGCAGTCAAAACAGTTGGTTTTTTGAGGTGAATCGGCACTAAAGATGTACTCGACAAATCTTATTTTTTGAAAGAAATAACATAATTGGAGAAATGTTGGACGAATTGTATCGAGCTCAAAGGAAACAAGGTTGAAAAATAAAATAATTTTTTATCCAAAAACTTGTGTTTCATTCAATAAGTCACGGACTTATTGATCTGTCTTCCTACTAATATGTATATTTTCATTTTTTTAAGTATGTACTATACAAATCGATTCTTAATTTTGAAAATTCCATATTTACATGAAATTCATAAAAATCTTATTCACAATTTTAAAAACCAGAAATATTATACATAAATATATATACATATCTATATATGGCCTTTATAACTGACGTGTCTAAAAATACTTTTTTGCTTTCTTTATTTATATTATTTTTTGTTTTTGTATAAATTCTTGATTTATTTCATTTATTTATCGAGAGAAAAGTATATTAATCTAAAAATCTTTATTGATATTTTTCATGAAGTCGATATTATCTATCGAGTAAGTAAGAGATGTTATTTTTTATCTTTAATTTTCATTTTGACTTACCCCAGAACTTGCCCCAAGAATGCCACTGAGTGCCTCCACTGCTCTTTTGTCTCGTTGTACAGCATCAGCCAATTGGACTAATCGAGCCGCTTTTGCTTCCCGATTCAATGACTTACTTCCAATTGTATCCACCGCTTCTCTCAAAATGGCATCTTCCAGCCGTTGTTCTAGCCGGACGGCTTCAGCTGCTGCCCCGACAGAAGCTGCTGCTAACATTTCACTCTCCAATCGCTATAAAAAAAAAATGTAAAATCAAATAACATTTAATTAAATTATTAAAATGAATCAGATAATCAGAAACATATACAAAAAATCAATATCAATATTATAGTATTTAAGTTGTGAGTAAAAGTTTATTTATTTTGAAGTAAGTATTTAATTATTTGTATATACGAGGGTGGGGTGTAAAGTTTACGGCTATAAATTCCAATTATTTAATTGAAATTTTTTTTAAAATTTGAAATGTAGCATGATTTTAATATGTTTTAATATTAATAAAATAAGAATATCTAATTTTGAAATATTCTTATTATATTATAATAAATATTTTGAAATTTTTTTTTTTATCCTGTATTTAGAAATTTTACCGAAATTTTAAAGAAATTAATTCAAATTTTTAAATAAGTAATCATCAAAGTTATCTTTTATTTATTTTTAAATAATAATAAATATCTATATAATTATAAATATTCAATGTTGAAGTTGCCTATGATTTAGGCGCTATCAAAAAATAAAAATATAAACTAAAAAAAAAAAAATTCTTCCGGTTGGTTGATTTGATGATTATCCATTAGCAATCTCTCACTTTCTATAATGAATTCGGAATAATTAAATTAGAAACACATGCAAGAAAATATAACATATCTTTATATTAAAAATTATTGTTGCAAATAAATATTTTGATAATTTCCAAAATATACATAAACTTTCATTTATTATTATTATTATTATTATTATTTATTGGATGATTTAATAAAAGTTAAATTTATTCTTTTAATTAGATTTTATATATTATAATGATAAAATATATTATTATTGTGAAAGATTTGTGAAAAATCGATGAAATTAATTAATTACTTATTGAACTTGAAAATTATTTTAATATATAATAATAATAATAATAATAATAACCTATGGAGATAGGAGGTTTTTCATTTTTACTATCTCGCCAGAATTAATTTTTTAACACTGCAAATCTCACGCGCCAACACGTGACGTAGTGCCATCAACAAAGAGCCAAACATGCGCTGGTTTAATAAATATAATTTATTAATTTTAATTTATAATTTAATTAATTTAATTTAATTTAAATTAATACATGTTATTTAATCCAATTCAAATTTGCGAGATAATCGAGTGGAGACACTCCAGATTTTTTTAAAAACAAATTTATATTTACATTCTCTATCAAAACAATATGGATGGATAAAGTTAATATACTACCATATTTTTTTTCTATTTAAGTAAAAGTGAAATACCAATGACTTAGTCAAAAACCATTCACTAAATTGTTCATTTCCCATCCAAATAAGAAAGTTGGAATTTTGACCTACATATATTTTTTTTATACGTATGTAATATTTAAAGAATATACATAATAATATAAATCGGAGGATAAATATATTGATTTCATCATTACAATCTTTATAAAAATAAGTAATTTTATGAATTCTATAATATTAATTGGAAACACTATTTTATTATTATTTTAAATTCAAATTCAACTTAATATATATATATATAGAGGTTAGAAATCTATATTTTGATTTAATATAGAATAATATATCTAATCATATAATATCAATCAAAAAGTGTAGGTACACCGCGTGTGAAAGTTAAATTTAAATAGTAACACCTTTAAGAATGACACCAACCTACATAGTTTTTATCACTAATGATTGCGATTATTTTTTATATAAGTATGAAAAATATACATTAACAACCTTTTAAAGCGAGTAGTTTATATTATTTTTTTGGTTTTCTTTTACATTTTTTCTTTAAAGAAATCTTTTTTAGAGTCGACCTGGTGCAAAACTACATAAGAATAAGCTGGAGTGTCTCCACTCGACTATTTCGCAATTTGAATTCGATTAAATAACAAATATATTAAATTTAATTAATAATAAATTATTAATTAAAATTAATAAATAATATTTATTAAAACAGCGCATGTTTGGCTCTTTGTGTTGGCTCGTGAGATTTGCAATGTTAAAAAATTAATTCTGGTACTTCAATCAAGCTGAAATTCTATATATAGCAGTTTTATACAATTTTTTTACTATCAAACACACACACACATACAGAGACAGACATTTTTCTCAATCTTAGTGAAAATGATTCAGGAACCTTCAAAACGTATAAAAACATCAAAAACTCGACATCGCAAATTTTCGTGATCTCAATACTATCTCTGGCGAGATAGTAAAAAGTAATCGGAGTTACGAATACTATTCCAAAAAGTAACATTGCAAGATTGTATGTGTACTAACAAAGCATACAAACTCTTCAATAATTCGGTTAAACCCATTAATGGAACATTTCAATTTTAAAAGAATACAATACAATGATTTTCACCCAAGTTTTTAATATATATTTTTTATTATTATTTTTATAAAATTTTTAACTAATTTCTTTATATTTTATTTTTATTGTTTACTTTTTTTTTAATAATTTAATAACATTTAAAGTAGCCTAAAAAAATTAATCGTGGCAGGAAAAGAGATGGGATTTGAAATTTTAATAATGATAAGACAAAATATTTAGTAACAGAGAGGAACAGTATTAACATTCAAAATCTCAATATAGAAAATGTCTGGGGGTGAAGAGCGTCGAAGAAGGCGAGATCTTTCTAAAGATTGATTTCTTAATTTCGAAACTATAGAAAATCAACAAAGATGCACTCCTTTAATATCTTTAAAAGTGTTTAACTATGAAACAATCTAACATATTATTTAATATTTTTATGAGAAAAAAGTAGATTGAATATTAATTGACTTTTCGAATTATTCCTCTCTTATCTGATAATAAAAGTACACGGATTCTATAAATTTATACGCTTCCCCTATTTAAATACGTTATAAGTCAAACTTACTAGTTTACACTTACCTTAATTCACTCTATATAAATAAACTTTAATGATTATTATTGTTTTTGTTTAAAACATTCAATCAAGTTTTGAGTTTATTGATACGTAAATATTTGCTTTATGCGCATTTCAAATCAAACTTGAATAAAAGAATGTTTATGATATAAGTATCAATAAACTCGAAACTTGATTGAATGTTTTAAACTTAAAATTATTATTATTATTATTATTACTATTATTATTTTTAGTTTAGTTTAGTTGACATAACTTCAGTTCTATTCAAAGTTATTACAAATTTAATATAATCTATTTATGAAATTCCATATCTACAAATAAAAATTGTATTTTATTATTAATCGATTTAATTTAATTATTATTTCATAAATCTAATAATAATATTCTCTATTATTATCTAACTATATTGTGTCGAATATCGAAATCAGAAATTGATCAATTATATACTATTAACTTTTTTTCAATATATTCATTGTAAACTATTGTAAAATGTTTAAATATATATGTATATATATATATATATATATAATAATTATAATTATAATTTTATATTATTTTATAGTGTTAATAATTTGTATGAATGAACATGAAAATAGTTATTATCAAAATTTTTTCCAATATATTTCATAATATTTATAATTAGATATTATACAAAAGATGTATAATCATAATTGTATCCAATATAAATATAATAATAATATTACATTCTTATTCACCAATAATTTCAATAATTTTTAATTATAAAAAAAAAACAAAAAAAAAAAAATATGGCCATCAAATTTAAGAACGGATATTACGATATTTTTACGCATATTTACTTTGATGAAATTAATTAATATGTAAATTGTTATTATTTATTTATTTTCTTATCATTTCCAATTAAGCAATAAAGTCGCCAAAAAAAAAAATAAAATAAAATAAAAAAAAAGATTTAAGATAATCTAAGAACCAATTAAGCTTTTTTTTATATTTATCTTGTACAAAATCATTAAAAAAATACTATTTATTCATCTTCTCTACTTCATATACATAATACTACTACTACTTTTTTTTACTATCTGGCCAGAGATAGTATTGCGATCACGAAAATTTGTGATGTCGAGATTTTGATGTTTTTATACGTTTTGAAGGTCCTTGAATCATTTTCACTAAGGTTGAGAAAAATGTCGGTGTGTGTGTATGTGTATGTGTGAATGTATATAGACAAGATTACGCAAAAATGGTTTGAGCTAGAATAATGAAATTTGGTACATGGGCAATATTCAAAAGTTTCGTAGTTTACTATCAACTTTTGAGAAATGTACCTCAACCGGAAGAGGGTCATTCCCTCTGATTTTTTTTCCTCTAAACTGATCGTAAAAATAAAGATATATGTTTTATAGTTTTTCACATGATTAAAAATAGTATAAAACTGCTATATATAGAATTTTAGCTTGATTGAATCGCTGAAAGTACAAAGAATTAATTTTTTAACATATTGACTGGCAATCACGCGCCAGCACGTGACGAGCTGGTTTAATAAGTATTATTTATTAATTTTTATTTATAATTTATAATTAATTAAATTTAATTTAAATATAATATATTATGTTATTTAATCTAATTCAAATTGCGAGATAGTCTAGTGGAGACACTCCAGCTTTTTTAACTTGTAGTGGAATACATTTGAATATTAATGCAATTATATTTTTAAATATTAATTCATTAATTAAATTTAATGAATTACCTAATTTTTATTTTATATAAGAGAAATTTTATTTTTTTAATATCATATATTTTTCAGGATATAAATATGTCATGCAATGGTTTTATACCGAAATATAAAATTTTTTGATTTGATTTTCAAATAATTTTTAGTATTTTATATAAAGTTTTAGCAGTTTTAAATACGAATTGATTTTAAACATTTTTTTTTTTTGTTTTTTTTTTTGTTTATTATTTATTCGTTCTAATTTAAGAGTTGATAAACCATTTATCAAGTTTACTCATTCATTTATCTAAAAAGTAATAATAAATGTACTATTACTATACAATCTATGTATTTATTAATGAATAACTTTGTATCTTTAGATTTAAACTACATAATACATAACATATAACTTAAAGTTAACATTTGCAACTTGACCCCTTTCAATGAATTGATTCCTCATTCAAATTCTTAATTATTGATAATTTTCTTCTTCTTTAGACATTCATTAATCAATACATCAATACGTAGCTACATATTCTATCTTTTATATATTAGTTTAATTTAAATTATAAATTGTTTATATGTATGTCAACTCCATCTGATCTGCATAAATGGAGCCGGAATGGGTTTTTTTTTTCAAACTAGGCTAGAGCATGTATGCATGCATTCACCTTCTAATGGATTGGTGAACAGAATATTATATATATATATATATATATATATATATATCCTTAACTGTGGCAAAACCAGTGACGTTTTCTGGACACTTATGAAACTTGCAAGTCGAATGGAAAGTTGTGCTCTCTGTCTGGACCGGGCGATTACACAATTTACCCAACCAACAAACATGTTCCATATCGATTTATTAAAATCAACTTAAATCATTTTTTTGTAGAAATAATAATAATAATAATAATAATAATAATTTTCCTGTATAATATTAATCAAAAGAAAAAAAAAGATTATTAGAATTAATTATAAAAGAAAATAATAAAATTAAAATAATAGAAAAGATAATTTTCTGAATACTATTACTATACTGAATTTAATTGTATTAATATTAATATAATATATATTATAATTTAACTAATAAAATACTAACAAATATTATTTTATTGCATATATTGGATATTTGCCATTATATTAAAAAATAAGTTGACATGTGGCCAGGCGCAGAACCGACCGACGGTTTGAAGTAAATTAATTTCCAGCTTACAGAAACAATTTCAAATAATTTAAATGTATCTCTTAATACAATAAAAAACATATATGGATATAAAATAAATATTTTTAATTTTATTTTATTTATAAGATACATATAAGTAAGAGCTGGTTGTGACGTCATGAAGGGCTGGGTGACGTCAGATAATTTTAAATTAAGAAAAAACTAATGAAGATGATTTTTCCCGAGGATAAAACCAATATTCATGAAGATATGTAAAAAATATCTTCATGTGAATTTGGTGTGAAAATAACCCTTCCCTTCCTATCGTCGATCGGTAATACACACTACCACTTCCGGTTTCCAAAAGTTGATCCATTCATCCCACTGATGCATTAAGTAAATATACCAAATTTCATCGAAATCCGTTCAGCCGTTTAGGCTGTACACATCTATACGGACAGACGGACGGACGGACGGACAGACATCATACTAAAAATACTTTTTTCTGTTAAGAAAATGCATGATTCGTGGAGATATGTAAAAATCTCCACATGTGAAATTTGGTGTGAAAACAATACCTCCCTTACTATCGTCGGTCGGTAATAAACAAGTTCGTTTAAATTTTTTACTTAATAAATGGTAAAATGTATGAATTTTTAAATAAAAGTGGAAATGAGAGATATAACTAAAGATGTTGATACTTAAGGAACTTAATTACATTTAAATTGGATGAGCATGATAAAGAAAAACAAAAAACAAAAAACAAAAAAAGAATTTCATTTCATATTCATGACACAAGTTTGATAAAAATAAGTTATTGATTTTTTTTTTATTGGGCTATTATTTAAAAAATGAAAAAACAGACTTTTTTTGTTTAAATAAATATATAATTAGGTAAGTATTTTAAATTTTAAATTTTCCAAGCAAAATTATTAATTTATTTAAATTTTTCTTAATTTAATAATTAATATAAAATAATTAAGCAAATATTTATAAATAACAATTTATTTATTAACTACATGCAAGTTATTGGCAACCTAGCATTAAACTGGAAATTTATTTTCCAATGATATTAAATCTATGCTTGTATAAGTATATTTAAAATATATATATATATATACATGTCTAATAATAAACTAAAAACTTGAAACTAAATTAATAAAAAAAAAAAACTTTTTAATATACTCGCTTTTTAATAAAAAATGTCCTAAAAAATAGAAAATAAAATATTAATTAAACTTTGAATATTATTCATTATAATGTTTCTCCACCTTTTTGGACCAAACGCCCACTTCGTAAGGCCGGCTTCATAATTCGCCCCCTTAAAAATTTTAACAGATAAAAATTGCCCTAATATAAGGTAGGCACACTTGGTGATACGTAGAGCCAAATTGAAAAATCGAGTTTCAGAACCTGATTGCAAAATCATCTTAACTTTTTTTAGAGTTGTAAATGATTTCGGCCCCCAAAAGCGAATAGTCAAATAATCGCCCCCTTTAAGATGTCGATCGCCCAGGTTGAGAATCATTAATCCAGTACATATACCCTTCATATAAGTCTGGGGCGCATGAATTATTAGGTGTATTAGGTAAAGAATTTAATATTACTATATGAGCCCCACAATTTTTTGTTGGGCATATGTAAAGGATAATATTCAAGGTTTAATTAATATTTTATTTTCTATTTTTTAGGACATTTTTGATTAAAAAGCGAGTATATTAAAAAGTTTTTTTTTTATTAATTTAGTTTCAAGATTTTAGTTTTTTTTTAACATTTTATTGTTGCTTGCCAAATGTAAAACATTGCACTATTGTCTATTATTTAAATTTGATATTATCGAACATATATTAAATGCTTCGCGAAGTTTCTAGGCCTTTTCTAGATGACATGGATTATTATCCAAGTGGCTTGTACTATGCGGCACTGAGTTCTTTTCGGGATCACAGAACAACACAATCACATTGTATAGAAAACGTATAGAAAATTGAAAATATAAAAAAATTGTAAATATAAATAAATATAAATATAACATTGAATTAACATCAATATTTTAAATTCACAAATTTTAAAAATCCTTATTTTGAAAAATTTCAAATATTGATTATTGCAGTGTCATCGACTTTCAATATACGTTTCAAATTTGAGCGAAATCGCTCAACTATTAGAAGTAGAAGTGGGTTCAAATCCAATTATAAATTATTAACGTTACAGACATACAGAAAAGTCAAGTTAATAAAAAGCGCATAAAAATATAAAAAACAACCAATAAAATTAAAGTTTGATTGTTCTTTGGAGTAATTTTATAATTTATTTAATTTTAATATAATATCACTTATTCTTTATAAAATATTTATTTAAATTTAATCATTAGTTTAAATATATTTCTTAAACAAAGTTAGTAAAATTAATAAAACACTATACAGAATATATATATCTATTTTTATAGAGAGAGAGAGAATCATTTAAATTTTTAATCAAATTTGGAAATTTTAAATATTATATATAAAATAAATTAAATATATATATATATATTAGATCTGGATAGTGAATGAATGATTTATTATACATTTTATGTCAAAGAACTTTCATATTTTTATTATTATAATAGGTAAGTAGTAACCTGTATAATTCACAAAAGTTTAAAAAAAAACCTTTTTTTTCTTTAAATTTTGCAATATGTAATATTTAATTTTTCAATTGAGTAAGTAATATAATAATTAAACATATGTACCGATTTCATTCAAATTTATTTTAATTATCTATAAAAAAAATACTAATAATAATAATATAAAATAAAATTAGGATAGAGAAAGGATAACCTTGATTCAAAATTAGAGATTAATCGAAAAAAAAAATAAATAAATAATTTTAAACGATTCTTACTTATTAATTTATTTATTTCATTTTTCATTAGATTCTTAAAACTATAAAGAATGTGTGAATCATTTTTAAAATTAATAAAATTATTTCTCTTTTCTTTTATACATATAATATTATTTAATTTTATTCTAGTATTATATATCTCAATAAAATAAATTATATAATAGATATAAAATTATTGAGCAATACAATCATTTAGGCCAAATTAAAAAAAAATAAAATAAAAAAAAAAAAATTAAATTAAAAAAAAAACCTTATAGATAACTAATTAAAGAAAAGAAAATTTTAATATTTTGAAAAACTTATTTGAATTTTCATTTTTATATAAATTAAATAGTATATATTTATTTTATATATATAATACCTGTATATTATGTATTGGTGTATTAGTATTACTAACCAGTGATGAATTGGTTAAATAAGAAGTAAGGGAACGCATAGGGGGAGCAAAAAAAAGTCCTATTTTAAGCAAACTATTTTTTTTCATATAAGTTGTTATTTTTCCTTATTCTTAATATACAAAATATTAACGAACACAAAAAAAGGAAATTCTAACAGTAGATTTATGTGGGAGTTGTCGGGACATGAAAAAGTACTGGAACGCGTTCAGGGTTCTGAAAAGAGGTAAGGGAACGTCTTTCCCCGCGTTCCCCTCCCAATACTGTTAGAATTGTTTGAAAATAAAATAAAATTAGGGATTTAAGCATATGTAATGAAGTAGTTTTTTTAATTAATATCACAACTTACCCAATTTTTTCAAATTTAAAAAAATTAAAAAAAAAAAAAATAAATATAATTTTCACTATGTCTCTAACTTGATTCAAACAGATCACCCCATCAAAAATAAATCCATATGATCGTTAAATATTTTAAATAAATAATTTTTATATAAAAGTCAGAATAAATATTTTATATATTCTTATTATATAGTTAAACCGCCATTGGGTGTGTGGGTAGCGAACCTGCCTCACATTCCCGGGCCTGGCAAGGGAATTTCCCTAGCTGGGGTCTATGGGACGGAGTCAACCCAGCCTCCGGGAACAACATTGGGGAAAAGCTACTTGTTAGCATCTCCGATCAAGAAAATCAAGGTAAAGGTTGAGAGGACCCGTTCTACTGATCATAGGACACCTCATTGATATAACCGGCTCGATAGGCGTTGTCCTTGCGTAGGACGTACAAAAGTCAGAGGTTTTTTTTTTAGGAAAAAAAAAATAAATGGTCACGTTATGCATACTGGCTTTGTCTTTTACGAAAACAAAAACAAAAACTAAAAATTAAGAAGAATTCAATCAAAACAAGAAATTAGTTTCGGTATCAGATCAGTGCGTACTTTTTTATATTTCTTGATTAGGTTGTCATCATAATCATCTGCGAACTATTGACTCATATCGACGACTTAATGATAGGCGTTGTCCTTGCGTAGGACGTACAAAGCCAGAGGTTTTTTTTTTTTATTAAATAGTTAAATCAGAGATTTTTAAACTTTTTAGTTTTTAGAATCAAACATTGATTACTAGAAAAAATTCCAAGAATGAAAAACCTTTTAATTATCTAAATAATTATTCTCTCTAATATAAGCTAAATTCTAACTAACAAATAACTATTTATTATATTTGTTTAATGCAGAGTTTCTCAACCTTTTTTTTTACCGCGGCACACTTTTAACGGTTTAAAAATTTGGCGGCACACAAAGAAAAAGATAAGTATTGAAAAAAAGTGGTCCCAAAAACGGTTTACCTTTTTTTTAGAACCAAATTGAAAACAATTTAGAACAATTTAGAAAAAAGTCAGAAATGTTTAAGAACCTAGTCCCAAAGACGTTTTATCTTTTTTTTAGAATCAAATTGAAAAAATTTAGAAAAAAAAGTTTAAGAGCCTCATAATCTCGCGGCACACTAAAGTTGTTTTTTTATTTTGTTTTTTTTTAAATCAATTTGAAATTGTTAATGTCATAAATACACCCCTAATATTTTCTGTTTTATTTATAAATATAAAAAAATAAATTTATGATTTTAATTTTACTACGGCTATAGGATAATAGGTAAATATATATAATATGTAAATATTTCTGATAATAGATTTTAAAATAATATTCGTTGCATAATATATCAATATCTATATATAATAAGAGGATATTTCATAATAAAAAAAAAAAAAAATTACCTCAACGATGGCTCTCTTTTGTACTGCATTTAAGTGAATTTGAGGCCGTGTGTCTTGGACCGAGGACTTTGATTCAGGTATAATTTCTACATCTTGTGGTGCATATGTATCTAGAGATGAGCCATCATCAGGGACTGGAAGTGCATTCAACAGGCAAAGAAATGTGGTCGCATAAGCGATTGATGCCCAGGATATCGAGGGCAGACGCATGCCGAACAAACTACAATCCAAAAAAAAAAAAAAAATTATTATTCTTTTAAATAGAGAATTTACCATGTTATACTTACTACTTATAGCAAGTACTCTAAGTAATATGTACAGATAAGAATAAAGTGTGGTTTTAACTTAACTACTAATTTAACTACAATTGTAAAATGTATATTAACACTTTAAAAGTATACTAATAATTTTTTTAAAGATGAAAAATAAAAACTCTTTATTAATATTAACATTATAAATAAATATACTACAATTTTGAATATAATGTTTATGCTTCATTTAAAAAAAAAATAAATAGATAAAAAGAAATTATTGTAAACTAGACAAGTGATATTGTTATTGCAAAAGAGTGATTAATCAAATGATATATATATAAATATATATATATATATACAGAGAGAGAGAGAGAGAGAGATTAGAGAATGTGGCAATTGTAAAAAAATAAATAAATAAATTATTATCAAATTAAATAGTCATCTTGTAAAATTTGTTGAGGAGAGGTGTAGGGCAAATATTATATACAATACCTAACTAGTATTTGTATTTTTAGTTACAATTCATTAAATCTATATTCTAAATTGCATTTTAATAAGATAAGATAAAAATTATTTTCCTTTGATTGTATTATTTGTTTAGAAACAACCAATATTACCAAATATGTAGTATACACACTAAAATATACCAATGTGTTCAAAAATAATCACAATTTGTTATGCTCTAAATCAACATTTGATTTCAATGTAATGCCAAAAGGCCAAGTTCATCATCATCATTCACTTCTCTTTCTACAAGTATAATCTCTCCCTACTCTCTTCCTTTGATTTATATAAGAGAAATAAAAAAAAAAGAATCTTAAATATTCAAATCATAATCCGAATAAATAATCTTATCATATTATACCTACTAGCAAAAATTGTATATATATATATTTGTATTTTATAAATATTTGAAGGATTTTTTTGAAATTCACACCATATATAATTTTTATAAAGAAAAATCGATCTGTATTGTATTCAACCTCGGAAAAAAAAATTTAAATGACGTCAGCAACTACATAAATATATATTATGTTATATCCACAGGCCATACTTTTCTCTTTTTCAGTGCATTAATAAGTACGTTTAAGGAGTGAATGTTTTTTGACTATTTTTTTTAATTTATGTTTTTTTAAATTATTTGAACTGCGACTTGGTGAACCAGGTAATAATTATATTATATTCCAATTTTTATTTATTATTATTATATAATAATAGCATTGTATCGTAGCTATTAGTTAATCAATTGTCTATTTTTATAGAATTTTTATTGAATTCACTGAATATTGAGTTGATTAATTTATACAAACTGAATTAAATATAATTATATTTAATATTAATTCGGTTTTTAAATTTACTTAAATATTTTTTAAATTATTTTTTATAATTTTATATATATATATATATAAATCTCAAATAAAAATATTCAATCATATTATTTCACATTATTAGACCGTGATAAAATATGTAAGAAATATCTTTTTTTTTATATACACGCAATATACATTAAAAAATACGAGAAAATTAATTATTTGTATATAAGTAATACGATTAATTAGATATTTATACATTTATTATTATTTATTTATTATTATTATTATTATTTATATTATTCTCCTAATAAAAACTAACAATATTTTAGCTGTCTATTAAAAATTATATTATAAAAATTTATTTTTACATTAAAATTATTCCATACAAGTTGTTTATGCTGTAAAATTGTAATTTAAATCATGTTGGTGAAAAAGTTTTAAATTAAATTAATTAATTAATTTAATGTAATTTGATTCTAATATTGGTGATTATATAATTATATGTACAAAATTAGTTAATAATGGTTCATTGTTAATATAAATAAATTAATTAATTTATATAAAAAATCATTATTTAACGAAGAAAGAATAAATGTTCCTAAAAGAAGCTACAAGAAATTAAAGCAAAAATACCAGGTAATTGTTTACAAAACAGGAAACTTCAAAGATTTGAATGAAACTTTGCCAAAGGACCCATTTTTTTAATTCCAAAGGAACTTTCCTTATGCAATATTTTTCGGTCTTTTCTAGTTTACGAGATAAAAATTATTAAATTTTGATAGATAAACTATCTTATCTTATTATGCTAGCTAAAATTGTATATATCTATCTATCTATATATATTGGTTCTCAAAAACCGCTCTAACGATTTTTTTCAAATTTACACTAGATATAGTATTTATAAAGAAAAATTAAGTTTTATTGATGATATCTCTTGAAACATTCAGCTTCATTATTAATTTCTTAATTGAAAATTATATATGGAAAACGTCAAAATTGGCCTCCATTTTTATTTGTATTAATATTTTTTTTTATTTAAAATATTTTAAAATTTATTATTTAATTTCGAAATAAAATTAAAAATATTTATTTTTAATAAAATATATATAGATATTTATTAATCTCTCTCAAAAAAAAAAAAATAAAATAAAAAACATCAAATCTGCCTGCTAAGACAGTAAAAAAATGACAATTTTTTATCTAAACATATATAGTACAGTGGCTAGAGAGATGTTTTAACGAGTGGATTTCGTCGGTTCGAAACTCTCCGGGTGAATCGTTATTTAAAAATGAAAATGAAAATAATGAATTTGTTATTTTTTTTCTTTTTATCTATTGTTTACATTTTAATAAATTACTATTTTATATTTATTTATTCATTGTTCTTTTATTAAATTTAATATTTATTAATATTATTTATTATTAATTTATATATTGATGACATCACAAATGACATTTATATTGAAATTTGACTCCCGCCTTTTTTTAAATATATTTTGTCTTAGCAGGCAGATTTGATGTTTTTTATTTTTTTTTTTTTTTTGAGAGAGATTAATAAATATCTATATATATTTTATTAAAAATAAAATTAAAAATATATATTTTTTTTATATTTAAAATATTTTAAAATTTTTTATTTAATTTCGAAATAAAATTAAAAATATATATTTTAATAATATTTTATAATTATAAATTACGATATATATTTATCAATAATAATTAATTATTTTTTTTTAACTTAATTACAGAGCCGAGGCTCGGGGTCCCGGTATGATCTTAATATATTGTCAGAATTAGATAAATAATGTAGAGAAGAAAATATTTAAAAATAGATATTTATTTAAATGAAATAAAATTATTTAATTTACAGAATGAAAATGTCTATAATAATGTCTAAACATTTTTCTTTATAATTTTACATTATAATAATACTAATTACAGTAGTTATAATATATGGGGAATTTTCAACTTTGACTGCCGATTTGACCATGTTCCCAAACGAATTTTAAAAAAACCAAGACCACTTTACATTTACACATTTTAAGCTCTAATCGAATCCAAAATCAAAATTTAAAAAATCGAAAAACAAACTCACAGATATATAGATTTTATAAATGAACATTTATACAATTTATTTTAATTAATTTGAAACATTTTAGGAAACAAATTTTTAATGGGTCATTTTTAGAAATCCCATTTAACAATTATAATAAATAATTAAAAAATTGTAAAATTTTTAAAGTATATAAAAATAAATTGTATAAATTGGTTAAAGGGTCGAGTGATAGTTCGGTGTCCCAGGTATATATTTTATATTAACACGCCTACTTTTCTGTATAATAAAGATATAAAGAATCATATTTTAATTTTTATATAACCAAGAAATCATTTTTTCACTTAAAATATAGTTGTAAAGCCCAAATCTCCGATCCATATAACATCATCGACTGGGCCGCTACCAAAAGGAGTCTTCTCTTGCTCTGACTAGGGCCACCGGTATTTGCCATTAGTCTCGAAAAAATAATATTAAATTTTATATAAATTTATAAATTAGAATATTTGAATTTGTTTAAATTTTAACAAATGTAATCAATCATATGCATAAAGAATAGAAAATTTTGAAAATCAACTTGGTATTAAATTCAGAAAAAAAAATACTCATATATAGAATATATAGACTATTCGAATATAATTGAAACTCTTTCTCTCCCTCTATTTTAAATTTAAAAAAACGGAGTGTTAAGAAATTAAGATTCCTTATACAACATGGATGGTTAAATGAATTGGGCTCCCTACCTCCCTGAGAAATTCCCATTAAAAATGTTTATAATATTTTAGTTTATTAAATCAAACTATTATTTTTTTATTTCAATATTTTTAATGTTAATACAATAATTTTTATTTTATAATCTATAAAATAATTTAATTATTTTTAAAAACAACGGTCTTCAATTACAATTTTTTACTCTCTACTGACTGTTCATTTCATAACTGAAAATAGTGTCGAATAGAAATAGACGATATTACTTGGATTAATCTTATTATGCTAGCTAAAATTGTTTGTTTGTATTATTGAGGACCCCAGTTCAATTCATTTTAATCAGATTGATGCAATGATGCAACATTTAATAATTGTAATAAATAATTAAAGAATTATATATTAATATTTTTTAAAGGGTCGAGCGACAGATCGGTGTCCCAGGTATTAATATTACCAGCCAAACCCAATAATAATGAATCATTTTTTTTAACTTAAGTACCGAGCCGAGGCTCGGGGTCCCGGTACTATTAGTTATGAATGAGCAGCCATTTAATGTTTTATTGATTAATTCACTAATTATTCACTTATTCACTAATTTTGGGTTTTTTTCAGTTCGGTTTGGATATAGCAAAATTATTTAATTAATTATTTTTTTTAATTTTCCTATATCCAAACCGAACTGAAACTCCCCCTAAGAAAATTAGTGGAGCCCTCTGCTGGCCAAATGAATAAAACATGGTAGCTAAATCGAATGTAAATCGACTTATATGCAAACTTTAATAATTTTTATCTTGTAAACTAGAAGAAACCGAGAAATATTGTATAAGGAAATTTTCTTTTGAATTTAAAAAGGAATCCTTTGACAAAGTTTCATCCAAATCCCTGTAAACAATTATCTTAATTTCAATTCTAAAAATATAACTAATCTTTAAGTTATGTTATATTTAAAAATATACTATTCAATTTTAATTAAGAAAATTATTAAAATTATAAACAATATAATTATTATTATTAAAAATCTTAAATTATTCATCTAATTTCACCTAATTTATTTAAACTTAAATTACAGTCTACATATAACTGAAAAAACAGAAAAATAAAGTTTAGTGAAATTAACACAAGTAATATGGAAGTAATATACGCAGGAAAAAAAGTTGAAAAATGTAGCTCTATTTTAAAGAATTACTAATTTAAAATTATATGACGTCACCCAGCCCTTCATGACGTCACAGCCAGCGCCTCCTTATATATTATAAATAAAATAAAATAAAAAATCCCATATCTGTTTTTATTGCATTAATAGATAAATTATAATTATTTGAAATTGTTTTTGTAGCTGAAACTTAATTTATTTCAAACCGTCGGTCGGTTCTGTGCCTGGCCAGAGGTCAACTTATTTTTTTTTGTACTTATGAAAAGTTTATTTATTGGTCAAGACCAATAACCTTATTACTTATTTATTTTATTGTCTATAATTAAAAGAATATATATAAATAATAAAGTTAATAAATAATTTTCAATATACATGTATTATTAAAACTGAATTATGAGAAAAGAAAAGCATAATTAAATTTAATAAATTGTTTCAAATCATAATATTAAATTTTTGAAGGCTTTTAATTCTTATTTATTATTTTATTCATTTTATTATGCATAAACCGATGTATAATAATAAAATTAATTATATCCATCATAATCAATGATGTGTTTAATGATATATTTCATATTTCCTTATTAAATACACAAGGTAGGTTTTTTTTTAATAATAAATATATAATAAATAATATATCTATTTTGTAATTCTTTTAATTATAATTATTAGTACCTGGTTCACCGAGCCGAGGCTCGATACTTTAAAAAAATATTCCTTATGAACTATGAACTATGAATATTAAAGATTAAGATTATTGTTTAAAATAAATAAACGACAAAATATAGGAAACAATTTCAAATAATTTAAATGGACATAAATTTAATAAAAAAAATAGTCATTCAGCCCTTAAGCGTACGAATTAATGCACTGAAAGACAGAAAAGTATGGCCTGTGGATATAACATAATATATATTTCGTAATTTGATTACAAAATATTATTAAAATAAATATTTTCTATTTAAGGAAACGTTTCCCGGCGCCATTTTTTATTATTAAAATTCTTATTTTAAAGTAAAAAAAAACTAACAAAGATTTTTCCCGAGGCTGAAACCTATACAGATCGATTTTCTATTATTAATATTATCTATGCTGCAAATTTCAAAATAATCCATCGAGCGGTTTACTACTTCAAAAATACAAATACATCTCATATATATTCAATTTTTGCTAGTATAATAAGGTACAATAAATTAAAGTTAAAATATATTGCATTGAAATATTATATATTAGTTTGCTTTCAATAATTTTATATTTTTATTTATAAAGAAAAAATTGATATAATTAATAATAATATAATTAAAATTTTAAAGAATTTAAATAATATAGTTATTATTTATTTATTGAAAATAATAAAAAAATAAAAAAAAAATTTTTCACTTTACGTATAGGTACTCCTATAAATATATAATATATAAACTATTAAAAATTAAAATTTATTTTTTTATTTTTTTTTTTTTAGTATTATATATTTTCAACATCGATTATGTCAGTCAATCTTTTTTATTGTTTAATATAGAAATACATAATATACTGTTTGAAATGTATATTAGAACAAATATGGAGTGTCACCACTCGACAATCTCGCAATTTGAATTGGATAAAATAATATATATTATATTTAAATTAAATTAATTATTTATAAATTATGAATTAAAATTAATAAATGATATTTATTAATCCAGCGCGTGTTTGGCTCTTTGTTGATGGTACCACGTCACGTGCTGGCGCGTGATTTGCAGTCGTGTAAAAAAATTAATTCTGGTACTTTCAGCGATTTAATCAAGCTGAAATTCTATATATAGCAGTTTTATACAATTTTTAATCTTGTGAAAAACTATCAAACATAGTAGGTATTGACCCTATCCGAAAGAGCTATATTTCTCAAAAGTTATAGAAATCTATGAATTTTGAATAATGTCCGCGTACCAAATTTCATGATTCTAGCTAAAACCGTTTTTGCGTAATCTTGTCTACATACACACATATAGCCATTTTCTTAACCTTAGTGAAAATAACTCAGGGACCTTCAAAACGTATAAAATCATCAAAATCTCGACATCGAAAATTTTAATTATCTCAATACTATCTCTGGCGAGATAGTAAAAATAGTTAAATATCGAGTATTTATTATTTTTAAAAATATTTATATATTTTTTTATCCCCCTCCCATTCTCTCTCTCTCTTTCTCTCTCGCTACTTTATTGTATTAATTTAATCTAATAAAAGAAAGGAATAATTGAATATTTTTTTTATTTTTTCCCCCACATTTCACTCATTGAAAATAATGGAAATTAAATATTGAAAAAGATATCCAAAATTTGTCATAATTTTTAATTAATTCTCCCTTTTTTTTGTTCTTTACAATAAAATTTTAAATTTTGAAAATAATTTTGATAATAATTTCTAAAAAAAGGTTTACTTACAAAAGTAAGTGAAATATATCCATCTGTTTACTACATATCTATCTATCTATCTATCTATATATATATATATATATATATATATATATATATATATATATATATATATGGTATTTCTATCTTGTCTACTCGTAATTCAAAACGCTCACTTCATACCTAATAAACAAAATCTTGTATAACATCAATATTGTATCTTTTCCATATTTAGTCAAAATTAAAATAAGATATTTATTATTAGCGATCACCAATATTTTGCTTTCTAATAAGTTAAAAAAATGGTTAATGTTTGAATCTATCCAATATATTTGTTCCACGGAAGTTGAATGATCCGGAAGAGATTTTACTAAAGATCATATATACAATCTTTCCCCTCTCTCCCTCTACCTCCCCCTCTCTTTTAAAATCCTTTCGATATTATTTTCTTCTTTCTCCCTCTCGTATGGTTGCCCTTTCTCTTAACCAAATGCAATAGGTAGATGAATCCATTGGAAATTTGAACAACTTTGAATTATAATAATAATAATAATAATAATAATAAAACAGACAAAAAAAGCATGAATAATTGTCTTTTCCTTAATTTATCATATATATTCTAATTTATTATATTTATACAATTAATATATATAATAAATCTATCATAATTTTAATAAAATAAATTTTTGCCGGCTAAAAAAATTATTAATAATTATTTTAATTAATCAATCGATAACATTGATAAAATTTAATTATTATTATTCTTGT
Organism: Labia minor; assembly: GCA_963082975.1. Lineage (NCBI taxonomy): Eukaryota > Metazoa > Arthropoda > Insecta > Dermaptera > Spongiphoridae > Labia > Labia minor. Next base: position 89,996,618 of record OY720345.1, read on the forward strand.
TTCTAATTAATAAATGAATAATTTAAATATAAATTTGAAATAATATAAAAATTCAGACATTTTAAATTTAAATTAATATATATATATATATATATATTTATTTATTTATTTTTCTTATTTATGAATAAAAATTTGATCTTTAAAATTAAAAAAAAAAAAAATAAAATAAATAAATATGTAATATATATATATATATATATATATGTGTGTGTGTGTGTGTGAATGTTATAGTGTAATTCACCTGAGAGAGTGTGCGGCCAATATTAAGAAGTGTTGGCTGGGCGACTTAACGACCGTGTCTTGGAGCACGTTTGATGTTGCACTGACAGAGCCGCAGGTTGCTGCGTCTGCTACGACGGTGGTGCTTGGTTGGGGAGGGGGAGGGGCTTGCAAGCCTTTCGCCGGGCCCCTCACTTTCTGGGGGAGGTGGGGTCATTTGCTGAAACCAGCTGATGCCCCAACCTATCAATTGACAAGAACATTTCAATTTCTTCATACTATTTATACATATTTACTTCCCTTATTAAAAAAAAAACAAAAATAATTATTTACCTACACTTACACTCAATTTCATTGGTATATTATTCATCGATAGCCACTTGTAAAAAATACTTCTTACTATTGAATAATTTGTAATAAGAGAAAGAGAGAGAGAGAGAGAAAGTAAAAAAAACTAATAACTTTTCAAATTTGCTTAAATAATATAGTAATGGAGAGGATGAAGTGTAGGTACTTGATAAAAATTATAATATGTATTATAAACGTATACTTACACTTAATATTTAAATAGTATTAAATAATATTTCATTAAAATATTTTCTAAAAAATTTTTATTTAGTATCTAATATCTAATATGAAAGGACAATTTTTTTTTTTAATATTTTATGTATTACTAAGGTAAGTTTTGCTATATAGACAAAATTTACTAATATTATTATTATCTAATAGGGTTTTTATTTAATTATAAATTGAACTATAGAAATAATAATCTAATAAATATTATAAATAACTAATGGGTCGTTCGAAAAATAATTTCGTTTTTTTAAGGAAAAATGAAAGACGATTTTCTCATATTTAAAATAAATTTTATTCAATTATGTATTGATCATTTTGCTTCACTACATTTTGCCATCTTTTTACTAATTTTAAAATTCGACGCTCATAAAAAGTCCTTCTCCCTGTTTGAAAAAACTGAAGCAAATGATTTTTAACGTCTTCATTTGAATCGAAATTTACACTGTTTAAAGAATTTGGTAATGGCCGAAACAAATAGTAATCTAGAAGTTGCCAGATTGGGAGAATATGGTGGATGTGGTAAAACACCCCATCTAAGCTGTAACAGTTTCTGGCGAGGGACCAAACTAGTATGGGGTCGTGATGGAATACGACACCTTTTCTATTCGCTAATTCTGGCCGTTTCTGCTTGATGGCAGCATCCAATTCATCCAACTGACGACAGTACACATTTGAATTAATCGTTTGGTTGCTTTGGTAGTAGCTCGAAAAATACGACTCCCATCCAATCTCACCATACAGAAAGTATAACTTCCTTTTAATGAATATCTGCCTTTATCTTGCCTGGACCATGATCTTTTAAGCATTAACATTGTTATAAACTATCCATTTCTCATCCCCAGTAATGATCCGCTTCAAAAATGGATCATGTTTTTCACGTTGTAACAGTGAAACGTAGATGGTAATGCGTCGAATAAACTAATTTTCCTTTAACTGATGTGGAATCCAAATATCGAGTTTTGTAACAAATCCAAGGGGTTTCAAATGATCGTGAATGGTCGAATTCGATAAATTTATTTCTCAACAATTTCTCGTGTTGTTATACGACGATTTGAATCCACCAGTGCCTTTATCTTGTCGTCATCAACTTCAATTGGTTGATGTGGTGCATCTTTCAAATCGAAAAACAATTCTGATACTGGCGTTCACTCAAAATATCCTCTCGGTAAACAGTACATAATTTTTTCTCGTTTTGGTAATATAAAAGCAAAATATGACGAAAATGAATTTTGAATTTTGAATTTCTCTTGAATTTTTACAAAAAAAAAAAAAAAACAAACTACTTAACAGATCGAAACACAATAAGATACTAAATGGTGTTTGGATTGTCAATTATCAAAATGTAAGGTTAGATATCGGGAAATGCAACTATAAAGACATCTCTCTGATAAAAACGAAATTATTTTCCGAATAATTTTATATGGATATAAACGAGAATAAAATTGCATTATCTCTATGAAACTCCCAACTTATTTGGTATCATGTAATCTCAAAAAGGCTATTTAAAATGAAACCAATGAATCGATATCTTACGATTATATATATGGCGACGTGAGATAATTTAAGGGGGGAGAGAGAGACAGCCTGAGTGAGTATTAATTGGAAGACGGTTGCAATTTTTTTTTTTTATTTTCTCTAATTTTTTAAAACAATTTTTTGTAAAAATTCAAAAGTATATTAAATACTTACAAATAATTAATATTCTGTTAGGGAATAATAAAAATAAATAATAAATATAATTATAGTTAAATTATGCAAATAAATAAAAACGAAAATTTGATATAAATTTTATACGTAAGAAAAAAAAGGTGATTATACAATGAATCGATCATTAAAAATTTTATAAAATCAAAATAAAAATAATAAATTAAATAAATTTATATATGATATAAAAATAATGAGATTTGAATTATCTATTTATATATATATATATTTTTTTTTATATTTAAATCCCAATCAACTTTTATCTTTCTATGTACTAAATTATAATTTAGTAAATTAGTGTTTTACTTATTGGGACTAAGTTGGGGGAATTATATAAGGCTCACTTTTTTTTTTATAATATACCATATTTAATTAAATAATCATTTTATTTTTAAGATTATCTATATAGGGGATGGTTGCTATCGATTAAATGCACTTAAAGAAAAGTGTTATAAATATTATCAATGGATGATCTAATAAATATATATTTGTTAATGCAATAGATATAGTATATATTCCTTTTCAAAAAATATACTAGACACACCGGGCAGTATTTCACCCCGCCCCACCGCTATAAAGTACAAATGAGAACTGAAGACCTAATCTTATCGGTACAATATTAATTTAGAATTAATAGGGTATTATTAATTTATTAATTAATAGAATTTTTAGTTATTCTCCATTAATTAAATTGTTAATTAATAATTTATTTAATTATTACACTTTAAATGTTATTATACTAAATAATTTTTGTGATTATTATGATTAGTAATCGATTGATTTTTTTTTAATTGGTTTGATATAAAATTCCGTAGTTGTGAAAAGAAGTACAGATACAGTGGCTTATTTAAGACAACTAGCACGACATTGTTTAGCAATAATTTGACTCAGATTACTTCAAATAAATTTATATTGTTGACAAACTACGTATAATTGGTTGTACTTTAAAATATTGCCTGCATACATTCAATCATTATTAACATCTTGATGTAAACGTTAGGTTCATTAACACTAGGAAATTAGAAAAAAGAAGTTACATTTACTTTCACAATCACAGACACCCTTTCTGCCTTTTTGAAACAATTCTAAACTAAAATGACTATCCTTTAATAATATAGAGTATACTTATTGACCATTAGAATACCCGTAATGTCTACATCTATTGAGAAATTAAGAAAATTCATTTTAGAAATCGGCCCATCGAGAGTTACCTTTTCCTATATAAAAATATTTAAAATAGTATATAGTGTATGCAGTTTACTATTTGAAATTTCAATAATTAGACTAACAATAAGAGAAAATCTAGTATTGAATTCAAGTCATACATGTTTTTTCGAAAAAGTAGTCAAATTTTGAATAAAAGATTCCGATTTCTGTTTAGAAATCATTTTAAAGATTGCTCTTTGTAATTTACATTTTCAACAGTTATTAAATAATATCTGTATTTGTTTATGTCAAATTAATATTTATTTGACATTCCTGTTCATAAATGATATGGTAAATATAAAAAAAAACCTCTGACTTTTGTACGTCCTACGTAAGGACAACACCTATCAAGTCGGTTATATTAACGATGAGGTGTTCTATGATCAGTAGAACGGGTCCTCTCAACCTTTACCTTGATTTTCTTGATCGGAGGCGCTACTTTTTATTCCCCAATGTTGATCCCGAAGACTGGGTTGACTCCGTCCCATAGACTCCAGCTAGAGAAATTCCCTTGTCAGGTCCGGGACTTGAACCAGGGACCATGTGAATGTGAGACAGCGACGCAGATGGTAAATATATGTAGTATAATATATTAGATATCTTAGCAACTATAATACTAACACATTTCAGTGAAAGAATAGAAAAATATAATTAATATAATTAATTTTAAAAAATAATGTAAATGTTGACAATCACTTAATATTAACGAAGTTATCCATGCGTTTTGCAGCATACACAAGAATTAGAAGTAGTTATTTTATATGACTTCAATATCAATTCAAGATGATAATTAAAGAATATAATATATAAAATAGTTATTAATAAAATACATCAAAAAAAATGATTAATTTAATGAACACTTGAAATTATAATTAAATTATTTAATTAATTAATATCGATTATATCCGATAATAAAATTTTTGATATATACGAGGATTATATTTCAAGATAATTAATGAATTACCCACCTTAAGTGAAATATTAATAAGAAATTGTAAAAATATATTATTGATAGATATAAAACTATATTATAAAAAGTATTAAATGATACCTTCTTGATCAATTTTTTTATTTATTTTTTTATTTTTTTTTATTACTGTAATAATAATTTTTATGATTAAATAATACTTTTGCATGAGTGTAATAAGAAATTTATTAGTTAGTGGATAGATACTTAATTTATTTATTGTTGAGTAAATATTTTAATTATTATGTCTTTAATTGGGCTATACCTAACTTACCTATATAACTAACTAAATACATAGATAGATAATCAAAAAAAAAAAAAAATAAATAAATAAATAGCAGTTTCCTTAAGCGAAATGATGCAATTTTTAATATTTATGACCGTGACCGATAATTGACAATTTTTACTTAATTATTATGTATATATACAAATATAATTAAATTCCAAATTTATATTATTATTTATATATTTATTTTATTAAAATAAATTAATTTGGAATTGTATAAATAAATATTTATAGGTGAGTTATTTTACATTATTATTTGATATATTTCTTTTTTTTCTCTCTCTCTCTCTATAATTTTATAAATTAATTTTTATTAATATCGATTGATTACTTCATTTAATCTTTGAACCCTTATTTTTTTTTTTTTTAATGATAAATTAAAAATTATGTAATATAATATAATTCAAATAAATGGAGCATTATCATTAGGTACCTTTAAGATAAATAAAAAAAAAATACTTTTTATATTATGCAAACTCTTATTGGTTACATAGTAATTAAAAATTCTACAATTTTTTTAATGTATGTAAGTATATATTTTTAAGTATAGTTACTTGTGATTAATAAAATTAAATAAATATTTGAAATATTAGTCAATAAATCTACGATATATATATATATATATATATTTAAGTATAATAAGTACCATTATTTTTGTAAAAAATTGAAAATTAATATTTTTATCTTTATTTTTATTAATTTCACTTATTACGAGGATTTTTTTAGTGAAACATTTAAATTGTGTATTCTGCGATATCAAATTAATTTTAATTAATCAACATAAACTTCAAAGAATTTAAAAAAAATTGTAAGTTTGAATTTGCATGAAAAATAATATAATATAATCTTCTTCTTCTTCTTAAGATGCCGTCTTCCTTTTGGAGTTTGGCTATCATCATAACTAGAATAGCCTTAGAAGCTGCCCAGCCATGATGATTTTTCTTGGGAATGTTAATGCGGTGGTTTCCCGTTGCCTTCTGCACTGACAGTTCCTGGAGCCGGGGGCAGCTGATGTTAAATTGAATTTGATTTGAATTTTATTATAAAAATTTGTTCTTAGTTGGAATCGAACGCCGACTTCTTGCGTAGAAAATTGCTACGCTACACGCTCGGCTAGCTGCCTCCTATAATATAATAATATAATAATTTACAATATTATAATTTTAGAAAATAATTTATAATATTTAAGTAATTATATATATATATATATATTAATATGTAATCTTTTATTTTATACTAACAAAAATTATATAATTGTATAAGCCTATATGGAAATATTTAAATATATAATACTCATTTTTAAAATTGTATTCAATAGGTTTTTATAAAATCCATATATTAGATTAGATAATTTTTAAAGTAACTAAACGATTTCTAGACATTTTAGATTTTTTACCTTTTTCCTCAATTAAAATAATTAATAACCGGTGTCTATATATAAAGCTAGGTAGGTATATATTCAATTAAGGATTCTAAACTCAATTTATTTATTTTAAATTTTTATAAAGTTTAAATCTTCATTGTCAATTTGAAGTAGTTAACTCTTGATTTTATAACAAATGTACTAATTTAAACAAAAAAAATTTATATTTATCTAAAAATGAAATTAAAATTGACAGTGAAGATTATTTAAACTTTATAAAAATTTAAAATTAAAATTGAGTTGAGATGCCTCAATTAAATATATATATATATATGTGTGTATATTAGGAGTAGCGGGTAAACACTCTGTATGATCCCGAAAGAGTCCACTTCAGAAAAACAACCTTTTTCACACAATCCAAACCCCAAATTAAATCCAAAAAAGTATCAATTCATTATTAAAAAAAAATCATAAACACCCCCCCCCCACACACACACTCCGGCATCGGACTTTCTCGGCTTGAGGTTTTCTTCGAGTTTGCATCATAGATGGACAGGGCCCTTGATCGAAGGGGGATGTCCAAAGAACAAAAAAAAGAACAAGACGTCTAATGATTATAATTTTGTCTTTATCTTGCTTCTTGCTTAAAAATGATAAATATAAATGAATTACTTGTATTTTAAATTACATACAAAATATGTTAATGTTAAAATAGATATTATATAGTACCTTACAGTTTGACCCCTGATTGAAACAAAATAATCAATTCAAGAAATTAATCAATTCAATGATGGTGAAATTTATGAAGAAATAATCTGAAAGTATTCCAATATTTTTTTGATTTTTTTAGTATTATCTGGAAATCATCAAGAAATCATATCATAATAGAGAAATGGGATTATTAAATTTAATCAAAATTTTAAAATCATATCAGATTTATAGTCTGTGATACAACTTTGATTGATCTAACTCTCTATATATAATAGATTTATTTAGATATACGATACGATTTTAAATAAAAAAATATTTCAATCTCACAATAACCATTCATACATAATGTTGCAGAAAAAAATTTTATTTTCATAAACTTTTTCATATTGTAATGTATTATTAATATTAGTATTACCATAACATATTTCTTATTATCTAATCAAATAAAATTAATAAATAATCAATTATTTTGGAATTTCATAACACATATTGATTTTATTTCCGTTTTCTCTTATTCGTTTAATGATTTTATATATTTAAATTTAAAAATATTTATTATGAAAAAAGAGAGTATATTCTTGTCAGATTCAACCCTCAGGGTTTAAAAAAAATCTCTTTTTTTAATATTAATATAATTCAAATCAATTTTCTTAAAAAAAAAAAATTATAATTTTATTTCATTTTTATGATTTTTATTTTTTTAATTTCCGGGTTCTTGATCCTTAAGAAATTTTCTCTATATTTAATTTTTTTTCTTTCCCTAATTATAACAGATGATAAAAAAAAAATCTATATTTACTTTAGTAAATATTTCCTTTCAATACTACTTAGCAACAACTTTCTTTTGTATATAATTGAATCAAATAATTTTTCTATAAATTAATTATTTTTTTTTATTAATTAAAAATTAATTCTTCTATAAAAAAAATACATTATTATTATATTGATTAAATATTTTTGTATTTATATTTTTTAATCTTGTTTATGTATCTTTCTATCTACCTATCCCTAACATCTGCCTATACAAGAACTAGATAAATTAAACTTCGTATATATATATATATACGAGGGTGGGGTGAAAAGTTTCCGGCCTGACCAGGAAAAACGACGTTTTTAAATTTTTTTTTTTTTTTTTGCTTTATTTTTCAACATAATCTCCATCAACACTGATACATTTCTCATAACGATCTTCTAATTAATTTAATTAATTTAATTTAATTTAATTTAATTTAAGTTTCATCAACAGTTATGAATCGAGGCCAAATTGTCCGTAGAAATGCTTTTTCGAAGCAGTTTTTGGTATAACGTTAGCAAACGCGTCACCCACGTTGCACACAGCTTTCCATATTCAAAGGGTTGTGCAAAATATTTCGCACACGCTCAGCTAATATCTTACAGGTCTTAGCCATCTTGAATGTTGAAAAATCAAGCAAAAAAAAGGCCGGAAACTTTTCACCCCACCCTCGTATAATGAAAAAAACATTTTGTCTATTGAAGAACCAATTGGAAAGATACGTAACATGGCTACCTACCTATATTTACATATATGTACTAATCTTTCTATATATCAATCACTTAATATCACTTATCATATTAGATTAATTCTAAGAGGATGAATTAAAAGAGAATAAAAGATTTATTTAATTTTGTATAAATAACACATTAGAAAACATAAAATAGATAGTCTTTCTTTCTTACATCATTACTTAAAAAATAAATAAATATATATATTTTTTTTCCTTCTTCTATAAGATTGTCTATCATTTCAGGTCATTCATTATCAATAATTGTTTGTTTTTTCAAAAAAAAAAAAAGAAAAAAAAAGCAAATAAAATTTTGAAAAGGGTTTTTAATGAATCTTGTAATGTTCAGTAGTGAAAGTTTTCTTCTTTTTTTTTAAATTAACAAATTATTCAATTCTCACTTAAAAAAAAAACTTGAGAGGATGATTTTTTTTTTCAATCATGCTTTTAGTTATTCAACAACAGAATGTAAATTTAATATTTATTTTACAAGATTCAACACAACAATCAACTTATCTAATTATATTCAACTAAGAATGACAAAATTTCTAAAAAAAACAAAATAAAAACAAAAATAAAAAAATTCAAATCGACTACAAAAAATTTAATTATTTTTTGTTTTTAATTAATATTTTTTTATAAAATATATAACATATTATTATAATCATAATATCATCAAACCATTCAATGATATTTTAAGTAAATATATAGGTTTCTTTTTCTTTCTTTCTCATCTATTCACCCTTAATAAATAAATGATTTCATTTTAATTAAATGGAAAAATAAAAAATAATCTATTATGTATAACTAACTAAAATAAAACTTCAAAATTTAGCGTAATATAGGATAGGCGTGGATATATATGGTACATGAGCCCTAAAAGAGCCACAATTTAAAATAAGACTGCCACTAGAATTTATATAATTGTATAAAAATTATAATTGTGCATATTTTTACAGCGTTTTATTTAACTTGCTTCGTTGTCTGCCCTCCTGCATCAAATCCAGTAACTCATTTTTAACACAGTTGCACACAGTTGACCAATCGAACTAAAACTTTTCAGATTTGGATGACAATACATGAATATGAAATAAAGTTTTCATTTCCTTAATTAATTAATTAATTAATTAATAATTTAATTAATAAATTTTAACCCATCATTAAATATCATTTATAATCTCAAAGTATATTTGACAAATAAAACTTAAAACCTTAAAAATTGATTTACTAACAAATTAAAAATAAAATAAATAATTAAAAAAAAATTAAGTTACAGTGTTTTATTTATAAATGCATGAGGGGTTGTACAATGGTCCGCCTACTTAGCACTTCAACAACAATTGTCTAGATACTTTGAATAAAATGAATGAATTAATTAATTTTCTAGGGATCTCTCAAATAAAACGCTTGCATTTAAATTAAAAATGGTGACAAAATTAAATGACAATAAACGGCAAGCGTTTTATTTGAGAGATCCCTAGAAAATTAATTAACTAATTCATTTTAATTAGGCTCTTTATTCAAAGTATCTAGACAATTGTTGTTGAAGTGCTAAATAGGCGGACCATTGTACATCCTCATCATGAAGAAGAATATAAGAAGAAGAAGAGGCTAAGAGAAAAATTATTTTCTAGTTTTTAGTGCATTTATAAATAAAACACTGTAATTTAATTTTATTTTTTAATTATTTATTTTATTTCAAGTTATAATATAAGGATAAAAACAATATCATTTGAAAAAATAATTTGTTAGATTAAAAATTATAACAAGAATTTTTAAATTAAAAATCAAAATTCTATCTACTTGTATGTGCTAATTTAATTACTGGGTAAAATTTATACAATATGCATAAAATTTTATGTGTCGTTAATATGTTAATATATCATCCATTCACTAAATCTTTAATGAAAGTCACAAGTAGTAGTAGTGGTAGTAGTAGTTGTAGTAGAAGTAACTACTACTTCTAGTGTTCGTAGTTGTACCTACTTTCGTCGTCTTAAAAGCATAAAGAAACTAAATAGATCTATAAATATGTAATCATTCTAAATAAAATATCAATATTAATCGTACATTCAGTATATTAAATGAAATAAACATCTACTTTATTAAATTTTCTGACCTAAATTGTGATAATAACATAATTATCTAGAATTAATTATAATAATTCACTTCAATAATTTGAAATGTTAATTAATTTTTTTTTCTCTCCCCGGTTCAACTTTTGCTAGACAAGTCAAAAGTATCTATTGAAATACTTTGACCCCGTATACCTATTCCATCACTTAGGACGTTATATAAAACCCTTGACACCACTTATTATTAATAGGTAGTTTATTTCATCACTAATTTTTTTTATTTATTTGTTGATTTTTTTTAATAGTTATTAATTGAAACTTTCGAGATGTCGTTAAAATTTAACGAATGCAAGAGTGTTAAAAGAAAAAAAGTAAAATCAATAGATGTATATACATAAATAATTTATAGTTATATAATTACAACATACATATAAAATAGTATTAAATGAATTTAAAAATAATGAAATATTTATAATTAAAAGCCACGAGGAAAATTAAATTTTTATTTAAATAAAATGACTGTCTTTGTAAATTTATTCAAACGATGCTCGTATTTTCATTAAATTTCATTTTAATGGGAAATAAAAAGAAACTTAAATATATGATAACTGTTGATTTTTTAAAATATGATTGAATCTAGATAGAGCTACACTTTTCTGGAATTATGAACCATTAAATTATCTAAGATATAAATAAACATAAAAGAGTATCAATCTCACTGGAATAATGATAAGAAAAGCAGATGAGCCAAAGAATTGATTGATATTGTTAAGAAGTGGTGTAACAGAGATTATGGAGGAGATCATGTTCAGTTATCATCTACAATAAAAGATATATACAAAAAAATTAATTTTTAAGCCGCCTATGTGATGTAGAGTAGTTGTATGATAAGTACAACGGCTCTTTTCTATCTTTATCTTGATCATTTATTTTTTTTTATCGGAAGCTGCTCATTTCAAGCTTATTCGAGAATCTTATTTTAAACATGCAGACTGAATGAACTATGTAATATGTAATGGTTAAAACCCAGAAGGAAAAATTTCTTTGCAAACCATAATCCATTTTGTGTTAGTTTCTATTCATAATTTTGTACACTATTCAGAGGAAACTACTTTTATTAATTTATTAATTTATTTTCTATTTATATGCCTGAATAGCTAGTGTTTCTTCCGCCCGTGGCTTAAATCACTTTAAAATAATCAAAATAATAATAATTATATTATATTATACTTATAAATTAAATTTAGTTACTGGTGATGGTGATTTTTCGTTAGAATGGTTAGCTGTAATTGCATACATGTATTACCTATATTTTTTGAAAAAACCCTTTAAAAAATAATTGAAAACAATTATATATATATATATATATATATATATATATATTATATAATAAGTATATTTTTCTTTTATTTTTGATTAACATTTTCCAAATAATTATTTAAATATAATTTTAACCTGTATTTATAAATTATGTATATCATTAAAAAGAAATATTTATAAAACAAATAATAATACATTAATTATATATTTTTTGCTTTATCTTAATTTTAAATGAGAGAAATTTTTATATACCATACATACATTTTTTTTAAAAAAATATGTAAGTATATTAACTTTAACATTTAACCTCATTCAAGTTTAAAAGATTTGTAGTTTGACAAATTATTTCGAAATCAACCACTGCGCAAGAACTTACAAGTAATTGGTCTATAGGAAGAAAAAAAAAATTGTAACCATAAGGTGTGGTGAAGGTGTGGGAGACATGAAAATAGGAAAAGGCTGGAAACATACAAATAGTAAGTGACTCACCAAACAGTCACCAGAAATTCCCAAGAAAAAAAAAATATTTATCAAATTTCACATTTAGAAAGGGGGAAAATAATAATAAAAAAAAAATTATTTCATTATTATTTCATTTAATTTTTAAAAAAATGAATGTACCAAATAATATAAGTTTAACATGGAAAAATAAAAATTATTTCTATTTTTTTATCAATCTAATTACTTAATTTGATTAAAAATAAAAATTTATTTATTTTATTTATATAAAAAAACAAATAAATTAATTATATAAGAAATTAAATTTATTACATATGTATTAATTGAGAGTTATATATATATATATTGGTTTAGATTTCCGTGAATGTTATATTATTATTATTATTATCATATTTATCAGGGATATAATCACGTATTTTTGTGAGATTGTTTTCTCGACGTTTCGGCACCCATTTTGGCGCCATTTTCAAAAGATTATTTAGGTGCGAATATTTTTGGGATTCGGGGTCTTAGTCTGTGTGACCAAGGGTTAATATTGGGATTTTGGGTTGATAGGTTGGGTGGTTTTGTACTCACTGCGTTGCTGTAAAACTCCGAAGAATCCTGGGCAATCCTGAGACTGGCACACGTCCGCACTGGACAACAGCCCGAGGCCGCCCAGTCGATTAGATCAACCAGAGTTTTCTAGAAAAAAATGAAAAAATTTCATTGAGTTAATGGGGAGGTGAAACTTTTCCAAGATATGAACTATTTTTTATTTTTCATACCATGTTGACATTTACCGGATATTTATTACAAAAATAATATGAAAATCCTAAAGAAGGTAAATGATAACAACTTAACAAAAAAATATTCTCAGTCTTTTATTGAAGATCCTATAAAAAAAGACACAACTTATCAAATTGGTTGACGCTTAAGCGAGGTAGAATTGTTGTATAATCAGTAAAACGTTTCCTCTCTCTCTCTCTCTCTCAATATTTATCATAATTTTGTTGATCAGAGACAAAACATTATTCCAATTCCATATACAAAATGTATTTATTTATTATCGAACAATTCATAATATTATTAATTGTAATTCATTCATAGGTTAGATGATTATATTATTGAAATTTCATTAAAAATTTAGATTATCATTTATTTTAGTTATATATTAATAATAATAATATTTTAGTGATTATATTATTTTATTTTATAATATTTTTTTTTTATAAGTATTCATCAAAATTATCTTCAAAGTTATCAAAGTTATCTTTTTTTTTGTATTGTTTAGACATACATTTCAATTGAATTGAATATCAATTAAATGACCTGATACTTAGATTGAGAAATATAAAATGATGTGACAATAATGATGAATAGATAAATTTTCGATAGAGAGAGAGAAAGAAGAAAAATTTCCTCGAGGTCATTGAATGGACATCCTCTTCTGATGGGATTATGACTTAACGAATTGATACTCATTTTAAATTCAAAAGAGATCAAAATGATTTAAAATTTATTTTTCAAAAGAAACAATTAAAAATTAAATAAATATATTTTATTTTCTAACATTTTAATTATTTATTTTTAAATAATAATAATAATAATAATACAACTTATCCCATCTCATATTTTTCGCTTAATTAATTTTAATATTGATTCAAGCTATTAAAAAAAAATTAAATTCAAAAATAATTTTCTTAATTTCAATATTTTATTTTATTTTCTTCATTTAAAAACATCTTTTATAATAAATATAAATATAATTATAATACAATATATAATACCTGGTTCTCCGAGCCGCTTGATCATTAAAAAAAATTATTTCATAATATCGGGTTCACCGAGCCACCGTTCAAATAATTAAAAGAACATAAATTTAAAAAGAAAAATAGTCATAAAACACCCCTTAAATTTACCTATTAATGCACTGAAAGACAGAAAAGTATGGCCTGTGGATATAACATAAAATATATTTTTAATTTTATTTTATTTATAATATTTTATAATATTTTGTATTTAAGGAAGCGCTGTCTGACATAGTATTTAAATTTTTTAAAAAATAATAATAAAGGCTGAAACCAATACAGATCGATTTTTCTTTATAAAAATTATCTATGGTGTGAATTTCAAAAAAAATATTTCAAAAACACAAATTTATATGCATATATCTATATATATATGCATTTATATACATTTTTTACTAGTATAATAAGATAAGATAATATATATACATAAATACGTATATATTTTTTTGTTAAAGAGAGAGAAAGTAAAAATATACACAAAATAATTTAATTTATTAAAGAAATTGAATTGAAAGCATGTTTTTATATCAAAATGATATTTTGAAATGTCTAAATTATATTCGCATAATAGAAGACTAGATTTAGTGAAATATGAAATTTTTTATTTTTTTTTTATTTCAATCACAATACTCCACCAATCCATATCCATTCAATTTTTATCATCATCATCATCTCCTGAATGTTTCATATATGTACTCGTATATATCATTATCAACTCATCATTTATAAATTGATTTTCCATTCTATAGTATATGCTATTCATTCATAGTAACAATAAGTTTTGCCATTCAATTGAAATCGTTTTAATATAAATTAATTATTCATTATCACGTATTTTCACTATTCATCTTTACAATATTTAGATCGATAATTTATTATTAAATAATCGTTTGGATATTATTCGATAATCATTTTTTTTATAAAACCAGTGCTTTTTATTATCTCGTCAGAGATAGTATTGCGATCACGAAAATTTTCGATGCCGAGATTTTGATGTTTTTATACGTTTTGAAGGTTCCTGAATCATTTTCACTAAGGTTGAGAAAAATGTCTGTGCGTGTGTGTGTGTGTGTGTGTGTCGTGTGTGTGTGTGTGTGTGTGTATGTAGACAAGATTACGCAAAAACGGTTTGAGCTAGAATCATGAAATTTGGTACAAGGGCATTATTCAAAATTCGTGTTAGTTTTTTATCAACTTTTGAGAAATGTAGCTCATCCGGAAGTGGGTCAATACCTACCTCGTTTTCATTTTTACCGACCGACGATAGTAAGGGAGGTATTGTTTTCACACCAAATTTCACATGTGGAGATTTTTACAGATCTCCACGAATCATGCATTTTCTAAACAGAAAAAAGTATTTTTAGCATGATGTCTGTCCGTCTGTCCGTCCGTCCGTCTGTCCGTCCGTATAGATGTGTACAGCCTGAACGGCTCAACCGATTTTGATGAAATTTGGTATATTTACTTAATGCATCAGTGGGATGAATTGATCAACTTTTGGTGCAATTCCGGAAACCGGAAGTGGTAGTATTAGCGATCGACGATAGGAAGGAAAGGTTTATTTTCACACCAAAGGAGATTTTTTTATATATCACCACGAATCATGCACTTTGTATTGGTTTTATCCTCGAGAAGAATCATATTTATTAGTTTTTTCTTGATTTAAAATTATATGACGTCATCCAGCCATTCATGACGTCACAGCCTGGTCTTGCATATATATTATAAATAAAATAAAATTAAAAATGTTTATATTTATTATTTATGTATCCATATCTGATTTTTATTACATTAATAGATATATTAAAATTATTTGAAATTGTTTCTGTAGCTGGAAATTAATTTATTTCAAACAGTCGGTCGGTTCGGACCTGGCCACAGGTCAACTTATTTTCCTCTAAAGTGACCATAAAAATAAAGATATATGTTTGATAGTTTTTCACATGATTAAAAATTGTATAAAACTGCTATAGATAGAATTTCATTTTGATTGAATCGCTGACAGTACCGGAATTAATTTTTTAACATTGCAAATCTCACGCGCCAACACGTGACGTGGTGCCATCAACAAAGAGCCAAACATGCACTGGTTTAATAAATATTATTCATTAATTTTAATTTTAATTTTTAATTTATAATTAATTAAATTGAATTTTAATATAATATATGTTATTTAATTGAATTCAAATTGCGAGGTAGTCGAGTGGAGACACTCCAGCTTTTTTCTTTAGAAATATTACAATATTTTCACAATTGAACTTAATATATTATAATATTTATATATATATAATAATTAATAATATATTGATAATATATTAATATATATACATATGTATAAATACAAAATTCTTCACAATTTCCTTACAATTCCAATTAAATTTGTTGTATATATTTTTATCTCTAAAAAAAATATAATATTTGAAATTTCTATATACATATTTGCACAATTTAATTTTATTTATTTCTATTAAAATAATAATAATAATAATAATATAATATTAATAAATAAAATCTATTTGATAAAAAGAATAAATAGAAAATACTGGTAATATATGTTTATATACCTACCAACCTATGTGGTAGGTAAGTATACATACATATTTGATGTGTTTAAATTTCTTTTTAAGAAAATATTTTATTACTTACTCTTTAAGATTCTTTAAATATTTATTTATTATTTAACTAAGGATTAATATTTTCTTAAAAATTTCTCTCTCTATCTCTTTCATTTTCTTATTTAAAATGATGAAATACTTTTATTAATCTGATTATTAAAAATAATAAAGATTTAATAATATGAATGAAATATATCTAAGAGGGTGGGGTGAAAAGTTTCCGGCCTGACCAAGAAAAACGATGTTTTTAAATTTTTTTTTTTTTTGCTTTATTTTTCAACATTCAAGTTAGCTGAGACCAGTACGATGTCAGCTGAACGTGTGCAAATTATTTTGCACAAGCCTTTGAACAAGGAAAGCTGTGTGCAACATGGGTGCTAACGTTAGACCAAAAACTGTTTCGAAAAACCATTTCTACCGACAATTTGGCGCTGTAGGCGAATTTTTGCGTCGATTCATAACTGTTGATGAGACTTAAATTAAATTAAATAATTAAATTAACTAAATTAATTAGAACACCGTTATGAGAAATGTATCAGTGTTATGTTGAATAATATAGTAAAAAAAAAAAATTTAAAAATGTCGTCTTTCTTGGTCAGGCCGGAAACTTTTTCTCCCCACCCTCGTATTTTTATATTATAGACATATTATAGAAATTAGAAATATATTAATTTCATGGATTAATTAATTATTTTTTTAATTATTATTTAAAATGATATCAATTTCCGGAAGAATGATGAACATCATTTTCACAACAGATGCCTGTTACTCCTACTTTTACTACTACTATTATTACTACTCGTGTATCTATCTGCACTTGAGTTCTCCTTGCTTTAGCAAGGCAAAAGCAAACATAAATCTGACCGCAATGAACGAAAGTGAATGGCAAGAGAAAGTCCTCCTCTCCCCGCAAGTTTTTAATGTGTCGATCCGCTTCGAAGAACTACATATATTCAATTTTATTAATCCCACCTTGAACTTATAAACACACACACACAAACAGACACCATTTCAATAGATTCTTTTTATTAAATAAAAAAAAAACAAAACAAATATTATTTTTTGGTCCAGTAAACAACAAAACTGGACAATTTTTTAAATCGTTAAAAAAAAAAAAGAAAAAAAAGTAAAAGAAAATAAGTTTTTTCTATTTTCCAAGTTAAAAATTCAAATTAATTTTTAAATATAAATAAATCACTATTGATTATTATTTATTTATTTATTAATCGTTTATTTTTTTTTATTCATTTAGAATGTGTGCGTGTATCTTGTTCTAAAAACAATCAATTCATGATTCACAATATTTAAGTAATTAAGAAGAGAAAAAAAATACTAATATTTTTCTTTTCTTTTTAAATATTTTGAATAAAAAAAATCCTTTTTCTTATTCTAAGATTTATATTCTAAAATTTTATTTATTTCATAAAATACCTTCATAAATAACTACTTATAGAAATAATTGAAGATTTTTAAACTTTCATCTTTAAACTTCTATTTTTTTATTTTTTATCTTTTCCAAATTTCATTTTTTATTTATCTTTCCATTTCTAGCCAAGTTTTTCCTTCCTTAAAAGATGAATGCCATTTCCCTATTTAATTTCATACATTTGGAAAAAAAAATAATTAAATTTATAAATCTATTCTTGTCTACTGATATAATATCATCAACTTAAGAAAAATTTAAAAAAAAATTTGTTCGTTTAAATTAAGTTTGTTTTTTTTTTGTCAATTTTAGATTGGCAAGGTGAATTTATCCACATGATCGTAAAATAGAGAAACACTATGAAATATTAAAATTAAAATATTATAAAACAAGAATACAAATTATCATCTATTATTAGTTGACAGGTAATAATTTTTACAACATTCTTGCAAGTCTTTAAATGATAGGGATCAAGTTAGAAAGTTATTTATTAATATTTTCTTTTTAATTTTAATTTTATTTTATTAAAGATCATTCTAAGTTGATAATTTCAAAAAATATTATTATTATTATTATTATTATTATTATTATTATTATTATTAATTATTACAATATACATATAGCTAAGTAATTTTTCAGTAAATGAGAATTAAAAGTTAAAAATTAATATTTAAGATATTATTAGATTTTGATTTTTTTTTTCATAATTGTATTGAACAACACAATTCTTTACATCTTTCTTCTCAGGAAATAAAATACTTTAAAAGTTTTTTATACCAATATACAACTACTACATATGTTACTACTAATTCAAAGTATAACCTAGATCAGGGGTGGGCAAAAGCCGGCCCGCGGGCCGGATTCGGCCCTTTTGCTTATTTTATCCGGCCCGCCGGCCCGTTAAAAAATTTGGCTCTTATTTCGATCTTTCATTCAATATGGCTCTAAAAAAAAATTAAGATAAATATGATTTAAATATGATATGGTGATTTGGCTCCTAAACATTTTCGATTTTTCGTTCAATATGGCTCTAAAAAAAAGGTCACTCCAGGTATTGTCCTCTTGGAGACATTTTGAAAATTTCATTTTGGTTGTTATTATTATAAGATAAAAAAAAAATGAAATTAATAATAATAATAATAAATAAAAAAAATAAAAAAAATAGGTTGATTAATATTGTGATCATATCATAGTTATAGAATATAGAATATATATATATATAATTATTAAAATTAATAATTATCTATAATGTAGGTATATTAGGAGCAAAAGAGGCTTCAAGGTTTTTTTTTTGGATAATATTATAATATGTAGGCATATAGTTTAATCTTACCTCTTTGATGTTGCTTAATTAACTGGTAAACTATTACTAATGCTTTTATTTATTATTTTTACCGAGCGACGACTGTAGTGTTTGGGATTGAGATGAAACTTTGCCAGTGGATTCCTTTTTACTGACCGACGATAGTAAGGGAGGTATTGTTTTCACACCAAATTTCACATGGGGAGATTTTTACATATCTCCACGAATCATTTCTTAACATGTCTGTCCGTCCGTCCGTCTGTCCATTATGTGTCCTTAAAGACGTGTATAGCTTGAACGACTCAACTGATTTTGATAAAATTGGATATATTTACTTAATCCATCAGTACTTTTGATAAAATTCATCAACTTTATCCAGAATCCGGAAGTGGTAGTTTACAAAGTATTAATTTTATATTCATTGTTGGAAATTTTTCACTTCAAATATATAGTAGTATTTAATAATTAAGTAATTAAACTAAAAATAAAAACCAAGATAATATAATTTAGTCATTTTTATTTTATTTAAACATTCCTGTAATAATAATAATAATATATATATTAGGTTGGGGAAAAAGAAATCCATTATTTTTTCGGTAGATGGCTGTAGTGATCGATATCTCGTAAATTATCGATCAAACAATTTCAAATTTATGCTCGTTGTCGAGGTAACAGTTCGCACTAAAAGAATTCGTTTGCAGTTTTTTGTTTTGTCCATTCAGTTCTGAGTTACACGGCGTTAAAGATGGAAGTCAACAAAGAGAAAATTCGGTACATTTTACAGTTTTTCTTTGATAAGGGCGAAAATGCAAGTCAGGCGGCTGAAAATGTGAATAGTGTTTATGGTCCCGATACTGTAACAGCTAATTACGCGCAATTTTGGTTTCGTCGATTCCGTTCGGGTATTTTTGACGTTAAGGATGCCCCTCGCACAGGCAGGCCCGTCGTCGAAAATGTCGACAAAGTCACTGAAATCATCGAAGTGGACCGGCATGTTAGTAGTCGTAGAATCGCCCAGGAGTTAAAGATTGACCACAAAACAGTTTTAAACCATTTGCACAAAGCTGGGTTTAAAAAAAAGCTTGATGTTTGGGTGCCACACCAATTAACACCAAAAAACATGATGGATCGAATTTCCATCTGCGAAGCCTTGGCCAAACGTAATGAAATCAACCCATTTCTTAAACGGATGGTGACTGGGGATGAGAAATGGGTCACATACGACAACATTATGCAACATTTCTTGCATTGCAAAACTTTTTTAGTGATAAGAAATTGGCATCAAGGGAAGAGTGTGAAAATCAATTGCTGGAGTTTTTCGCTAATAAGGACCAAGACTTTTATGAGAGAGGCATAATGAAGCTACCATTAAAATGGCAACAAATTATAGAACAAAATGGTGCATATTTGACCTAAATCGGACAATGCAAAACATGTTAAATAAAGCCTTGAAGTTCACGTAAAAATAATGGATTTCTTTTTCCCCAACCTATTATATATATAATCTTGGCGAGATAGTAAAAAAAATTAGCTGGAGTGTCTCCAATAACATAATATATTATATTTAAATTAAATTTAATTAATTATAAATTATAAATAATAAATATTAAACCAGCGCATGTTTGGCTTTTTATTGATGGCACCATGGCACGTGTTGGCGCGTGAGATTTGCAGTGTTAAAAAATTAATTCTGGTACTTTCAGCAATTCAATCAAGCTGAAATTCTATATATAGCAGTTTTATACAATTATTAATCATGTGAAAAATTATCAAACATATATTTTTATTTTTACGGTCACTTTAGAGGAAAAAAAATCAAAACGTTGTAGGTAATGACCCTCTTCTGGTTGAGCTACATTTCTCAAAAGTTATAGAAAACTACGAATTTTGAATAATTCCCGTATACCAAATTTCATCATTCTAGCTCAAACCGTTTTTGCGTAATCTTGTCTACATACACACACACACACACACACACACACACACACACACATACACACACACACAGACATTTTTCTCAACCTTAGTGAAAATGATTCAGGAACCTTCAAAACGTATAAAAACATCAAAATCTCAACATCGAAAATTTTCATGATCGCAATACTATCTCTGGCGAGATAGTAAAAAACAACTGAAATATCTTAACTTATAATCAATATGATTTATTTATTTTTGATTTTACATCATTAAGAATAACCAATTTGTCAAAGTATATTTTTTTTCTTCCTTGCAAAAATTAATTACATTATTTTGCACAATTAATAAAATTCTTTTCTAATATTTATGCCAAATAAAATGACCAGTTAATTTTCCTCTCTATTAAACTTTTGCAATTGCTTTTAACCTTGAATCATTTTGGAAATATCCATTATTAAAAAAAATAAATAAATAAATAAATAAAAATCTGTAGAAACCTGAACCGACTTTGTTGCGACAATAGTTGTCCAAATGTCCTAATTAAAAAAAAAAGGACATAACTCCGGGGGTTTTATAGGTAACCGGTTCATTCCTTTTATATATCTTTCTATCATATATCTAACTATCTATCTATCTACTTGCCTATGATTGCTATATTCATATATTTTAGGAATATTTTTTAAAAGTGTATTTTCTTAACAATAAATAAATAATTTATAAGGAAATAATATGTATATCCTACACATTTTAATGAATCTGTTTTATTTTTATTTGAAATTATTTTATTTTATTTTTTTTTTTTATTTTTTTTTAATTAAATTAATCAAATTAATTAATTCACAACAAGTATCAGGTGTAAATTATATAAAAGTTATTATAAATTGAGAACTATTATTGGATTGGATTGTACTCGTTCATTTAAAAGTGTATCTCTTATGAAAAAACTAAAATTCCATTTCTTATATATTAATTATATTGATGTATGTTTGTGTATGTTTGTGTATGTTGGTGTAAAAAATCTAAAAATTTAATTTTAAAGTGTAATTTCAATGACTTGATTATGTTTCCATGACTTTGTGTTGTTGTTTTTTTTTGTGTGTGTTTTCTGGCAACACTTTAGTTATTCTATAACATTTGTTAATTAACATTAATTAATTAATTAATTAATTAACATTCTATTTGTCGTCGTTCGTTGTCCAACTAAAGTTTACCTGAAAGAAAAAATATAATTTGTAAAATAATAATTTTTAAGAAAGATATGAATTGATTTTCGACATAATAATGTAAATTTAAAGTTAAAAAAAAAAAATAGAAATAAATTTTCATTTTAATTTCAGATTTTATGTTTTGCTTATTACCGACCGACGATAGTAAGGGAGGTATTGTTTTCACACCAAATTTCACATGTGGAGATTTTTACATATCTCCACGAATCATGCATTTTCTAAACAGAAAAAAGTATTTTTAGCATGATGTCTGTCCGTCTGTCCGTCCGTCCGTCCGTCTGTCCGTCCGTCCGTCCGTCTGTCCGTCCGTCTGTCCGTCCGTATAGATGTGTACAGCCTGAACGGCTCAACCGATTTTGATGAAATTTGGTATATTTACTTAATGCATCAGTGGGATGAATTGATCAACTTTTGGTGCAATTCCGGAAACCGGAAGTGCTAGTATTGCCGATCGAAGAAAGGAAGGGAAGGGTTATTTTCACACCAAAGGAGATTTTTTTATATATCACCACGAATCATGCATTTTGTATTGGTTTTATCCTCGAAAAAAATCATATTTATTAGTTTTTTCTTGATTTAAAATTATATGACGTCATCCAGCCATGCATGACGTCACAGCCTGGTCTTGCATATATATTATAAATAAAATAAAATTAAAAATGTTTATATTTATTATTTATGTATCCATATCTGTTTTTTATTACATTAATAGATATATGAAAATTATTTGAAATTGTTTCTGTAGCTGGAAATTAATTTATTTCAAACCGTCGGTCGGTTCGGACCTGGCCACAGGTCAACTTATTTTTACTCGTATTTTACCTCCTATAATAGTGGAAATGGGTTATTATGATCCTTAAGACATTTGAAACATGAATTAATATAGAATGAAATATTTTTTCAAATAAGTCTTTTCATATCGATGGTGTTGCGTAAAAAGGACCAATCTGCCTATGTCAGACTAAGTTGCAAACTTCAATGCCCTATTTCTCCTAAAATACTTTTGCCTAGCTATTGCAAATTATTTTTATAAAATCTTTAGTAATTCTATATTGAAGAAACGTGCTTAAATTTATTATTTATTTTTTCTATATGTGCATTAAAATATATTAAAAAAATAATAGATAACCAAGTTATATTATAAATATAGATAACCAAGTATATATTATAAACTTGGTTATCTAAATGTACAAAAATTACAAATTGACATGAAAATCATTTAAATTTAAAATTAGTAACAAAAAAAAATCAGATTTCAAATAAAATTATTATCTGATATATTTATTATACCTATGTCTACTACTATTTCTACTATTTCTATAACATATTATAAAAATATTATTACAATTACAACATGTAACACGTAACTTAAGTATCCTATGGGAATAAATCCTTCAAAAATTCAAAAATTTGCTTATTTTTTTAAATTTCAATTTCAAAGTCTTTAATTTTCGATTTAAAATTAAATGTTAATTTTCACAAAGGAAAATTAAGTAATAGCTACAAATAGATGTATAAAAAATATTATTTTTAATAATTTTTTTATTATTATTATAATTCAAAGAGTTTCATTCTATTTAAATTATAATTATGTAAATTTTACTAAGAATGTATTTGCAAACTTTGACAAGTATTAACTGTATATATATATTGAATATACTCTATTCCTCTATTGTATAAATTACTATAAAGATTATATATAAGAATTACTTTCTATTTAACAACACTTCATTTTGTTAAATATACAAGTATATATATATATATATATATATATATAAAAAAATCAATTATGTTAGGAAGTGAAGGGGATACTCATTCAATACCTCCCTCATACTATGTAGTTATTAACTCTCTTTGAAATAGGTATACTTTTTTTATCAGTGATAAATAGTAATTACAAAATTGGAAAACTTTCAAAATAAAAAGATAATTTGTAATTTATCCTTAGTTTTATCATTTGTTAGTAGTGTATTGTATAGTTTTTTTTTTTTAATTTAAAGAAAGTTTAATTAATTAATTAATCAATTGCAAAGTTATAGGTAGATATATATTAGTTGTTAATCATTTTTGTTCTTTAATTTCAATAAACATAAAAATACAGGTAAAAAGTTAGTTGTGAAACAAAACTATAAAAAATCTGGGATGTCTCCACTCGACTAACTCTCGCAAATTTGAATTGAATTAATTTACATATATTATTTTTAATTTAAATTTAATTAATTATAAATTAAAATTAATAAAAATTATTTATTAAACCAGCGCGTGTTTGGTTCTTTGTTGATGATACCACGTCACGTGTTGGCGCGTGATTGGCAGTGTTAAAAAATTAATTCCGGTACTTTCAACGATAATATCATGCTAAAATTCTATATATAGTAGTTTTATACAATTTTTAATCATGTGAAAAACTATCAAACATATCTTTATTTTTACAGTCTGTTTAGAGGAAAAAAATGAAAACGTGGTAGGTAATGGAAATTCTCCCAGTTTTTCTTTATTTTGTAAAATTATTGATTAATAACTGATAAAGTTATTGATAAATGATCTTGATTTTTTTTGAGTCAATTAACAAATAAATTCAGGGTTTTTTTAGTTTGATTGTCATTCGTTGGAATTAATATTATAAGTATTTATTATTTAAAATTATAAAAATTGACGAAATTTAATCTATCGCCCTTAATATTAAATTATTATTCATTTTCTTTATAAATATATAAGAGAATGTATATATAAACATATTTTATGATGCTTTTATGAAAAATAATTTGATATTATATTGTATTATAAGAAATGTAATGATTTTGATAATAATTACTTTTACTAGTATATACCAAATTTGAGATTATGATAAAAGTAATTAATAGTATAGTTTTATATTTAATTTCATTTTAAATGTAGATATGAGTTTAGCGTAAAAAAAGAGCCCCCCCCCCAAAAAAAAAAAAATATATAATCATAAAATTAAAAACTCTATTCTAATAAATTTAAAAATAATAAATCTTACTATTTCTAAAAAGTTATACTTATATTTTAATATTAAAAATAACAATGCATATCATATAATATTATATGTGTTTCAATATGTGTACATAAAAAAATGTTCACCTGTTCGATACAAGAGTAACTCAATTTCTTTTAACTAATATTTTATTGAAGTTGTGATTCCTTTTTATAAGAATTGTTTGCAATGAGAGAGGAGTCGGGGAAGAAAATTATATGGTTGTCCTCTACCAGTTCTTGTAGTACGGTGTCCTCTGACGGTGTAATCCAGCCATCCATGGCCTAAGAGTCCTCGGGCTCATTGGCCCAAAGCCAAAAGGGTAATGAGATTAGTTCGAGGTAAACAATGTACCATTATTCTTTCTATAAAATCATATCTACAATATAGATATTATTTTTGTTATTTCCCAATGATTCCATTTATTTTCAAAAAATAAAAGGTTGGGTTAAATAGTATTTATAAAAACTCGATTATATTCTTAATTTAAATTAAATTTTTTCATTTTTTTTTTCTCTTTAATTTAATTAAGCTGAAAGTGTATATATAGCCGTTTTATACAATTTTTAAACATATGAAAAACTATTAAACCTATATCTTTATTTTTACGGTCCCTTTAGAGGAACAAAAATCAAAACGTGGTAAGTAATGACCCTTTTCCGGTTGAGATACATTTCTCAATAGTTAATAGGAAACTACGAATTTTGAATAATGCCTGTATACCAAATTTCATATTTCTAGCTCAAACCGTTTTTGCGTAATATTGTCTACATAAATACACACATACACACACACACAGGGATATTTTTCTCAACTTTAGTGAAAATGATTCAGGAACCTTCAAAACGTATAAAAACATCAAAATCTCAACATCGAAAATTTGCGTGATCGCAATACTATCTCTGGCGAGATAGTAATAAGTTGACCTGTGGCCAGGTCCGAACCGACCGACGGTTGGAAATAAATTAATTTCCAGCTACAGAAACAATTTCAAATAATTTTAATATATCTATTAATGTAAAAACAGATATGGATATAACATAAATATTTTTAATTTTATTTTATTTATAATATATAGCTGAAGTAGCCGGCGTTGCCGGCGTTACCCGAGGCTGTGACGTCATGAAGGGCTTGGTGACGTCATATAATTTTAAATTAAGAAAAACATAATGAAGATGATTTTTCCCGAGGATAAAACCAATACATTCGTGGTGATATGTAAAAAAATCTCCTTATGTGAAATTTGGTGCGAAAATAACCCTTCCCTTCTTATCGTCGATCGCTAATACTACCACTTCCGGTTTCCGGATTTGCACCAAAAGTTGATCAATTCATCCCACTGATGCATTAAGTAAATATACCAAATTTCATCAAAATCCGTTAAGCCGTTCAGGCTGTACACATCTATACGGACGGACAGACGGACGGACAGACGGACAGACGGACGGACAGACATCATGCTAAAAATACTTTTTTCTGTTAAGAAAATGCATGATTCGTAGAGATATGTAAAAATCTCCACATGTGAAATTTGGTGTGAAAACAATACCTCCCTTACTATCGTCGGTCGGTAAAAATGTGTCAATGTCATACTTATATTATAAAATTTTATAAAATTAAATTATTTATAAAATTGTTTGATAAGTGAATATTTGACGAAAATAAAACAATATAATTGAATAAGGGTAGGGGATTCAAACATACATACATACACTGTTTTTTACTGCGATTTATTACTTTTTTATTGCGATCACGGAAATTTTTGATGTCGAGATTTTGATGTTTTTATACGTTTTGGAGGTTCCCGAAAGACAAGATTTCTCAAAAACGGTTTGAACTAGAATCATGAAATTTGGTACATGGGCATTATTCAAAATTCGTAGTTTTCTATCAACTTTTGAGCTATGTAGCTCTTTCTGAAGAAGGTCATTACCTACCACGTTTTGATTTTTTTTCCCCTAAAGTGACCGTAAAAATAAAGATATATGTTTGATAGTTTTTCATATGATTAAAAATTGTATAAAACTGCTATATATAGAATTTCAGCTTGGTTGAATCGCTGAAAGCACCAGAATTAATTTTTTAACACTGCAAATCTCACACACCAACACGTGACGTGGTGCCAACGACAAAGAGCCAAACATGCATTGGTTTAATAAATATTATTTATTAATTTTAATTTATAATTTATAATTAATTAAATTTAATTTAAATATAATATATTATGTTATTTAATCCAATTCAAATTGCAAGATAGTCGAGTGGAGACACTCCAACTTATTTTTTAAAAATTTATATACCTAATAAATAAATATTTATAAGTAAAAATCTCATTAATGTTAATATTTATAATATTTATAATATAGTAGTACTAATTTTATACTCCTAAAACAACTCGTAATCAATATACAAAAATTTGTTTATTGATTTCTTTTTATTTAAAATAAGAAAAAAAAATAACTTTAAACAAATAATCAAATGTGTCTGTTAAGACATATACCTATTTTATACTATTAGTCCATAAATAATTCAAAGATAATCGAAATTTATATTATCTTAAAAAAGGATTTATTTCAAAGGGAATTGTTACACAATCTATTCAACATATAATATCTTTAAATTATACATATGATATAAGAATAAAGAAACATAAAGTAAATAAGTAGTACTAAAAAAAAATATTTTTTTTATTTTTCTTTTTTTTTTGTAAACATTTCCTAAGCATTAACTAGGTATTAAGTTAATGAACTTTTAATATATATATATATATATATATATATATATAAAGATAGTACCAAAATCTTTTTTAAAATCTTGTCATTGTATTGAAATTGTTTTTCATTGTGAAACTATCATTTGCATTTATGAAT
This sequence comes from Labia minor, assembly GCA_963082975.1. NCBI lineage: Eukaryota > Metazoa > Arthropoda > Insecta > Dermaptera > Spongiphoridae > Labia > Labia minor. The sequence goes on from OY720345.1 coordinate 90,025,169, forward strand.
TTATTTGTTTAATCATTAATCGTTAAAAATAAAATTATATATATATATATATAAATTTAAATACAATTCATAGAGATTTTTTTGTTTTTTGTTTATATTACGAAATAAGAATTACTGAGAATATATGATAGAAATTAAAAATCATTAATTATTTAATAAAAAAATCAGTTACTTTCACTAAAAGATTTCATTTATTGATTGAAATTTATTTATTAAAGATATAGATAGACTAAATATTAAATATTAATAGTATGAAAAATAATTTATAAAAAAAAAATATTATAGTTTCAGAAAATGCAATCATAAAATACATGAAATAAGTTGACCTGTGGCCAGGTCCGAACCGACCGACGGTTTGAAATAAATTAATTTCCAGCTACAGAAACAATTTCAAATAATTTTCATATATCTATTAATGTAATAAAAAAACAGATATGGATACATAAATAATAAATATAAACATTTTTAATTTTATTTTATTTATAATATATATGCAAGACCAGGCTGTGACGTCATGAATGGCTGGATGACGTCATATAATTTTAAATCAAGAAAAAACTAATAACTAATTTTTCTCGAGGATAAAACCAATACAAAGTGCATGATTCGTGGTGATATATAAAAAAATCTCCTTTGGTGTGAAAATAACCCTTTCCTTCCTATCGTCGATCGCTAATACTACCACTTCCGGTTTCCGGAATTGCACCAAAAGTTGATCAATTCATCCCACTGATGCATTAAGTAAATATACCAAATTTCATCAAAATCGGTTGAGCCGTTCAGGCTGTACACATCTATACGGACGGACGGACAGACATCATGCTAAAAATACTTTTTTCTGTTTAGAAAATGCATGATTCGTGGAGATATGTAAAAATCTCCACATGTGAAATTTGGTGTGAAAACAATACCTCCCTTACTATCGTCGGTCGGTAAAAATGTGTCAATGTCATACTTATATTATAAAATTTAAAAATAAAAAAAATAAAAAAAAAAGGAGTAATAAGCTGGAGTGTCTCCACTCGACTATCTATCTTGCAATTTGAATTGGATTAAATAACATAAAATATTATATTTAAATTAAATTTAATTAATTATAAATTATAAATTAAAATTAATAAATAATATTTATTAAACCAGTGATGTTGATGGCACCACGTCACGTGTTGGCGCGTGAGATTTGCAGTGTTAAAAAATTTCAGCGATTCAACCAAGCTGAAATTCTATATATAGCAGTTTTATACAATTTTTAATCATATGAAAAACTATCAAACATATATCTTTATTTTTACGGTCACTTTAGGGGAAAAAAAATCAAAACGTGGTAGGTAATGACCCTCTTCAGAAAGAGCTACATAGCTCAAAAGTGGATAGAAAACTACGAATTTTGAATAATGCCCTTGCACCAAATTTCATGATTCTAGTTCAAACCGTTTTTGCGAAATCTTGTCTACACACGCACACACAAAGAGAGAGAGAGAGACATTTTTCTCAACCTAAGTGAAAATGATTCAGAAACCTTCAAAATGTATAAAAACATCAAAATCTCTGGCGAGATAGTAAAAACAAGTAAAAAATTTAATTAATAAATAATTTTTAACATCAATGAGATTTTTGGATTTTTTTATTGTTTATATCAAAAAATATATTTTTAAAAGTAATATTCTAATTTAGAGATTCAGTGAAACCTCAGGTTACGAATTTAATTCATTTCGGAATTGGGGTCGTAACCAAAAATACTCCCATTAAAACTAATGCAAATTAATTAATTTGTTCCGGACTATTTTATTCTACTATAATAAAGAATATTATTATATTTTTTAATTCTTATAATAACGTACATATATATTAATATAAAATATTAAAATAATTGTTTACCTATTCATCTAATTTAATTTTTCTTGATGATTTCTTTTGCTCTTAAAGAAATTAATAATTAGCAACTGAATTTGTATATTTTTTATTTGTCAAAGAGTTTAACACGTTCCCGCTGGCTCTATAATTTGTCTATATATTTTATGTGTCGGCATAAGCCACCGGTGGTACATGCCGGCGGTTAAATAATTGTGAAATAAATTAATAACTAATAATCTCCTTAAAAACTACTGCTTCAACAAGATGGTTTTCTTTTAGAAAATGTTTATTAGTTTTATCCCCGTGTGTTGAACTATGTTCTTGTATTTGTGATGTGTTCTCAGTTTTTCTTTTTATTCCTCTTATCTTCTTCCGCTCTCGACAGAAACTCGTTTACTTCATCGTGTTTCTTATGTACTCAATGCTTCAACTCATATACGGTGGGGTCTACGTTATTTTCTGCATTGAGTTCTTCGATGTCACTTTCGTCTATTCTATATCAATGTTTAGAGATTTTTCTTGTGACATAATTACTTGAAATTTTGCTCGTAATCTCAAACAAAGGACTCTCTCGGGACACTTGTAACCCAAGGTTCAATTCTTCTATTTTTTTTTAACGTCTAGGTTATTTATTATTTATTCATAGAATGAGTAGATTTCACAAGTTTTCTTGAAAAAAATAAACCATTTTCTTCAATTTTTCTATAGTACAGTATGAAGACGATCGTTATCGTAGATAAATTTCCTCTTTGTATGTCCCATCGTTGACTGCTTATCATAAAACATATCAAAATCTTGCTTTCTTGTTATATAAAAGAATTTCTTCATTAATCTGTATAATTAATCATCTCATAATCTATTATACATCTATTACATCAAGTCATCCAGCATATTCTCCAGATTTTGCTCCTTGCAATATATTCAATTTCGATATTTAAAATAACGAGTATCCAATATATAATTTGGCCCTAATGAAGAGATGAGAAACGAGTATTGTTATTATATTTGAAAGAATATTATTTTTTTTTCTTTATCATTTTCCATCTCTTTTATTTTTTAAATAATTATTGTCTTATTAGACAATAGTAAATCCTTAAATGGAAGGTATGTCTGACTTAACTAATCTAAATGGCATATATAAGATTAAATAATAAATTGTAATGAAGTATTGCATTGATAATTATTAATACATGATTAATTTCTTTATTTCTGTGATGATTTAATATTTTTGTTTTTTTTTTGCAAAGTTCATCCTCTTCAATTGGGGAAAGCAATCTCTCTCTCTCTCTCTCTCTCTCTCTCTCTCTTTTTCTCTCTTTGCCTTTTAATCGTTCTATGAACCATATGATTGATTGATCACTATAATTTTATCTATTGTATATTCATCATTAGATATGCCATCTTCTAGTCGAATTTATTTATCATAATTAATGATTTAAATTAAATATTAATATTTAATACAAGAAAACAAAAAAAAAATATACTAGAATGTGTTTTGTAATGTGAAATACAAATTTCTACATATTTACACTTACAAATAGTGTAAACATATCGTATAGGTAAGATTAATTAAAAAGGCTTTTATATATGTCTATGATGTATACCATATATATATATATATATATATTTTCTAAAAACTTTTTAAGAAAGTGTTTTATTCTCATTGAAAATCAAATATTATAATTTATGCATTTTCTAATTGAATTGAATCAATACTCAATTCAAGTATTTTAAATTTCTTCACTATAAAAATATATTATATATATATTCCTCATATCTAACAAAAAAATTTGACAAAATATTTAATTAAATCAATTCAATTATTATCTTTTTTTTATTTTTGTATTTTAAATAATCATTTAATTATTTTTTTTATGTACATATATACATCTTATATCAAAAATTAAAATAAATTTTATAAATTTTTTCTATTTTTTTTTTTATTTAAATAATTTTATTATCTCTTTAATTTCTTTTATTTAAGATTGTACTCTATAATATTGTATATAAAAAAAATTATGAATGTAAGTAGAAATTATAATATTAATTAATGTTATAAAAATGATAGAGATATTAATTTTAATGTAAAAATTAGTTATTATATGAATAACGAACGAATCTATAATGAATGTCTTCATTTACATTATCTAATACCTACTTACTGGTAATCATATTAGATAACATATATAAGATTTCATCAATCATATTTCAGATGAGTCAATCAAAATTGCATTTATCATCGATTTTTTTTGTTTTTTTGTTTTTTTTTGTTTTTTAAGAAAAACAATTTAAATAATATACTTATTGGTAGGTAAAATATTAAACCAAAGAATTGTTTTTATTATTTTTTTAATAGATTAATACAAAATAATAATAGTATTAATAATATTAATAAAAAAATAAATATAAATATAAAATATATTCTTTGTAGTTTTCATTAAAAATGAAATTTCAAAATCATAAACAAAATTTATACTTAAATATTATTTAAAATAAATTAGTCACACTATTATAAATTTAAAATAATAATTTTAATAATTTTTCTCTCGTAAAGTAGAAGAGACCGAGAAATATTGCATTCTTTGGAATTAGTTAAGGAATCCACTGGCAAAGTTACATCCAAATCCCTGAAGCGTTCCTTTTTATAAACAATACCGATATTTCACATTAATATTCTCATTTACCTCATTGCCAATTGATGTTTTTCAATTATGACACATTTGTACCATGGAGAGATTATTTATATTGACCTAGGTTGAGCTAGATTTGTATTTGAATAAGCTGGAGTGTCTTCACTCGACTATCTCTCAAATATAAATTGGATTAATTAACATATATTATATTTAAATTAAATTTAATTAATTATAAATTAAAATTAATTAATAATATTTATTAAATCAGCGAATGTTCTGGCGAGATAGTAAAATGGAGATCAGCACAGTTGAGAAGTACAGTACTAAAAGAGTTTACTATACATCTCAAATGTAAAATTTTAAAATATATTTAAGTAATCGTTTGTAATTAAATTAAATCTTAATTCAAAAATGAATTACAAGTATTATCTTGTCGCGGGCCATACTTATATTATCAACTTTTATTTTTAGGATTATGATATATATATATATATATATATATATATATATATATTTATATATGTTTGATAAATACCCCAAAAATAAGAATAAAAACAATAAAGTATATTTTAGTTATACATAATTCATTCACTTAGTATATTTTTAAAATTGAAAATGTTATTTCCATTTTAATCAAAATTTGGTCCTACTTCATTAAAATGTCAAATGTTTGCTCTAATTTTTTCTATATGCTATTTTAAACTAAAAAATTAACACACACACACACACACAAATGTCAAATTGTAAAACAAAATATTATACATAAGAATCCAAATATCTACATAGGTAGATAACTCTTATTTGATCCCCATATACTTACTTACTTATATATTGTGAAATTAATATTTCTTTAAAAAAAAATTCAATAAAATTAATATTATATTCTATTTTTTTCTAAAATCTATTATATATTCAACTTATATTATATTTATTATTTATTAACTTATATTTTCAACTATAAAATTGTACTAATAATTTTTAAATATGTTTTTGAAATATTATAAAATGCATTCTAATTTCTTATTCATTCACATCCTTGATTTCAATATTATCCTGTATAACTGATTACACAATCAAACAGATTAATAATTTTCATATTAATATATATATATATATATATGAAATATCATTTTATATAATACAAGTACATAATAATATTAAAAACGTTAAAAACAAAACAAAACAAAAAGACGATCAACATTTCTTTATCAATAAAATACAATATTAGTAATAGTAATAGTAATAATAATAATAATTTAAAAAAAAAATGTCCCAATTTATTCTATATCAATTTAAGTTTCAGCAATGTGGAAAAACATTTAGATGAAGATATAATAATATAATGATAATAATAATAAATATATCTTAAATTTTATTATCTAATATAAATATATATATGTTGGTTTAGATTTCCGTGGATGTTATTGTTATTATTACTATGATACTTATCAGGGATTTAATCACGTATTTTTGTGAGATTGTTTACTTGACGTTTCGGCACCCATTTTGGCGCCATTTTCAAGAGATTATTTAGGTGGGAATATTTTTGGGATTGTGTGTCTTAGTCTAATCGACCAAGGGTTAATATCGGGATTTTGGGTTGATAGCTTAGGTGGTTTTGTACTCACTGCGTTGCTGTAGAGTTACGAAGAATCCTGGGCAATCCTGAGACTGGCACACGTCCGTACTGGACAACAGCCCGAGGCTAACCTATCAACCCAAAATCCCGATATTAACCCTTGGTCGATTAGACTAAGACCCACAATCCCAAAAATATTCCCACCTAAATAATCTCTTGAAAATGGCGCCAAAATGGGTGCCGAAACGTCAAGCAAACAATCTCACAAAAATACGTGATTAAATCCCTGATAAGTATCATAGTAATATATATATATATAGAGAGAGAGAGAGAGAGAGAAATTTTAAAATTTATTTTAATAAAATAATCAATACAAATTTTATGATTTGCATTCAACTGAAATGTTAGCATTTCTAGGTGAAGGTTTAGATTAAATTGCTTAATATCACACACTAACACACATTTGGAGAAAGAGAGAGATAAAATTAGTTATTTATTTTTTTAAATTTTTATTATTATTTATTTATTTGGCAGAATAAAACAAGCATTTTCCTTTTTTTTTTATTTTTATATTTCATTAAATTATCAGAAAATATTTATTAATTTTTTTCTTGAACATTATTGGGCTCTAAACTCATTTTAACTTACTAAATATATATATATTCTACTTTCAGTCTTTATTTATCTATCTAGAGTATTTCTTTGGCCATACAGATCGTGAAATTTCAGCAAATACATTGAGTAGTTACTTCCATTCAAACTCTATTAATAGATAGTAACAACCTCTTCCAACCAATTACCTAAAAGAGTTTCTTGCTAATTTTTGTTTGTTTTGCCCATGATTTTATGACACTAACTATGCACCTTAGAGATACAATTTTTTGTTATGCATTATTCTTCACCATTCCAGTGATTTCATTCATCATTCTCTTATAAATGCTAAAAGAAACGAATTCTATTTTCAAAAACATTTACACCCTCATAATATATGATTTTATAATATATATGTATTGTAATTTTGATAAACACTTGGATAATAATTTTGATGAGGTGTCCTATGATCCGTAGAACGGATCCTCTCAACCTTTAACTTGATTTTCTTGATCGGAGGCGCTATCATGTAGCTTTCCTAATTTTGATCCCGGGGATTGTGTTGACTCCGTCTCATAGACCCCAGTTAAAGAAATTCCCTTGCTCGTGTGGTTTAAATAGTTATCCTTCTTTACAACTACATACTTCTGAGCACAACATTTATCAATATAATATAAAGATTTTTGGAACATATTTTCATAAATAAAATCAACTTGCATATATTCAAATTTTTAATGATTCATGTTTAACTTTTAAAGTTTAAGAAAAAAAGAAAAAAACAAATCATTTTCTAATTATCTATACAGCAAAGGCAATGATTACAAGTAGATCGTAGTTTGCAGGTTGTATGAATAATACAATAATACACTGGTTCAATAAAATTTGTCCTTACTTTTATTTTTTATTATAATAACTACATAATTATTTTTATTTTTCATCTACTTATGATTATAGATTAATTTCAGTTTCTTTTTTTTTTATATCTACATAGGTATATCTAGTTACAGTTTAATTAAAAGTCATAAAAGGTAAATAATTGTAACTGCGAAGTTATCTCTCTTTGGCGACTACTAATATATTATAATATTACCATATAATATTAATATATCGGAGTACTTCTATTAACTTGTAGATATCATTTTTTACAATTGTATTTTAGTTCATTATAATAACTTTTCATAATCTACAATATTATTTTTAATACTATAGTACTATATAATATAATGATAAAAGTTAGTTTAGGCTTCTGTGAAAGTTTTAATTATGAAAAATTATTTTGGGGTCATTTTGAAGGGTTTGTATGAGATTTGTGTCTCGACGTTTCGGTTTCCATTTTGACAAATTTTTTAAGATGAGAATGATTCTTGGTCCTAGTCTGTGTTAACTTTCTGTGTTCTGCAATCCTGAAGAATCCTTGTCACTAGTAGTATTGGCATTAAAATACCTATGAAAATTCTTTAAAATGAGCACTGAAACGTCGATATTCAAATTTCACACAAACACAAGAAAACAATTATATATATATATTCAAATTATTTCATTGAATTATATTAAGATATATATATATATATTATATATATGTATTATATATATATCCGTATTACAAAATATCATATACTTTAATAGTTTTAAATGTTTACGCGATTAAATAAACTATGTTATACACATTTTTTCAGATATTCAATTACTATCATAATTATATCGTAATATTCTATAATTATAATAGTTGAAATTATAGGGTATTTTTTCTTTACTAAATGAATACTTGATTGATTTTCCATGAATTTATAATTTATTTCGAAAATTATTATAATTAATAGAAAATAAAATTTATATTATGAAAAATTATATCTACCTTTATATCATATATTTATATTTTAATAAAATATTTAATTATTATAATATATTAAAAGGGTATAATTTTTTTTCTTTTTATACTTTTTCAGGTTTTGGACAATATTTTCTTTTTATTTCACTGACACTATTATTATCTATTTGAATCCATAAATTAAATAATATGATATAATAACCGATTATTAAGTATTACGAATTCTAATTTTGCTATTTATACAAGATTCTATAATGATCTTTTTAAAATGAAAACAAGAATATTTGCTACCTTTTATTAATACAAAAAGAAATAAAAAAAAAACCTCCTTGTATTTCCTATGGAATGATAATGATGATGCCTATTAAGTTGGTTATAGAAATGATGAGGAGTTCTATGATCCGATCAGTGGCGTACCTAGAAATTTTGCCGCCCGGGGCGATCTCCAGTTTGCCGCCCTTTCTATTATAAGTCAATCAAATAGTGGTTTTTATAAATTAATACACATAAATAAATTATTAAGTTATTTAATCAATATTAATTAATACACAGAGTAAATTTTTACACATATTTGTTTGCACTCGTAAACATATTTATATAATATTTACTCTTCTAGCTTTCATACTAGAAAAATCGTGTATAATGCTCTCAAAATTTATATTATTTGTAATTTCTTGTTCTATTGACAATATTGCAAGATTTTGTAGTCTTAATTGACTCATTGTAGATCGAAGATAATTTTGCCGAACAAAATCTTAAAGATGCGTTTACGAATTCAACGAATTTTAATGAATACAATAAAATAAAATTATTATCCTGTTCTTGGAATTAGAATTCAAAATTTACACTAAAATGCATTTATATACACCGAGGAATAATATTCGAAATCATATAGTTGATCATAATTTATATAAATCAAATAGTAAACTTATAATAATCATAATAATCATTTATTATTCAAGAAAGAAAAAAAATAAATATGAAATGAATAAGTTGCTTTTTACAACTATAACGAAATATAAAAAATGCCGCCCCAAGATAAGTGCCGCCCGGTGCGGACTATCTTGATTTCCTTGATCCTTTTATCAAGTTAACTTTCGAATTTTGATCTCGGAGGCTGGATTGACTCCGTCCCAAATGCTTCAGTTAGAGAAAATCCGTTTGTCAGGCCCGGGACTTGAACCCTGGACCAAGAGAATATGAGTTAAAACAGTTAACTCTCTCTATAAAATGAAATAACTGAATATTTTTTAAAATTTTATTCTTAATTTTTAATCGAGAATTACTCATACTTATTTATCCACTATTATCTATAATATTCATAATTTTCTAAAAATTATTAAAAAAAAAAATTGCATATGAAATAGAAAATTGATTATTTAAAGAGTTTTATGAAAAATAGATTAAATTAATTATGTTAGGACCTTTTTTTGTAAAAAAAAGAGTAAAAGAAGAGATGAAAAAGCATTCAAGCGTAAATTCAATTTTTATGTTGTTCTTGTTGTAACATTTTTATATTCACACATATACATAGACAATTTACTAATAAATGTTTGGTCTTAAAAAACATTGATTTCCATTTAAAATTTAAATTTTTATGTCACATCACTTTCATTTTTAGTTGTTCATTAATATAATAGAAACATTTACATAAACAGATTTTCAAATAATCAATTGAAAAATGATTAAAAAGATTATCTTTTTTTTTACATCATCAACAGGAGTAAAAATACAAATATCGGGAGCAATAAGAATAGTTTTCAAATTCAATTTATCTATTTTATAAACTATGTATGTATATTTCTATTGGTGCGATGGTGGGTATTCTATTCTATATTACTATAAATTAGTAAAAAATAAATTCAATTATAATGACAAAATGTATCAAGAAACAACATTTCAATTCATTCTTGAGAGATCAACATAATTGATTATCATATAAATAAAATAGTATCTATTAATAAATATTATTATAAAAAATAATATTTTTTAAAATAAATCAATAATAAATAAATAATTAAGAGAGATATCTGTGCCTCTTAGGAACTCGTAAGTCCTTAGCCGCAGCACCTGCATTTCTTCAAAAGTCTATTCTGAGCTACATCCGCGTCCCATCCTTTTTACGTCCCTTCCTAAATTATCCAACCACCACTTCATTTATCTATCAACTGTACGTTTCCCAATCGGTCTCCCCAAAATATATTTTTTACAAATAAAGATTATAAATAACCTAATTGTTCCGAATCAATTAAATAATTATTTTTATTTATTCAAGTGTTTTTCCTCAGAATTTTTATTATAATCTTAGAAATAAAATTATTATATCTTGTCTCTCATTGTATTTGTAATTTATCTTATCTTATTATACTAGCAAAAATTGTATATATATCAATATATATAAAATAAAATATTTGTATTTTTGAAATATTAAACCACTCGAAAGATTTTTTTGAAATTCACACCATAGATAATATTTATAAAGAAAATCGATCTGTATAGGTTTCAGCCTCGGAAAAAACCATCTTTGTTAGTTTTTTCTTAATTTAAAATAGGAAATTTAAATGACGTCAGCAACTACCTCAGACCCCCTCCAAGCAACGCTTCCTTAAATACAAAATATTATAAATAAAATAAAATTAAAAATATTTATTTTAATAATATTTTGTAATCAAATTACAAAATATATATTATGTTATATCCATAGGCCATTCTTTTCTATCTTTCAGTGCATTAATACGTACGTTTAAGGGCTGTGTGTTTTATGACTATTTTTTTTAATTTATGTTCTTATAAATTATTTGAAATTGTTTCCTATATTTTGTCGTTTATTTTTTTTAAATAATAATCTTAATCTTAAATATTCATAGTCCATGAGGAATAATTTTTTAAAGTCCGAGCCACGGCTCGGTGAACCAGGTACTAAGGGTATTAAACTTTATGATATTTATCAAATAGTATATTAATCGAATTCACTTTGTATATATTTGTATACCAAATATACATACAGGGATAGTCATGATAATTAAAAATAAAAATAAGGATAAAAATAAAAAAAAATAAACATGAAGGTGGAAACGGTAGAATCCTACTAATCATTTGTATAAACATGTGACAGCGCGAAAGTATTTTTTTAAAATAAATTTTAATTAACTTTACTTAATATTTAAAAGGTGAAAGAGGATGTTGTGTGATTGATCATCATCTACTCTTAGAAAAAGTATTAAAGTGTTAATCTGGTTTTTCCTTTTCAAATGTAACTTCCTGAATAATTTATAATAAATAACAAGAATTGTATTTTCTTTCAACTGTTTATGCATATAATAAATAAATTGAGTAAATGATTGTATTTTAATCATTAAACAGAAACAAGCAATGATTTGAATTTAAAAAAAAAACAAACGGAAATGACACAAGTTTAGGAAAATTTATGAATCAATTGAATTTTACAAAATGAAATGGTCTGTAAATCCTTTTCATAATATTTTCCACTAAAACTCTCTTAAAATATATTATATAAATAAATAAATCTAATTCATTCTAATTCTTTAATAATAAGTATTATAAAAATTAAATTTTCTCAAATTCAATATCTTAACTTGATCTACAAATTTTATTAAATAAATAACGATTTCTTTACAATTTACTTTAATTTAATCATTTCTTCTTGGCAAGACTCAATTAAATATGAAATTAAATTTTATATACAGAATGTTATTAATTAAAAAAGAAAATATGGATTTTTAATTCATTAAAAAAAAAAATTTGATTTACCTACACTAGATTATTATAAATTATTTTTCAAACCTGATTAAATTAATATTATAATGTACTTACACGTATTTTATGAATATGATAGGTATAAGAAATTATGGTTTTATTTTTATATTTGAGTGGAAAAGGAATTTTAAAATAATGCCATTTTGAACATTATAGAGGAGAAAGATTACAGATAATGTATTTCATATCAAATATTTGAGGACTGTTCAAAAGAAAAGGTGAATTTTAAATTTTCGTGGGCTGTATGCATTCAATTCTCGAAATTTTTTTTGTTATGTTGGTACACATATATTTCTCATATGTTGACATTATCAGCCATTTTGTATTAGTAGTTTATTTTTGACAACTGAAAAAGTTAGTCACGTTTTTGTGTGTTCTTCGATTTTTTACTTAAATAAACTGGAGTGTCTCCGCTCGATTATCTCGAAAATTTGAATTGGATTAATTAACACATATATTATATTTAAATTAAATTTAATTAATTATAAATTAAAATTAATAAAAATTCTATATATAGCAGTTTTATACAATTTTTAATCATGTGAAAAACTATCAAACATATATCTTTATTTTTACGTTCACTTTAGAGGAAAAAAAAATGAAAACGTGATAGGTAATGACGCTCTTTCGGTTGAGCTACATTTCTCAAAATTTGATAGAAAACTACGAATTTTGAATAATGCCCGTATACCAAATTGGATGATTCTATCTCAAACCGTTTTTGCGTAATCTTGTATACACACATACATTTTTCTCAACCTTAGTGAGAATGACTTAGGGACCTTCAAAACGTATAAAAATATCAAAATCTCGACATCGAAAATTTCCGTGATCGGATTACTATCTCTGGCGAGATAGTAAAAATGGATCAAAGAATCTGTATTAAATTTTTCGTTAAAAATGGAATAAAGTGCTCCAACGCACTTAAAATGTGTTGACTAGGCATTCATTGTCTCAAAAATAAATTTGTGAAACGAGAGAAGCTTTAGAGAATTTGAAAATACGATTTACATTGCAACATTTAAAGAAAGATGAGTTCGCTGCAGTCTGGCGAGATTACATAATGAAGAATTGTATTATCTCTATGCATCTTCAAACATAGTTAGGGTGATAAAATCAAGAAGGCTTCTCTTTAATGCTCTTCATTTTATCATCATTTAAAATCCCATCCATCCCATTGATAAAAAGACATTTAGAGAATTTGCATTCTTAATTTTATTAGTAATTGATTAGTGATAAAAGTGCAAATACCAAAAATTAATATAAATATTTAATAGTGAGAGAGAAAAAACAAAGAAATCAGAGTGAAAGTAGAGTATAAGAAGTAAATTAAATTATTTATTTCTATATTTCCTTATTTAAATTATTATAGTTAAGTAAATGATGTGTTGGAAGTTGTTTGAGGAGATTATTTATCTCATTGATTCCGGAATATATTTATATATATATATAGATAGGATATTAAAATTGGGAATTTTTAATACCTCTCCTATAGTTAAATGAGTGTGTGTGTGTGAGAGAGAGAGACACTTTCTCTCTTTATATATATATAATTATATATATATTTCTAAGATGAAAATTCCAAATGATGAATAAGTCGTCGATATGAGTCAATAGTTCGCAGATGATTATGATGACAACGTAATCAAGAAATATAAAAAAGTACGCACTGATCTGACACCGAAACTAATTTCTTGTTTTGATAGAATTGTTCTTGATTTTTGGATTTTTTTTTGTTTTTGTTTTCGTAAAAGACAAAGCCAGTATACATAACATGACCATTTATTTTTTTCCTAAAAAAATAAACCTCTGACTTTGTACGTCCTACGCAAGGACAACGCCTATCAAGTAGAACGGGTCCTCTCAACCTTTACCTTGATTTTCTTGATCGGAGGCGCTACTTTTTATCAGGTAGCTATTCCCCAATGTTGATCCAGGAGGCTGGGTTGACTCCGTCCCATAGACCCCAGCTAGAGATATTGCCTTGCCAGGCCCGGGACTTGAACCCGGGACCATGTGAATGTGAGGCAGGTTCGCTACCCGCACACCCAATGGCGCCTTTTTTTTCTTAAATACGGGACATTTTTTAATTTTCGGTAATAGTTTGGGGAGGCTATGAAGAAAACGTATATTTTTCATTATTTCTGTTTATTATAATGAAAATAACTGAAAAATATAATAAATAATATAACAATAACTTAGTATAATAATATAATAATAAATTTTAAATAAGGGACAAGCTACCTGAAAACGGGACATATGGTCACTTTAAGTATACATCATAACAAATTGATCCATGTTGCCATGTTTGAACTTTTCATTTAGATTCAAATAAGTAATAATAAATTATCATAATGAAATAAAAACTTGAAAAGAGAAAAGTTGTAGCAAATTTGTATTTAAATTAATTATTATTATTATTATTACATTTGCATTTCATTCATCCTGTTTTAAATTAATATTTGAAAGATTAATTGATAATATGATTTAAGTAATCAATATATTATTTAAGATTTACAGGAAATATTTTATTATATTTGTTATTCTTAATAATTTCTTAATAATTTAATTTATTATTTAGGGTGACCAAATTTTGAAAACACAAATCGGGATATTTTATTTTTATTTTTAAGAACCAACTTGAGAAAAATTTAGAAAAAACTTAAAAATTTTTGAAAAAAAGTACGAAATGTCCTAAATATTTCAAAAAACGAGACAGTAGGCTGTCCCGAAAACTTTTTTCGGGACGCCGGGACAGAGCACCTAAAAATGGGACGTTTGGTCACCCTAATATTATGTAGAAAATAAAAAAAAGTATTTAAAAGAACATTTAAGATAAATCAAGTATAAGAGAGAGAGGGAGCAATATAATATGATAAATATTATTATTAAAATTAATACCTTTAACTATCACTCTCTATTTGTCAATACTTATTATAATGGATAAATAAATAAAAATTTAGAAATTTTAGTAAATATATATATATATATATTCATATATCTAATATAATAATAATAATAATAACAATTATTAAATGATTTATTTTAATAATAATTTGTAATATATAATACCTTTAAAAATATTAAAAAGCGAAAATCTAATTTAAATTTATTATTATTTTATTCATTTAGAGAAAAAAATTCAATGTATAAAATATTATCAATGTCATCTTTTTATCCCTATTTTTATCTTTATTATGTAAAAAAATAAAAAATTAATAAATGTATATTAGAATAATAAATTAAAATTTTATATTACATGGAAATTAAAAAAAATAAATAAAAATAATTAATTATTATATTAAGTAATAAAATTAAATTTTATTATACACACACACAAATTTTCAAATTTTTCACAGGATATATGATATTACTCATGATAAATGAATTTCCCTTCTGACTATGAATATATTTTGAATAAATTGATAAAAATTAAAGATTTATTCAATTTAATTAAATTTTTATATTTCATACAGAAATTAATAATTAATAATGATGATGATGATAATATATTATTTATAATTATTTAAATTAATAAATAAATAAACAATATTAATACTTAGGTTATAGAAGGAATCACGAATAACAATAATAATAATATTTGAGAGAAGAATTTAAAATGAAATTGCGAAATTGGTCAGCCTTTAATATTATAGTTATATAAGCGCAGTTAAGGGGTATATTTCATTAAAATTATCAATTTTCTGTCAACTTGATTAAATCTATCTCTCTTTTTATGTTTATACAGGGTGAAAGAGCAGATTTCTATTTCGTATTACAGACAAACTATGAAAGAAGAAACTAAGATAGAAACACATTGCGCATGTCATTGGATAGAGGAAGGTTCCAAGTTTTGAGACAGCAGCGTTGTTGTTTGTTTATAGCAACATGGCAACTACACCACATGAAAAGTCATTTTGTGTGTTGGAATTTGCGAGATCTCAATCCATTATTCAAGTGGAACGTGCGTTTCGCAGTCGATTCAAAATTCACATCCATTGAAATCTGCTCTTTCATTTTGGGACACCCTATATTCTTCTTCATATCATTATATTATGTGAAATTAGATAATAACTTTTATATTAGGATATATCGAACAACATAATTAATTTTATATTTATTAAAACCTTAGAACGAAATTTTGTAAAAGAAAAATAAATTTTATTTAATCCAACAAAATAAATAATTTAAATTGCAATTTATAAATAAACTTTTAAGTTTGGAATCATAAATTTATAAATACGATAGAAGACAGTTTTATTAAAATAAATTTGAATTATTGATTGAAATAAATATTATTTATTTTTAAGTTATTATTATAGAAAATCTTTTTATTGATATACTTATATATTTTTTATATGGTATCTATTGAGGTAAAACTTTATTAAAATTTATCTTCTATTAAATAAGAGAATATTTATATTTCACGTATAGTATAAATAAATAAACGAAAGAACTTTATAATAAATTGATTCTTATATAATAATAATTATTATTTATTATATATACAGTAAAAGTCCTATAATCCGGCACGTTCGGGACCAGCTCGGTGCCGGACTACCGGAAATTCCGGATTATCGGGCGGTAATTATAAGAACAATTAGATTAATAATTATACTAAAAATATAGTATGCAAATACATACCACAAAGTTTATTTTACATTTCATATAATGTATGTACACGTACTGTAAAAAATATTACACTTTGATTTATAAAAGTCACGAATGTCTTTTTGTTTTCTTGACTTTTGGCGTTTAGTATAAAATTTATTTCTAATGATATGGTAATCAATAATTTCTGAAGCACTGTAGCTAGTCACAGTCGGCATTTAACAGGCCTTGAATAAAAGACCTTCTAGAAAAGCATTTAAAATTTTGAATAACCCCTTGGTCCATGGGTTGAATCCAAGATTTTATGTTAAGTGGGAGCAGAGTAGCAACAATATTCCCAGAAACTAACTCATCTACTGGCAGGTGGGCTTTGCAATTGTCCAAAAGAAGGATGGCTTAGGTTTCTTCTGGTAGACCAAGGCTTTTGAAGGATTCCTTGACCTCAGGCACAAAGTGGTGAAAAACACAGTCTTTAAAGAGGACGCAGTCACCCACGCATTTGATTGAGCATCGTATTGGACAGGCAAATGTGCATTCTTAAAAGCCCTGGGTTTTGAAAATTTACCTATCACAAAAGGGGAATAGCTCTCGAGCGTTTTTATTTGCTTTAAAGACACACTTTTGGAGAAAACCAAAATTTTTACAATTTTCCGGAGCGATGCCGGACTATCGGGCATTCCGGACTGTTGGATGCCGGACTAATGGACTTTTACTGTAATACATATGTAAATATATTTAATATGTATGTAAATATATGAATTTAATTGTAAAAAGCAGAAAAGTAGTTAATTTGGATAATTATGCGTGAAAGTGAAGAAAAAAATATTAAATGAAATTTGTTATTCATAGATAAGAATATGGATATACATATATATATACATATTTCATATATTCTGTCAAAGTGTTTATTAAAAGAAACAAAAAAATACAGATATGTGCTATATTATCAATTATTATCAATTATATTAGGCATACAATGTTATATATGCATTTCAAAAAAAAAAAAACAAAAACAAAATACATTTTCAAAATTCTTAAATAGGCTACTTACTTTTTAATACTTGTTCACATAATAAATTAAATTTTGAATAGAATAAATTCATATATAGCTGTATTGTACAATTGTTATAAAATATATACAGAAATTTTTCTATCAGCTCATAATTATTTTTTATAAGATTAAAAATTTAACTTTTATAACAAAGAGAAAAAAATTTGTTATTCATAGATAAGAATATGGATATACATATATATATATACATATTTCATATATTCTGTCAAAGTGTTTATTAAAAGAAACAAAAAAATACAGATATGTGCTATATTATCAATTATTATCAATTATATTAGGCATACAATGTTATATATGCATTTCAAAAAAAAAAAAAAACAAAAACAAAATACATTTTCAAAATTCTTAAATAGGCTACTTACTTTTTAATACTTGTTCACATAATAAATTAAATTTTGAATAGAATAAATTCATATATAGCTGTATTGTACAATTGTTATAAAATATATACAGAAATTTTTCTATCAGCTCATAATTATTTTTTATAAGATTAAAAATTTAACTTTTATAACAAAAAGAAAAAAGAAAATGTAATCAGATTTTAAATCCTTGAAATGAGATTAATTAAATTATTAATGAAATTAATTGGTGATATCTGTCTTCAGTAATTTAATTTATATTAACATTTTCATTACGAGAAAAATTGAATTTCCATCTGAATAAGAAAAGAAGACATCAGAAAAATGGTTTAATTTTATTAAACTAAGAACAGATCCAAAATGAACCCTTTCACGAGTATAAATATAACCAAAAGATTATTTTTTTAATTTTCAACACTATACTTAAATATTGCTACATACATATTGTCATTTCTTAAATAATATTAATGGGGATGGGAATTAAAAATGATACCCGAAAGTCCCTGGGCAACATCCGGGCGGAAGGACACTCCAATCATCCCCAAGCATGGTTCTTTATGGATATATATATATATATTTAAGGGAACCTTGCAACCTCATCATTTGCACTCTCTGATCCTTTTTGGATCAAACGCCCACTTCGTAAGACCGGCTTCATAATTCGCCCCCCTATAAATTTTAACATGATAAAAATTGCATGATAATCCCTAATATAAGGTAGGTATATTTGGCGATACTTAGAGCCATATTAAAAAATCGAGTTTCAGAAGCTCATCTCAAAATCATCTTAACTTTTATTTTGTTTTTTTTTTTAGAACCATATTGAAAAAAATTGAAAAAGAGGATGATGATGACGCTCCCCAAAAATAACTTATCGCCCCTCAAAAGCGAAGCGTATAGTCAAATAATCGCCCACTTTAATAATCAGGTTAATAATCACTACTCTACAACTAGCCAGTGTAATTCCCAATCATAGAGCCAATAAATTTCCCACAGAATTGGAGGCTCGTCCAGGATAATCAATGAATCCACGTGGGATTAAAATCGATGATTGAAACCAGATGAAAAGAAGATTTAGTCAAAGAAATAGTGATCCGCTTATAAACAAGATTTGAAGAAAAATGACCGCTGTTGTAAGAGTCATTCCCAATTATCTAGAAACTAAATTTCCCACATTAATGTTATTAATTTTCTTAATTTGTTTTAAATAAAGAAAAGATTATTCAATTAATATTAATATTTAAATTTATTAATTTAATTTATCTTTGAGAGTATATGTGCTAGTTTATATATAATGTATATATTGATTTTATAATATCTATCGCGTAACAGTTTAATTTTTCCCCCAGGACTGTTTCCAATCTAAAGGACAATTATGTATCTATATCTTTAATATTTTTTATTTTTCGTATGATGGACTAATATTAAATTTACTTTATTACCTTAGCAATTTAATTAAATAAACTCATTATTTAATGTTAAGATGAATAAATATGAATAAATATTATTATAATATCATTAATATTTATAGGAAAAGTTACAAAATATTATAATTTATATATATATTTAGGTCCAATATACATTATGATGAATAACTTACTTAATGATTGATTTTTTTCTACATTTAAAAAGTAAAGTTATTTTGTACCTAATTTTAAATAAATGTCTACACATGTAGAAAATAAAAATATTGTTTATTTTTTATATATGTAAATAAATTAAGAAATATTAATTTAATTACTTATTAAAATTATTATTATTATTATTATATATGAATATGTCTTGAATATTTTTTTTTTTGTTTCAAGTGATAAATATCACTAAATAAAGAAGTATTTACATACTAAAATTATTCATTATTAATTAGTAAAAATTATAATTATTCTTAATGTCAATATTAATTTCATCAATTTGATTTACATATTTTTTTTTTTTGAATATTATATTATTGCTGGTTGCCTTTCTATTTCATAACAACTAAATGTGATATAATCTTATAAATTTTGAAGATTTTAATCTTTTTATACTTATTCTTTGTTTTGTTTTTTGTTTTTTTTATTACTTTACATTTAAATTGCCTAAATTATAAAATTATATTATATTAAAAAAAAAATGTAAAAAAATGTATTAATTATTTTGGATAATGATAATAGATACCCTAAATATATATTATAAAATACATTCAGATTTATAGTTTCCTTTTAAACAAATCAATATAAATTACATCAATATATTTTTTATAATTATAAAAAAATTTAAATTTACATTTAAAGAAACTCTTAAAAAAAATATGTTAATGAAATTGAAGAGAAGACAGAAAAAGAAAAAGAGAGAAAGAAATTAATTGTAGCCAAAAATACAATTCTCTTTTTTTTAGTTCATTTAATTGAAACTCGTTGATTTTTGTGGTGCCCACAGTATTTATAAATCGAAATAAAATATAAGAAATATATGTGAAAAATTGATTTATAAATAATTTAATTGTAAAATTATTCTACTGAATATGTAGAAATATATTTATTTTCCTAAAATGATTTTATGAATTGGATCGGTTGTGACTCAAGATTTAATAATAATCAAGATTTTTGAGTTTTGTAGGGCACAGAGATCTATAGATATGAAAATAAATAAATGAACTAAATACATAATACTACAGAATAATCCTAAAAAAATCCTTAAAATATTATTATTTTAAGAATAATGATTTATGAAAAAGTGAATAGATAAAATTTATTTAATATATAAAAAATGGTTGGTAACCATAAATTAATATCATTCAAAATTGGTTGAAAATTTCAATTATTATTTTTATAAATCTATTATAAGAATGTAAATTTAATGTTTGAAAGTTGATGCTTCACTTGAAAGATTTTATTTTTAAAAATTTCACTTAAATAAATAAGTAGGTATATTAATTACACTAATTGCAAGTTACTAACTAACTAAATTTAATTAATTTGAAATATTAAATATATACTTGTAAATACAATATATAATTTTTAAACACATCTAGATTTATTTATTATATGTACTTTTAACACAATGAAATAATCAATTATTTTTATTATATATAAATTAAAATTTATTTAAATATTTTTTAAAAAACATTAAATTTATCACTTGTGCATATTTACTACATCTACATTTCTATCAATCCACTAAATTATTATAATTATTGTTTTTATCTAATCTGAGTTACTCACTTTTATCAATTTCTATCATTATATATAAAAAAACCTCTGACTTTTGTACGTCCTACGCAAGGACAACGCCTATCAAGTCGGTTATATCAATGAGGTGTCCTATGATCAGTAGTACTGGTCCTATCAACCTTTATCTTGATTTTCTTGATCGGAGGCGCTACTTTTTATCAAGTAGCTATTCCCCAATGTTGATCCCGGAGGCTGGGTTGACTCCGTCCCATAGACCCCAACTAGAGATATTCCCTTGCCAGGCCCGGGACTTGAACCCGGGACCATGTGAATGTGAGACAGCGAGGCTAACCTCTCACCCAATGGCGTCTTCATTATATATAATTATTTAATAAATTTCAAAATTAATTTTTTTATTTTAATCTTTCAATTTTAAATTAATTTCAAGTGTGAATAATTAATATGTAAAAATAATATTTTTTAATATATTAATTTCATTTGGGGTGGTATTTTTTTGTTGTTTTTTTCTTTGATTAAACAAATATGAAAGAAAGTTTCTGTGATGTTCATCTGTGATATCTTTCTCTTAAAATGAACTAGATGTGTATGTTTCAAGTTGTGGCAGATGTAAGATTAGCCCCTCTCTATTTGTCCCCTCTCTCCCAATGTATGGCGGTTCGATGCCCGGGTGGGGCAGGCGAGCATTCTCGTTCTCGTAGAGAGTGCTCCTGCCGGGCAGTTCTGCCCCGCGCGGCACCGCGAACCGACCGCCCAACATAAACAACAGCACTGCACCTGAAACCCTTCTTTGACAGCACCTAATTAGGCACCTTCTTCAATCTGTTGGAAGATTACTTCTAATTTTGGCCAAGCAACTTGCATTAAAATAAAATCAACAACAACCAATAAGAATAGAAGAAGAAGAAGAAGAGGAAGAAGAAGAAGAAAAAGAAGAAAAACGACATCACATGTAAGTGCATTCAAGTCACCAATCTTTAATCGTGTTAAAAGAAAAAAGAACGGTTCTATGAGTATCTTTTGGTGTTGGCAATGTGTGAGTGGGTTATTTGACCAGTTTAGTGAGTTCACTTTCATTTGTCAGTCAGTAACGGGCTCCAATATTTGACCTAGTTGGGAGATGGCGCCTGAGGGGGGGAGAATTAAAAGTCTACGCCGGCTCCAGAGATGAGTTGAAATGGAAAGGTGTTTGTTAAAGGAAGACACTCTACTACTATAATCATTATAATTTCTCTATCTCTCTTTTTTTCTTCTTTTTAAATTAAAAATATAATTAATCCTTCATCTATTTTTTTTTTAAATAAATTCTTTTATATATTACGACATAACATACACTTGTTAAATGTTGAAATTTTACCTGATTTTTTTTTTATTTTATTTTAATTTTTTTTTTGTCGCTAGTGAAAGGTGAAGTAATAATTGAATTCAAATTAATTTAAATTGATATTCTTTCTAAATATTTTTTTCTTTTTAAACTCGACTCCTACTTAAAATAAAATTAATTATTTTCTTTTCTGAAGAAAATTATAATTGGAATGAATAAAAAAATATCTTAAAATAATATTGTTAATAGTAAAATAAACAATAATAATTATAATATGATAATAATAAAATGAATGCTTAATCGTTTTTCATGTATATTAATATTTATCATCACAAAGAAAAAAAAAGATTTATTTTTCAAATTATCTTGTTCAAATTTAATTATTTGAAATAATGTAATACAGAATTTTTAATAAGAAAAAAAAAACAAATTGTATAAACATTTTTAGAAAGTCATTTAATTTTTTGAAATATGAAAAGATTGATGCATAAATTGAAATACCTATATGGTATATAATCAATAAAATTAAGATTGAAAACTTTCACATTTATATATATATATTCACAAATGTATTACTATATTTCGATAATTTTTATATTTAAAATGGTCTTAAGTAGCAATTATTTATGTATTTATTTTCATTATTTTATTTAATTGATTTTTTTTTTAATTTGAATAAATTTTAATTAAATGTGCATTTAAATTGTTATTTAATTTAAATTAATTCTCTTTATTTATTTATTTACTATAAAAACTATAATTAAAAAAATATATTTAAACTATATAATTGATGTAGTTATGTCTTATAATTTTTTTTTCAAAATTTATAGTGAGATATAATTTAAGATTATTATTATTATCATTATTATTATTATTATTATTATGCTTGTCAATCTTGAAAATATATTTTGCATTCTTTACTTGTTTCTAGCCCCAATCAAGAAGGTGAATGGATCTTTTAAGGCCAAGTAATCAATGGATGTGCCAATGAACATGAAATCAGTACGTCATCTGATACTATTTGGCATTCAATTGATTGACAAATCGTGACGCATATGCCTTTTTGGTTACTCGTTACAAGGTCTTACTTAGGGCTTTAACACTCACTAAAAATTTATAGAAAATTTATTTTTATTTATTTGTGTTTTTTCTTTTATCTTATATATATATATATATATATATAACTTATTGTCACGTAAGATGACCATGACCATAGTCACATTTTATCAAGGACTTATGTACCTGATTGATTCACTTGAAAAATCATGATTTTTTCAATTCATTAATTGTTTTTTCTTCATTTATTGACACTTTTGTTATATAATATTTCAATTTTATTTGTAAACTTTTTTGAAGCTATAAATTTGAAATTTGTTTTATTTTTCAAATAATTAAATTTTTATGTAAACAAATTAAAATTGTATAATATATTTATTATAGCTATTATATATAGAATATTAAACAAAACAATCTTCTAGTTAAGCCTTTTAAATTGAATATGTGGATGAGTAAAGTAATATAAAAGATAATTAATAAATAATGAAATTATATTTAAAGATTCCCATAAAAATAATTTTTTTTTAATCATATTTTTAATTCTAAAATTTAATAAATATTCTAGTGTTAGAACTAATTTTTATACTATAATTTTTATGAATGTGCCATCAAACTAAAAAATTTAAAATTAATTTTTAGAAATTAAACATGGAAGATATTTTCTATAAAAATCTTTTTTTTCAATTATTTATATTGATTAATATATTTTTTTTAAATTGAAATTTAATAAAATTATTATTATATAATAGAAAATAAATAAATAATAAATTTTTATTTTTTTTTTTGTTGTCTCTAATCTATTAATATTAAGTAAATTAAGTCAAAATAATAAAAATATAAAACTATCTAGGAATATAGAAAATTTATTTGATACGTATACAAGTATAAGTTATATACTTAGTAATTGTGGTGTTTTTATTGATTCTTTTCTCATTTGTATACTCTTTGAAACGTAATCATTTTTGTTTATTAATAATCGTTCATTACTTGTTTGTATTAATCTTATAATTATTTGACTAATGCAAAAGTATATTTATACTATTTCAATTTCTTTTTGGCTAATTTTAATTAAATTTTAATTAAATATTATATATATATCAATTATAATTTTTTTTTGTATTTATTTCAGTGATTTTCACGATGACTTTGAGGGGCGTCTCATTGTTGTTAGCTCTCATCGTTTTGTTAGTCGGTGTTACGTTTTCATTGCCTGTGCCTGATGAAGCTAATCTTGCGGTCGGTTCGGTGCAAGAAAATAATCTCTCTCAATTGGTATGTCTGCATTTTATTATTTTATTACTATTATTAAATAAAATAGTTTAGTGTTTTTCAATTTTCAAATATTATCAATTGTAATATTTTATTTTATACTTCATATTTTGATCAATTAAGGACCATATTGATCCCGAAATATAGTTATTATTAGCATGTATTACATTTCAAACTTACAATCGTTCTTTTATATACATACAGTTATCCACTTCTATTCAATTTCTATTTATTCTCTTTTAAATTGTATATTTATAATATTTTGTCTTTGACATTTTTTCTTGTTGAGACCTATGGCCGAAGGCACCACAGGGTGGGAGATAGCGTAGCTTGCTCACATTCTCGTGGTCTCGGGTTCAAGTCCCTGGCCTAGTAAGAGAATTTCTTTAGCTGGGACGGAGTCAACCCAGCCTCCGGGATCAACATTGGGGAATAGCTACTTAATAAAAAGTAGCGCCTTCGATCAAGTAAATCAAGGTAAAGGTTGATAGGACCCGTTTTACTGATCATAGGACACCTCATCATTTATATAACCGAGTTAATAGCCTTGCGTAGGATTCCCAACTCTATTTTAATAACATATTCATAAAGTTTTTATTTTGATTCACATAGTAATTATAATTAAAATAATACCAAGGTTTAATTTATTAAAAAACATCAAAATCCTTTTTTGAACGAAAATTTTATCTTGATCTAAAATGAATTTAATCGAAAGACACATTTTCATTAACAGGAAAAGACAAGACCTTGTAGAATTTGAGAAATATTCATTTTTCTATCACAATATATATATTTGGGGCAATAAAATACAGGTTTGAACGTGTTATTACAATAGAGTGTGAACATAGATCTCTCAACCTATAAAATTTTGCAATGGTACCTATCTCTAATGCGATTTTTAATAATAATAGATATAATATATAATAATAACTGCTAATATTACAATTTTTCGAAAATCAACTGACCATGATTAAAAAAAATATTTGCGATTATTATTATTATTATAATTATTTAATAATCATATAATATGTGAACATTAAAAAAAAAGTAAAAAATATAGAAATAACAGAGAAAATTTATATTCTTAATATCTTAAATAGAGAGAGAATTTATCAAGTAAATCTAATTTCTCTCTCTTTGGAAAAAAAAATTGAAAATCATTTGCAAGTTGAATGGATCAAAGTGAAAGTTTAACAAATTCACTTTTATTTGTTTTTTTGTAAAAGATGATTATTTCTATTGATATGCATTATTTTATAACCTTGGCGTATTTGAGGCCAATTATAGGATAACCGGAAGAAATAAAAAAAACTCATCTCTTTCGCGTGTTAAATGTCCAGTGTGACGTCATTCAAGATGAGAAAGGTGCCTTTCCATTTCAAGATGTTTTAATATTTTTTATTATTATTATTTTTTTTTTTAATTTATAAAGATGATAATAAAAACATTTAGATATATTAATATGGTATCTTATCTTATTATATATATATATATTTTTGAAATATTAAACCGCTCGAAGAATTTTTTTGAAATTCACATCATAGATAATTTTTATAAAGAAAAATCGATCTGTATTGGCTTCAACCTTAGCAAAAATCATCTTTATTAGTTTTTTCTTAATTTGAAATAGATAATTTTAATGACGTCAGCAACTACGTCAGACAGCGCTTCCTTAAATACGAATTATTATAAATATAAATAAAATCAAATTACGAAATATATATTATGTTATATCCACAAGCCATACTTTTTCTGCCTTTCAATGCCTTAATACGTACGTTTAAGGGCTGTATGTTTTATGACTATTTTGCTTAATTTATGTTCTTTTAAATTATTTGAACGGCGGCTCAGTGAACCAGGTTTTAATATTACCACCCAAATCCGATAATATGGAATAATTTTTTTTAATGTCCGAACGGTGACTCGGTAAACCGGGTACTTATTATTTATAGAAGGAAGTCTCGATGAATTAGTAAATTATTAATATTAATTGCAAAACAAATCAATAAATAAATTATTCTAGTGTTTATTTGTAAATTCTATAAGATAAGAAAGCAATTTATATACGATGGAGAAAATTATTTTAATTTAAAAAAAAAATTATTAAATAAGTTTATTACTTATTCCTATCTCAATTTATTTGCATCAGTTTATGAAAAAGTTGTTGATATTTTTTTTATTAAAAATTTTATAAAAACTATTTTTAAAACAATTGTTATTTATAAATATGATCTAGTTGTGATGATTAAATTACAATATAAATATTATACATAACGTTATGTAAATAAAAATGTAGTTTTTAAATATTCTCATATATAAATTTAAAAAGAATTATAAAAAGAATTTCTAAAGATTCGTTTATAATTTGATTTAATTTAATTTAATTTAAATTTATATTTATTCATAGAATATATGATATTAATAATCTTTTTGGAAATTTTTTTAAATATTTAAATAAAATCATGTTTTTGTTTTTTTTTAATTTGTTTCGTTTTATTTATTTATTTATTTTTTTCATACTTTTACGTTTTAAACGTGTGAATCTCTTTCACTAGTCTATCTCTCTCTCTTTATATATATATATATATATAAGTATAATTAAATTCTTTTATATCACTTTTCATTAAGAAAAAAAGAAAGAAAAATTAGAATTTTAGATAAAATTATGTAGATACAATTTAAATAAAATGAGAAAAGAAATGAAAAGTTTCAAGAAATGTTCTCTTCTTTTTCTCTTTTATGATCGTTTAAATTTTGTTTTATGAGTTAAAAGAGAGAAAACAAAATTGTTCTAATAATTATGATTGTTTTAATTAAAATACAAATGTAATATATCCAGGGTTTTGATAGTAATTATTTAATATATAAAAGTTAATTTTGATGATGGTAAATAATATTTTATTTATATTTTACTTTCACTTCATTGAGAAAAAGGGATTGCATGATCTCTATGCATCTCCAGACACAGTTAGAAGCGAGCAGGTTGCATTAAGCCCTATTTACACGGGCTTAGTACTTGCCATTAGTTCAGGGGTGGGCAAATACTTTTAAGCGCGGGCCTTTTGAACGCCCGCCGGCCCGTTGAAAAAGTTGACTCTTATTTTGATTTTTCGTTCAATATGTCTCTAAAAAAAAAAAAAAAAAAATTAGTGTTTTCGAAATATGGTCCTCCGGCCCGGAAGAGATTTTGAAAATTTTATTTTGACCCGCGCTTAAAAGTATTTGCCCACCCCTGAACTAATGGCAAATACTAAGCCCGTGTAAATTGGGCTTTAAACAGGACACGTGGCAAGGACGAATGGAAGATGAAAGACAGGCGAAAAATATATTTGTGTGGGGGACCGATTGGAAAATCAAGAATGCGATGAAATGTATGGGATGGGATGAGAAAATTGGGGGTTGGATCGGTATTGCTCAGGTTAGGGACATTTGAAAAAATGTAAGTAGTTGTTGCGGCCAAGAACTTACAAGTTCCGTAGAAACACAAAGATAGATTGATTTCACTCATCTATTTAATTAATTATAATATTGTACATATTTACTAGGATAGTAAAGGGTTGGATTTCAATTAATTTAAAAAAAAAAAAATTAAAGAAAATTAAAAATTTACTAAATTTGAAAAAAATAAACTAATCCCGTAAAATCGTATGTGTAATATTACAACTCTCAAAGTTTTCTCAAAAATGATGATTTTGATTATATATCAACCCTCCCCCCAACTCTCCAACCCTCTAACAATGTCAGATATTAAATTATATTTAATATCAGAAAGATTTTTGTTTTTTCTTTTAAGAGAATTAATCTGGTATTTTAATTTTCTTTTCTTTTAAATAATAACTAACGTTGTTGTCATTATGGGAATAATTATTAAACGGTGAATAAATATAGAATAAGAATGATATTGATCAATTAACCTGAGACGAAAATACAAGAAAAGTTTTAAAAAAAGTAGGTTAATGTGAAAGTTATGAGATGTCTTATCAATGTATCTACATAAAATGTATAAATTATTTATTTTATAGCATCTCGTTGGATTGGATTGAAATTATTATGAAAATTAGGATAATTGATTTTTATTATTGAATATTTTCTTTTTTTTTCATTTCATATTTTAACGCCAACATTTCGAGTACAAATTTTATATAATATAATATAATAACAACATGTGGATACATACATTAGGTATCGTGACTTAAGAAATGTTTTCGTCATAGTGCGCTCTTTGGGAGGGGGGGGGGTGATTTCTAAATCGGATGATTGCCCGACAACAGCGCCCTCAAGGCGATAACATTTTCCGTCACTATATATGAAATGTTAAAAAATACCATAACATCCATTGATTTTTCTCTTGAAGAAGAGAAGTGCGACTTACATTCAAAACGTCGGTATTGAAATATGAAATGAAAGAAAGAAAAAAAAAATAAAA
Organism: Labia minor; assembly: GCA_963082975.1. Lineage (NCBI taxonomy): Eukaryota > Metazoa > Arthropoda > Insecta > Dermaptera > Spongiphoridae > Labia > Labia minor. The sequence goes on from OY720345.1 coordinate 90,054,718, forward strand.
AATTTTTTTTTATTTTAATCCTACCTGGTTGTGTGCTTCCCCTGGGGGAAGTATTCCAATTGTTTATTTGTTTCAAATACAAATAAAAAAAAATATATGTACGTAGATATCGCTAAATGAAAGCAGATTTTGGAAATGAGCGGTGATGAAGATCTTTTGTACAATTAATTGTAAATATTTCATTCTTAAATAGACAAAAGGACTGAAGAGAATGTGAAATATTTAATAAAAGGGTGCGTAGTGTTTTCTTATAAAAGAAAATGAATATTATTTTGAATGTTTTATTTATTTAATTGAACAACGATTGATTGAAAAATATTGTTATTTTCTTAAATAAAATTCGAAAATTATAATATTATTATAAATAAATATTTTAATTTAATAATTTATTGTGACTTATTAATAACAATTCGATAACAACACACTTTACAAAATAAACATATAATAATAATAATAATAATTGATGTTAGACTGACAAAATTATTTCTTGTTTTTATTTTTCTAATTACATAAATTTTAAATTTAAATAAATTTTAAATAATATTACTTTTTTAAATTTTACCTATGTTTTAGGAATAAAAAAATTATTAGTAATGAAAGTCAATAGTTTACTGGTAGAGTTGATGTTGTTTTTTTGTTTTTTTTTTTTTTATTTTTATTTTTTTCTAAGGTAAGGAAAGTTTATTGGAAGGTGGTCCCTTCTCTTGATTTTATATATATATATATTTCCACTAACCAATGTCCCCTGAAGAGAAAGTCTTACGCCCTCGCCCCTTCTCTTTTATATATATATATATATATATATATATATATACTGGAAGAGACTGGCGCCAGTAGATATGATGATGGTAATCTATGAGGGACAGAAATTCTTTAACTATTCAATCTACTTTTTAGATGATTGATAAATGGACCATTTAGTAATCTTTATTTTCATGATAAAGCATTCAAATTTAAATTGGTTTATATTATAATTTATAATTTATAATACGAATATCATAATAATTTATAATAACAAACAATAAAAATCATAAAATAAATGTATAAATATACGTTAGGATATAAGAATATGTTATTGAAAAAATAAAAAGTAAAAAGTAAATTCTTTACTTAAAAAAAAAATAATTACTTTTAATTATTATCTATTAATAAACATGCAAAAGTATTTTGGTTTTGTACAATTTAAGTTGAAAAGAAAAACGTATTTTTTTATGGTTATTTATATACATTTAATAATAAAATGTCCATGTATTATAATAAATGTTTATAAATTTCTATAACATTATAACATTATAATTAAAATAAAATACTACCACAAAATATAATATATTATTACAAATAAAAAAAAATACATAAATTATATAAAATTATAATTGTTTTATTTTTTTGATAAATAGATTAGTATGTATGTTAGTAGGGGAGAGGGTAAGAAAAGTATAAAACCCCACTCTTACTAATGTAAAAAAGTCTGTGAATGATTATTTTTTTTTTTATTTATAAAGATTTTGAAAGTTGGTTCAAGGAAACTATCTAATCTTGTAAATAAGTGATATATATATATATATACAATAACAAATTCATACCAATTTAGAATTTTTTTTTTAAGGTATGAAAGTCCCATATATACATTTTCTTTCTTTAAAAAAAAAAATAAAAAATCTTTTATTAAAAAATCTAAAGGAAGAGGATGATGATTTATTGGAAATTCAAATAGTTTGACATATACTACTATACTACCTACTAAAAATGAAAGTTCAATTAGCATATTAAATTGCTGAAAGTGGAATGAAATTTATTGATTAACACTGTAAATAGTAATAATTTTTGGATGAAGGACGTCCTTAAAGAAAGGTTACACCAGCCAATCTTTTTGAATGAATAAGATCCATTCAAATAAAATAATAATTCAAATAAAAAAAAAAAGAAATTTTTATAGTATAATCATGTAAAAATAAAAATCCACAAATAAACGATGATATAATATAAAAATAAAAGGAATAGATCAAATAAATTTAATTAAAATATTTTAAGAAATTAATTGGAGCACAAATTTTATTTCATTTATATATGGAATTTTTCACAAATAGAAATTATAATAAAATTAATAAAAATAATAATAAATTTTTGGAAAGATAAAAAAGATAAATGAATGATGTGTTACACACTGTTAGAAAGGAGACTGTATGAATAATTCTTTTTTATTTTTTTTGTTTAAACCACAATTAAATCTTACTTCTTCCTTCTTCAGTCAATTCAAATATTTGTTGGTTGTTGCATGAATTGTTTGTTTATTATTGTATTAAAAAAAAAATTGATTGTACCTACCAATGGAATTTATAATAAATATTCATCTATGCAATGGAAATCATCTGAGCTTTTTTTTTAGAACCATTTTGAAAAAAATTGAAAAAATATTGGAAATGTTCAAAAAGTTTGGCCTAACCTTTTTTTTACAACAAAATTTTCAAAAATTTGCGGGCACTTGAAATGCCTTCGCGGACACTTGATATGCTCGCGTCCCCCCCCCCCCCCAGGTTGAGAACAGCTGCTATAGATGATATATATTGACGGTCTTTAAAACTTTTCAGCTATTCACTCTGATTACTTGATTAAATTGCAAAAGTCTAACCAAAATGGAATTATTAAGTGCTCATTATCCTCTACTAATTGTAAGATTTTATTTCAAAAAAAAGTTAAATTAATATGAAAATGTTTAAATAAAAAAAATAAAAAATTAAATAATATTGTAGAAAAAAAAATTCAAAATAAATTTAAAGAAAAAACATATCATATTTTTATATTTTATTTTTTTAATAAATAAAGAAAAATAATATGAAATATTAATAAAAATTACACCCATAGAATAATTACATTCTATTATATTAGAAAAGGAGATATTTACAACTTTATAATGTTTTTTTTCTTTTTTGAAAAGTAAATTAGCAAATAAATTAATGATAAGATTATGATAAAATTTTATATTGAACAAGAATTCGCTTTCAAACTAAACAAGTAAAGTCAGTTTAGACCTTTCTAAAGAATCTCGCAATTAAAAAAAAAAAAAAAAAAATCATTTAGGCATGGATTATGTCAACCAAAATTTTTCCTATTCGTGTGCTCTACTTTTGATGTCAAATCCTGTAAGGCAAATAAGAAACAATACAATTGTCTTATTATTAATTTATTTATTTATTAAAGTTATTAAGCTATAGTATATTTTATATTTTAACATTATAAATAATTTATCGATGTAATAAGATTACTTCATCAGAGAATTTCATCCGTAATAATACGTAGAATAAAAATTAGCTAATATTTCCGTAATTTTTAAAATACAATTTAAACATAGATATAAATAGGTTGTATTTCAAAAATAATATTACTGTTTTTATTTATTTACTAATTTTATACTCAAACTTTGATTTATTTGTCACAGAAAAGACATTTCTTCAACTGTTCCTAACTATTTTTTCGGAATCCTCTTTTAGAAATAAAATTCAATAAAAATTTCCCCGATGTAGTATTATTATTGAGTTATACGTTTTACTAAAGTTATAAATAATATATGATTTGACCAGATATTTAAAGAAATGTATTTGCCCAAATTTTTATTGAAATTATCAGAGAATGCAGAATTTTAAATCAATTTTTGGGTGAATGAAATAATCTAAATTTATTGTTATAAAACTAATGAAATCTAAAAATATGTTTGTCTGTCTGCCTGTGAAAAGTGTAAAACATTTAAAAAAATCTATGTTAATATTTTTAAAGTTATGAATTTATTTCTAATAATTTATTTACATTCTAGACGTTTTGAAGCCAAAATGAATGTTTACTTTCGTGAGTATCCTAAATATTCTGAACGTTCGTACAACCAACATCGCATTGAACTGAGATCCGGCTCGTCCGAGTGCCTTTAGGAAAATGAATCATTTAAATTTCATTAATTTCTGATTATCTTCCTAATTATAACATTATTCAAAGCAATTAAATACACTTAATGAATCTTTGAAGAAATTGAAAATTCTATTTTAATTTAATATTTTTTTTTAAATTTATTGTGCAAGTAGATCATTAATTGATTTTATTTGCCCCTAAATGTTGGCAATCAGATGTTCACGCTAACTCTTTTTCTATATATATATTATTCATTTAATATTTATAAAATAAATTAAAATAACATTTTCTTCAATTATTTAAATTTATCTTTAAAAAAATTAAGTTTTATTTTATTTTTGAATGTTTACCGTTTGAAATTAAATCTGGTAAATTCTAATGTTTCTTGAATTTATTTATAAGAAATTTATTTCATATACATATACTTGTATGTATGTACCTACCTATTTACGTATATTATTTATATTCGTATAACCAAAAAATAAAAAAGATCATTAAATAAGAAGAAAAAAATTGATTATTAATTTCTTCGTACTGCAGTTCAAATACAAACAAAAAATAAAATTCTTCACGCTTACTATTTATATTCTATTTCTTTCAAATTTACTCTAATTAATTTCTTACTAAATAAATAAGTAAAATTTATTAATTTATAATATTTAATTTAAGAAACAAACAGAGAAAAAAAATCATAAAAGAGATATTATCAAATTCATTAATATTAAAGAATAGAATTAAGTATATAGTTTATCTTATTTTTTTTTATTATAGAATACTTTTAAATAAAATAATCATTATGTACTAGTAATTTTTTAAAATTATAATTTAAATTTAAATATAAATATCCAATTTTATTAAATGAACCATCATTCATCTAAAACTCTTTTTTATTCAAGTTTTCACTGGATGATTTTTTACCGACCGACGATAGTAAGGGAGGTATTGTTTTTAATAAAAAAAATTCTATATGCCTTATAGATTTAAAAATATTTATATTTTTGTCCTTTAAATCTTTATTTTCTAATAATTAAATTACAAACACATTCACACACTCATATAATAAATAATATTTCGAAATTTTAAAATGAATTAGGTCACACAATTCACTTTCAAAATAATGTCAAATGCAAAGTGTAGGTAGGATTACATTTTATACAGACGTATAGAAGAAAAAATTAAAAATTGAATATATTTTCTTATTTTTATAATAATAATACTAATAATAATAATAATATATTTTAATTAATTAAATTAGAAATTGAACATTAAACCAAAAAAAAAAAAAAAAATTAATTTAAAAAAAACAGTTGAATGAATTTAGAGAGTATATATTACAATTTTTAGAAAATAAAAAAATAATCATAATTATCAAATAATAAATAAATACAATAATATATTAATTCTGATTCGATTTTACATTTGAAAATAATATTATATTTGTAAATTAATGATAAATTTTCCTATATAAAGAAGAAAAAAAAAATCATTTTTTTTAACTAAACTACAATATAAATGGGGATATGAAGGAATTAAGAGAATACATTCATTTCTTTTTATTGTATATAATGATATATTTTGATTTTGGATATCAATTTCGACTATAATTATAAGTAATTATTATATTTTTATATTAAAGAAAAATTTTAAAGTTGTGTTTTAATTTTTTATTTATTTATTTATTTATTAGAACTTTTATAAGAAAAAATAAAGAATTTGTGTATCTACTAATAATAATAAAAGATATTTTATAAATAACATATAAAGATGGTAATTTTGTTTTTCAATCATTTACTAAATCAATCTGCTACCTAATAATTTGCAATTAATTTTACTATAATTATTATATTTAAAATGTCTTTACGCTTATTAAGTGAAATCATTTTGCCATAAATTGAATCAACGAGCGAAAATATTTTTTATTTTTTTTTTTTATATTATTAATAATAATTAGTTTAAGTAAATAATAGAGTAACAAGATCCCAAATCTCTCGGTTCTTGATTTCATTCATATAAATTTTACGCTGCTTAAATCTAATCATTTATTTTCTCTATTTAACTTCTCAACATACCTACTCATTCATCTTTTTATTTTTTTATTTTTAATTTCCGCATTCATTTAAAAATAATCACATTATACTTTTAGAAATAGTTGTAGTATTTTAATTGCTTAAATGCTTCGATACTATCTATTTTTAGGAGATCATCATATCAAATTATATAATATACTTAATTTATTATAAATTAAATTTATTTATCAAATCTATAAATTTCATTATTATTTTGATCTCACAATTTATTTATATTATTTTATTTTATTTTTTATTTAAATATTTAAATCATACCATAGATATGGGTATATTTAATTTTTAGAATAATAAATACATACTTTATAATTTCGAGTGTATATAAAGTCAAAGAGAATAAGCGTACGCCTATTTTGAATTACACTTTCAAGTCTAATTAATGTCTAAAAAGCTTTTACAGTTATATTTTGATTTTATTCCTATGGAGTATTGTTATATTTGTGTAATAATTGATTTATTTTTTATCCGCTTTTTATTAACTTCACTTTTCTGTCTGTCTGTGATGTTAATAATTTGTAATTGGATTTTAACCCACTTCTAATTGAGATGAAACGTATATTGAAAGTCGATGACACTTCAATAATCAAAAAGAAAAATTTTGAATTTTTCAAAAATACGGATTTTTAACATTTGTAAATTTAAATGATTGATTATATTTATTATTTTTACCGATCGACGATAGTAAGGGAGGTATTGTTTTCACACCAAAATTCACAAGTGAAGATTTTTACATATCTCCACGAATCATGCATTTTCTTAACAGAAAAAAGTATTTTTAGCATGATGTCTGTCCGTCAGTCTGTCCGTCTGTCCGTCCGTATAGATGTGTACAGCCTGAACGGCTCAACGGATTTTGATGAATTTTGGTATATTTACTTAATGCATCAGTATGATGAATGGATCAACTTTTGGTGCAAATCCGGAAACCGGAAGTGGTAGTATTAGCGATCGACGATAGGAAGGGAAGGGTTATTTTCACACCAAATTTCACATGAGGAGATTTTTTTATATATCACCACGAATCATGCACTTTGTATTAGTTTTATCCTCCAGAAAAATCATATTTATTAGTTTTTTCTTGATTTAAAATTATATGACGTCATCCAGCCATTCATGACGTCACAGCCTGGTCTTACATATATATTATAAATAAAATAAAATTAAAAATATTTATGTTATATGCCTATCTGTTTTTTTATTACATTAATAGATATATTAAAATTATTTGAAATTGTTTCTGTAGCTGGAAATTAATTTTTCAAACCGTCGGTCGGTTCGGACCTGGCCACAGGTCAACTTATTTTATATTTCATATTTTTTAAACATTTTCTATACAATGTGCTTCTATTGTTCTGTGATTCCGAAAAGAACTCAGTGCCGCCTAGTACACGACAATATGCTCATCCCTTAATAAGCCACTTGCATAATCAATATCATCTAGAAAAGGTCTAGAAACTTCTCGAAGAATTTAATATATGTTCGAGAATAACAGATTTAAATAGTAGTCAATAGTGCAATGTTTTTACATCTGACAAGCAACAATAAATTTTTAAAAAAGAAAAAATATATAAAAAACGCTAAAAACCTTGGGCGCATATACCGGTAATAATATTGAATTCTTTACCTACTACTTATGTTCATTTGAGCCCATGCTTTTGTTGGGCATATGTAAAGGATACTATTCAAGGTTTAATTAATATTTTATTTTCTATTTTTTAGGGCATTTTTAATTAAAAAAATCCTATATATTAAAAACATTTCTATATTATTTTTTCCGTCTAGAATTGCTCCAAAATTAGTTATTAGTAGTTATTAGTTATTATTTGTTTAATATTAATTATTTATTGGTTTTTATTATTTTATTGATTCATTTTTATTTTGTATAATATTGTATAAATAATATTGTGTGGTATTAAGATATTGAACAATTTTTTTTTATACATTCAAATTATATGTATTATTTTTAATACGCGTCAATAATTTAAATATATATAAGTATTAACATAAAGAATTGGTGAGAGCAATGTCTACATTTATTAAATAATAATTTCTTTAATTTATCTAATTAAAAAAAATATTTTAATTATTTTTTCATTTGTGTGATTTAAATAGAGTATAAAAATATTAATAATAATAAAAATAATAAACTAAGAGTAAAAGTAAAGTTAATTAAATGGCAATTTTTAAAATGGTTAATAAATAAATATTTAAGTATATTTTCCAAAAGGTTTTTATTTCCAATATTTTTAAAATAACTATTAATATCTAATTCATTAAATTATTATCTATGAAATAATTATAATATATAATATATATAATATAACTTACATGTGTAAAATTAATAGAAATAATAGAATAAAGAAAATAGTCAATTACTAATTAATTATTATTTATATATCTATATGCTTATATCTTATAGTAAAAAAAAAATACCTATTATATGTACTAAAAATTTTCTATTTTTTTCAGGATCAAATTGCTTCAATAGAAGGTTTAGGGGATGGACAAACTTCACGAGGGAAACGCACTATAGGACCATACCGTGAAATTTTTCCTGAATTAACAAAAGTAAGATAATAATAAATATATAATAAAAGAACAATAAATACAATTTATACTTATAAATATATTTATTTTAGATTATATTAGAATCAACAGAAAATAAACTTTTATTCTTTTATGATTTTCAAAATAACGTAAAATAACTTAAAATACTCACTTATTGAATAATTGATTTTGAAAGAGTAATCGCTAGGAAATCAAAATTTTATTTCAAATAAATAATAAATAATTTGATCTATTCTTTTATTGTAAAATTTCGATTGAATTTGAAACGAATTAAAATTTATCTTCTGCTTATTTTAATTTTTTAAAAATATATATAATATATAATATATTAAAATGATATAACATTATTTTAATATATATATATAATAAATGAAATTATTTTTATTTCATTTATTAAATGTTCATTTGATATAATTAAATTCCCCCCCCCACCCCCTCCCTTAAAAAATATCTTTATTGGCTGTTATTAATTTTTAAAATTGAATTGAAATATGTTTATTTCACTAATATATGTGTTGATTTGACTTTTTTTACATGCATCTTTTATATCTTGCCCCTTTCCTTCACACTCACACAAACACAAACACTCCCCCTTCTCCCTCCTTCATTTAACTTTCACTTTCAACTGTGACCACAGATGGTTCCCTCTCTAGTTTATCAATTCTCCTCTCTCTCTCTCTCTCACTCTTTCAATCACAAACACACGCAGTGTCACTTTCTTTAGTATTTAATGATAAAAATTTGCAACAGAGAAGTACTTAAAGAAAAAAATTGCTTTTAAATAGAATTTTTCTTAAATTGATTTCTTTCTTATTTTCTTGATTGTACAGCAATTATTTTTTTTATTAGTATCATAATTCTTTCTTTAAATACATTTTTTTTTACTAATTGTAGAATTTAGTAATATATGTATAATATTTATAGTAGTAATTAACAAAAGCAAAATAAAACAAATTTGGTTAAGGATCAATAAAATTCTATCCATCTCAATGAGGTGTCTGAGATACAAATAATCATATCAATAGGGATTAATAATATAAATGACAAATGAACAACGCTCTCACGAATAATAATTAAAATATTATTTATGTAATTTTTGCTTTATTTGGTAATATTTTTTATTTTTATCAGTAAAAAAAAAATTTCATTTTATGACAAAAAAAGTAAGTTTTTTATTTTTATTTTTTTGAATTAAAAAAAATTAAATTAAATTTTCATTAAAATTAATTATTCTAATTTATATTATATTTTAGTATATATTTTTCTAATTATTATATTATTATCAAAAACTAAAAAAATTCTGTTAATTAATAAAAAAATTTAAAAAAAATAATCACAATTCTCTCAACCATGATCTTGGTATATACTTATTAAAAAATGCTCTACGTAGGTAAAAACTAAAGTAAATGATAAAATTTTACACTAACTATTATAATATTATTATAAATATGATCAAATTTAAAAATGTATTTTTGAGATAAATTACAATAACCCCTTCTATTTAGAAAACCAAGCAAATCAAGAAAGCAAAGCGGGTTGCATAGGTTAAAGGGAGAAAATTATGTTGGATTCCAATGCTATACTTGTATAGTATTAATTTAAAAGATTTATGGAAATAACAATTATACGATTGAGAGTGAAAGTTTTGATTTGTCAGATTATTTGACTTTTCTTAGACAATTACAAATTAAATTTACATATCTATTATAAATAATTAAATTAACTGTATAGTAAAAAAAGGCAAAATATGTAGTTGAATAGGTTTTTAAAAATTATTAATAAAATAAATACAATACATAACTAGAATATCTATAATTATTTATATTTATAAAGAAATCTGTTTTTAAATTACATTCAAGAACTTTCTATTGCTTGAATATATAATTTATTAGTTTAGAAAATTATATAAGACGACAATATTAAATAAAATATTTTTATTTTTCAAATAGAGATAAATATAATACTATATTTATATTGTATTATTTTTGTTTGTTTAAATATCATTTCAATATAATAAAAATATTTATTTATTTATTTATATAAAAATATTTTTAAAATAAAAATAAAGAATCAACAACACAAATAATCAATAAATTAAATTAATTAATTAAATTAATAAATCAAATTAATTTTTATTCATTAATTAATTATTTTATAAAACTTTGGATATTAAATCAATTCTATAATAATGATAAAAAAAAATTTTCGTATGTAATAACTATAAGTATTGTGACAATTAAAATTTATTTAAATATATTATATATTATAAAATATATTAATTAATATACATAAATGAAAAAAATATCTCGCTTTAAACTCATTTTAAATTTATAATTCATTATCGATTAATATTAATTTCTTAATGAAAAAAAAAATTGGTAAAGTTTTTTAATAAAAATATATAATATTGCTTAAAAAATTAACCTAAATCTATATATTTTTTATTCATATATCTAATTATGATAAGATAGAGAGTGATTTATTTCGTATACTTATAATATATTTAAAACAAAATCCTACTTAAAACTTACACATGGGAATAAATTAAAAAAAAAATAATAATAGAATAATATAAAATGTACAATTTTTTTTATAATTCACGTATTATATGACATTATTGATATATGAAATATAAAAATCTAGTAATTGCCTAATAAAAACTTTTACCGAAAATTTAAAACATAAAATATTTAAACAAATAAGTAATAATAATTATAATATTTGTTACCAAATCTTAAAATAATAATTAATTATTTATTAATAAAATAATAATAATAATAATAATAATAAAAGAAAATTTATTTTTAAAAAAGACCAATAGTATATATATATATATTTTTTTTAATTTTTTAAATTGAATTTTAATTTTAAATTCTCCATAAATAAATAAATAAATAAATAAATTTTTAAAGAGTATAATAAGTATATATATATAATAAATGGCGGCTTAGCTTTTGGACAACGTAATTGAAATGCTCACGCGGACCATCTTCCGTTTGGTGGGTCGTTTTGTATTGGGCGGCGGCGGCGGCGGCGGCGGTGGAGGCGGTGCCCTTGGAGGTGCAGGCGACCGAAACGTCAGCGTTGTCTTACCTACCTTCCCACCTGATGACGACGACGACGAAACTACCGATGCCGCAGGAAGTGATCCCGTCACTGCAACTCAATTGCCCGACATCACTACAACACCGGTGCGCCATTCTAAACCAATCTACGGGCATCCAACTTGAATGCCCAACCAATCCAACCATCCATATGATGTAACAATCTACAGCCTTTTGGACGGCTCAACAACACAGAGATCTACCTGAGAGCCGGACCAATCTTTTTTTTTACCCAATATAATACAAATTGGGCTTAGCAAAAACTACTACTATACTATCTATCATATATACTCGTATATACATATTATATTTTATTATATAATGTTACTCTATACAAACTATATATTTTCTCTAAACTCTAAAGCATCACTTAATTAATTAATTCATTTTAATTTTCAAGTTAACTTTATGTTGTGTTTTTTATATCATATATACATAGAATTTAAGGTAATTTGAATAAAACTTTAAAATGAACCTCGAAATAGGATGTCGTTAAGTAAGGTTTTATTTATTAATTCACTAATCATTCACTTATTCTTAATTTTAGGTTTGATATAGGGAAATTATTTAATTGATTATTTTTTTAAATTTTTCTATATCTAATCCCAACTCAAAAAAAAAAACCCTTAAAATTAGTGGAGCCCTCTGATGCTCAAATAATAAAACATGGTAACTAAATATATCAATGGATTTATATGCAAACTTTAATCCTTTTTATTTCGTAAACTAATAGCGACCCACAAAAATTGCATATGAAAAGTTTATTTGGAATTAAAAAAGATACCGACTGGTAAAGCTTAATCCAAATCCAAGACTAGAAGACTATTCAATATAATTCTGACTTTTGTACGTCCTACGCAAGGACAACGCCTATCAAGTCGGTTATATCAATGAGGTGTCCTATGATCAGTAGAACGGGTCCTATCAACCTTTACCTTGATTTTCTTGATCGGAGGCGCTACTTTTTATCAAGTAGCTTCCCAATGTTGATCCCGGAGGCTGGGTTAACTCTGTGACATAGACTAGAGCTAGAGAAATTCCCTTGACAGACTCGGGAATTGAACCCTGGACCAAGAGAATGTAAACCAGTTACGTTAGCTTCCACCCTGTGTGGCGCCTTTAATTCAATATAATTACCGAATTTAATAATAAATATAGAATTGGAATTAATCTCGATTATAAAGAGAATAGTTTTTTTCATTTTTATTTTTAAAATTAATATTTATTATTAACAAATTAAAATTATACACAAAAAAAAAAAACAAAAAACAAAAAAAAACAACAATATAACAAAGATTATTATAAGTAAGTAAGAATAGAAAAAGAAGAGAAATATTAAATTATGCTGTGTAATTTTCTAAATTGTTAGTAAATAAACATAATGCAAAATAAGTACAATATTTTTTAAACTTATTAGTAAATGATGGAATGAATTAATTAATTTAAAATTTGAACTTTAAATGTTTTATCTTATTTCAACTAAAGAATTTTTTTTATTATTTTTTAATATGAAATATTTAAAAAAAAACAAAAACAAATATATTCTATTCTATTTTATTATATAATAATTATATTCTTTGAACTGTTATTTAATTGTATTTTTATAAATTTAATTCAAAATAATATTATTATATTGATATAATTCTCATAATATTATTATTCAACAAGAAGATATTTTCAGAAATGTGGAGAAATTATCATATAAACAAAAAGACTTTTTTTCTTCTTTTTTTAATAAATAAAATAAAATAAAATAAAAAAATTAATTTAACTTAAATTTATTTAATTTTTGTAACATTTATGAAATGATATAATTAACAAATGGCAGTTCAAAGATTATAATATAATAAAAATTAGTTTGAAATATAAAAAACAATTAATAAAGTTTAAGAAAAGACAAGATGATCGAATAATTGAGAAGAAAAAATAAAAAAAAAGAATTATTTCAATTTTATGAATGATTTTTCATCAATTCTTTCAATTGGAATGTCTATTTATCTACGTATCAATAGGGCAGTAGTATTAATTAATTATTAATATAATTAATTAATACTTTTAATATGATCAATTTTTTTTATTAATTAACAAATAATTGAAAATATTTTTCTCTAATGGATTTTTCCTTTTTAAATAATAAAAAAAAAATTTTTTAAATTTTTACAATCTTAAAATATGGCCTTTAATTTTAATTTTGAATCAACATTACAAAAAATAAAAATTAACCCTTAATATCATTTAAATGTTTTTGTTGTTAAATTAATTAATATTTGTCCTTAGTTTGTGGGTCTGTTAGTAGTTTTAAGTAATAATTATATTTTTGAAACATTAACTTAAATAATTTTTAAATTAAAATTAAAATGATTAAGTGTTTGTTATGTCCTCTTTGGATATCCAACCCATATATTTTATATTAGTACAGGTATATAGTATATGTTATATAATATATAAGGTAGAGTAGATATTTGCAAGTATTTTCTTTAATAAATAATAATAATAATAATAATCATCATAATTGAGAAAAATTTGACAAATTTAAATAATAAATAATATTAAAAAATATGTTTTTATTTTATAATATTATAAACAAAAGACTTGGCCTTTTTATATTATTATAAATTGTGAATTTGTTTAAATAACAAAATTGTAAATACATAAATGAAAAAATTTTAATCTTAAAAATGGCCTATTATGTACTATAATCAAATTTTTAATAAATAAATAATTTTATCAAAAGAATAAACCGAAAAGACCAAATTAAAATATTTGAGTAAAAGATTTCTCTGCGTTATTAATCCGTCATCCGTTATTAATGGCGTCATTTATTATTTTCAATCGATTTATTAAAGATACATGATAAAATATTTTGTTTTTTTCTTATATTATATATTTTTAAAGAATCTTTTTGATAAGTATATGTGAATTTACTTAAAAATAAAACACAAAAATATTGTAAATTATTGTATTGTATTTTATGTCACGTTCTTCTTTTGTATGTTTTCTTTCTTTCTTTCTTTCTTTTTTAAAATAATTTAGCATATTTATATTTTTTGACATAAAAACGAGATAAAACTCGATGTCATAGTAAAGGAGAATTTTCTTTACACCTTTACAATCCTTCTAATTAATCTCTTTACTTGTATAACATTTTTTCTTTCTTTTGTAGTTGCATGTTTATTTATAAGTATCCAACTCTATTAATAATTTAATATATATATATATATATATATATTTTATAAATTAGAATAATCATTTCTTATAGGTACATTTTAAAAAATTAAATTTTATTTTAAATTGTTATATTCCAATAAGAATAATAAATGTTTGAATTATATTTTGTATTTAAAAATAATAAAATGAGCTTTCAAGCATGGTTCAATAACTGATGATGATAATAATAACAACTTAACAACAGACATGAAAAATATCAAGAATAGATAAAGAGAATATTTTGATTAAATAAAAAAATTATTAGATATAAATACAAAATAGAAGAATTCTATTAAAATAGATATGGTAGAAATTAAATTTAAATAAATAAATCTTCCTAAAGAGAGAGAGAGAAAGAGATAAAAAAAATTGTAATAGTAAAATTCAGAAATCATAATAATCTTGTGAAATAGACAAATTAAATATTTTATAGAAATGAAAAATATTAAAATTGCAGATTGCTTATTAAAAAAATAGTGTTATAGTGATAATATCGCCAATTTTGCAGTGATTAGAACACATTGTTCGAATAAGTAATGTGGAAAGGGGGGGCGGAGGGGGGGGGGGTTGTGAGATCATTGAAATTAGGATAAGATTATGTTTGAATAAAGAGACTTATTGATGGAAACAAGAAGGAATGTGTTTTTTTTTTCAATTCAATGAACAATGGTAATTATTTTTGCTCATTCTATTATAAAATTAAAGAAATATAAATTATTTACTAATATTATATGTGCATATATTTTATTTTTATATGATATTTCAAATTTTATTATCTAGCAATAAATAATTAAACTATATTAGTTTAGGTAATATTGGAATGTCTGTTTGTTTTAAAATTTTAAAATTTTAAATATTTATTTTTTTTATTTTTTTTTTTTGCAGATTCCAAATGAAAAACCTCTTGTTGGAGCAGAATCTCGTCAAAGAGAAGTACGAATTCCATTTGAAGGGTTTCCAGGAAATTTTGCTGCCGGAATTGAAACCCAAGCAGTCGAAGAATCATCAGATGATCAGGTTTGTTAATGATGATGAAATTTCCAATAAATCTTATATAATCAATGAAAACTTTTTAATAAATTCGATTGCATTTGCGGCCTAGAATTATTTAATGTAAAAAAAAAAAAAAAGAGGGAATATATACAAAATATATATATATATTGTATATTACGGCTGTGATTTAACGAATCAGAACGGGATGAGTATACGGATTGGATCAACCCAATAGAAATATAGTCTCTCCCACAACATAAGATTACATCATATCCTTTCCTCTAAACTCAATGATTAATATTCTAGAGGTGTCAATTTAATTCTCTTGAATTTTTTTCTAGACTATATATATATATATATTTAAATAAATATGATATAAATAAAAATTAAATAATTCTAATAATATTATTTAAATATTTATTTATATTTATGTATATAATAGTTTTTTCGGGTATTTAAAAAAGATTGAATATATTGAAAAGATTAATATCTACTAAAAATTACTTAATTCCACATTTTTATTTACAATTTAGAATGAATTGATCTGATGAGAAAATCTTGACAAATATTCTTATTATTATTGTTATTTTTTATTTTTTTTTTTTTTTTTTTATAATTTTAAAATTTTTAAAATTAAATTTAAAATTCTTTTTATACAAATCAGGAACATGCAGCAAGTGGTGGAAACAATGTAGTCGATCCAGTGCAAGATACTGAACAGACAGCTAATGTTGCTGAAACATCTGATGACGAGAATCGCAATAAACGATTTTTAAACTTTGGTTTATCTGGGTCAGCTAATGCTGGAAGCGGCGGTGGCAGTGGCAACTTTATTTTCGACATTATACGAGTAAGTACATATACCAATTTTAAATAAATAAATAATAAGTTAACAGTTTAAATCTATAAAAATTTAATTTTTGTTGTTTTTTTTTTAATATTATAAAATTGATCTAGGGTGTCCATATGTACCTATAAGAGAATATAAATAATTTAAAATATGTTAATTTAGATTTTCATGAAAGTTTTTCTGGTTATTTTCATATTTTATTGTGAGATTTGAAAAGAGCGCCAAAATGGGCGCCGAAACGACGTTTTCATAAAATCCATTTTTTTTTATATATTTAAATATTTGATATTAGATATTTATAAACAGTTAATAATAATCTATTAACATTATAAAAATTTCATCGTTTTAATGTAAAATAAAATTATATACAAATATTATTAAACTAAACATCGATAGTATAAAATTTTATAATAAATTAAAAAATAATTATTATCTTACTAAAGTAAAAGTATATAAAATTTCAGAACAATTTTTGATTGACTAATAAAAAAATAAAAACTAATAATTGTCAAATATTTAAAATGAATTATTTGAAATTAATAAATAAAAGATTAATTGCAAGAGAGAGAAGATTGTGTAATGGATAGAAACGATTCGAAGAAAATGATTACTTCTTTCAAGTAATATTATTATAAAAGGAATGATTTATTTATTCATTTATTTGTTTTTAAATTAGTTAAACTACAATTTATTAGTCTTAAGAGAGAATTGATTCAATGAGTATTGTATTCTAATTTTTTTTTTGTTTTTGTTTTTTTTATAATATTTTTATAAATTAGAATACAAAAGTAAATTATTTCATATAATATATATGCTTTCATATTCTATACAAATCTTAAAGAATATATACCAATGAATATCTTTGTTTATTTATCTGAATAAATATAATATTACTTATAAAAATTAAAAATTTAAAAAAGATCTAAAATAAAAAATATGTATAATATGTTGTTAAATATTTTAAATTGAAATATGCTTTTCATTAATTCTTAATTATATTAAATTTATCTCTCGTTATGGAAGTATAATTAATATGTTCTAATTTCACATTATTTTAAATATTTAGGTAATTGTTTAGAAGACGGATCGTCATCTCTTGGATTTTGATTAAACATCGCCAGTTGATTTCTTGATTAATTCTAAGAAACTTTTTCTTTAGGCAAAATGGGGGGTGACTTCTAGTTTTCAAAATAAAAAGGATTAAAGTTTTTATATAAATCCATTGATATTCTATTTAGCTACTATGTTTTATCCATTTGACCAGTAGAGGGCTCCACTAATTTTCTGGATTTTTTTTTTCAGTTCGAATTGAATATAGAATAATTAAAAAATTCATTAACTAAATAATTTCTCTATATCCCATCCGAAAATTAGTGAATAATTAGTGAATTTGTCAATAAATCATTACCTAATGGCTGCACATTTCGACTTTCATAACCAGTTGATCTGTTAAACTTAAAAATATTTATTTATCTCGAAAACTAGAATTTTCCCTTCTAAATTGCATAGGGAAAAATGTTTCTTAATCAAGGAATCAACTGGCGATGTTTGATCAAAATCCGAGAGGTGACCCCTCTACTTAACAATTATCGATATTTATACCAGAAGTAATTAATTATCTGTATATATTTATATTATACTGATATAATTTTATTTATTTTTTAAATCACTTCAAAGTAAAATAAATAAGTTTTTTTTTTGAACAAATTGATAAAAAAAATAATAAGATTAATATTTGAACCTATACATCAGTGGTGTCTAAACCGCGGCCCAAACCCCTTTGAAATGCGGCCCAAACGCAAATTATGAAAATATTTAAATTTAATTAATATTAAATTCAATATGGTTCTAAAAAAATGATTTTGGGATTAGACTTTTCCGACTTTTTTAAATTTTTCAATATGGTTCTAAAAAAAAAACAAAACAAAAAAGTAAAATGATATTTATATGCGGCCCAGCATATTTTTTTTTTTGCAATGTGGCCCTCGAATGGTCATAGTTTAGACACCCCTGCTATACATTATTTATATATGGACACTCATGGAGGCTTGTAAGTTATTTTTCAAATTTTAATTATATTCAATATTACAATTCCAATACTATACTATGCTTACAAAAATATATAATATATAATATATATAATAATAATAATAATAATAAAATTTAAAATATTAATTTCAAGACAACTAATATATTTTAAATATTTTTCTCTCTTAAAAGAAAAATAAATGTGCAAAACTAAATATAAGTAAGAAATATGCATTTATTTTTAAATCTATATAAATCTATATTTATATTACTATAAATGAAGTATGTATGTACAACACCACCTTCTTCTTCTGCCCCTAACGAGTAAGTGTCTCCCATTCGAACCAAAAATTGCTTAGCGAGTAGCAGACAACGTAGCACGCGGGGCTGGAACTTTATATCGGGTGGCAGCTGGCACTGATGCTTCTGCTGATGAAGAAAACTTCCGAAAGAGTCGCAGTGAAGAAGTTTCCAGCAGTGCATCCACTTCAGTCCTTTCGGTGCGAGTCATTTAGGAACACAAAAAACAACAACAACAACCTATTAATCAAACACATAATTATATCATTCACTTTCTCTCTCTCTCTCTTTCTCTCTCTCTCTATTTCATCACACAAATCATCTACTTTCCCACATTGATTGAACTTATTTTTAGATTGTGTAAAAAATAGTAATAGGTATTAAAAGTGTAGAACGCAATGGATAAAAAAAAATAAAATAGAATAAAATAAAATAATAATAATAATAATAAAAACAAGATCATAAACAAAATTATTCCTATTAATAAAATTTAGATTAAATAAAATAATGTTTTACTTGTGTTTTATTTTTATTATTATTATTATTTTTGTGGCTGTGATTTTTTGGACCAGATAATCAATATAAGGTAAATGTACCAATCGTGGGCCACTGTACCAGTAATGGACCATTTGATAGATTTTTGTATAAAATAAGGTTTTTAAGTTCACACAAATTAAACTCGAGATATCGATAAATATCAAGAAGAGCCTTTCAATGAAACAAAGACCAATCGCTGCATTTATATTATAATTATCATTTTTTTAAAACACGAGGCAAGCGTTCTTGCATTTTAAGGTACGTTTCTTATGCAAAACGTTAAGGATATGCTTCAATTTATTTTCAATAAATTATGTTTTATTTAATAATAATTTCAATCCAAAAATTAAATTTAATAGTTGATACTAAAAATTATATTAATCAGTTTGAAATATTGAATTTATGTGATGATTATAAATTATTAAGGGTCAAGTCATTTACTAAAACAAATATCTCATTTTTTTTTTCAGAAGTGGACCGGGTGGTCCATTACTAAAAAATACGATTAAATTTTTTTTTACTAAAATCGTTTTTTTCTTTTATTAAAATAAATGTGATATATACAAAATTTTTTTTGTTTTAAATGTCTAGAACAATTTTATTCAGTAGAGGACCCCTTGGCCAAATACTGAGTCAACACATGGGGAATCACTAAATCTTTACAAATTAAATTATATTTTCATCAGATTCCTTTAGATATTTAAATTTTATGCTGATAATAAATTGTGTTAGATTAATTCCCAATTTATAAACATTATTAAATTTATAATTTTATTTTATGAAATTAAATCAACAACAATTTATTATATGTAAACATCTTATTACTGATAATAATAAATTTAATAAAATGTATTTATTATTATATTAGTATGAATAATACTAAAATTTCCAATATATTTTATAAATGATATTAATGTCATTATCTTTATCTTTTCGATTGCATTAACTGACCTTCTTTCTGATTTAAAAACCGCGCGTTTAAATATATATGGATAAGAATTATAAATATAAAGAAACAAACTATAAATATAAAGAATAATTAAAATAAATTATAAAAAAATTATAAGAAATTATAAAAAATATTAATAAAACCAATCCTTAGTGAATTTTATTCCATTTATTTATTTTAAACCCATTTTGGTCCATTACTGGATCAAAAAGTGGCCCACTACTGAAACTTTTGATTTTCAGATGGCCCACTACTAGAACAAAAAATACGTTTTGAAAAAAATTAAAAAAAAAATATTTAAATATAAATTAACCGAATGTTTGTGTTGTAGTGATAATTAAAAATAGTTGTACAATATGTTAGCACTTGTTTTGTTGTTATTTTCACTTTAATTACAGAATAATAGTGTTTTTTAATGAAAATTTCTCTTAAGATGGTCCGCCACTTGTACATTTACCTTATATATATATATATATATATATATATATATTTATAAATATTTAAACCTAAAGAATTTAATAATAATTTTATTATAAAGTTAAGAAGAAGAAGAAGATTAAATTAAAGAAAATAAAAATTAAACTTAAATTTAAAAAAAAAACAAATGTAACGTACTTAATACATTTTATAAATATAAATTATATTGAATTTTTTGCATAACTAGAAATTGCATGACCTCTATACATCCCCAGACATAGTTAGGATTATAAAATCGAGAAGGCTGCGATGGGCAGGGCACCTGGCTAGAATGGGAGAGGAAAGAATAGCGAAAAATATATTGTGGGGGAGAACGTCCGTTGTGCGTGGACAATGTAGGAAGGGACGTGAGAGAGATGGGAGAGGGTAGGGATTGGAGAGTTGTGGCTCAGGATAGGGATAGTTGGAAAAGAACAAGAAAAAAACATTTTTTAGTTATTTAAATTAAATTCAACAAACACAGTTCTTGTATACTCTACTTATGAATAAATAGTGTAACTTAAAAAAAAAATTGTTAAAATTCTTTTCATTTAAATTGCATGTTAGAAAATTTTAAATATTTTTATTAATTAAAATTGCCTTGAATATAGAATACCTACAGAAACATATATTCAGAGATCTACCTTCAAGTATTCTGTTTTGCAAAGATTTATTAAGAATAATAAATTTTATCTAAAAGATTTCCTCTAAAAAATGAATTATTAACTATTAATTGTTTTTTATTTTATTTTAAATAAATAACTTTCTCACTTTGTAAATGTGATTGATAAATAAATAAATAAATAAATACCCATATAAATTTATAATTAACAAATTAACCCTTTAAAATGTAAATATATCGATAAATAGACATCACTCCCCATAAAGTCAAATTTAACCATCTTTACCATCAGAACAGAACAAAAAAGAAATAAATTCTCAAACAAATTTATATACATATCAACAAAATATTTTCAGTAATTAATAATATGTAAGTATAGTAAACTAGTAAAAAAAATATATATACCAACATTTAAATAAATCTCTGTCCCTTTATAAGAAAAGATTAGAAAATTGTATAAATCTTAATAATTCAGTAGAAGAAAGGTTTCTTCCCTTGATAGCTGAAATTTTACAAATACAGTGAATGTGACCAGTTTCACTAGTTTATGAGGCTATAAACTTTCGAAAAATTTCCGAACGGAATTAGCAAATAAAAACCGTTATATAAATTTTCACTAAATATAGAAATTATAAATAATATAAGTAATGACATTTTTGTTGTTGAATATTTATATTAACATTTGTGGTATTTAACAAAATTGATTTTTTTCTATCTGCACGTGTCAACGATTGAAAATAAAAATAATTATTAATATTATTTAATCATATTCCAATTAATATTCAATAAATCCATAAATAATTTTATGCACATTAATTAAATTATTCTTTTTTTTTATTATTATTTATTTTTCTCTGGTCAAAAATATAATAGCATGAATGAACTTGATTTCATTTTAAATAAATAAAAAAATAAATCTATGCGCACGGCAGTGCGCCGGCCAAGTTCCAGCAAGCCGCGCGCATGCCGTAAGTATATTTACACGAATGGTTTGGAGTCACTTTTGACCCCCCTGTATCTCAGTGCCTATTGCAAGTACAGAGATAAAATTTTATCTACGTAGTCATATACTAGAACTAAAGCAGTATGCCAAATTTCATAGTTATAGCTTCAGTAGATCCTGAAATATGACCCTGTGAAAATGGCTTATTTTGGAACTGATTCACTGATTGGTCAACAAAATTCTTAGGGTATTTCCAATTGTCCTAGCGCTATGAAATTTGGCATACAGGTCGTGTGTTATAAGTAGGTTAACAAAAAATTATGAAATTTAAGAAATCGGTCAAGCTTGAGTTGTTATAATCGAATATCAATGCGATTTTAACGAATTCAAACGAATTCATTGGTTTTGTCAGAAACTAATCAAGCTAGGACTTCGAAATTTGGTACACCGATATTATTCACAGTTTGTAGATTTCTTTTAAAATTTCGTCAAAATCGGTTAACCGGAAGTGGCACTTTACCTACACTGGTTGCGTTTACCTTTCAAGTAAAGTACCAGTTTGCTTCGAGATATTTGCTTCATATTTTGTATATAGATTTAAAAATATGAAAGAAATTCAGATACCAAATTTCGTCATGATCTGACTACCGGAAGTGACATTTTACCTATACAAGTAGCGTTAGGTGTAAATTATAAATATATATAATAGTGTTAAACCATTTTACTTTATAATTTAAATTAATGTTTGTTTATTTTTATTGTTATAACTTAACAGTTTCTATATAATTTTCAATTAATATTAATAGTTCTAATTATTTATTATTCAATACAAGTTGGAGATTCAGAACTATAAAATAAAAGAACAAATAAAATTATTATATTTAATATATAAACAAATATAATTTTAATTTAAAAAAATTTGCAATTTTTTTAAACACAATATTACTTCAAAGGCTAAGAATGGACGCGGGCGCGGCACAAAAAGGAAAAAATAGGAAGCTTTCTTAAAAAAAAGTATTGAAATCTAATCAAAAACATACCTGTTAAAAAGGGGGCCAAGTTCCTATCGGCTATTTGTTTGCCTAAAAAAGGGTTCAAATCCATCCCAATGCCAAGTTTAGATGCACTTCAAAATCATTCATAATCATTTTTATCAACAATCTGATCCACTGGTAAACATTTGGCATTCCAAAGAATCGCCACCACACCCAGTCCTCCGCCTCCTGCATCCAGGCACGCCACTTTATTCACGTCAACGGTCCATCTGGCCGAAATTCACTTTACCATACACCCAACTTAAAATATGGTATAGTTGTTAAAATACGTAGGTACATGGTTTAAAATATCTAAAATTATAATACTTAGAAATTTGAACTTGGCAGGTTTTCGTACTGTACGTAACACTAGATTAATTGTATAATTATATTTATTATTTAAATATATAATTTAACCTGCTAATTCTAAGTATTAAAATTGTAGATATTTTAAACCAAGTACCTACGTATTTTAACAACTATACCATATTTTAAGTTGGGTATATGGTAAAGTGAATTTCGACCAGATGAACCGTTGACGTGAATAAAGTGGCGTGTAGTGTGCCTGGACTTGGTGTGGGACTGAGTGTTTTGTACAGCACGAAAACCTGCCAAGTTCATATTTCTAAGTATTATAATTTTAGATATTTTAAACCATGTACCTACGTATTTTAACAACTATACCATATTTTAAGTTGGGTGTATGGTAAAGTGAATTTCGGCCAGATGGACCGTTGACGTGAATAAAGTGGCGTGCCTGGATGCAGGAGGCGGAGGACTGGGTGTGGTGGCGATTCTTTGGAATGCCAAATGTTTACCAGTGGATCAGGCTGTTGATAAAAATGATTATGAATGATTTTGAAGTGCATCTAAACTTGGCATTGGGATGGATTTGAACCCTTTTTTAGGCAAACAAATAGCCGATAGGAACTTGGCCCCCTTTTTAACAGGTATGTTTTTGATTAGATAAATATTACCTATATACATATATAATTTATTATAATTAAAATTAATTATTTTCTAAATCAATTAATTCTTATTTAATTATTAATTTGTTTTTAATTAATAATTTTCTGTAAATTTATTAAAATTTTTATTTTTAAATTGTAAAATTTCTTTTAAAATTACTTTACCAAATTTTTACCTACCGACGATAGTAAGGGAGGTATTGTTTTCACACCAAATTTCACATGTGGAGATTTTTACCTATCTCCACGAATTATGCATTTTCTTAACAGAAAAAAAGTATTTTTAGCATGATGTCTGTCCGTATGTCCGTCTGTCCGTCTGTCCGTCCGTATAGATGTGGACAGCCTGAACGGCTGAACGGATTTTGATGAAATTTGGTATATTTACTTAATGCATCAGTGGGATGAATTGATCAACTTTTGGTGCAAATCCGGAAACCTTAAGTGGTAGTATTAGCAATCGACGATAGGAAGGGAAGGGTTATTTTCACACCAAAGGAGATTTTTTTATATATCACCACAAATCATGCACTTTGTATTGGTTTTATCCTCGGGAAAATCATATTTATTAGTTTTTTCTTGATTTAAAATTATATGACGTCATCCAGCCATTCATGACGTCACAGCCTGGTCTTGCATATATATTATAAATAAAATAAAATTAAAAATGTTTATATTTATTATTTATGTATCCATATCTGTTTTTTATTACATTAATAGATATATTAAAATTATTTGAAATTGTTTCTGTAGCTGCTAATTAATTTACATCAAACCGTCGGTCGGTTCGGACCTGGCCACTGGTCAACTTATTTACACCTATGTAAAACATTTTTATTTATTTTTGGATAATGTTTTGATTTCAAAGTTGTATATTTTATTTTTATATTTTATATATTTTTAATTTGACACAAGTGTTTAAATATGTTAATATATATATTTATTATGAGAAGGGCTATTTATATTATTTTGGGACTATTTTCATATTTTATCAGGGCTTCGAACCGTTATTTTTTTCGTTTCGGTTTTCGTTCCGGTTCAATAAAAAAAAAAATATCAGTTCGGTTCCGGTTTTCGTTCCGGCAAAAATAACGGTTTTTTCGGTTTTCGGTTTTCGGTTCAGCTCCGATTAATTAATTTTAAAGACCTTTTATTTGTATTAGAAATTTAGGTCGGGGTATGCCGAGTCTGCCATAAATATATAAAAATATTTCTTACTACCACCCTAAATCATACTACATGAATTGATACAATATAATATAAATAATAATAATTAATTAAAGGTATAATAATTAGAAGTATATAATATAAGATGTTAATATAATTTATTAAACGAA
The DNA here is from genome assembly GCA_963082975.1 of Labia minor. Taxonomy (NCBI): domain Eukaryota; kingdom Metazoa; phylum Arthropoda; class Insecta; order Dermaptera; family Spongiphoridae; genus Labia; species Labia minor. The sequence goes on from OY720345.1 coordinate 90,080,595, forward strand.
ACAAATAAGTATGATTATTTTTTTACATCCTTCTACTTTCAAACACTCAACAAACGAAACAAATTCGTATATTTAATGTTAAAGTATACAGGATTCTTGGATATATTTACTTATAATTATAACTAGAATTATAAAAGATGAAAATTATACCTCTAATTATTAAAATATCTTCTAATATATTTTCATTTAAACTATTTCTATTGTCTCGTAAAATAAACTTTAAACCAGAGAAAGCTCTTTCAACACTAACTTGTGTTGCAGTATCTCCTAAAACCACCATTGCAATTTTGTTAAAATGAGGATATGTATTTTTATTTTCCTCCCAAAATTCTAAAATAAGTTTTTTACTGTCTAATCTTCGTACTTGGTCAAAGGTATTCAATATTTGTTTAAATTTATTTAATAATTTTATTTATATTTATGAATCATTTTCTTTATATCAATACATAACCCTGTAACAAATGGAATAAATAATTTAAAAAATTAATACTATCATTAAATCAAAATATCAGTATTAAACAAACGATGAAAACATTAAATTCTGTATTGCGACTACGAGACGCTGCCAACACAACCGAAGGGAGAGTATGACTAGGACACTAATTTTTGAAACAAAGTTTTTAGCGACACCATGCAGTACGAGACATAACTAATTGAAAAAAATTCGGGCTTGTGTGTTGCCAAAACACCTCTTCTGGCAACTCTGGATTGAACACGTACTGAACTGAAATAAACCGATATTATTTTTTTCGGTTCAGCTCCGGTTTTCGTTCCGACAAAAATACCGGTTTTTTCGGTTTTCGGTTTTCGGTTCAGTTCCGGTTCGAAGCCCTGTATTTTATGATGTGATTTGAGTCCCTAAATTTCGGCACTCATTTAGGCGCCATTTTTCAAGAGATTTATGAGAAAGTACTTTTTGAATTCTAAATATTCTGATCGTTCGCACAATCAATATCATATTGCACTGAATTCCGGCTCGTCTTAACGCCCCTTGGCAGTTCAAAGTGATATTTATTGTGCGAACGTCCAGGATATTTCGAACACTTACGAAATTAAAACTACACCCGTCGAATCAACCCAAAAATCTCTCTATCTGATTCTTGGTTAATCAAACTATTAATACTTATAATCCCCTTCTATTAACTTTCTTGGAAATTGCGCCAAAATGGCCGGCAAAGGGTCGAGCATCAAATCTCTAAATAACACTTAAATAAAACTTCTCATAGTAATAAGAAGAAGAACATATAGTCAAATAAAATGTTATTAATTCAAATTAACGCTTTGCTAGTATATAATGAAATTTAATTATTTTGAAATAACTAAATAAAATATATATTATAAATAGTAATAATTAATTAAATGTATTTATTAATCTAGTTATTTATTATAGGTGTCATTTGAGTATATATAAAATGTAAAATTATTTATTTATTTTTAATTGTAGCACATTTGTATAATATTAGAAATTTAATTTAGGTAATTAATTAATTAATTTAATTTTATTATTTTTTAATTTAATTAGAAAAATTTCATTAAATCATGCATGAAATGCACTTTACTACTAAATTTACATGCATAAATAAAATAATTGATAAATATTGATTTAATAAAGAGCTTTAATGAAATAAATTGTTAATTAATACAACTGTTCCAATCAATTTCGTATTTAAAAACAGTACTTAATTTACAATTAGAACTAAAAAGTATTTATTTTTTTTATTTATTTTAATTATATAAACTAAAATAATATGCACAGAATATACATTAATACAAGCGAAGGAAGAAACTTTTGTTGTGTGACTAGATGAATTATTCATTTTTATGAATTAAACAAGAGATGGAAAAGATGAGATTAATATTTATTTAAAAAATAATGTATCTTTCTATTTGAAATATTTTATTCATAAATTGATCTTCTATTTATTTATTTATTTTTTTTTATTATTCTTGTTAATATATCGTACATAAATGATAAGAATATCATTTAGAAAGCTCTTTATTTTTTGATATATTATCCAATTTATATAAAATACTTTTATCATTTGCTATTATTGACTCATATTTCTTATGTTTAGTTATTTGCTGGTAGTGGCCAGACCGAATCAGGTGACGAAACGGCAAATTCTGCGACTGGATCAGCAAGTGCAGCGAAAACTGTTGAAAAAGACGATGCTGGAGTTCCAGGACCAATTACTAGATTATTTGTAATAGCAAATAGGGGACTCTCCAATCTGTTACAAGACCTTATTTTGGTATGTATTGCTTATCAATAAGTTTACCAAAAATTTTATGAAATTTAAATAAGTATTGGAATATTTGATATTTTCTTAAAATTAAAATATCCACTATTTTATTTGAAAACGTAATAAAAAGAAATAATAATCACCACTTACTTATAAATCAATTATCAAAATTTATCAAATTCAATTTGGCAGGGTATTTTTATAATTTTTTTACTATCTCGAAAGAGAAAATTTTCGATGTTGAAATTTTGATGTTTTTATACATTTTGAAGGTTCCTGAATCATTTTAACTAAGGTGGAGAAAAATGTCTGTACATATATATATATATATATATGAGTTTGAGCTAGAATCATGAAATTTGGTATAAGGGCCTTATTCAAAATTCGTAGTTTTCTATCAACTTTTGAGAAATGTAGCTCAACCGGAAGAGGGTCATTACCTGCAACGTTTTGATTTTTTTTCCTCTAAAGTGACCGTAAAAATAAAGATATAGGTTTGATAACTTTTCACTTGATTAAAAAGTGTATAAAACTGCTATATGTAGAATTTCAGCTTGATTGAATCGCTGAAAGTACCAGAATTAATTTTTTAAATCTCACGCGCCAACACGTGACTTGGTGCCATTAAAAAAGAGCCAAACATGCGCTGGTTTAATAAATATTATTTATTAATTTATAATTTATAATTAATTCAATTTAATTTAAATAAAATATCTTATGTTATTTAATCCAATTCAAATTGCGAGATAGTCGAGTGGAGACACTTCAGATTATTTATAATTATTATTATTTGCTTTCTATTAAAAAGAGTTGTGTATTTTACGTAAGTATTTTTTTTTAAAAAAAAGCACATTTTTTATACAAGTTATATACTAACCTAAATTTTTTTTCTGATTTTTAGCGTCTAGCTCAAACAAGTGAGAGGATAGTCAACTTCAAGGCCCGACTCATCACATCAATCATTTAATAACATCCTTCACATTCTGCTCTCATAGCAGAAATTAACGAAAACCTTCAACGATAAATGTTTTCGTAGATTCATTTTTGTAAATAATGTAAAGATCCGCCTCTATTTGCTCATTATTCCCTCTTTTTTTTTTTTAATTATTTAAAATACTTTATAGGTATATATTTTTTTTTTAAATACAATTAATGACATATGAAAAATAAAATTTCAGTCGGATCATTTTAGAAAATATATATTTATATATATAAAAAAAAAAAATTAAACAAAAACAAAACAAAAATGAAGAGATTTTCTAATTTAGATTTTACTTGTTTTTATTTTTTAATTTTTTTGTTTTAAATTTTTTTTTTTTTAAATTTGATGAGTTATATAAAATAATTTATTTTAACAGATCATTCTATTAACAGCTCAGTCATAATTTTTATAAAGTCCTACAAATCAAATATAAATATATATATATATATATATTGATTTTATTATACGTATTTATATTAAAAAAATTCTTGTCATTTATAAAATTATTCTCAATTCTTAAAAAAATTAAAAAAAAAAAAAAAAAAATACAAAACATTTATATATAGGTAAATACTATTTTTCTTTCTTATATATTTATTAGTAATCCAGTTTGTACATAGATCAGATTTTATGGTTAAAATATAAAAATTTAAAATTTTTATTTCATCTTTATTTATTTTATTTATAACCTTTTATTATTTTTCTCTCACATACATAATATTGTACATGTATTGGTAAAATAAGAAGTAAGGGAACGCATAGTGGGAGCAAAAAAAAAGTCCTATTTTCAGTAAACTATTTTTTTCCATATAAGTTTTTATTTTTTCTTATTCTTACTATACAAAATATTAACGAAAACAAAAAAAAATCAATTATATCACTAGATTTAAATGGGAGTTGTCGTGACATGAAAAAGTACCGGAACGCGTTCCGGTTCTGAAAAAAGGTAAGGGAACGTCGTTCCCCCGCGTTCCCCTCCCAATACACTACTGCATACATCAATTTATCTAATTTTAAATTTTTTTCTTTTTCTAAAAAAAGTCTAGGTATCATTTATTTATTTATTTATTTTATATTTTTGGTCTTATAGGTGTAACAATAATACATACATACATATAATAAAAAGAAGAATTAAAAAAATAATAAACTCATTGAGAGAATGATTTCAATGGTTGAAATTGAAAAAAAATAATTAAATTATAAGATTGAGATTTTATTTTCTTCTAAATATGAATTGATTTTAAAATTTGAAACTTTTTATAAGTTAAAAAATTTAAATATTAAATTAATATTATTATATATTTTTACATGACGATATAATACAAATTTCTACCTTCTTTTTTTAGAATGATTAATACTGTAAATGCAAATAGCGAAAACTAAAAGAAAAAAGAAAGCATATCTAAAAATGAATTAATGAACGTATATACGAGGGTGGGGTGAAAAGTTTCCGGCCTGACCAAGAAAAACGATGTTTTTAAATTTAAAAATAGCTGAGATCTGTACGATGTCAGCTGAACGTGTGCAAAATATTTTACACAACCATTTGAATATGGAAAGCTGTGTGCAACGTGGGTGCCGCGTTTGCTAACGTTACACCAAAAACTGCTTCGAAAAACCATTTCTACCGACAATTTGGCGCTGTAGGCGTAATCCAAACGAATTTTTGCGTCAATTCATAACTGTTGATGAGACTTAAATTAAATTTAATTAATTAATTAATTAATTTAAATAATTAACTAAATTTGAACACCGTTATGAGAAATGTATCAGTGTTGATGGCGATTGTGTTGAAAAATATAGCAAAAAAAAAAAAAAATTTAAAATCGTTTTTCTTGGTCAGGCCGGAAACTTTTCACTCCACCCTCGTACAGTAAAAACTCTGAACTATTTTTTACTTTTTTATTCTCTTTTACAAGTTTATAGGTACTGATTGAGGTATTGTGGGAACAAGATTTTTAATTTGTATACTTTTTTAACACCCTGATTAAAGGGAAGTGTTTCTTTTACTACAACTATTTTTCATTAATAAAATATTATGTAACTTTTTTGGTTACCTTTTGGAACTTGTATTCTAGGATATCTAAAAAAAAGTGGTCCATTTTCTTATATAGGAGGTATGAGTGTATACTCATATATTTAATATATTTATATATATATTTAAAAAAAATCTTAATTAATTAATCTTCAAGCTGCCTAATGACAGACACCTTGAAAAATGTTATAATGTTTATATTAACTTGGAAAAAAATTGAGAAACAAAAAGTGTACAGGGTCTCCCATATTGTTTTTTTTTATTTTTAATATAAAATTGCAAAATAAATTTGACTTTTGTAGGTCCTACGCAAGGACAACGCCTATCAAGTCGGTTATATCAATGAGGTGTCCTATAATCAGTAGAACGAGTCCTCTCAACCTTTACCTTGATTTTTTTGATCGGAGGCGCTATCAAGTAGCCTTTCTCCAAGTTTGTTTCCGGAGGCTGGGTTGACTCCGTCCCATAGACCCCAGCTAGGGAAATTCCCTTGCCAGGCCCAGGACTTGAACCCGGGACCATGTGAATGTGAGGCAGGTTCGCTACCCACACACCCAATGGCGCCTTTATCAAAATACATTTATATATATTAAATATAAATACATATATGCAAATTAAATTTCATTTTATACGAGTATAAGTATAATAGGTAGGTGTTTTGAAAAATCTTTGAAGCTGTAAATGGATTATAAAAATTTTTGAATAATATTTATAACGATTTTAAAAGTTAGATGAAAAGACCTGTAATGACAGATGACTAGGCAAGTCTTATATACCAACTAGCTGCTCAGAGCGCCTTCGGCGCTCTTCACACCTAGACGGGGGCTCCGCCCCCTGTACCCCCGAGTGGTACATAGTATTTGGTGGTTGAAAGTAGTAAAAGGTTTTCATCCATTTTGTTTCAATCAGTATATTACATAAAACATTCATTTCTTTTTGTGTTCTTATTTAAAAAATATATTTTAATTTAATCACTATATTAATTATATATATTATTATTGTATATGTTATATCTATCTACCTATGTGGCTCAAAGATACTCGAAAGTTCTTAGCCGCAACAACCACATTTCTCCAAGTATCCCTATCCTGAGCCCTTGTTCCATCTCTCTTACGTCCCTTCCTACGCGTCATTGGTTTTCCAAGCGGACGTTTTCCAATCGGTCTTCCCACCAATATCTTTTTCCTCTCCCATTCTAGCCACGTGCCCTGCCTATCGCAGCTTTTTCCCTTTTATAACCCTTACTATTTCTGAAGATGCAGAGAGGCCATGCAATTTCTTGTTATGCTGTCTCCCCCATTCCCCGGTGACCTCATCTTTCTTTGGCCAATAAATGCAGGGAAGAATCCTATTCTCAAACACTCTGAATCTACTCTCATCTCCCAGGGTCATAGACCATGCCTCCCACCCATATAATGCAACAGGCAAAATAATTTTTTTATGTATTCCCTTTTGATATAATTTTGATGAGATAAACCTCTTTATTGCAAGATAACAGGCGTTTCCCGATTGCAACCCCGATTTAAATTCTTCTCAAATATTATTATCCTTCGTGATTACATTCAATTTTTCTACATATTCAAATTCTACATTTTGTATCTTAAGATTTTGTATGTCAATACTCTTCCTCTTTGTTACTAAATATTTTTTCTTATCACTATTAATTTCAAACCTCCATTAATATTTCCTCGCTATCTGTAATTGCAATTTCCTAATCTCCTATTATATTTAAGTCGTCTGGGTAACCTAACATTTTACAATTGATTTCTTCATCTTATTTTTTCTTTACTACCTTCAAGACAAATTTGAAGATCAAAATTTGAAAAAGTTTATGCTGATCTATATTGAGTCATGTGTATGTTTTACTAAAGTCTACAAATAATTACTGAACAGAAATATTGAATTCGCAGTTTTTTTCCTAATATCTGTCATAATGAAAATATCTTAATTAATGTTGATCGATTTGGCCTGAACCCGCAATGATATCTCCTAATATTTCCTCCGCCTATTGTATATGTTATTATAGTGAAATAGAGTATAATATTTCTTGATCATTACATTTTGATATTTTATTTTCATTGCTAGATTATTATTGAATATTTTTAATTATAATGAAACTTGGGAAAATGCAAAAATAGAGACTTGAGACAATTTATAAAAATTAACGGTATAAAACTATAGATAAATTACCAATATATACATTCATTAATAGTATTAATTTAAATTAATTGATTTATTTGTTTTTTTATTATTAAGTTCATTTATTAATTTTTTTAGATCATAGTTATTTTCCTCCCTTAAAATAAACTTATCTAATTCTGGTGGTGCTAGGGGATTTGAAAATTATTCGTCGCAATATGAAGATTTCGCTTACAGTTTCTGTCATGTCCGACCTCCATCCAACAGTTATTTTCTGTCAAGTTTTTTGTTTCTCTTAATCATGTGATCTATATATTTAATTTTTTTTGATTCATTATAATAAAATTTAAACAAATAAAAATTTTTACTTTGTTAATTTATATAAATTTCAATATAAACTGATTGTGAGTGATACGCTTAGCCAATACTCTGAATAATTTGTGTACAAAAATATTGAATGTTCTTAGCGAGATTTGATATAATGTTGTACGATTTGTCCTAAATCTGAATTAGAAGAAAATTATAAATTGCCTCCTTTTCCAGCTCAATTCATTTACCCACCCATGTTGCATATGGCATCTAAATTTCTTAAAACTCCGTTTTTTTAATTTAAAATAGAAGGAGAGAAAGAGTTTTAAATTATATTCGAATAGTCTATATATTCTATATATCAGTATTTTTTTTCTGAATTTAATAGCAAGTTGATTTTAAAAATTTTCCATTCTTAATGCATATGATTGATTACATGTGTTAAAATTTAAAAAAATTCAAATAAGGTAATGGCACCAATAGATGACATTTTAAGCGCTCTTGTCGCTATTTTCTTTTATAAAACCGAAACTATACATCTCACAAAAAAAATCTTTTGGTTATTATAAAGCTTATCTTACCTTTTATCACCAGGATAAATATTTTAAACTTTTATATGAGTTTAATAGGAAATATAATTTTTTTTCAAAGTAATCAAATGGAACCTATAGATGACACCAAAAATTTTGGTGGAACCTAATGATGACAATTATGGAACCCAAAGATGACATCTACTTTTTTTCACTTCGCTTGCTCTCTTTATCTTCAACTTATTTATTTACAAAGTAAAACATCTTTCCAACACCTTGTTGCTGCTTTAACTTTAGTTATAATAAAAAAATCAGGTTTCATATAATGATACATTAGATATATTTATTGTGATTGATTTTATTTTTAGCTGATTATTATAATAAAATAAAAAATTGATTTTAAACAAATCTTTTTTTAATTATGCATTTTTAATTATACATTGAGAACAGAGTAATTTAAAAAAAATTTCAAAAATTAGTGTATGAAGTTCTGGAACAGAAAAAAATTTTCTGACAATGAGAAACACAGCGTCACCTTTAGGTTCCTATATCAATTCAGACATGCAACTTGGTGGAATTATATAAAATTATCTCCTCTTTACAGCTATTAATATAATAGACAATTTTTTTAAAAACCTACTTATAGCTGACATTGCTGTCATCTATAGGAAAAACAATTTTTAGGGGCACCTATAGATAACACCGTTGATAAAAAAGATACTTTTAAAAATTAGGTGTTTAAATTGAAATGATTTATATCTATATTAAGTCTATTTTATAATGTAGTTGTTAAATTCTTGATAAATATGAATATAAAAATATAAAATACTAATTAAGAACATTACTTCCCTTAAGGTTATCTTTAAGATTTGTTGAAAAAATCAATTGTTGACGATTCGGTCTGCTTTTCAAATTAAAAGAAAAAAAATAGGGAGACTTATTGTATTGTTGTAGGATATTTCAGGTGGTGGAAAAGCATAACTATCATTTAAAAAAAAAAATTTCCGCGTATGTTTTAAAATTTGCTTATTTTTTTAGTTTAAATTCAAAAGTGTCATCTATAGGTGCCATGTCATCTATAGGTGCCATTACCTTATTCTAATTTTTATATTTATATACAATTTAATATTATTTTTTATTAATATCATATCAAAAAAAAGAGAATTTATTAAAATTAAAAATAAAAAAAGAAGCCTATTAATAAAAAATTGAATGGTGATTTAATTATTTTATTAAATTAATTAAAATGAGACCTTTTAGAATGAATTATTTAATTGAAATGATATTTAAATATAAGAATTTAAAAAAATATTATATTCTTTGTTTGGCAATTGTTATTTAATTATGTGCAACATGATTCGACTTGCACAGAGCATCGTTATTTTTTATTAATATCACATAATAAAAATGAATCTTTTAAACATAATAAATAAAAAAGACATTTTAATAAATTTAAAAAATATACCCAATTTAAAAATGTCAAAAATTTAAAACAACTTTATATCATCATATTTTAATTTTTATATAATATATATATATATTTAGTAATTAATAATAGAGTAATTAAATTAAAATAAAAAACAAAGATAATATAATTCAGTCATTTTAATTCAGGTTAAATAATATTTTTTTTTATTATTCAATGATAAAATTTATATATTATTATATATATATTATAGAAAAGAAGAAATATTCAATTAAATAAAAAATAATTTAAGATAAAAATATGATCTAATAAATATTTTAATTAAATTGAGAACTTTTAGAATAAATTATTTAATTGAATTGATATTTGTATATTAGAATTTAAAATAAAGTGAAATATTATAATAATTCTTCGATTGGGAATCTCTATGATAATTCATTGTTTGAAATGATTCCGCTAGGCCGGCAGTGAGCCGCGAGCTGCTCTTGAATGAACAACACGGAGAATTATATAAACTTTAAAAAATTAATTTCTGCGGTTATTGATAAGATATTAATAAAATGTATAGCCTATGTTACTCTAGAGGTATATAAGAATATTGTGATGTAATTTCAAAGAAATCGGTTCAGCCAATTCTGAGTCTATAAAATAGTAATTTTCCGGACAGACAGACAGACAGACAGACAGACAGACAGACAGACAGACAGACAGACAGACAGACAGACAGACAGACAGACAGACAGACAGACAGACAGACGTGAAAAATTCTAAAGTCACTTTTGGATTCTAGAGGTCATGAAACGCGAAGATATGCAAAAATTTTTAAATTCTGAGCAATGTGCAGACAAAAACCTTTTTTTATATATATAGATATACAATATACATATGTATATAATATAAATAAAAGATGGAGTCACCTACACCACGAGTAGAGATATATTAATGGAAAATATTCAAAACAAAATCTAAAAAAAAATATAATCTTCTAAATGTAAAGTATAATACATCAAGAGAAAAATATATTACATATGTAGAGATAATGTTTAAGTAATACATTATAAATGAATATCTAAGTATAACGTAATTAATGAATTAGTTAATTTTCCTATTGTATTACAGTATTATTATTATTATTAATAAGCTATAATCGATTCAACTAAATGATTTGCAAATTATCTATTAATAAATGCCAATATGCAAAACATAGTTTATAAATAATTACAATGTCATTCAGTTTTTTATCTATCATTATTAGATCATTTTATATAAGTCACTTATTCACAAACGTGGAATTATAAAGAAAATTATTCTAAAATCTAAAACTACATAAAATAAAATGGAAGAGGTAATTGTATATATAAATAGATGTGCTATAAATATAGAATATATATGGTATATAGGTATAATGGAAAGGGGAAAACAGGAATAATCATCGATTTATTGTTTATTTTTACATAAATATCTTTAAATGGCTTTCGTTTAAAGGTTAGCTCACTTTTTTCCACAGAAATTAATAATTTTTTTTTTAATTTTAATTTATAAAAATATTTTATTAATGGAATTTTAATATTTAATTTTAAAATATTTTGTTTTTTGTTTATATAGTGTTAATTTTATCTTTACATTCTATTATTATATTATATATTCACATTCACGTCATTTGAAAATTAATTACCTTAAAATTAATTCATTAAATCTAAAAGTTAAAGAAATCTTATTGTTAATTTTTTATAACTTTTCTTAAAATTAATAAAATAAAAATAATAAAGTGGAACAGATCGGGTTACTAGTTTAATAATTAATTCTAGGAGGTAGCTCATAACTCATAACTCAAAAAACTCGTAAACTGAACACTTGTAACCCGAGGTTTTAACTGAATAAATAAATATATATAATAATCTCCTTATTTTTCTTCTACTGTAACGCTAATGAATTCAATTTTATTGAATAATCTTATCTATTGATTTCTTATTCTCTTCTAATTCGCTTAAAAGATCTGATTTTATATTATCTTTGCATTACTGTAGTCTACCCACCACCCATTTCATTTAGTCTTTCCACTTTCTCTGGTTCAATGTTCTGCTCATCTTAATCTTCTCAAATTTATTTATAATTTTAATTATCTTTAAGAATTTATGGTGGTGCATGAATATCTTCATTATGTAAATTAATTTCTAACATTCTCCAAAGATATCATTTATTTGCAGCCCATAATAATCTTTTAATAATACATGTATATATTTAAATGAAACTATAAAAAAGTAAGTTAGTTACGTCGCTGTACAATTGACGTGTTAATTTCAAGACAATCAATCAATTCATTCTTAATTTTTTTAAATATTTAACTATTTACGCTTCAACCACTCTCATTAAAATTAATCATTGCTCCATTGTATGTGATTGGTGGGGAAAACATAGTGATTGATATTTTATCACCACTCATTGTGTTCAATTTCCATCCCTGTTAATATTTTGCAGTTATATATGGTAGAAGATATTATGAAAACTTATTCTAAAACTCTGATAACTCGATAATTGATTTTATTATATCCTATATATATTTAATTTTTTTAATAAAAATGGTAGACTTTCACAAAAATTTAAGAAATATCTCTTATGATTATGTGAAGGAATTTTCTGGTATAAAGATAATTTGGAGAAAGTGATAGGATATCCGTTTGTATGTCGTATTTTTTTTGGAATGGATGTTGATTGCTTTCAAGAGGCTCGGTCATATAGTAACGCCGTCGCTTTATCATTAATTTGATTTCATTTAACTTATTTAAGATTAAAATAAAAATTTAATTAATTTTTTTTTTACAAATATTTATATATTAGTTATTCAGTTGCTTTAATAATATATTATGTCGAAATATTCTAATGTTATATATTTATAGTTTATTTTATTATTATTGTTATGGATTTATTATTATTTTTTTTTATAAAATATTAATCATTAATTTTCTTTTGTTTTTTAATTTTAAAATAATAATTTATAAATTTATACTTATCAAAGATAAAAAGTAAATTAATTAACATTATATATATATAGTAAGAAGGAAGAAGGAAACGAGGGAGGGTCATGACCACGAAAAGTAGTTCAATGAATTTCCGTTAAAGCGCTGTAAAATTAAGGCCACATGGGAGTTGCCTGTCTATATTATCAATGCATGAAAATTGCTTTTACTGCCAGTCGAAATTGTCTATGGTCTTGTCAAGATGGCTGATACAATAAGAAAACCAATTGAATCTTCCGATTCTTCACTAATCGGAACTCTATTTCAAGAAATTTTGCAAAATCCACTTAATCTTGTACTAGTTGGTATTATAGCATTTCTTGTATATAAAATAATCAAAAGCCGCCAAACTCCCACCTTTGAAGAGCCTCCTGTTCCCGAATTACCAAAAATACGACGCGATTTCATTTTAGAAGAATTAAAACAATATAATGGTTTTAATGAGGATGGTCGAATTTTAATTGCCGTCAATGGAAATGTGTATGATGTAACAAAAGGAAAAAAGTTTTATGGTCCAGGTGAGTACACGTACAATGATTAAAAAAAAATTACATCTGTCTTATCAAGCAATAAACAAAATTTCTATTTTGGTTATTGAAAAAAAATAACAAAAAAGAAATAAACAAATAAATAATAATTTTTATTTTTTTTTCCTCCTTATATTAATTCATTAGTTCATTACAGAATAATTTTTATTATTATTTGAATTTTCAAATAGTTGTCAAGTAGCTCTATATAAAAAGGTAGGAATTGATACTAAATATTTATTTTCATTCACTTAAAAATAATATAAATTAATACTATAAAATATTGTATAATTGTTTTTTTATAATTTTTACTAAATATTTTTAATTTTGTTTATTTTTTTTAAATGATATAAGATCAAAAAATTGTATAATTATTATGAGATTATTTAATGATTTATGACCTTTGGACTTGTAGATAATTGTTTCATCTAGATATATAAATTAATACTATTTTGCTGATTCATTCAATGACTTTAAATAAACTACCTGATTTTTAATTAAATTTTAAAAATAATATAAATTAAATAATAATTATCAAGTCGTTTAATTGTTAATCTATTTTTTTCGTTCTAGTTTTTATTTCAATAATTAAATATTTATTATTTCGACAAATTCAACCTCATTTTTTAAATAAAAATATATATATATCTATAAACATTTAATAATTTAAAGTCTTTATCAATGTATAAAAGTGTTATATAAATAAAATGCTGATAGGCTCAAATGACGGACGGAAAAATTTAAATACTGTACTATATAACTTAAGAAATTACGCATTCTATATATTTATTTAATTTAATTTCAAAAAAAAATTATGATATCAGAAATACTTTGAATTTAAAATTTATTTTGATTAATCTTTGAAAAGATCAAAGGAATATATATTTTTTTCGTTTATCAATGACGTAATTGATTTCTCAGGTGACATTGCAGCGCAAACCCAAGTTTGATGCTGAAATGAATTATTATTATTTTTAATGCGTTTTTTACACCCATCCAGGTGTATCCATATCAAAAACAAGATAAAATTATTGGAATTAATCATTTATATATAAAATAAATAATATTATCAGAGATAAAAATTTTCAATTTCAAAAAATAAGCAATAATTGTTTATTAAATAAGGTCAATTAAGGGAAAATTATTTTTTATATAAATTTTATTTTAATAATTAATTATACTCATTTGTATACTATTATTAAATAAATACAACAATTTTTGCAAATGTATCGCATCTCCCCTTGCTTTCTCGAAAAAATTGGAAAAGATTATTATCATTATATATATATATTAATTAATGTGTAATTTTCTTGCAGGTGGACCTTATTCTGCTTTTGCTGGACGTGATGCTTCACGAGGTTTAGCTACATTCTCTGTTGATTCTGCTAAAGAAGAGTATGACGATCTTAGTGACTTGAATTCCATGGAAATGGAATCTGTCCGTGAATGGGACACTCAATTTAGAGGTAAATATTTATATGCTAATTAATTTCTAATCAATTCCTTTAAGATAACTAATTTTCATATTAAAAACAAATATAAATGTTAATAATTATAATACATATTTAGGCCATCTACTCTTTTGTTAGAATAAACAATAATTATGGAAAATTTTCGATTATTCAAATGGTTTTCTTCACACAAAACATAAGTTTTTGTGTTAAACTATTTTTTGAATTAAAATATAATCTGAATCTGTTGTAAAATTATTTTATACTTTCAAATTTTCTTTCGATAACATATGTAGATAGAGCTGTTTTTTATTTATTAATTCTATTATAGAATAATTTTGGTTTTTTTATTTAAATTACTTTCTATATTTTAACAGAAAAATATGAATTTGTTGGAAAACTTTTAAAACCAGGAGAAGAACCCACTAATTACTCAGATGAAGAAGAAGAAAAGGATAATTCCAAGAAATCTTCTGAAAACAAAAAAAAGGAATGAAATTTGCATTTGACTCTGAATCGTACTTATAAATTCGAATTGCGCAGCTCTTTCGCCACAGATAGAGACTTCGACAGTTCAAGGACTTAAGCAGTCTTTATTCTGAGGTTTTATATGAATATATATACATATATATATAATTATTTTTATTTATATATTTATGTATATATATATATGCATATATATATATATATATATAAATACACATTAATTTTTTATGAAATATATCTCAGAGAGAAAATGGCCTCCTCTTAAAGAAATCTATTTAAATTTTATATATACATATGCTTATATAAGTATATAGTAAATAATCATACACATACTGTATATCACTATATATATTTTTTCATTTTATTTTGTATTGTTATTAACTATACTCCCCCCCTCCCAACAACTCACTTCCATCCTTTTTGTCTCTTTCTTCATATAATGAAAAAAACCTTTTGTACTTACACAATTTTCTTGGAGGCTGGCATACATTTAATATATAACATTCTATATTTCTAAAAGTTATAATAATAATAATAAAAGAAAATAAAATAAACTCCAAGACTGAAACTTTGTTATTCTATAAATTAAGTTAATACATATATTTCCGCCTTTTATTTGATTTTATTTATTAAATATAAATATTTTATATCTTTGTTGAAAGATATTTTAATTATATTTAAAATTCATTTGAATCAAAAAAATAATTTTTTAATTTTAATCCTTAAGTATAATATATATTATTCACATATATTTAGAAAGACCTATATCATGTATTTAATTTTTTTTTGTCAACTTTTTGTTATTTATTTTTCCAAGGAAAATTTCTCTCAATTTTTAGTTTCTGAAATACATGATATAAACATTTATTAATATTTAAAGATGTTACATATGGACCATTTAATAATTTTTATGTTAAATTTATTTGAAAAATATATTATTATACATAAGAAATTCAATTATATATACAGTTTGTTGATATATTTTATTACAATACAATTTTATTTTTATTATTAATAGTATGCATTTATTTATATTTATATTATATGCCTTTTTTTCTATTATATTTTATAGTATAGTCTATAGTGTATATTTTAATTTCTAAAAAAATTTAACTATATTTTTTTTATAAATAAATGCATTCTTATTTTGGAAAAATATATATAATAAATTATCTATTATTTCAATTTAAATTATTCGAATAATAAATAAATTATATTTATAGATTGAAGAAAGAGAGAATTTCAAAACGAAATTATTAGTATATTTTCGTAAACTGTTAACATGAAATAAAACCTTTTTTTTTCTTAAAATGGACGGACTTGTTTTAAGTTTATCATATTTGATTTTGTCGAGCAATTTCTGGATTAAATTGCGAATTATATTTTTGACGACTTGATATTGTAACAGGTTTGGGAGAAGGCAAATCAATACCTAGTCTTTTAGCAATTAACTCTTCTGCTCGTCGTTTTTCTTCTTGTTCACGTTTTAACCTTTTTGAACGAAGTTCTTCAATATTAGGGGGACTCTTTTTCGATATACTTAATGTTTCATTTTCACTTTCACTATCAGATGATTCTTTTTTATGTTTATGTTTCTTATGTTTTTTATTCTTTTTAGATTTTTTCGTTTTTTTATTATCTTTTTCTTCTAATTTCCTTTTTTTTAAATTAATCGTTTCATTTGTATTAGATGAAGAAGGTTTAGAATCGAATGAACTAAATTTTTTAAATAATTTCAATGGGTCGTAAAAATGTTTATTTTTAATTGCTTTAATATTCTCTGATGATTCTTCATCTTTTAATCTCTGAGGAACTTGATCATACCATGCTATCTTACCCGTGGATTCTACTGTATCTTGTCCTAAATAAGTCAAATATCCAATTTGTTTTTCATATTTCTCTTTTTCTTCTTTTTTCTCAATTTCATGTTCTTTGTTCGTTTTATTGGAAACAACTTTACCATCTTCTAAATCTTCAAATAAATTAATATGATTGTATAATTTATTGGAACATTCTTGTGTGTGACTCTCATTTCCTAACTTCTTTCTTGACTCCTCTCTTAGTTTTGCTGTCCTAGCTTCTTGATCCTTAAATAAAAAAATGATTCACTCTTTTAATAAAATCCATTTTAATAAATATAGTTATAGTAGTTCTTTCGGGTAAAAAGAATAAGATAACTTTTATTTATTAAACTTATAAAAGTTATAAATAAATATATATAAACAAATTTAATTATTTCATAAATTAAATAAGTTCAATATTTCTGGAGAGGCATTTTTATTTTCCAATATTGGATTGGATTCATATTTATTTTCCATTTAAAATTTTTTTTTTAAAAATAAAATCTTAAACGATGAAAATGTATTAGAAAAAGGTCAATTCAAAATTGTTCAAATAGAAAATATAATTTTAAAATATCTGTTTTGATTAAGTTCCAGTTGATCTTGGAAATTAATCTATTTTAAATTGTTTATATCAATTCGAGTCTTAATATAAAAATGTTTTAATAAATGTCATAAGAAGTGGATCATCTATTTATATAATTAGAACAAATATTTCAGTGTTGTTGAAACTGTTGCACTTCATTCAATATTTAAATATAAAAATATTTACAATTGTTTGTTTTAATTAAATATAAATATTACTAATTTAAATCAAACAACTTTATAAAATAATAATTTTTTTATTATTTATAGAAACTATAGTTTTTCATTTATTAAGACAGTTATTTTACTCGAAAATATTGATTATAGACAATACTTTTTAATTTAAAATTTCACTTAAGAAGAATTTAAAAACAATCCATTGCAATATAGTAAACAGGTAATATTTTTATATTTTATTTACCGACTACTGTCACACTTCAAAAACTTAATTTAATTCATATCCATTCACATTATATTTTTATAATAATAAATTTGTAATCACTTCACAAAAATTTTTTCCTACGGAAACTGAAAAATGAATTGTATTTTGGAGATACATGATATTGTTTAATTTAATTTTTTTTATTATATAAAACGGGAATTATATAAATATTAATTAATAAATAAGTAAATTAACTTACAGCTAATTTAGCTTTCCTTTCCTTTTCTTTTAATTCTTCCGCAGCCTTGGCTTCATCTCTTCGAACACGTGCTATATTTTCTTTAGTTCGAACATGCCACCTAAACAAAACTTAAATCAATTAGTAATTAGAAGGTAGAAATATTATTTATTAAGATCTTACCTCTTTTTTGGTAAAATGTTCATTTTGTTTAATATTTATAACCTCTAGATCAATCTTGCATTTGTTAAAAATTTAACAAGTGTGTTTTTCTATGTGATAAAAAAATCCAACATCAATTACCTTAAATAAATAAACTAGTTATTTATAATAGACCTTTTTAAAATATAATTTACCTAAAAATGAAGTATTTTACAAAGATTTTTGAACTAGTTATTAGTTGCAATTTTAAAACTTGTTTATGACATTGAAGAATCTTTTCCTATAAAAGACAAATGATGCCAATCTATTAAAAACAACCTATAATGTAACTTATTAAGTTTTCTAAATTCTAAAATTGAAAAAATAAAAATATAATTACTGTTTTAGAATAATTATATTGTGATTTAAACATATATTATGCAATTGTAAAAATACCAAGTCAAAAAAAATGAAAAAAACATAATATTGTCCTATGACAGTTGTCAAAGCACACACAGACCATCCATCACCATCCATATATAAGGTTATATAATATATATATATATATATTAAGACAAGATTTAATTTTAAATTTTAAATAAGATAATGTTTAAACACTGGCCACTAATATAAATAATAAAAATATACAACTTTTTTCTTAATAAAAATTTTGAAAAATTAAAATTAAATTTAAATATGTGATCCTAAATAATTAATTTTATTTTCATGTTGTTAACTAGATAAACGGTTTGAATAAAATATATGATATTTTTTTATAAAACAAAAGAATAATTTTGATTATATCTTATTATTTTTTTTTAAATCAAATCTGAGTTCTTAATTTTTCAAAATTTCCACAATTACATAAAAAATTGTGTAATTTTCAGTTAAGTGAAACGAATACAGATAGTCTGGTGAAAACCACATCTTTAAATTTTTTTTGTATGAATATTGGGAATTTAAAAATTATTTATTGAGATATAAAATTAGCATTACAGAAATCAAATATGCTTTTTTCAAATATCCAAATAAATAATTTAAATTAACAGAAAACTCCACCTACTTTTATGTAATTTACATAAATAAAATAAACGAATAATGTTCTTGTTAATATTTAATATGTATGGATTAAAAATTTTCTTCAATGCCAATATTTGAAACGAGAGAAACACATACGAATTGTTCTTAGTGAGAAGGAAATTTATAAATAAATAAATAAATAATCATTTCTATTTCCAAAAAGATACTATTTAAAAAGATCACAAGAAATCCATAAATCATTGATTAACTAAGAATAATTAACCCAACGCATTTTTAATCATCTAAGTTTATCAAACAACTGATTTACGAACATTTGGGTAAATTTATAAATGAAAAATATGTGGGATGTCTCCGGTCGGCTATCATGCAAATTCCAATTGGATAAATTAACACATATATATTATATTTAAATTAAATTATAAATTAAAATTAATAAATAGTATTTATTAAACCCCAGCGCGAGTTTGGCTCTTTGTTGAGGGCATCTGGTCACATGCTGGCGCGTGATTGTTAGTCAACGTGCTAAAAAATTAATTCCGCTACTTTTAGCGATTCAACCAAGCTGAAATTCTATATATAGCAGTTTTATGCAATTTTTAAACATGTGAAAAACTATAAAAGATATACTGAGAGGAGTACGTGAATATATTCGATTTAATAGTGCTTATTGTGAATTTCTATATTGCTGTGAAATTTGTATTTATTTATCAAATATTAAATAATTTAACTTTGTTATTTGATTTGTTACAATGTAATTTAAATTATTTATCAAACAATTTATAATAAATTTTTCAATTTTATTTGTGTTAAATGTTAAATAAAATTTATATTTATATTTATGCTGGGTTTGTTTCGAATATTATGTGCACGGATACTCTATGTACGGATGGTATGTCGAGTTTGATATTCAAATAATTGCAGGGAATTCGGAAGGCCTGTGGGAGGGGGTGATCTTTGGTCATTTTTTTTTTGCGGTGCCATCTATTGGACGCCTGAAGAGTCGACTTTTTTCATGTAACGCCATCTGGTGTTCGAGTTACGCCGGTCCCATTGGAGTGATACTCGGTTGCTCTGTTCTCATCTGTGCATCTGTGCTACTCTGTGCTCATATCATTTTTATATATTGTTATATATATATATTTTTTTTAATTATATTTAATTATATATATATATTAAATATATAATTTAAGATTTAAAATTGTAATGAAATTTTATATTTAATGGCCGAATCACTAATGACTTTTAAGATTAAAAATAAACACGATAATGATAAAAAAAGAAATAGATATAATTATCAAGAAAATTTTATTCTAAGAAAACGACCAACCATACTTCCTCAAACAAATAATGATATATATGTTAACAATAAATCAAATTTTAAGGTTTGTCTTTTTATATATTTTAAATCTTGTTTGGTAATTATTCTAGTAAATGCCTTTTTAATATACAATTTATACAATTACCAATATCACTATTTATTTTAGAGACTTTTTGATAAATGTCAAGAAATATTAAAATCGGGTGAACCAGAAATTAATATTCATGGATTAGGTGCAGCAATACCTGAAGCTATTAATTTAAGTTTAAAAATTCAAAAAGAATTTTTTAATGTCCATGAATTATCAGTTAATACTTCAACTGTTTATCTCCAGGGTAATATATATATACTTATTTATTTTTATTGATTTTTAATATTTATTTTATATAATTTTTATTTATGTATTGTAATTATTTATTTTTGTATAATTATAATTTCCAAAAATCCATATTCTAAGAACATATTCATTGAAATTATAATTTTTAATTAAATATAAATCATTATTTTTTATTTAAATTACTTTTTGCATTATTTTCCTTTGATATCCTTAATTATTTAATTAGTTAAATATGAATTATACATAATTTCTAAATTTAAATTGATTCAAATTATTAAAGAAAATAAATTAATTTTTATTCATTCTATTTTTAGATGAGTTTGAACCGATAAATGAAGATTATACAACCCATTCACAAATTCGTCCCAATTCTGCTGTACACATTCGTATCTTCCAGAAAACACCTGTTACTTAATCATGTTTTTTTCACTTGAAGAATTGGTTCAGTGGTTGGGTGTTACTGCATTAGAACTTTGGCTGAATCTTATTGCCCTTATTGTAACAACATTATTAGTGACTCTAAGATTGGATAGTGATTTCCTTATTGACAATGATAATGCCTGGTGGATAATATTTTCACCATTATTTGTAGCTGATGCCATGAATGCTTATTTTTGTACTATAGTATTTATACGAATGTATCTTGATGATATTTATAAAGCTGCATTGATGCGTGCTAGTTGGAGTTTTTCTGCTCTTGTATTAATATTTGTATTTGAATTTTTATTATGTAAAAAATTAGCAGGCCAAAATTCTTTAGAATATTCTGAAGTATTAGCTCCTGTATTTATACTTTTACAACTTGTAGCAATAAGAGCATGTCAATTACATTAAAAAAGTCAAATAAAACATTTAATTTTCGAAATATATTATTATATCTATTTTTTCAAAAATATTTAAATTAATATAATTTATCATTTTAGAAATAATTTTTAATTTAGATGAAATATAGATTATTTTTATATTTTATCATTATAATCAATTCAAATTATATAAAAACGAAACAATAAAAAGTCAGATTTTTATCAGTCCATTAGAGTCTGAGCAAACGTACGGTACTTGATAACGACTGCATAAAAAGCAGTCGAAACGTTTTTAACTAAATCAATAAATAAATAAACAAATATTTGGCGTTTTAATAAAAATCCCTTTTATGATACTACTGTATTTATTATTTTTAGAATAACTTTAAATTCTTCTTTATATTTTAGATTTTAATATTGATAAAATTTATAATAATAATATAATAATAATGAATATATGTGTAAAAAAAAGGATGATTTATTAAATATAATTCTTACCTTAACTTTTAAATTAGATTCAGATATTTAAAAAATTGAACAATATATCATGTCATCTACACACAATCCTCACAATTAGGGAATGTAAACCGGTTTACCGATTTATACCGGTAAATTTGCAAAAAAACATCCGGTAAATTTACCGGTAAATATCGATAAGTAAATTTTTGTAATTTACCCATAAATGCGAATTTCCACACTTTGTCTTCTCTAGACTATTTTTCACCTCCTCGCACTCTTCTCATCTAAAAAACCCATGTAGTACAATTTTCTTCTTTCATCAATGTTCAACTCAAAATATTTTAATTGAATACGAGAAGAAACACATACTTACAAAAATTATAATAAAAATTTGTTGTTTTCTTTTTTCGCTACAATTCGTTTTAGATAACATATAACATAACACATAACATATATCAAGTTATCAATACTCTCAAAAAATTATTTTTATCACAAACACATATACACGTGTGACGTCAAATGTTAAAATATTTTTGAATTTTATATGAAATTTTTTAAAGTAATTATTAATTAATATTTTATATAAATAGTACTATTTACTAATTTATACATGTTTATTTTAATTAAACTATAGAACTTTTCATATATTAACGTTAAAATAATTAACATTAGCCGTTGAAACCTTACTTTCTGAAAATTACTTTCATTTTTATTAGGTATCTTTTTTTGCTATTTCAGGCAAATATTTTACCGGTAAACCGGTAATTCAATATTCATTTACCGAATTACCGGTAAATGAAAAAATCGGTAAATTTACATTCCATACTCCCAATGGATATACATAACTAAATAGACATCACACAACACAATTCCAAACATAAAACAAATTATTTTATTTTACTTCTCTTGCAACCAAAGATAAATAGTTTCAAAATCGTCATTATCATTAATTCGAATTAAAAAAAAGACTATATATATATAAATTTACTGAAATGTCAGAAAACTCTTAAAAAAAGATAAAATATGTACATGTCCTTACTTTAAGATGTTTTTAAACACATTAAAAAAAAAAACTTACAACTTTTATAATTCCTAAATAATTTTTAACATTTTAAATTATGAACAAAGTCGGCTCCTAATACAGTAGCACCAAATGAATTTTGAAATATTAATATTATCAATTAAAAATAAAATCTAAAACAAATAAAAAACAAGATTAATGTAGCTTTACGATCTTAGCACTCCTTCAAAGTAAGAAATTATGAAAATTCCAAATCTAGAAATAATCTACGAAGATGAAGTCAATTTTAAATATGAATTCCTTTGCTTCCTTTTTACAATAGTTTAATTATTTAAGTAATTTTTGTTTCTTTTTTTACAATAGTATATTAAAATAAAAATTTCTCAATTTAATAAACTACTTTTAATATTACTATTAACATTAATTGAATATCTATATTTTATAATTATGGAATGAAAATAAAATAATATACTCATGCACCATCAAGTTTATTCATTTTTCTTCTATGATATTAAAATAATAAAAGAAAAATTTATCTCAATTATTATCATATAACAAAGATGAAGGATAATTTAAAATAAAATAGATTAGATATTATAACATTAATTATTATTATGTTTCTCATAAATAATCATATTTACAAATTGTAGGCCTATACAAAAAATATCATAACTATTTTAATATATATATATATATATATATATATATATATTATATTATATATATATACATAAAGAACAATATAAAAAATTTACTTTATCCTCAAATATATTTATGTACTTATGAGAGAAGTATTTAATACAATATATTTTTTGTTTTAACAAATTCTTATACACTTTATTTTCTGATATACATTAATTGATATTTTGCTATTTTTATTTTAAAATTTAATTGCATATGCATCTATTTTTTTTAACATTTATTCAATATTAATCAATAAAAAAATATTAAATCTAATTGAAATTTAAATCTTTGGAAGTTTTCCAGATTTTTTCCATTTATAATCTAATGTGTATACATTTAATTATGATTATATATTATAAAATTATATAATTCTTTAGAAAATTAATTCCAAATTTTTAAATTTATATATAGATTAGACATTTTCTTATATACCTATATTTTATACAAATCAATTATTTAAATCCTCCATTTAGGCCTAAATTAGATTTTAAAAATCGTAAATCATAATGAATTTAGAAGGTTGTAAAAAAAAAAAATTTAAACAAACTAGTATGGACATATTGGAAGAATATCATTTACCATTATTAATTATTAATAAATATAGAACTTACTTTTTTTATTAAAAATTATTTTATAAAAGGGACTCTTCAAACTTGTTTTCTTTGCAATTGTTATTGAATAGTTTCAATATACATTTTTCAAAACTAAAATAATATTAGATTTGTGGCGGTGATTAGTCATGGAAATTAATTAATTAATTTGACTCTTTTAAGCAAATTATATAAACATATAATTTAATTATAATCAATTTATATAAATATAAACATTCTTTGTTGTAAAATTCTTAATATTAATTTGTTTGTTTTCTTGTTAATAAATAAATTATGATTAACTAACCCTTCTGATGTAATATATTTTTATCAAAGATCTTAAAACTTTTCTTTAAATATATGCATGGATAAATTTAATAAAATAAAATTTTGATTCAATTAAAATCAACTAAAGATTATTTAAAAATAAAATTTGGTTAAGTTGTTGATATTATAAATAAATATATATATTGTTTGACATATGATATTTATTAAATAAATAAAATAATAAATACGAGGGTAGATCAATAAGTCAGTGACTTTTTGAATTTCCCGTCTCATAATTGAAAAGCTATCAGCTGACTCCTGTCAAAATTTGAACCAGCTAGGTCTTTTAGTTTTTGTTTGAAATCCATTAATAGCAGACTACCTCGTGATTGAAGAAGAAAATGGAAAAAAGTGAATTCCCATGAAAATCTATGAAATGGGGTACGAATTGCTCCCTCATCCGCCCTATTCTCCGAATTTAGTCCCGATTGACTATTTCTTGTTTTCAAACCTGAAGAGATTTGACTCCAACAATGAAATCTTTTCACAAACAAATACGTATTTTGATGTTCTAGACCAGAGGTGGCCAACCCAAATGATCTTGCGGGCCACTTTGGAAATGCATCATAACTTCGCGGGCCGAATATAAAATTATACATACCCATATTAGATTTATACCCATTATAGATATTGTTTGGTGTGACAAATTGAAAAATAATGAATTTTTATTATGTTTACTATTATTTTTACATATAAACATATATAATATAATAATAATGATACTGAATGCACATTGTAAAAAATATATAATACTAAAAATAAAAAAATAAACAACGAAATTAAAAAAATGAAATATTTATTTCACTAGTGCGATATTTGTTTCATGAGGGCCCAGAATATAAAAGTGTGATGAATCTTGGGGGCCGCAAAAATGTTTACGGCGGGCCGCATGAAGCCCACGGGCCGTGGGTTGGCCACCCCTGTTCTAAACCCAGTAATGGCGAACCTATGACCCGTGGGTCAGACAGTGACCCACCCCAACTGACTAATTTTTTTCAATATGGCTCTAAAAAAAAAACAAATATTTTTATTTAAGTAATTAACATGGAAAAGAAAAAATAATTATTTTGCTGGATTAGAAAATTTCTAAGAGCTTGTCAATTATTAATATTATTATTAATTTTGTTTATTTTAAATTCTGAATTTATATAAAATTATGCCCTAATTAAGATAAATATTTCTTATTTTCATTAAATTTTAAAATGATTATAATATCTTTTCACCTCTTTCCTGTAATTGAAGAGCCCCGTTCTATAGAATAATAATATTAAGAATTATTAATTAATTTGTTTGATATTATTTCAATTTTTATTTCAGTTCTCAATGTATATCAAGGGTGTCCCTGGTAATGGATGTCTGCAGGCAACCTATCATATTTGGGTGACTATGAGTCCCGTTTAGTACTTTTAAGTGATCCATTATTATTATGATAGCAATATTTATTTTAAACATAAATAAAATATATATAAACTTGAAAATTGTAATAACGAAAATAATTTTTGAATTGAATCTTTTCAATGTATGAGTTGAAGTGTTGCAATTATTAATTATACGTTTTATTTACTAGTGCTATCATTAAACATAAGCTTTGGTTCAATAACGGAGTATATCTTGATAAATAATAATAATAATTAAAAAAAAATTTATATTTTTATTTCCAAGAATAAAATACGGATGTTTCGAAGGTCATAACAAGTCGATTTTTACTTTATATATAGGAAAAATTATTTCAAACCCAAAATTAAATAAAATTAATTAAATTTAGTTTATTTTGACACACACTAATAAAAGATTGTCAACTCCTGGTGTGCATTATCTGATAACTACCACATGGAATCTGGCTTGATCCCCGGCCTGGCAATTCTAGAATTTATTTTGTCTGGAAAGTGGCCAATCCCACGTTATGTAATTAAAGTTGTGAAACTACTTGAAATATAAAATAGTTGCCTGTCAAAAGGGAAAAATTGTAATATACTGTTGTAGTGATCATACAACACCTCTACTAGATGACAAACCTCTTGATAATCCATCTCTTTTATAGGATGATATCATATATATTTAATATGCATTAGAGAATCATTTTATATTTTATTTTACACATATATGTAATATTTGGTTTTCAAAAAATTATTATGAGATTTTAAGTTAATGGATAATTGATCATTTCAAAAAGTCTAAAATTTTTTTTTTTTAAAATCTTTCAATATATTTTTTTAAATATTTAAATAACTAAGTGTAAATCATTTTAATCTTGAAATAATAAATCATTTTTTTGTATTTACTATTTGAAAATATATTTCTAACTTTTTTTTATTTAAAATAATAAATGAATAAAAATACTTTAAATAATGCATTATTATTCAAATAAATTACAAATTTGATTTATTTGTTATAAATTGGAAGAGCGTTTTATTATTATTTACAAGTTAACACTAATAAAATTTAAAGATTTAATTTTTCTATTTTTTTTTCTTTTTCTTTTTTCCGGAAATTAATTTTTCTTTATTCAAATGAAATTTATAAATTAAAATAAACACTTGTTGACTTTTCTAACATAATGTAGTTGAAAATAGCAACATAAGTATATTGATTTATTTTGTTTTTGTTTTTTTTTATTAGCTCTTTTGTGATATATTGCTGTTAGCTTTAGCTTT
Source organism: Labia minor (assembly GCA_963082975.1). Lineage (NCBI taxonomy): Eukaryota > Metazoa > Arthropoda > Insecta > Dermaptera > Spongiphoridae > Labia > Labia minor. The sequence continues at coordinate 90,108,161 of OY720345.1, forward strand.
AATATGAAATTTTTTTTTTAAATTAATTTTTTAAATTTAATTGAACTTGGCGTGATACAATCCCTCGACTACTTTTCTCTGAACAAGTTTTTATTTATTTAATAATAATTTTATAAATATTAAAAGTAATTAAGATAAAGAATGAATTTATTCATAGATTAATTTTAAAAATCTAAATATCTGGATTACAAATCCAAATAAAATAATAATATATATAATATTTGTTCATAGATTAATATAAAAATAATTATATAGCAATAATAACTAAGAAAAATTGCTAATTGTATATATTAATTAACATGTCATGGATTTGAAAAAAACTTTACCAGTAGATTCTTTTTTTGATTCCAAAAAATACTTCCCCTATGCAATATTTCCGGGTCGCTTCTAGTTTACAAGATAAAAATTATTAAAATTTGCATATAAATTCAATTTAGCGACCTTATTTATAATGTTTTATTTATTTGGCCATTAAAGGGCTTCACTAATATTCAGTTATTTTTGAATATAGGAAAAGTAAAATAAACTTTTCGACGTTCATAACAAGCAAATCTTTCAAACTTTAATAATTTTTATCGCGTAAACTAGAAGCGACCCGGAAATATTGTATAAAGAAAGTTTCTTTAGAATTAAATAAGGAATCCAGTGGTAAAGTTTTATCCAAATCCACAACACCTTAATTTTAATTAATATATATACAATTACCGTATGTAAAATATGAAAAATATAATAAATCTTTAGTAGTAGTTGTTATAGTAGTCTTTTTTATAAGTTATTATACTTGTGCTATTTTCATGTATAAAAATGTCAGAAAAAGTATACTATAATAATAAAATAATAAAAAAAAAAATTAATTTTCTTTCTTTTGTTAGAAACGGGAGGAGAAAAATTACTGATGGTATCTGGTATCTCTTATCTCTCACATGAGTAATATAATATATAAATTTTAAATTTACTAATTTCATCATTTACATTTTCGAAATCTAACAATAAAGAACTCTACTACGCTCCTTTGTAAAATTATTTTTTTAAACTTTTTTAATTGCACCTGTTACGGAATCCCAACCGTTTATAAATATTTTCACCATGGAGGGTTTTGACTTTAGGGAGGACGTATTTATAATATAAAATTTTGTGTTCCATTCTCTTTTCTTGGTGATATAAAATAATTCATATAAATTAAATAAACTTTGTGGAGATTAATTAAAAATTAAAATAAAATAATAAAGGATATGTGAATTGATTGAAAAGATATGTTGGGTTTTTTGTTTTTTTTTATAATGTAAAATATATGAAGTGTTTAGAGATTTACTACATATAGAGGGAATGTCTCTGTTGATGTCTTAGTGAAGATGTTAAAGATCGGTGTCTTGATGTAAGTGGTTGTTTTGTCAAATTTGCCATTGCACAACCCATAGCCAGTTCCAGGACACGAGTTACTGTCTGATAAAGGAGCCAATGCCATGGCCGATTTTGAGGCACTCTTGTTTCCGCCTACAACATATTTCAATTTTATATCATTTTTATTTTAATTGTGTTTTTAATTTTATTTTAATTTATTTAATTTAATTTCAAATTTTTTGGTCCATTTAAAAAAAAATAAATTAAAATTAAACGAAATGTACGATAGTAAGAACCAAACAATCATATGACGTGATATTCATTTGCTTATATACTTGACAACAAATCCAATATGTATATACATATTTACATGAAATAATGAGATCTAATAAAATCTCTTTGCCAATAGGCGAAACATCTATTATTTTCCTTTATTATGTGGTTCTAATACTTTATTATTATTTGTATTTTATATAATATTAAATTTTATTAATATGACCAGTAGAGGGTTTCACTGATTTTCTGTTTTACGTTGCAATTTGTTTTTTAATTCATAGCAACTTGAACAAGTTTATGTTACAGGGGTAATATGAATGATGAAAAATCTGATAATATTGATAATTCATAAATAAAGTTAATAAGTATTAATTTATTACACAACACGAATCTTATTTAAAAAAAAATGATTTACGTATTATTTGTTATCCAGTACTATTAAAGTGAATGGTAATTGTTTACAAATTGGGAAGCTTCAGAGATTTGGATGAAACTTTGCCAGTAGATTCCTTTTTTAATTCCAAAGAAACTTTCCTTATGCAATATTTCCCAGTCTCTTCTAGTTTACTAATTAACTGACTAATTAGTTGACTAATTATTCACTTATTCACTAATTTTCGATTATTTCCGGTTTGGTTTGGATATATAAAAACTTATTTAATAAATTATTTTTTTAATTTTAATATTTCCAAAACGAACTAAAAAAAAAAAAAAAAATTAGTGGAGCTCTCTGCTGGCCAAATGTATAAAACATGGTATCTAAATAGAATGTAAATGAATTAATATGCAAATTTTAATAATTTTTATCTCGTAAGCTAGAAGAGACCGAGAAATATTGCATAAGGAAAGTTTCTTTAGAATTGAAAAAGAAATCCACTGGTAAAGTTTCATCCAAACCCCTGAAGCTTCCCGTTTTGTAAACAATTACCAAGTGATTGTATCTTTATTTTCTAGACTTATTTTAGTCAACCTTCATTCACATTTATTATAATTTAATAATAATAATAAAAAAAAAAAATTAAATATTGCAAATCAAATATTTAAGTATATGTATTATAAATTATAAGATATAATCATATGTATATTTTTTTGACACTATATAAATTTTATTCTACCTATTTTTTTATTTTTTTTCTTAAATATCAATCAATATAATAAGTGAATCTTATGATTGTTTTATTAATTTATTGTGAATACTTACAAAATGTCTTATAGGATGATGATGTTGATGATGATGATGATGATAATGATGAATTACAGAAAAGGCAGGTCTTGTGAGATGTAATGCACTTGCTGAATTTGCCACACATAATAATAATCCTAAAACGGCCGCAGCATAACTAACGGCTAATAAATTCTCCAATTGTTTTCGACAAGGACCGGGTCCTTGGTCGGGTGCATCTGGTGATAAAATGGATCCAGGCCGTAACGAAGTAGAATTGGCAATAGCAATTTGTTCTAAAATATTTTTTAATGAAAGTTCACTTGTTGACGACAATTTTTGCACATCACTTATCGCTGAACATGAATTCTATAAACATACATATAATCAAATATATTAATACATTGAATTTAATTTAACTAAAGTTAAATATTTATTAAATTACATTAACATGCATTACAGATTATAAACATTACGAATATATTTTATTCTTATGTAATAAAGAGTAATATACTTTTGGTATTTGATAAAATAAAAATATTTATTTACATTATGCGCGGAATTTTTTTTTGCCTAGATATATACAATTCTAGTAGTATTTTGGCATGTTTTTATTAATAAAATTGTTGAATTTAAAAGAAATGATTTTATTAGACGTTTCCAGTGATGTATTGATAAAATAAGAAGTAAGGAACGCAAAAAGGAAGGGAGCAAAAAAAAAAGTCCTATTTTCAGCAAACTATTTTTTTCCATTTAAGTTTTTATTTTTTCTTATTCTTACTAGTATACAAAATATTTACGAACACAAAAAAAAAAGAAATTCTAACAGTTGATTTAAGTGGGAGTTGTCGGGACATGAAAAAGTACTGGAACGCTTTCTGGTTCTGAAAAAAAGGTAAGGGAAGGTCGCAATACACCACTGGACGTTTCATATATTATATTTATTTGTAATCGTTAAAAATCGCGTCTACATTAAAAGTTATAATAAATTATTATTCAATTATTATTCTCTCTCAATCTTTCTCTACACTTTTTACTTTTATTTTTTCACTTTATAACCTCTTGTCTGCCCATCCACTGACCTTTTACTTTTTCTATCATACTTTAATGTGTCCCATGTGTGTGTATCACAAACTTCTTTTAATTTATATCTCTTTCTTTTTTTTTTTCTTTTTTTTATATTATTAATTTTTGAAAAATATAAAAACATAAAAGTATACAAATCAATTGTTTTTTTTAGAAAATAAGCCTTTTTAAAATACAATTTTGAGTTTCCGAAAAACAAAAACAAAAAAACATACGTGTATTTTATTTGTATTATTTTTAGCAGGAAGCAAACTAGACTCTACACTTTCCTCTTCTGACTCAATTCCACCACAGATTCCAATTCCATTAGGTTGAGATTCTCCAATATGTATTTTCTAAAAATAATATATAAATGAATCATACACATAATATAACTACTTATTCTTTTTTTAATTTAAATTAAAAAAACAAAAAATATTAATATCTATAAATATAACTATAAAAGGTAAGGAATCCCTGGAATATTAAAAAAAAACAAAAATAAAAAAATAAAAATAATTTTATAAAAATTACATCAAGGAAGAATCGATTGATATAATAACAATTCTATATTTTTAAAAATATTTCAAGAATAACTTTAATTTTTTAATATATATATATATATATATATATATATATCATTAGTATTAGTAGGTCTAATATTATTTATTCTTAATTCATTACTTATTAATCAATATAAATAATTTTCTTCTTATTTTTATACTTTATACCTATTAGGCATATTAAATAAAAAAAGAAAATGATATATATATATATATATTTGATGCAGTGACGGACTAAGGCTAAAGTGGGCCGTAGGCAACATTGTAATCCCAGGCCCATCGGGAAACAATTTTACCTTTTTTATTTTTTTTTAATTATAAAATTGTTATTATATCAATCAATTCTTCTTTGATATAAATTTTTAAAATTATTTTTATTTTTTTATTTTTTTTAATATTCCCTGTAATATTACCTTTTATTCTTGGATTTATAGATATTAATTTTTTTTTATTTTATAGTATACGGGCCTTAGTCAGTCCCTGATTTGATGTGATTTTAATTTATATTTAGAAATAATGTTAATGTATTAATAAAAAAAAATATTAATATCTATAAATACAAGAATAAAAGGGAATATTACAGGGAATATTAAAAAAAAAAACAAACTTACAGAAGAATTTTTCGGCGATTCGTTTATCACTGCAGACACTGCTTGACTTGAACGACGGCTACAATCTGTTGGTGTTGGAGGATACACTTTGACAGTTGGTAAATCAATATAACATAATTCATCAGTTGGGTCCAGACGTTTTGTCAGTTGATGACATGGAGTGAGTGGAGGTGTCTCTTGAGACGTTACTTGTATCTTTGGTGCTACTAATGCTGGACCTGAAACATTTATTTTTATTATTATTATTATTATTAATCTTAATGGATTTTATATTAACGACACAAATAGGTTGAAATAGAATAGAATAATAAATAAATAAATAAAACAAGTTGTATGTGAAGTGAAGGATTAGGTTGAATTTAAAGAGAGAATAATTCTTTATTTGAAATTTTTTTCCGACTCACACTGTGTCGGTGTAACAACCGAAATGTACTAAAATATCTATCTATCTCTGTAGTTCTACTGAACTGTAAAGATATTGAACACAGCAACCACATTTATCTATATGTCCCTATATCCTGAGCCAGAACCATCCAACTCCTACCCTCTCCCATCTCTATCACGTCCCTTCCTTTATTATCCACTCCCCGTGTCCTTGGTCTTCAAAGCGGGCGTTTCCCAATCGGTCTCCCCACCAATATAATTTTCGACATACTACAATATACGACAAATATAAAACAAATATAACGTATTAATCAAAACTTGAAACTTCATCCAATGTCTTCAATTAAAAATTTAGATTAAAATATTTAAGATTATTTTTGATTTATCTAATAAATTAATTTCATCCATTTAATTCTTTAATCCTCACAATTTAATAATCATCTCCATATATTATTAACATTTTTGTCATTAACATTACTTTGAATATTATTATTTCTTTTTATATAAATATAACGTTATAACCTAGGATGGTAATAAATTTTTATATAAAACATTTTTATATATGATTCAAGTTTTTTTCTTTTCATACATAAAATTTATCAATTTAATCAAAGTAAAGTAAAGAAAAAAAAATTCTAAAATGTGAATTTAATATTGAGGCTTTAAACTTTACTTAATTCAAGTTTATAATATACTTATAAATATATTATTAATAAAGAAACATAAATTAAATAAAATAAAATGACTGAAATATATTTATTTAATTTCTTAAAAATATATCATTTTTATTACATATTTGATTATATATTTTATATTGGTATCATGTAAATTTGCTTTTTTTTATGTTTCATAAAAATTGACTTTATTTTAAATAGCATTTAAAGTTTTAAAGCATTTTTTACTATTGCGACCACGAAAATTTTCCATTTGATGTTTTTATACGCTTTGAAGGTCCCTAAGGCCCGATTCACACACAAGTGGCGTATGGCACTGGCGTGGTTCTGGCGTGGAACAGGTTTGTTAATGTAATTGCATTAGCTTATGACTCAATACCCACAGATATGGCGTGTTGGAGGCGTGGAAAATGGCACGAAGACCACTCCAAATGAATAATGAAATGGTCTAGAAGTGGCGTGCTAGTCCTACGAGCCACCGGTGGCGTCGGAGTGGCCATTTTCCACGCCTCCAACACGCCATATCTGTGGGTATTGAGTCATAAGCTAATGCAATTACATTAACAAACCTGTTCCACGCCAGAACCACGCCAGTGCCATACGCCACTTGTGTGTGAATCGGGCCTAACAAACCTGTTCCACGCCAGAACCACGCCAGTGCCATACGCCACTTGTGTGTGAATCGGGCCTAAGTCATTCTCACTAAGGTTGAGAAAAATGTATGTGTGTATGTGTGTAGACAAGATTACGCCAAAACAGTTTGAGCTAGAATAGCGAAATTTTATACATGGCCATTATTCAAAATTTGTAGTTTTCTATCAATTTTTGAGAAATGTAGCTCATTCGAAAGAGGACTATTACCTACCACGTTTTCATTTTTATCCCTCTAAAGTGACCGTAAAAATAAAGATCTATGTTTGATAGTTTTTCATATGATTAAAGATTGTATAAAACTGCTATATAGAGAATTTCAGCTTGATTGAATCGCTGAAAGTACATGAATTAATTTTTTAACACTGCAAATCTCACGCGCCAATACGTGACGTGGTGCCATCAATAAAGAGCCAAACATGCGCTGATTTAATAAATATGATTTATTAATTTTAATTTATAATTTATAATTAATTAAATTTAATTTAAATATAATATATTTGTTAATTAATCCAATTCAAATTGCGAGATAATCGAGTGGAGACACTCCAGATTTTTTTATTAATAAAATAGAAATAGGATAAATATTGAGCCCACTAGAGGGCAGTTTTAATCAATAACGCCTGATATTTAGGCAACCGTTTGTTATATTAATACGATCATCAATTTTATGGTGATTAATAATTTATAAAAAACAATTTTAAATTATGTTAAGTTTAAAATCTTAGATTTATTCGAAACAAATTGAAATTTTATTTTTTGTTGTTTAGAAAAAATTATAATATACATTTATAATATGAATAGTAAAAATTATTTGTAAAAAAAAAAAATGTAAAATCAAAAGACACATGGAAAATTGCAATCGGATTAAAAGATAAAAAAAAAACAACTTGTCTCATAAAAATTTTTTATATTGAATTATAATATCTAATATTTCCATTTTTTGGCAAATAAAATCAATAATTTCTTTACCAAGTGTTGTAGCAAATGAATTGGTCAATTGTTGTAATTCTGGGGCCAACAACGCTAAAGGAAAATGTCCTTTTCGATGTTGTTCATGCTCTTCAGGACGTCTACGTCTTCTTGACTCTCGTTTTGATGCTCTTAATGTACTTAAAAAACGAAGACCCGAATATAAAAATGAAATGGATAAAAAGAGGCCCCAAACTATAAAAATCAATTCAATTGTAGTTTTCACTGGCTATAAGAAAAAAAAAGAAAAGAAAAATAAATATATTAATAATTATAATAATTATAATAAAATAACATAATCAAATTATGAATGAATTTCTATTAATATCAGTGATTATTTTTAATAATTTAATAAATTTCATTCATATTTCACAAATTAAAAATTGAATCAAGATTAAAGTTTTAATTTAAAGTGATAGAGATCATATGTGTGTATTACACATATACGCGTAGCAAATAAGAAAAACTATAAAAAAGAAAAAATAAGAAGAATCCACCTAATAAATTATTTCATGTGCAAATATGAAAAAAGAAAAGAAAATTGATATTGTTTTCTGTTTTTTTTCTTATTTATTTTACTTACCGACCAATTTTCATGTATCGCAACTGCAATATCTGAGCCAATAACGAGACTGAAATGAGCTGTGATGATTAAAGAGAGGCAGGATTTACCACGCAATTTATCCAGGCCCACTTTTAGCTAAAGCAAAATAATTAAAATAATTAAAATTAATCATTCATATATGAATATGTAATATAATATTATGTAAGTATATTGTATAAATAAAAGATAATATAGGATAAATAAATAAAAAATAAAAATAAAAATAATAAATTTCATTAAAACTCTAATATCTACATAAAATCAGATAAATAAGTATAATATTACTTCAAATCAAAATTATCTATTTATATTAATTCAAGCCAGAAATAAAATATTAATATTGTATTGTCGGTGGGTGGTGTTTGTTCTTAAAAAAAGAAGAAATTGCAATTGAAAAAAAAAATAAATAAATAAATCGTTTTAATTAACAATTTACAATTTGTCTACATTTTTTCTACATAAGTATATGTATTTTCATTACATTTCTAATAAAAATTTTAAAAATGATTTCTATATTCTGTAAAACTTATTACATATAAAATGTATCTTTTCATTTACATTAATATTATTTGTTAATTAATTAATACCATTACTCTAAAATGCGCTCATAAAAATGTAATTTTTTGAGTGGATCGATAATTGATTACTTTTTTTTTGTTTAATAATTATTGAAATTTATTAAATAAAATAATTTAAATTTACTTTTAAAGAAACAACTCTAATCGAATTTATTTTGAATAATTGTTATTATATATTTAAAATATTAGTAATTCAATTTTTATTTTATTCATCATCATATTATTTTATTCATATTGTATGTCATATCATTTTGTTGTTGTATTCTAATTCTATTATTCATTTTTCAAATATTGTTTTTTCAAATTATAAAATCTTATAAGTAACTGCAATAATTTTGAACATTCATGTAAGTCAGGAGTGTCAAACTCGAGGCCCACGGGCCGCATGCAGCCCGCGTCCACTTTCGATATTTTTAAAAAATCTACATAATTTCAATATTTAAGTATAAAACAACAAATTAATATTACAAATTTATTTATTATACAGTCAAAAAGATTTTTTCTCTATTCTAAAAAAAAACAAAAAACGTATAATAATAATTGTACTTAATCTTATATATGTACTTATTATTTGAGTTATATGATGTATTATATAATAATTTGTATGATGATTTTAGATGATATAAGGAAAAAAAAAGAAAGAAATAAAGAAAGAAAAGCGATTATTGATAATTTATTTTAAAATAAAAAGGATGGATTGATTAAATGTAAGTAGTTAATGTCGTCTTGCCTGTGTCATCTGGACAAACGAGAGTTGAATGAGACTAAATGCACTGGTTAAGCATGGAAAGCCAATATCCCAGGCGACGGAACCCAACACCGTCGGCAAAGACTGCAATCAAAAAAAAAAAAAAAAAATAAAAAAAAATAAAAAAATGATTAAGTAAAGTACTACTCACCAAGAACAAAATCTATAAGTAAAAGTAATTGATTTGATACCTGATTTGCATTGTAAGGGTCAATAAAAAGTACTCCAGCACGACAGGCACCGAGTAGACAAAGAAAAACATTGATGGAACTCATAAACGGTCGAGTAGAGATAAGAGCTCTGATTGTACGCAAAAACAAAAAACAACAACATCAACAACGACAACACACACACACACATTAATTAATATCAAACAAAAATATATTCTTATTTATGTATAACTTGTATATACTTACATATAGTTTTAAATTTTTTATCTTATAATAGTATATTTTATTTAATTATAAGAGATAAAATTATGATTACAACCGATATTGATAGGAAAAACTATAGAATGTTGTGAATGGATCGTTACTGATTGTGAGATAAAAGGAGATGCAGTGAATATTCTTTACTATTTGGGAATAATTTTAATTTTTTTTTTTTTAAACCCAATTAAATAATTATTTGTATTATTTTTCCAGAATCAAATCACTTTACCGGCTAAATAATTTGTAATCATGATTGATACTTGTCTATCAGCTGATTTCTTCTATAATTTTAAATGTGAATGTTTTTATTTTTTTTAAAAAAAACCAAAATTATTACATTATTTTAGCTTACACTTTTTAATCTATGTGTACATTTGTAGTATATGGGATAAATATATTATTTCATTAAAATAATAAATAAATAAAGTTGAAATAAATGAAATACTTTCAGTTCAACCGAGTCTTTTCGTACTTTCTATATTCTATCATATGGAATCAGTAGTTTATTTTATGAAGAAAAAACAAATTTATATCTTTTTTATAAATACATTTACTTATTTAATCATAATTACTCTTCTGTATTATTTAATAAAATATTAAAAAAAAAAAATTATTTATTATTTATTAAAATATATTAAAAAATTATTTTTTATTAATTGTGTTCTATTTATAAAATAATAATTAAGATAATTCAATATATTTATTTATACCTACTAATATAAATTATGAAAAAATAAATAAATAAATAGTTCTTTTTTAAAAATCAACTTTTAATTTCATTTAAAAAAAAATCAAATCAAATTAAAAAAAAATCTATTTAAAAATATAAATAAATAAATAAATAAATAAAATATGGTTTCGTTACCTCAAATTTAAAATGGAGAAAAAGGCATAAAATGCTAGAATGAAGAAAAAACAGGCGAACGCGTAGGAATGTAAACGAAATGTAAGCGATGCTTCAGGTGATTTCGTAGCTGTAGTGGTGGCCACCACAACTTTACTACCAGAGATGACAGCCGTGCTCGTTGCTGCTGTAGCATTTACAACTGCCGCTAACGCTTTCAGTAAAATCCATGATGCAGAGGAGGTGTTGTTGTTGGTGGTTGCTGGTATGTCGTCTGCAATTCCAACATCATCTTACTCCCGTACTACAAAGATTGGTAAATTGTTCCGGTGATTTAATTAATTTTCAAATGGAATAAAAAACTACTTAAGATAGGATTAAAGAAATAATATGAAATTAAAAAAAAATAATGATGATTTTAAAATAAAATAAAAAAAACAAATCCTCCTCCTCTTTTTTCTCTTTCTTTTTTCCTTGTAACAACAACAACAACCAGGACTTCGAACCGTTATTTTTTTCGTTTCGGTTTTCGTTCCGGTTCAATAAAAAAAAAAATATCAGTTCGGTTCCGGTTTTCGTTCCGGCAAAATACCGGTTTTTTTCGGTTTTCGGTTCAGTTCCGATTAATTAATTTTAAAGACCTTTTATTTGTATTAGAAATTTAGGTCGGGGTATGCCGAGTCTGCCATAAATATATAAAAATATTTCTTGCTACCACCCTAAATCATACTACATGAATTGATACAATATAATATAAATAATAATAATTAATTAAAGGTATAATTAGAAGTATATAATATAAGATGTTAATATAATTTATTAAACGGAACAAATAAGTATGAATATTTTTTTACATCCTTCTACTTTCAAACACTCAACAAACGAAACAAATTCGTATATTTAATGTTAAAGTATACAGGATTCTTGGATATATTTACTTACAATTATAACTATAATTATAAAAGATGAAAATTACCTCTAATTATTAAAATATCTTCCAATATATTTGTATATAAACTATTTCTATTGTCTCGTAAAATAAACTTTAAACCAGAGAGAGCTCTTTCAACACTAACTTGTGTTGGAGTAGCTCCTAAAACCACCATTGCAATTTTGTATAAATGAGGAATTGTATTTTTATTTTCCTCCCAAAATTCTAAAATAAGTTTTTTACTGTCTAATCTTCGTACCTGGTCAAAGTTATTCAATATTTGTTTAAATTTATTTAATAATTTTATTTATATTTATGAATCATTTTCTTTATATCAATACATAACCCTGTAACAAATGGAATAAATAATTTAAAAAATTAATACTATCATTAAATCAAAATATCAGTATTAAACAAACGATGAAAACATTAAATTCTGTATTGCGACTACGAGACGCTGCCAACACAACCGAAGGGAGAGTATGACTAGGTCACTAATTTTTGAAACAAAGTTTTTAGCGACACCATGCAGTACGAGACATAACTAATTGAAAAAAATTCGGGGTTGTGTGTTGCCAAAACGCCCAAAAACACCACTTCTGGCAACTCTGGATTGAACACTGAACTGAAATAAACCGATATTATTTTTTTCGGTTCAGCTCCGGTTTTCGTTCCGACAAAAATACCGGTTTTTTTCGGTTTTCGGTTCAGTTCCGGTTCGAAGCCCTGACAACAACAACATACGTATATACTCGTATATAATGGATTATTATAGAGATAGAGACATAGATAGTTATGTTATAGTCATACAATTCCTTTTAATGTATTTTAATCAGTGCAATTTCCTCCCCCCCCCTCCAATTATTCCATTATTTTGTCATTCATATTTTATTATAATAATAATCTGATTTATTTATTTTACCTGATAAATTTTTAAATTTTTATTATTTATGAGAGAAATATATATATAAAAAAAGGGTTGTCACATAAGTTTGTTCGTATTTTGGCGCGCGGATATTGACGCCTATTGGACGGAAAATATTTAGGTGGAGGGGATATTTTCGCAACGTCAATTGTAGTACACTCTTTTAGCTACATTTTAGTGTAAAATTTATTTAATTTTGCTACTTTGTTTATGTCCTCCAGTTTAGTACAATGGCAGAGCAAAATGAGCATTTTCGCCATATTATGTTGTATTATTTTCGAAAAGGGAAAAACACAACTCATACAGCGAAATAAATATGCAATGTCTACGGAGAATCTGTAGTTACCGATCACGTGGTACAAAAGTGGTTTGTCAGATTCAAAAGTGGAGAATTCAGCTTTAAAGATGACTTATTATTAAATTATTAAATACTACAATATTGTCTGTTGTTGACGAAAATCCACACTTTACACAACGTGAGATACAACACAATTAATTTTGTTAAAAATACAATAACTATTGATAATTGATAATTTGTAGAAGCATTATGTTTAAATAAAATAAAAAAATATTTCTCCTGTAAAGTAGGCAACCAAATTAACCGAAACCGAACGAACTTATGTGACAACTCACTAAATAATATAAATATATGTATATTCCTTACATATATTAAATTATCTGATGAAATTAAAAATCTTTACTTTCAACTTTTTTTTTAATTTAGAATATCGTATAAGTACAGATAGGAGTAACAACAACAACTTATCAAATTCTTACATGAATCTATTAATTAATACCAATGACAAACAAACTAATATAGTATATATTTACAAAAATAATAAACAGATTAAGTATATCTCTTAAAATAAATGTATTTAACAAAATGTATTAACATTAATTGGTTGTTTGATTTAATAAAATAATTTAAGTTTTTTTATAGTCTTGGACAATTATGGGTAGGTAATGTGTGATTTACAAATTACAATAGTTATATATTAGTTTGGTAGTTAATTGATGGTATTATTTGAAACAGAATTTAAATTTTTTATGTTTTTGTAAAGTTGAATGTAAATATAAAACATGATATAAAAAAAATTTAAAATTAAATAAATAAATAAATTCCACATTTAATCTTAATGAATTTGTTTATTAACTAATTTAATAATTATTCACATATTCACTAATTTTCGGTTTTTTCATTTCGGTTTGTTAATAGAGAAATTATTTTTTTAATTTTCATATATCCAAACTGAACTGAAACCGCCCCACCCCAGAAAATTAGTGGAACTCTCTGCTGGTCAAATGAATAAAACTTACTAGCTAAATAGAATGTAAATCGATTTATTTGCAAATTTTAATAATTTTTATCTCGTAAAGTAGAAGAGACCGAGAAATAATACATAAGGAAAGTTTCTTTGGAATTAAAAAAGGAATCTACTGGCAAAGTTTCATCCAAATTCCTGAAGCTTCCTATTTTGTAAACAATTTCTAAAATAATTAAAGCAAGAAGGAATTTCAGGTATTATATGATTTATTCGTATTCTGTGTTGTTATTTAAGACAAATAGATTTTCTTGTTAATGATTTAATAATAATAATAATATTTATTTCTGTTTTATATAATATGATTTCCTATATCTACTACATATGTCGTATATCCTAGTAATATATTTAATGTAATTTATTTTTATATTATTGATATTTTTCTATAAATAAAATAAATCGAATAGTTAAAAAGAATAAAATAAACCATTTCGATTATTTATCTGATCGTTATATATTCAGGTCAACTAAATTAAAAAATTATCGATTTCATATTGTATTAATTTTATATATCCTACTATTTATATAGTAGTACTATCTGATCTATCAGATGATTTGTAGATTATTTGAATTTATAATGAATTTTTAATATTTTTGTTGTTTGATTGAAATATGTATGTAATAGACATATCATTACATTATTTACTTTTCATTTCATTTAAATAATTTTTTATTACTATCAATCATATATTTATATTTTATTTCCTCATCCTATCATATCATATATAATTACTAAATTAAATGATTATAAATGTACTTGGAAATGTACTCTGTAGTGTATAAGTGGTTAAATTTATTTTAAAATTCTAAAATACTAATACTTATGTTCGTTGATTTCACTTTTGTCATCTCAATTGTCAATTGTAAAATAAAATAAAATTAAATTAAATTTTATTTAAAATATTTACCTTTTTTTGCGAATGTTTTCTAATTTATTCAAGTGTAAGGATACATTTTTAAATTGTTTTGTATCTTATCTAATTAATTAATGGGGTAATTTTTAACTTTTTCCTTTTAATATTTATAATGTTAGTTAGTTTACTACATATAATTAATATGTCATTAATAAGACTTGCATATAGACTATAGACCAGCGGACGGGGAACTTTTTTAATCATTACCCCGAAATATTTTTGTGTAAGTTTTTAAGATATTACCCCATGGTGAAGAGCAAAAAAACAAAAAAAAAAACAAACGAAATCGCCTATTTTTACTATCTTTCCTATTATAGCCCCCCATGATAATTTTGAAAAGAAAACAATAACAAAAAATTTAATTTGAAAAAATACTAACAGGTTTATAATATAGCAAATTAAAAATATATACTTTTTACTCACAAAAGTTTTATTTTTACCCGATTTGGGGTAATTTATCCGGGTTTTAATTTAATTTGAAAAAATACTAACAGGTTTATAATATAGCAAATTAAAAATATATACTTTTTACTCACAAAAGTTTTATTTTTACCCGATTTGGGGTAATTTATCCGGGTTCCCCGACCCCTGCTATAGACAATGTATTGGAATTATTTTATAAAGAGTAAAGTGATCATGTTTATGCAATTTAATACAATTTCTAAACTTCTAAACAGTAGGCATGCATCAAGTAAAGTAATCGACGATTTTAAATATGAATAAGAAAAGAGGCAAAAAAAAACTAAATATAATCAATGAACATTATAAGTACCAATAGCACATTCCATTCTAATATTAAATCAATTGAAACATTTCCGATATTTAAATGGCAATCATACTTATAATAGAAAAAAAAAACTATTACATGAATGTGACTTTATCTTGGAGATAGATAACAGAGTAAAAAAAAAGAATGAATATAAAACAATTAAATTAATTAAATAGTAAAAATGAAATGTACAATAAAAAAAAAACAAAAAAAAACAATTACAATTAACTATACAAGCAAATTTGCATAAATTTAACATAAAATAACAAGTAAATAATTTCACTTCTCTTTTTCTTTTCTCCCATTTATTCTAATTGATAGAATTATAATTAATATAATTGATTCGTCCAATACGACATTAAAATAAAGAAAATTTGAGTAATAAAATACAAAAACGTATAGGTACACAATTATAGGAACTATAGTGATAGTACATATATTCTTAATTTAGTGATTAAATTAAAAAAAATATGGTAGAATAAAAAAATTCAAGTGAACATATTCATAGAAATAAAATACAATAAATATTATAATATCTATCACTCTAGGGGCACAAAGGCAGTTTTGAATTTATAAAATTCTCAACATCTCTTTCTATTTTATTAGGTGCTTACATTTATTATGATCATTTTTTTATGTTCAATAGTTAGGTTAGAGTTAAGAGTGTTATTTTGTTTGCTATTCATACTTTTTATCTTATCCAATAGATGTCGCTTATCAAAATACATGCAAGCACCTATTATATGTATGTATTGTATATGTCGTAGGCAAATGGCAATTTAGGAAAATAGCATTTGCCTGGTCAAATAGCGTCAACTAATTATTTCATTTCAATTTGACAAGGAAAATATCATTTGTCTATAGTCGAGGAGGTAAGAGTTGGTGCATGAGGGGTGGCAGCCAGTTGAGGCGGGGCTACTCCCTCCTCCTAGAGTGATTTCCCCTCCACCACAGTCTTCTACTCTCTCAAACGTTCCGGGTGATAAAAAAAGTAATTTTGACAAAGATTTTTATTTTATTTTTTATTTGTTTTTTTTGAATTAGACATCTCATTAGTTAAGATTCACCCACCTCTTACAATATTTATCGAGGTTAGGTTAGGTTAGGTTTTGTAGGAATGGGGGGGGGGGGGGTAGGCGCAAGCGCGGGAACTTCTTGGCTGAGGGTGGGGGTCGGCTCATGCACCAACTCTTACCTCCTCGACTATAGGAAAAAGAGATTTGGCTAAATTTTTGGTGGGCAAATGGCTTTAACTATTACAGTAGTCAATTATGAAATTATTAAAAAAAAATTTTTGTTCTTTATCTAACTTCAGCATGCCATAACTTCAGTGCAGTTTTGAGTTCTAAATTAATGTAAATGTCAAATTAAGAATCCGTTTGATATAAATAAAATAAATAAATTATAAAAATCCGAAGATGTACCAAATGGTGGAATATTTTCTGAAGAATTATTAGATAATGTATCAATTGGCATTGAAGAAATATTACCAAGTATATCAAATGATAAATTTTTACAAAAATATTTGAAAAAATGTTTGTGAAGATGGTATTCATTTTTTTTGTTGTTGTGTTTGCTTAACATGCAAAAAAAACGTCCATTTAATTTGTGGTGAACCAAAAGAAAAAAAAGATTCCGATGAACAAATTATTTGTTATCATTGTCTCCGTGAAGAGGATATTATATAACAAATCGAATACAATCATAGGAAGAACAATTAAAAGCGCCCGAATTAATGGAAAATTTTAAAAATAATGCTATTTGCCCAACAAAGATTTAGCCAAAATGACTTTTGTCTATACAAATACTATTTTCCTAAAATTATCATTTGCCTACGACATATATATATATATATATATATATTTATTATTATTTAAAATAAATATATATTTATATAATGTAATTAGTGTGGTTTGTATTACTTCTAAATTTTCTAATAAGTTATTGACACCTAATAGAGATTAAAAGGTGAGTATGGAGGATATTTTTTTTTTTTTTTTTGATGTTATTGTGTTTTGATTGTTGCTCTCTCTCTCTCTCTCTCTTATATTGTTTATTTTGTAAGATTTTTGTTGAATTTTCCTTCTTTTTGTTTAATTATTTTATTTTTTATATTTTTACCGTAGTCAATTACAATATTTATTTTTTTTATATTTTTTTTTTAATTCTATTATGTAAATTTTCTTCAATTTCAATTTTTTTTTATTATTATTAAATAACTATTGAATATATAAATTATAATTATACTTTTCTATCAAAATATTAACTTTATTAGCTTTGTGTCCATATAAAAGTCGACTAAAATACTATATTTGTGCCTGGAACGGGTCCAAAAGCAGACCGACGACGATAGGAAGGGAAAGTATTATTTTCACACCAAATTTAACATGTGGAGATTTTTATCGAATCTTCACGAATTATGCATTTCGTTAACAGAAAAAAAAAGTATTTTTTCTGAATGATGTTTGTCAGTCTGTCCGTAGACGTGTACAGCTTGAACGGCTCAACGGATTTTGATAAAATTTGGTATATTTACTTAATGCATCATCAGCATGAATTCAACAATTTTTGCTATATTTTCGGAAACCGGAAGTGGTAGTTTACAAAGTATTAATTTTATATTCATTGTCGGAAATTTTTCATTTGAAATATAGTAGTATTTAATTAATTGAGTAATTAAAATAAAAATAAAGATAATATAAGTTAATTTCAAATATATATATTTTTTTTTTGATACTTTATATAATTATATAATATATATGTAAAGCTGTACTTACTGCGACATCTTCATTATATTTAAGAAATTAGTTTTCAATGTAACTAAAAATAAGTTTTTCTTAATAAAATTATAATTATATTTATGATTGGATATTTAACTTTATATTGTGTAAATAATGTAAACTACTGTTCAATTATCGAATAATTTAATTCTTTTAACAGAATAAAATTATTCGTTAATAACTTAAATGTTATTTGGAAATTAATTTATTTCAAATCGTCGCTCAGATCTGTGCCTAGCCACTGCTCATTTTTATATTTTAACTGAAAACGCATTCTTAGCATTAATTGTATATGTAAATGTTTAAATGAATTGAATGGACTCTTAACTTGTCAATATAAATATCCAAATAGGTATGTAGGTAGGCAAGTAAGTGTACAATCAATTAATTGTTTATTTATTGTTAAATTTATCTTATATTATTGTTATTATAGTACATTTTCTCTGTTTAAATTTATAATTGTTTGTTTTGTTTTTAGTATAAAATCTATTCATATTTTTTTGTTATTTTCTAATTTTATTGTATGAAAATAATATTTAAAATATATAAATGTGGCAAGTATAAACTATAAACGTCTTAGTTATTGAATATTGATTGAGATTGCAATGAAAAATTATCCCTCAAAAATATGGATTCTTGACAAAATCACTTTTTGTCCAAGTCTGGAGTCCAGTAATATCAAGATATTTGAAGCAAAAACAAAACAAATATTATTTTTGACTAGTAATCAAAATTTCTCATATTTTTTAGTATAATTTAAAGGAAAATACTTATAAAGGATGTGATCAGTGGCACTTATAATACCTGCATACATACCTACCTACCTACCTATCTGAAAATACTGAATTTTCATTTTTTACTAAAGATTTTTTTTATCTTTAATAATTCAGAAAACCAACACTTATTAAATTTATCTTTAAATTTATAAATACATGAGTATAAATTTATTGGTATTATATATTTATAAGTATAATTATAAGTAAAACAAAAAAAAAATATTTATCCAATCAAAATTAATTTCGTATGTGGATAGATAGCAGGCACATGTCAAACCCTCGTCCCGCCTACAAATTGGAATCAAATATTAAAAAAAAAAAAATGATTTTCATCCAAGATAAAAATAAATCTTTTTTATTTCTTTACATCTACAAAATATTTTTACCGACCGACGATAGTAAGGGAGGTATTGTTTTCACACCAAATTTCACATGTGGAGATTTTTACATATCTCCACGAATCATGCATTTTCTTAACAGAAAAAAGTATTTTTAGCATGATGTCTGTCCGTCCGTCCGTCCGTCCGTATAGATGTGTACAGCCTGAACGGCTAAACGGATTTTGATGAAATTTGGTATATTTACTTAATGCACCAGTGGGATGAATTGATCAACTTTTGGTGCAAATCCGGAAACTGGAAGTGGTAGTATTAGCGATCGACGCTAGGGAGGGAAGGGTTATTTTCACACCAAATTTCACATGAGGAGATTTTTTACATATCACCACGAATCATGCACTTTGTATTGGTTTTATCCTCGAGAAAAATCATCTTTATTAGTTTTTTCTTAATTTAAAATTATATGACGTCATCCAGCCATTCATGACGTCACAGCCTGGTTTTACATATATATTATAAATAAAATAAAATTAAAAATATTTATGTTATATGCCTATCTGTTTTTTATTACATTAAAAGATATATTAAAATTATTTGAAATTGTTTCTGTAGCTGGAAATTAATTTATTTCAAACCGTTGGTCGGTTCGGGCCTGGCCACAGGTCAACTTATTTTTTTTTCCAAAGACATAATATTTTGTTATAAATGTATTATAATAAATTGATAAATTAAATCCCACATATAAGATAACGAATGATATAGAAAATTTTGAATATTTCTATTAATACAGAAGTACAGACGTGAAGAAAAAGTTTTAAAACTACTCGTATATAATATACTCTAATAACGAATATTATTATATTATCTAGTTTAATATTTAAGATTATTTTGCTTAAATATTCTATGGAATATTTTAAAATAGAATAATCAATCAATATTTAAATAGAAATTATTTTTTTTTATATACCTCACTCGTATATAAGTATTATATAAAAAGGAAAGATTTAACATAAAATATCTTTTCAGTTATGATGGATTGATTCATTTTTTATGAATCGTTTCCTATTATCGGAACTCGTTAATATAAATAACTTATCTACTTGTCGAAATAAAAAGAAGATGAAGAAATTAAATCAAAAAGAAAAAAAAAATGTATTATAAACATCTGGACTTTCTGGATTTATTAATAAAATTAAAATTTCATTTACTAAGAATTTTAATATTAGTTATTATCATTTTTTAATATTCCTATACGTTGGTGTATGTATTAAAAAATATACCCTATAATATCTACATCCCTCTCAAGGAAAAGAATTTTAAAATTTATAAAAAAAAGCAAATTGTATATTTTTACGGACCGACGATAGTAAGGGAGGTATTTTAAAATAAATGTTTGATTAAAGTACCTTTTTATTCCAGTATCAAAAAAAAAAAATGTATATTTTTTTTATAATTATTGTACTATATTTGGAAAAAGGCCAGAATTTATTCTAAATTAGCTTTTCGACAAAACTGAATGATAATTTGATAATTTAAATTGTAAACTCTCACTCAATTTTGTGATAAAAATTATTTCTTCTCTTTTCATTTACAATAAACTCTTTTATTATTATTATTATTATTATTATTGTTATTATATTGCCATAATTCTACAATTTTTACCGACCGACGATAGGAAGGGAAGGTATTGTGTTTTCACACCAAATTTCACATGGGGATATTTTTACATATCTCTACGAATCATGCATTTTGTTAACAGAAAAAAAGTATTTTTAGCATGATGTTTGTCCGTCCGTCCGTCTGTCCATTGTGTGTCCGCATAGACGTGTACAGCTTGAACTGCTCAATGGATTTTGAAAAAAATTTGATATATTTACTTAATCTTAATGCGTCAGTAGCATCAATTCATCAACTTTTGGTGTATATCTGGAAACCGGAAGTGGAAGTTTACAAAAAATTAATTTTATATTTATAAACGGAAATATTTCACTTAAAATATAGTAGTAATTAATTAATTGAGTTATTAAACTAAAAATAAAAACCAAGATGATATAATTTAGCCATTTTAATTCAAGTTTTAAAAATATTTTTTTTTTTGATACTTTATATAATTATATAATATATATAATAAATATAATGTTGTTTGGAAAGTAATTTATTTCAAATCGTCGGTCGGTTCTGTGCCTGGCCACAGCTCATATTTTTTTAAACATTTCAAATAAAACTTACCTAATTTTGTGAGAAAACTCAAATTAATTTTAGATATATATAAACTAATAATGGTGTCCTGTATGGACTTTAGATAAATTTGATAATAATATTTGATATTTCTATGATAAATATAATGAGTCTGATTTTTAATTTGTATCTTGTAATATTTCTAAATATATTAATTTATAATACTTAATCACATCTAATGTTTATCAAATCATTCTAATCATAATTTATTATATTATTATTATTATTTCATTTACTCTATTTTATCTACTAACATTTACATACTATATTAGTATTAAGTAAATACTCAGTGACTGATTTGATGCCAGATTTCATAGTATAAAACTGATAATTTAATTTAATTTTATAAACATATAAGAAAAAGATAAATAGAAATGATTTGTATTATTATGATTATTAATATTATTAATTTTATACTAATTGTAAATAAAATAAAATGTTATACTCTTTTGCTTTATTATAAATAAAATAAGTTAACCTGTGGCCAGAGACAGAACCGACCGACGCTTTGAAATAAATTAATTTCCAGCTACAGAAACAATTTCAAATAATTTTAAGATATCTATTAATACAATAAAAAAACAGATATGGAGATAACATAAATATTTGTAATTTTATTTTATTTATAATATATATGGAGGCGCTGGCTGTGATGTCATGAAGGGATGGGTGACGTCATATAATTTTAAATTAAGAAAAAACTAATGAAGATGATTTTTCCCGAGGATAAAACTAATACAAAGTGCATGATTCGTGGAAATATGTAAAAAATCTCTACATGTGAAATTTGTGGTGAAAACACAATACCTTCCCATTCTATCGTCGGTCGGTAATTATTGATTTTTTTTTTTATATCAATTTTTCCAGAATAATTAAATAAATATTTGAAAAACTTTTAAGAAATACAAAAATTAAATAACATTATTTATTATTTTTTATGATAAAAATTCAAATAATATCCGAGTTTTCGATTAATCTTTTTTATTTTTTTTTTTTCAATGATTAGAATTATATCATAAATACAAATTTCCCAAAAACAAATGTTTGCTTATTTAAAAACAAATATACAAAACTGTCCTTGAACTCGATTTAAAGAAAAAAAAAAAAAAAAAGTATTTTATGCAGCAGGTAGTCAGTCAAACCCCTAATATAATGAAATTAATTCAGGGGCTCAAAATGTCAGCTCGTGATGATTTTATCAACACGAATAAAGGAAAGTGAATTGCGCGCAACAGTTTGATAAATAATCAAATTGAGAAATCGACATTTTTGCCATTGGTAATATATTAACGTATTTATTTATTTATTTATATAATTGAAATTTTCAAATGATATTTATATACTCTATATAGCATGCATTAATATACTTTATAAATAAACTACTTATTTGATATTTATTACCTTCTAATCAAAAATAAAATAATAATAATAATAATAATTAAATAAAAAAAAAATAAAAAAAAAATATAATAAATAATACTAATGGTATTTATTTATTACAAAAGATGAATAAATATTATTAAAAAAAAAAAAATTGCAAATTAAAATTGAGATATTTATTTTGTCTATCAATTTTGTTGGTATATATATATAGTATATAATATAATAGGTAGGTATAGGTAGGTATACAACATTGTCTAAAATACATTCATTGTTTTGCTTATAAAATGAAAATTATACAAAATTTTTGAATTCTGTAACATCATAGTATTAGAGCAGCGGTCGGGGAACTTATTTAATCATTACCCCAAAATATTTTTGTGTGATTTGATATTACCCCATGGTGAAGAGCAAAAAAAAAAACAAACAAACGAAATCGCCTCTTTTTAGCATCTTTCCTATTATAGCCCCCCATGATAATTTTGAAAAGAAAACTAAAAATTTAATTTGAAAAAATACTAATAGGTTTATAAAATAGCAAAATATATACTTTTTACTCACAAAAGTTTCATTTTTACCCCCAAAAATTTCATTTTTTCCCCATTTGGGGTAATTTACCCCTTTTCCCCGACCGCTCTATTAGAGAGAAAGAAATGATGAAATAAATTATTTATAGTTACCTACAATTTGTTTAAAATTTATTATTTATTTTATATTCAACAAGAAAGTAGAGAGAGAGAGAGAGAGAAAGATAAGATAGGATAATAAATAAATGTTAGTATATAGTATAGTATTAATATATTAATGGGAAAATCTAAATATTTTCGAATATTAAACTACTACATTTCAAGTAGAAAAATACTTTAATTAATACATTATTTATTAATTACTTATACTTTTAAAATATAATTAACAAGTGTTTTCATTTTAAAAATTAATATTAATTATTTAAAAATATTAAGAAAAATATTTTTTTTTTATTTAAAAAAAAAAAAAAACGAAAATATTACTTCATCATTATAAATGTATAATATTATTATTTGACTTTATTAATTAAATGTCATTTGATAATTGAATTTGAAATTTAATTTTAATGTCCTGTCTTAATGTATTGATACTTTTTGTATAGTTAGTTAACGCCCTTCATTATGTTATTCATTCTTTGAAATGACTAATTAACCTCTCTAATAATAAATAATTGATATAACTACCCTCCTATCTACGATGTATACATTTTATTATCCAATTTAAATGAAAACAAAAACAAAAACAAAAATATCTCTTCTATTGGAATATTTTATAGAAAAATAAATAAATTCAATTAGTAATGAATACATTTGGACATACACTTGTTAATTATATAAATATGAAAAAAAAAAACATTTGAACAACTTTACTTTACTTTAAAAAAAAAAATTAATTAAAAATTAAAAAAATAATGATAATAAAAAAAAAAAAAAAAAAAAAAAAATGAAATGGTTGATTAAAACCTGAATTTTATCCATTTTGGGGGTCGATAGGTACTCGTATCTAAAGAAAAAAAAGATTATTAAAAAAAAAAAAAATAAAAATAAATAATTTGAATGATGAATACAAACAAAGTGAAATGTAAAATGTATGAAAAAAATATATTCATACATATTTATTTATTTGCTTATTTTTTTTTTGTTTTTTTAAAAAAAAATCTGAATGTAAATTAAAGCCACTAAACCAATTTAAATGTTATCATTGAGTTATACACAAATCACTCTGTGATTTCTTTTTCTTTTTCTTTTTTATTAAAAACAAAATTATAAAATGAATTATTTAATATTCTAATTTGTAACATTAAAAAAAAGCTTACAGATATTACTTAAAGGTATAATATATAAAAGTAGGTATATAATAAATATAAATAGTTATATGATTGAATAAAAATGTAGAGGAAATCCCGTACTAGATTAATTTTATTAATTTCTTTTATATTTATATAAGTTTTAAAAAAACAATGAATATCTTCTAAATATGAATGACATATATTTAAATTATATAATATGTCATATATATTAAAATTATTTTATTATAAAAGTTAATTGTACATATAAAAATATAAGTAAATTATTGAAAACATATGTTTTGGATATTTTATAAACGATTTAACAAATAGATTTATTTTGACGATATTTATTTGTGATTTTTAATGATTAGTATTGTGAATAATGAAAGATAATATATTATTAAATTGTTCCAACCATTTCTTTGCTGAGCCACCACCACCACCACCACCTCCATCCAATTCTTATCATTTTTTAATTCCTTTTTTTTATTTTTTAAATATTATTTAAAATATGATACATAATTGATCTGTTTTTCTTTTCCTTTTAAAATATTTTCCATAATATTTATTTATTTATTTATTTTTCCAATTAATTCTACAGGAGAAAATCATTTATTGAGAATATTAAACAATAAATTTTATAATTTTGCAACAGGAATTTGTTTTTGTATTTTCTATGTAAAAGTATAAATAAATATGTAGAATAGGACGTACCACCAAAATCGGTCCAGATGACTGGATGCGATGTGGTGGTGGTGTCATTGTCATTGAAGATATCCGCAAAAGTGGAGGAGTTGGCATCCATCGTGAGGAGCACAATTGCGAGAGAAATAACCGAACGGGGTCCATTCGCGCCCCAATTCCCTCCTCCTTGGTTCTATACAACCCAATAATTTAGACAGATGGCAATTTTTTCAAAATATCCATCAGCAGATATTATTATGAAAAAATTGTCTGTTCACTGTGCTCCTCTCCTCATTGAAGGGCAGCCGTCAACTGAAATCCAAAATATACACGACGCCGGCGGAGGCCTGGAGCATCGATCCATTCCTGTAAATCGTCTACACCCCCTCCCACCCCTTCCATACCCCACTCCACTCACCATCACTCCCTCTACTCTACTTCCACCCCTTATATTTCTTTCTCCTCCACACACACACACACACACACATACACACACAAAACCAATTTTTATCCTATTGAAAATCTCTTTAGAGACAATATTTTTCAATTACTTTAGGTAGAGGTTCTTTGTATACATTGAAAAAAAAATAAATAAATAATAAATAAAATAAAAAAAATAAACATTCAAATACAATTTACTATTTATTTCCAGAATTTTCCATTAAACATTCAATTTATTAAAGAGTTTAAAATAAATAATTTTAATAATCATATTAAATAATTAGGAGGTGGCTTGGCCGAGAGTGTAGCGTGGCAACCTTCTACACAAGAAGTCGGCGTTCGATTCTAACCAAGAACGGATTTTTGGTACCAATCCACCCGAATCTTCACGAGCAGACAAAAAGAAGAATAAAGTTAACACCTAAAGAACATTCATATATGGGGACAGTTAACATCAATACCCTTGTATATGGGAGCTTTGCGTGATCCTAGATGGTCCAAACGCAAATAATAATAATAATAATAATAAATAATTAGTAAACTATTAAAAAACTAAAATATTTTTTTTTTACTTAATCTAATATTACATATCTACATAAATCATAATCAGAGTTGAATATATATAGTTAGTTACATTCTCAGGGTAAAAGAGGATTATGGTAAACACTGAACGATAGTTACCTACAATTAGATACATTTTTAAGATATTTCATCATGTATTTTTGTTTTTTATATTTCTCGATATGTCTCTTTTTTATCTACGTAGTTTTTTTTTAATACTCTTATCTAGGTACGAGTTTATCTATATAAATATTTTTACGTTAGGTTCTTTTTCTACCCCGCCCCCCCCCCCTCCCCCCCCACCTCCCTCCATTCCTTATGCCATGCCTGCCATTAGTTAGTCGTTTTCATTAAGAATTATTTTCTTAAATTATATACTAAATGAACCACAAAGTATTTTCTAATAAAACACAAAATAAACAACCAATAACATTTTTTATTTAGTATCGTACCAACTAAACTAACACGATTAATTAATCAATCTCACAATGATACCAAAACATAGATTATAATTATAACAGTGATTCCCAAAGTGGGAGCAGCATTGCCGTCATTAGGACGCCGCCAATTATATATTTTATATTATCCCAAGGAAAATAGTAAGTATAAGTTTTTAATTTTTCACTCTTAAATGGGTAATCGCTTTTAAAAAAGGAAAGTTTTCTAATTTTTCAAGAAGGTCAAAAATTTAGAAAATAATCTGACGTATTGATGGTGCCACGGAAAAATCTGATTATTTAGGGAGCCGCAAACTGGAAAAGATTGTATAAACCTTCTGTGGATTATAACAAAAAAAAAAAAACAAAAAAAAAACAACAACCAACAACAACAAATTTTAAGACAATGTGAAAAATGTTGTCGTTGATATGGAAGAAACTTCAGTTAAACTGTCACACGGTTAACAGGTGCCAGACAATTTACAATTCATAAATTAAAAGAAATCGGCCTATCAATAGCAATTTGCACTTATGAATTCTATTATATATTCAATATATATAATTTATTTAATAATTTTACACATTTATTAATCCATATTAATTATATTTATTATGTAAAATGTATAAATTAATTAATTATCTCTCTTCCTCTTACACTTTTCTACTTTTCTAATTATTATATATTATAGTTTATTTATCAATTGAGAGATCCTACTTTTATATTTTTTTTTAAAAAAAATCCATTCATTCATTTTCCAATAATTCCATTAAAATTAAATTAAAAAATAACCTATCAATAAATGTTGCACGTGCAAGAAAAAAAAACAATAATTAAAACATAGTCATTAATAATTTCTCATTTATGTATTATTTAAAATTAAATTATATTTTTTTTTTTTTGAATTTGATTAATAAAAGAATTGATTCTTATTAAAATTTGTTAAAAAGGAAACGTTAAAAGTTAATTTAAAGTACCAATAGAAATGTTTTATAATAACTTCCTTCCCATTTTTGATTAAATTGAAATGTGAAGAGATTGATTTAATGAATAATAATGAATTTTCTTTTCTCTTTTTCTTTCTCAAATTCATAATTTAAAAGAAAAGAAATGGTTATATACATATATATTTCCCAATTATGTAGTTCAAGGACAAGTTAAATTAAAAAATAAAATAATAACCCTTTTTATTTAATGTTTTATTTTATTTTTTTTTTATTTTCATTTTTAATGAATTCATTTCCTATTAATAAACGTTAAATATGTATCAATTTTATTTATCTTTAAGATGATTTGATTTATTTCTGTTGTTTAGTTAATTTTGATTCTAAATTTACTAAATTCACATAAACACACACAAAAAAAAAATAAAAAATTTTTTTTCTTCGTATCATTAAAAGGAAATAATTATTAATTCATTCATTTAATGAGATAAATAATCCATAGATATAAGACTATTTATCTATCTCTGTGGCTCTACGGAACTCGAAAGTTCTTGGCCGCAACAACCATATTTCTCCAATTGTCCCTATATATATATATATATATATATCCTGAGCTACAACCATCAAACCCCTACCCTCTCCTATCTCTCTCACGTCCCTTCCTATAATGTCCACCCACCGCGTTCTTGGTCTTCCAACCGGGCGTTTCTCACTCGATCTCCCCACCAATATATTTTTCGCCATTCTTTCCTCTTATAAGACTATTATCTAAAAACAAAACAAAAACACAAAAAAAATGTAAATATTATAAATTAAATCGTAATTAACAATATATCTAGTAATATAATAATAAGTAAATAAAATGTATGAATACTTCGAGTTATATATACATATTACTTTTTTGAAAATTTCTATAAAAACATTTTAAATTTTAATTAATTTCAGTCTTTTTTTAGAACAAATCAATTAATCTTCAGGTAATTAATTACTTACTAATAACCTTACAAATTAATATGCTTGTTATAAATCAATTTTTAAAGATAATTACTAATAATGTGTTACTTTTAATTGCAATAAATAAGATAGATGTAAGTATATCAAAGATAATGTAATTTATAGTAAGTAATCTCCTCTTGTTCTATTAAAATAATATACTGGTTTAGTTGATGATTAACAAAATAAATATACTCTGTTTATATGTAGCTTCAAGGAGAAATTTAATTTCAATATCTCTCTCACAAACGGTTTATTGATTTTACCTTTTATAAATGTATATATATATATATATATATATATATATAATAAGGCAGAAATAATAATTTAACAAAAAACTTGATTTGAAATTATATCTTATAATAATAATTAAATAACAAATAAATAAATAAATTTAATTATTTATTTTTTACTACAAGTGAATAACTGACTACATTAACTTATTTAATTCATTAATAAACCACTAATGTTTATTTTTGTTTTATTTTTGAATACTTTACCCTTTATATACAATTATACTTGTATACTTGTATACTTTACAATATATATAATCTATATATATATATATATCTTTAAGATGTATAGATAGATTATATAGATTATATATATATATATATATATTTTATATATATAGATTTTATATATATATATATATATATAGATTATATATTTAAAATATAAGATAAACATACTTCACAAGTATTCGATTTTTTTTTTATTAATTCAATATAGGATATATAAATAATAATTTGAATTATATATAAAAATAATATTATCTAAGTATATCTTATATTATATAATAAATTTTTAATAATAATTTCATATTTTTTTAATTAATGAATGGTTGAAATACTCGTAGATGATTATTTAGATTAATTTTAATTTATTCATTTTATTCTTCATAAAATAAGTATATTCTTTAAATTGAGATTAATCTTAAATAAATATTGGTTATCCCAGATGATACCTGACTATATCATTTGTCATTTATTATCGGTCGTTTCAAGATAAGAGAGTCTGATGTTTGGCGTTGAGCCACGTCAGCTTCTTTTTCAATTCAAGTGTTGCCGGTGAGTGGCCGGACATTCTTCATTTTATTTATTAGACACCATGCATCTTTTTTTCGGGTTGTTGCTTTGCTTTGCCTTACAAGTGGTTGGCAACGAGGATGTTTTACTCGTAAAGACTCCTGTTGGACCAATTCAAGGGAAATCTATTAAATTGGAGGATTGTAAAAAACCTGTGCGAGCATTTCTTGGAATTCCTTACGCGAAACCCCCCATCGGAAAACGACGATTTCAGGTTAAAACACTTTACCTATTTAATTTTTATACCATCATCAAAGGTTCACCAATTAGCTTGAATAAATTAAATTATTTACAAATTGGAATCAATCGGACAAGTTTATATCTTTTTATTATATAATAACGCACGAACACATAAAACTTCAATCACTGTAGACAAATTAACATCTCTACATTTTTAAATTTTGTAACATCCTCCATATTCTCCAGATATTTCATTGATTTATTATTTATTTTTTTGTTTAAATTATTAATTATTTTTAAGAGAAAAAAAATATAATAACTGAAATGACTTTGAATTGTTATTTAATCAATCGTTGGGAAAAAGTCGTAGATGTCAATCAATGGAAGTGATTTCAATTGATTTTAATAAATAATATGAGAAATTGTTCTTTATGTTTTTAATTTTTAATTTCTATTCAAAATACGTTTCATAGCTTTCAAATCATAAATATTTCATTAATTATTAAATTAAAATTATATCAACCAGATGGTCTCGGTTTTATGAATGCAAATTTTGTAGTTGGTAGTAAAGAGTTACAACATTTGTTTGTTTGTTGGTATTTACATATTTATTCACACACACACACACACACACACACACACACATGATACAATTCTACAACACAAACAATCTTTCCTAAGAAAAAGTGAATGTTTTATATTAATAAACCTTACAATAAATTACAGTAGTCATGAATAATAATAATAATAATAATAATAATAATAATATTCGAGAAGAATTTAAATCGAGATTGCAATCGGATAACGCCTTTTATCTCGTCAAATTCTATCAAAGAGAATCAAAATTAAAATTTACTCTAATAAAACAATTATTTTTCCGGTTGAATTAATCAATTGTGAAGCGTGGTTTATGATTCTGGGAGATGAGAATAGGTTTAGAGTATTTGATAAAAAGATTCTTCACAGCATTTATGGACCAAAGAAGATGAGGTCACCGGGGAATAACGGTGACTACATAACGAAGAATTGCATTATCTCTATGCATCTCCAGACATAGTTAAGGTTATAAAATCGAGAAGTCTGCGATGGGGAGAACACGTGGCTAGAATGGGAGAGGAAAGAATGTCGAAGGGTATATTTTTGTTGAGGCCGATGTGCGGTGAGTGGACGATGTAGCAAAGGACAGAAGAGAGGGTAGGAGTAGACTGGTTGAGGCTCAGGATAGGGATATTTGTAGAAATGTGGTTGTTGCGGCCAAGAATTTTCGTGTTCCCTAGAGCCATAAAGATAGATAGATAGATGGACAACAAATTACATTGTAATCTCTATATTGAAAGACATGTTTACTTTGTTTTATATATATATTTGTGTGGCTGTACTAATTAATATTATATGTAAATGTCTTAGGCAAATGGCAATTTTAGAAAAATATCATTTGCCTGGCCAAATAGCTTCGACTATTATTTTATTTTAATTATAGCACTATAAAGGAATTTAATTGCATAGAAATAAAATAGAAAGCAAATGAAAACTAAATGCGCCCAACGTTTTTCATCCATAACCTTTGACAGACTTATAGAAAAATAATTTTATTCTTTTTAGTCCATGAAAAAAAAACGTTATTTTATAAAAATTATTTTATATTTATATTATTTTTAAATAGTTTCTAATTTTTGTTCTCAAAAAATTAATTCAAAATAAATAAATTATTATTAATAAATTAATGAACATTTAAATGTCCATTAAAATCAAATATTATAAAAATATAAATTTTATTTTACAATTATTTATTAGATACGAGTATTATTTAAATTTCAAATATTTGAAATAGATTTAATTTTTATTTGAAAAAAAAAAACTGATTTATTTTTTTTGTTGATTGCATTTGAAATATAATAATAATAATAATAATAATAATGAATATTATTTTTCTAGCCACCTGAAGCATTGGAACCATGGACAGAAATTTATCAAGCCACTCAAGAGAGATCCATTTGTGCTCAACTCAATCGACCTGAACGTAATTTTGTAGGATCTGAAGATTGTTTATTTCTCAATATTTATACACCCAAGGTTCTATTTAAATAATTTATTTCTTATTTTTTTACATTTTAATAAAGTTACAAATGAAATGAAGGGATTAGGATTTAATGTTCTTTAAATTTAATTTAATTTAATAGGCAACCATTTAACGTGTAGTTTATTTGAATGCATAATAAATAATAAATGTTATATCATAGTAACACAGAGATTAAAAAGAGACATCCATGGGACTTGATGGTTAAATGTTTTATTTATTTACTTAACTTACTTACTTAAGTGACATGTATTTAATATTTAATATTAGATAAAACATTAAGACTTTATCATGCATTTGCTATTTTAATGGATATATACTCATAAATTTATTTAATGATAATAAGTGGGTTCTCTTTTTTTAAATTTTGCATTCTTGAACATCTCGTGCACGTCTAGTCAAATTTCAGAATGAATAAATAAACTCCTATATTTAGTTAACTTAAATCCAAAGTGTCAGTGCGATATGTGTAACTTTGTAACCACTATGAACTATCAAAGTTGAGAAGTTAGTTTATAAATTAATATGAAATTTAAATAAAATTAAAATATATAGATAGATTGAAGGATAATTGCCAATGTAATATGAGTTAACTATTATTAATGTAAAAAAATTAGCTAAAACCTTGATTATTGAATTGGTTAACTGAAGAACAGTAATCAGTTAGGATTAATTCATGTCAAAAAATCACTAGACCGCTTTTACCACTAAAGGATGGATTTTGAATCTTGGGTTTACCAAGTCGTATGCATGGGTGTTCCAAGGTAAAGAAAAACTTGATAACTTGGATAGTTCGTAAGTGGCTATACAATTACACCTATCGCATTGACACTTTGGATTTATATTAACTAAATATGGAAATTCATTTGACGTTCTACACTTTTATTTGTGGTACATTCAACTATAAACCAATATGGAAAATTTGATAAACATCCCATTGAATGTATGTACTTCATACAAGAGATAATGAATTTATATTTTAATTATTTTAATTCTTTTAAAGATAACCCTTTATTGACTAATAGCTAATAAATATATTAACTAACCATTAAGAGAGGTAAATTTGTTTTAAAAAATATTTTGATTTTAATATAGATTGTTCTTTTTTATTTAAGGGTATTTCAAAACCTCTTCCAATTTTAGTTTTACTTCATGCAGGAAGATTTGATTCAGGATCTGGCGAAATTGGTGATTATGCACCAGATTATTTTCTTAATACAAAGGAAATTATATTTGTATCAATAAATTATCGTGTTGGACCTTTAGGTAAATATAATTATTTATCCAAAAACAAAGACAATTTTTTTTTTTTTGTTTTTTTTTTATTTTTATATTTATGTAATATTTATAAAATTCTAATAAATTTATTTAACAATAATATTAGTTTTTTTTTTTTGTAAACTTTCATTAATTATATAATTAATTTAGAATTTTAAAATAAATTTATTAGAATTTTAATAATTTTTATTGATTTTATTTATAATTTTATAGAAATTTATAATAATTTTAAAATTATTTTTTATTATATTATTTTTTTTGTTGTTTTTAGGATATTTATCAACTGGCTCTCCAGCCGCTTCTGGAAATGCTGGCTTAAAAGATCAATCGATGGCCTTAAAATGGATTAAAACGAATATCGCTTCGTTTGGCGGTGATCCGGATC
The DNA here is from genome assembly GCA_963082975.1 of Labia minor. Classification (NCBI taxonomy): domain Eukaryota; kingdom Metazoa; phylum Arthropoda; class Insecta; order Dermaptera; family Spongiphoridae; genus Labia; species Labia minor. The sequence continues at coordinate 90,142,320 of OY720345.1, forward strand.
GAGTGATTCTAATCGGGGAGGAGGCCGGGGCAATCCAAGCACACGCTATGCTACTTGCTAAACCAGGTGGAATTATTCCCCCCCCCCACCTTTCAACCTTCCTAAATTTATACATCTATTAATTTTATTTATTTATTTTTTAGTTATCTTTTATCTTTTTAAAAGAGATAAATCAAATATAAATTCAAAACAAAATAAATAAAATTAATAAATAAATAAATAAATTATACTTTAAAAAAATATAGAAATTAAAATTTAAAAAGAAATTTATAATAATTTAATTCTTATTAAATTTTTTAATTATTTAGATATAATTTTAATTTATATAAAAGAATAAAATATAAAAATAAAAAAATAAAAAATAAAAAAATTGCATACGATCCTTCTTTGCAAAAAGTGGACTATGGAAATGGAAATATAAGAAGCCCTATATTTGGGGTGACCATCTCTCTTGAAAATCTAGGAGAATTATTATTGGTCGTCATAAGTGATAATAACTGAAAAACCATGGAAATCTTCATCTATAATAGAATGTGATGAAAAACGGAAAGCAGCTCAGCGAATAAGGTCCTTGACTGGTAATGAAGTAATGCAGTGATTTTCAACCACTGTCAAAATGTGCCGGCAAATTTTACAAATGTAAAGTTCAAATTAGGAAAAAGTACTTATTTATTTTATATATATGTAAAAAAAAGGTAAAATGTTTTTGTGATCAGGCTCTTAAATATTTTCGACTTTTTTTTCAATTTTTTCAATATGGTAAATAAATAAATAATTTGTAAACTCTTTTTCTTTGTGTGCCGCCAAATTTTTAAACCGTTAAAAGTGTGCCGCGGTAAAAAAAAGGTTGAGAATCACTGAAATAATGCATAAACGGTGATTCCATTCCAGTTGGACGAGGGTGAGAGTCGAGAGGTTTTTCGGGGATAGTTGATAACCCAGAAGATCCTATAACCCAAGGATACCCCTTGGTACCTAAAGAAAGGTTTACCTCTCGTTAAAAAAAATATAATAAATTTATATTCAATTAGTGTCTACAATTAAATCTAAATATTATATTAAATTCATAAAATAGGTACAATATATATAATATCTACGATATATCTTATATATAAAATTCTCGTTTATATATACATATATGTATATATATAATTTATTTAATCAAAGTAAGATTTTCAAATTATAATTAAAATAATAATAATAATAATAATTTAAATTAAATTATCTATATTATAAAATAAATTAAAAAAAAATAAATTGATTATAAAACTAATCATAAAATCAATCAATGTTTTATTATTATTAATATTATTAATATTATTATTATTATTTTTCTTCAAATGTTTCAATCTCAGCTGTTGCCAGTTTTATTTTTATCTTTTTAATTTATTTAATATGGAGAGGAATATTATCCTGAACGACGCTGTTTTTCTTTTTTATCATTATTATTATTAAATTAAATAAATAATAAAATGAGCATGTTATTCATCATCATCATCATCATCATCATTATTCTAAATAATCATTCATTTTTCAATAATTTAATAAAAGTTGTATTATTTTAATAGATTATGATAAAAAAAATCAATATTTGCGTATGCGTGGGTGTGTTTATGAATAATCTAATATATATAAGTAGTCGGAAAGTGGATGAAAAAATTCAGTAACTTTTGAATCACATAGAGTAACAAATAGAAAGAGAGAGATAATAATAATTTCTATTGTATTTACTAATTTATATATATTGGGTTCGTTCGGTTTGGTTGCCTACTTTACAGGAGAAATATTTTTTTGATTTTATTTAAACATGCTAAGTACTTCTATAAAAATTATCAATTAAATAGTCATAGTGTATTTTTAACAAAATTAATTGTATTGTATCTCACGTTTGTGTAAAGTGTGGATTTTGGTCAACGACAGACAATATTGTACTCTTGTCTTGCTCGCAATCTTTAAGACTGACTTCTCCACTTCTGAATCCGCAAACCACTTTTTTACCACGCGATCGGTAACTACAGATTCTCCGTAGACATTGCATATTTTTTTTCGCTTTTTGGGTTGCGTTTTTCCCTTTTCGAAAATAATACAACATAATCTGGCGAAAATACTCATTTTGCTCTGCCATTGTACTTAACAGGAGGTCACAAACGAAATAGCAAAATTAAATAAATTTTACACTAAAATGTAGCTAAAAGTGTGCACTACAATTGACGTTGCGAAAATATCCCCTTCACCAAAATATTTTCCGTCCCGTATCAATATCCGTGCACCAAAATACGAACGAACTTATGTGACAACCCTTTTTTTATATATATATATATATTTCTCTCATAAATAATAAAAATTTATCAGATAAAATAAATAAATCAGATTAGTATTATAATAAAATATGAATGACAAAAGAATGGAATAAATGAGGGTGGGGGAGAATGGGGGCGGGGGAAGAGGAAATTGAACTGATTAAAATACATTATAAGGAATTGTATGTCTATTACATACCTATTTATGTCTCTATCTCTGGTGTATTTTCAAATATTATTAAAATGATAAAATCGATTTGATAAGTTAATTAGAAAGGAAACCAATTGAAGAGAAAATAAGAAATAGAATGGAAAAAGAAAATGGATGGTGGTTGACACGAAATAAGAACATTTAGTTAGAGAAATTTAATTTTAGCAGGAAATGATATATTTAAATTTATTAATATACCTATGATACCTATCAATATATCAATTTTTCTTATTTTTTAATAATATATTTTTTTTTATAACACTCTAGAATCTAGATGACAAAAAAGAAAAAACGAAAATTTTTATTAAAATTTAATACCTAAAACTTATTATTCTATTTCTTTATTTTCATACTTTATATATACTTACACATATTAATTATTTATTTATTTACTTACTTATTAGTAAATAAACTATTTAATTGTAATGTATTTTTTGATGATGATGATAACCTATCATATAATATGTATTATAAATACGAGAATCTATATTATAATTTGGAATGATTTTGATTGTTTTTGTTAAAATAATAATAATAATAATAATAATAATAATAATGAAAAATTAACTTATTTGTGCAGAACTTGTGGATGGAGCGATTTCACTTTCTGGCTCTGTACTCAGTCCCTGGGCCTACGTGGCCCCATCGATCGCACGACGTAGGGCCTTCACCCTGGGCGAGCGCTTTGGCTGCAAATCGGACCAAGACAAAAACGATCTGGCTTTGGATAAACTCTTTATTGAATGTCTTCAACAGGCAGATCCTATTGAATTGGTGAAAAGTGCCAGAGATATTATGGTATTAACAACAAATGTGTTATCTTTTTATTTTCTATCTATAAATCTTATTATTTTTTTAAAAAAATATTGTAAATTAGAGAGAGAGAGAGAGAGAAAGAGAAAGAGATACATACATATATATATATTCACTTACATAAGTATTAAATAAAAAAAATTGTTATTGTTTTAAGTGTTAATTTTATGAAATATTAATAAATCAATAGAAAGAAAATAAATAAATTAATAAAAATTATTAAAGCTTTGGTGGCTGTATTTATTTATAAGGGAATTTTGTAAATAAAACCACATATTGATATTTGTTATTGTAAATTTATTCAAAAAGTACAATATATATACAAAACGTTTCGATTGCTATTTCTGCAATCGAAACGGGAATAAGGGAATTTTGTAAATAAAACCACATATTGCAGAAATAGCAATCGAAACGTTTTGTATATATATTGTACTTTTTGAATAAATTTACAATAACAAATATCAATATGTGGTTTTATTTACAAAATTCCCTTATAAATTACTAAAAATGTTTAATAAGATTTATTTAAAAATTTTAAGATTAAAATTTATTATTATTACATTTAAATATTTATAAAAGAATTAATTATATCTACTTAATCATTTTTTCATATTTAAAATTAAATTCTATATTAATATAAGTAAAATTTTGAACAAAAAAAAATCTTGTTTTAAATGAGACTTATAAAACTTATAGAAATCTGTATACAATTATAGGCCGGATGAAAATTTTTTTTTAAATTTGAAATATAATATATATATATATGACATGGATAATATAGAATAGGTAAACTTGTAGAGATACGTATTAAAAAATAAAAATAGACAAAATATAAAAACAATTAGGGTATGTAGTTAACATATCAGTAGTTGAGTTGACTACTGTACCCGTAATTAACTATTTGATAGATTTTTTATCAAAATAAATTTTTTAATTTCTCTGTTTCCATTTTTTTAAGCAATCCGGAAGAGGCTCTTTTTGAAATTTATCGAAATTTCGTGATTAATTTGAAATTAAGATTTTATTTTACTTAAAATTTAATTCATACAATATGCGTAGATTTTTGTTTTGTAAATTCTTGTAAAATAGTTTCAAAATCCAATTACCTTACATTAATAATAATAATAATAATAAATTAATACGATTAAAAGAAATAGAGACTAACATCAAATGCATTAAACCAGAGGTTCCCAATCTTTTCTGGTTTGCTGTTCCCTAAATAATCTGATTTTTCCGAGGCTCCCTTAATACATCCGATTTTTATATAAATTAATTTTTTACTTTCTTGAAAAATTGGAAAACTTTTCTTCCCTCCATCGGAAATGTTTCAGAGCATCGCAAAATCATCTGACCTGAGAAAATTTAATTTAATTTGGGAATCACTGCATCAAACAATTGACATTTTATCTACTATCTTAGAGTTGTTAGTACACCTTGGGTAATTTTAATTTGCAAGTGCAGTGCAAAAATGCCAAATGCCAAAAACCGAATGTTAAGACCCATATAAAATAAAATAAATAACAGAGAGAATAATTTATTATTTGTTTTTTAATTTGCTTTCAATATCAAAAAATAATATTTTGTTAATTTTGGTGTTGATGATGTGGACCAATCGCTCCAATCGTGTCTTAAATCTTGACCTACACAATACTTTTTATATTATAGGTGTATATATATATATATATATATATATGTGTGTGTATGTGTGTGTGTGTGTGTGTGTGTGTGTAGATATTCTATACAAAGTTTTAATTGAATTTTTCTCATCCATTAAATTATGCAAATAATATTTTTAAGGATTGGCAAACGGCATATGGTGGCACTTTTGTAATGACTCTTGAAACCAAAGAGGCAAAAGATCCATTTCTTCTTGTGGAACCAGAACAGCTTGTCCAAGTAGCTAATAGTAAAAAACCATGGATGGTGGGTGTTGTAAATAACGAAGGATTACCTCATGTTCTTGGTAAATTATAATATTTATTCATTCATTCATTCAATCATTCAATCATTGATTAAATAAAATTATAATGTAGATATATAATATATTTATAATCAAATAATAATAATAATAATAATAATAAAAATGCAATTTTTCTGTTTAGATATTCTAGTATATAAACAAGTGGAATTTAATTTAAATAAAGATCCTGTCAAGTATCTTCCACTTTATCTTGGAATTGAATATGACGATTTAGGAGCTTATATTACACAACTCTGGTTAAATTATTTTGGAGAAAAAGTAGAAATATCCAAAAATACAATTCCTGAAATGGAAAAGGTAACAAACAAATAAATGAATTTAATTTTCATTTATTTTTTTTTTTCTTTTAATAATTGTAAATATTGCTTTATTTGATATTCTTTCTCTAAAATAAAATTTAATTTGACAAAATTTCGAATTTTTATATTTTAAACAATATTAAAATAAAACCAAAAAAAAAAAAAAAATTAATCAAATATTTTTAAAAAATTATTAAAATAACTTTTGTTAATCAGATAATTTTCAGAATGAATTAGAAAAAAAAAAACATCTGCAAAAGATTTACATTTATGAATGAATAGGTACTTGATCACATTTATATTTAGTTGAATTATTAAAATATATATTTAGAGAGAAAGTGATTGAATTTATTAGCAAGCAATAAATTAGTAGTTAAATGATGCGATTGGTTGGCAGTTGACAGGTGATTCTCTAACAGTTGCGGGGGTGGCCCACTCTGTCATTGACCTCGCTGCACATGACTTTCCTGTTTATGTCTATCGATTTACGTTCGATCGTCTCCGCGATAGAGCAATCAAGATGGGTTATGGTATTCCACAAGGGGCCGATGCTCGCATCCTCTTTCCTTGGACTATCGATAAAAAACGATTCTCTTGTGAGGAGAAACAAGAGATAATCATGAAAGATCTTCTTAAACGAATGATTCACTTTATTAAAAAAGGGTGAGTAACAACAACAAATTATTCTATTAGTTAATAATTAATATTACTTAATATATTTAAATATTTATAATTTAAATAATAAAGTATAATAAACTAAAAAATAGTTATATATATTTTGTAATATTGTATACCAGGTGTAGAAGTATGAAACCGGAATCGAATTGTTGTTCTGCGAGTGCATGTTCCAAACATAGACGCGAATAAATGGTAATTAGACGGAGCCAAGTCTGGAGAATAAGCCGCATGCGCTAACACTTCCCAATTAAAGGCCTCGATCGGATCCGTGACCCGTTTTGTTGTGTGTGAGGTTGTATTATCATGAAGCAAAATTACTTTATATTGTCTTTTTGCATATTCCGATCGTTTTTCACTTATAGATCGATTCAAATCGATCATTCATTGTCGGTAGCGATCAGTGTTAACGGTTTCGCAAGGTTTTGGTAGCTCATAATATATTATTATACACTTTTGTCTTCTTTCCAAAACGATTTGGTCTTGTAGTGGATGTTGATGGTTCGTCTAGATTCATCCATGATTTAATATCCACTTTTCATCATCTGTCATTATTCGATGAAGAAATAATTTTCTTTTACACAGTGGCGCAACCAGAATTTGCTCCTGGGGGGGGGTTTTGACTAGCCGCTCCACCTTCCTATGCCCCCCCCCCCCCGGGCTCACTCAAAAACAAATTTTCATTAAGATTTTTTTTTTTATATTAAATATTTAAAAAAGTTTTGTAAATGAAACACTGATTTTACAAAATCTGGCAAATTTTGTATTTTATTTACTCGTATTCACAGTTTTAGAAAGAAAATATTTTTTTCCAGCTATAAGTAAACCATTTTAGCTTTCCTCATGAAATAAGGATAGCTTTTACGATGATCGGAAAATTTTTGCTCCGAGATTCTTCGAGATTTCCACTTTTCAGACGGTTCTGAATCCAAACTTGCAAAAAAAAATTTTGATCCGGCCGGCCGTTCGTTACCAAAATTAAGTCTAAACGAAATGAGATATTATCTTGGGATTTGATATTTAGATGTTTTTTTTTGGAATGATGGGCGGGGATTGGATTGTTTTTGGACAAGATGGGACCATAAGTAATGCTAGTTTAAAGAGGTGTCAAAACACATTTTATTGAATTTCTTTATAAATTCCGATTTTTATGAGAATTATCATATCATATTAAATTTATAGGAAATCGCATTTACTAAAAGTTTCATTATATTCATTTTTACCTAAACTTAATAATAAAGGAGTTATTTATAATAAACTACTTTAAGATGTCGAAAGCTTTTCGTCCGCCCGTAGTGGTAGGATAATTTGAAAAAATTAAACTTAAGAAAATTTAGAAAAAAAAAGATTTTATGTGTGGGAACTGAAGCTCCCGAATCCCCCCCCCCCTGCCTCTTCACTGGCTACGTGAAAAAATGAAATTTGATTTTAACCCATTGGTGACCAGATATCATGTAGATAAATATAGAAAAAAATATTTTTGAAAGGGTTTTTGGTGTATAAAAATAAATGTTCCCATTTGGGAACGCTGGCTCTACAAATGGGTTAATATATATAAACAAATAAAAAAAATTAACCTTTTCAGTTGTGAAATCAACTATTTCTTTATTGTCTTCTTCGCTATTGCTATTAACACAATCTGTTGTTTCTGAAGGTCCAGCTTCACTATCTAATTCTTAAATGGAAAAGTATTTAAGAATTAATTCACTAATTTAAAAAAAAATTTTAAATCTTACCTTTCTTGTTTTTCTTATTTTGAAAAAAATCTGAAATTAGTCTTCGCTTCATAATCTTTATGAAATTAGCAATTAATGTATGTAGCAATGTGGAAGGGGTTGAATTGGTGTCTAGGGTAAATGTTCTCGATAGAGCAACTTCTTGTTTGCGAATTTCTATAAAATGGTTTATTTACAAATGCCCTACCCGTTGTGGTGGAGAAGGGGGGAGACTTTCTCCTGGACGTCACCAAAGGCCCTGTGGGGGTGAGGGCCTGCGTTTGCGCTATCCCTCTGTTAAATTTTACAACCAGGGATAAGGAAGTGGAGTGAGGAGCTCGAAACATCCCTTGACCTCGGTATCAATTTCCACATGTATTAATAAAAAAAAACTTTTTTATTATACACTAAGTTATATTTTAAGAATTTTTTTTCTTTTCTATTTGAAAACATAATATACAGCAATTATTTTTTTTTTCTCTCCTGGGGGTTTTAACCCCCAAAACCCCCCCTGGTTGCGCCACTGAATATACAGCAATTATTATTTTTTTTCTCTCCTGGGGGGGGGGTTTTAACCCCCAAAACCCCCCCTGGTTGCGCCACTGTTTTACATCTACCGAGCAGTGTTTGACAAGTGGTTTTTCGATTTACTTACTTGCTCTCTTTTATTCAATTTAATGTGGTACCCATTTTCCCACTCTCTGAATCATTCCAATAGCATAGTTCTTGTCTTCATCCAATAAGGATTGCAAGTCCTTGTCTTCAAAATTTTTCGGTGATTTCCCATGCTCCTCGTTTCTCACGTCAAAATCACCACTTTTACATTTTTTAAACGACTCAAAGTTTTGAGTTTTGCAAAGAGCATGTTCACCGTATGCTCCGACAAGCATTCTATGCGATTCTGCAGCAATTTTCTTCAAATGAGGCTGTAAACCAATGTATTCCGTAAATCATAGGTCCTAGGCATAAAACTCTGTTGAGGTTTGAGGTTAGAGAAAAATATACCGGTATATGAAACTTAGGTTATTGTTTGTTGACAAATTTCGTCATCTTTTAGAGGGAGAAGAGAGGGATAGCGCTACACAAGAGGTCTTACGGTCTTACGGTCTTTAAACTGATAGCGAGCACAATCTTTAAGGAAATTCCGGCTTCATACTTCTACATCTGGTATATGTTGTACATATGTAGGTAGACACTTTTGTCATATTTCAAATTAATTATAAATCATATTAAAAAAATTTATGTATAATTACTAATCATTTACAAATGAATCTTTTAAAGTTTTCAAGTAAATTTATTATTACAAGTAGTAAGAAAATATTTCAATTTCTCGCTCTAAATGGAATACTAGAATACTCTTGGTTAAATCTTGAGCAAACAATTTCATTTAATTGGTTTGTTTTAAAAAGTGAATAAATAGTGTAATAGCATAGTATATCCCATAGACAAGTGATTCTCAACCTTTTTTTTTTTTACCGAGGCACACTTTTAACGATTTGGCGGCAAACAAAGAAAAAGATAAGTGTAAAAGTTTTGAAAAAAAGTGGTCCCAAATACGATTTACCTTTTTTTTAGAACCATATTGGAAAAATTTAGAAAGAAAGAAGTTGGAAATGTTTAAGAGCCTCATAATCTCGCGGCACAGTGGTTGAGAATCACTGCTATAGACAGTGTCATTTAAATTGATTATTGTTGTAAAAAAAAAATAATGTAAAATTATTCAGAGACCAATTTGATTTTGATATGAAAACCAAAATGCAGACATATGTAACAACATTAAACATTAATTCATCAATACTTACAATGTAAATATGCTACAGTGGGTGTGGGTGTGAATTTGCTATGAAAAAATTTTGAATCGAATAAAGAAATTAATTATTTATTTACTGTAAGTGAATTAATTAAAAAATAATTTTATAATAAAAATTAATAAACAGAAAAAATAGTTATTTGCATTTAAAAACATATACCTACGTACATTAATACTTGGTTAAGTAATTTATATATAATTATATACTACTATGTGCCCATGCAAGTCCAATACTAACAAGTATTACCAACGTATAAAAGTATATAAGTAATAGTAAGTACTTAATTTGAATATTCACTCAATATTAAATGTGTATTATAAAATAAAAACAAAAAGAAGAAAGTGAAATTTAAAATTAATTAGAATATTTCTCTTTTCTTCTTTCTCTTTTTATATTTTTACTTTGTAATGTAATTTGCATTGCATAAATAATTTTTTTAATTTTTTTTTTAATTTGTCGATCTGTAACAGATAATGATATAATTTTATGATAAGACATTGACTCTACTTTGAGATATTATTATAAAAAAAATATCTACTTATTCATCAATTTAGGTGGTAGTAGATTAATTAAAATCTCAATCAATACTTTCAATTTTAATCAATTTCATTTAATTATTTATTACGATATTAAATAGGAACAAATTATATTTTAAATAATTTTCTTTCTTTTTTTGTTTTGTTTTGTTTTATAAATACTTTATTTAATTGAAATATTTTCTTTATTTCATTTTGATTATTATATATATTATATTTGCATATAGCTATATATTTTAGGTATGCATGAATCAATTGATTTCCAGATATTCCACAAATAATATTTTTTTTGTTTTTTTTTTCCAATACAATTATTTGAAAAGGGACTAAGTGACATGTATAGCGAGGTGCATAATTAATGGACTGTAATTAGTCTTCACGCGCTTTGATCCATTAGTACATTATTTAACGAAGTTGTTGATTAAATCGATCAATCTGTACCTACTCTTAATGAATATTGTTTAATTAAAGTTTGTCGACTGAACAGACTCTGACTGACAGTAAACGGAGAATTTCCATATAAAATAATAAACTGATACGAGAGACCAACATGACAAAATAAATATACCTACCTAATCATTTTCTATTAGTCATATGTTAAAATATGAAAATATCGAACGATGATTGGTGGTGTACTAGTAAAGTATAATATTATAGTAAAGTATAATAGAGTAAAAGTAGTATAGTAATAGTAAGTAGTATATGAAATATAGTTAAAATGAAAAAAAAGAAAATCAAGATCGAATTGTTTTTACAATTACCATATTCACCAGAATCGGCACCAATATATAAAACTAACATCTCTATCCTAATCTAATCTTGAAAAACAAAATAACAAAAAAAAGTCAACGATAGGCTAAATACCTGAAGTCAGTGAATTAAAAATAAGCAACAAATTTTAAGATTTGTAAATTTAATTTTTGAAGTGAAAACTTCTTTAGCGGCGTTGAGCACTTTTGCGGATGGGGAAAAAATATAGATTTCGCGTGAGATTCCAAAACGACACCGACCCGACTGAACACCGACCCGACTGAACACCGACCCGACTGACCGACCGATATACGCATGCGCAATACGCCAGAATGTTAGACACTAAACTTCTGATACATTCTTTACGAAATTTTACATATTTGCCATATTAAATATTATTATTTATATTTACATTAATAATCAGTATTACTAAATTATGTATATATAAAATAAAATATTTTAATATATTATTATGTGTTAAATTATATTAAATTAATTTCTAATATATTTATATAATTTAAAATTAATTTCAGAATATATATATATATATATATATTAAATTATATACTATATATAATATATTATATAATATATATTTTAATAAATTAATTTTTAAATATGTGTGTGTGTGTGTGTGTGACCGTAAAAATAAAGATATATGTTTGATAATTTTTCACATGATTAATAATTGTATAAAACTGCTATATATAGAATTTCAGCCTGATAGAATCGCTGAAAGTACCAGAATTAATTTTTTAACACTGGAAATCTCACGCGCCAACACGTGACGTGGTGCCATCAACAAAGAGCCAAACACTCCACTATCCACTCGACTATCTTGCAAATTTGAATTTGATTAAATAATATTTATTAATTTAAATTAAATTAAATTAATTAAATTATAATTTAATAAATATTATTTATAACATCAAAAACATCAAAATCTCAACATCGAAAATTGAATTGCTGAAAGTACCAGAATTAATTTTTTAACACTGGAAATCTCACGCGCCAACACGTGACGTGGTGCCATCAAAAGAGAGCCAAACTTTCGCTGGTTTAATAAATATTATTTATTAATTTTAATTTATAATTGAATTAATTTAATTTAATTTAAATTAATATATGTTATTTAATCCAATTCAAATTTGCGAGATATGCTGAATATGCTTTTAAATAAAAAAAATTTTCAAGAAAGTAATTGGAATTATTAATATTAAGAATCAATAAATAAATTTATTAAATATACATTTAAACATGTAAATTAATCTATATATAAATTTAATAAATATTCAAACAATAATTGAAACAATATAAATAAAACGATTCAATATTTTACTTACATTGTGATTTATATTTTTATTTTTATTACAACTATTATTATGGGTATGTTATTTTTGGCAGTTTAAAAAAAATTAAAAATATTAATAAAATTTATCAAAATAATAATTTGAAAAGATTTCCAATTATTTTTATTTATTTATTGTAAATTTTTCAATGTAACCATGGTAACCATAAATAGACTTTTACCAAAATATTACTATTTAAATTAATTTTGGATTTAACTACACTAAAACCTTCCCTGGGACGCCCACAACAATCCCTGAAAGTTTCATCGCAATCGGACGGGTAGTTTTTGAGTATTTGACAGACACACACACACAGACAGACAGACAGACAGACATATATATATATATTCATACACATCGTATTTTTAATATTTTTGTAATAATAATCAGTTTGCTGAAAAAAATAATTATGAATTTTATATATATATATATATACGTATATAAATTTCATTTTTCTCGTGAAGCTGGTGCGCATTCCGTCTGCTTTCAAATTTCTTACGCACAAGTTTTCACTTCTGTCGGCCAGTCCCATGACTGCCAATTCGACTTTTTTTAGTATCTCCCATTTATAATATCAATACAATTTTAAAAGTTTTCAAAAATATAATTAAATAAAATGGTAATTCAATTTCGATGTCTATATAATGTTATAAATAATGTAAAAAAAAAATTATTAAAATAATAAGAAATAGTTTTTACAAAAATGTATATTAACATTAACTGCCATTCAATAATAGATGAATGAATAATAATCAAAATAAAAAAAAAAGAAAAATATTAAATAATTCTATAAACGTGTTACAATAAAATATTATAAAAAAATAAAATAAAAAGTAAAAAAACTTTAATATTACAATTCAATTTATTTATTTTACAGTGAAAAAAATTCCTACTGATGGTCAAATTACCACAATGACCATTAAGGAAATAAATAAATAAATTATTTAATATTTTTTTAAGTAAACTTTTCTCCTTGAACTTTTACAGTGATTTTATAAACTATACGAATACACTTCCCTACTTGTATATAATTTATTCATTTATCATTTATTTATTAATTTTTCAATCAATTTTCCATTTATGTTATTAACATTAATAAAATGTTGTATATTCCTCTTTTATTATCCCCACAACCCTCTCCAGCCCTTCCTCCACTTTTAATTTCAGGAAATTATAGATAATTTATTCCTGGATGAAGTATTATTAGCATTTAACTTTTTTGTTACCGCCCGACGAGAGAAAGGGAAGCTATTGTGTTTTCACACCAAATTTCACATGTGGGGATTTTTACATATCTCCCCCCACGATTGTTAACAGAAAAAAGTATTTTTAGCATCATGTCTGTTCGTCTGCACGTTTGTCCGTCATTCCATCGTGTGTCCGTATAGACGTGTATAGCTAGAACAGCTCAAAGGATTTTGATAAAATTTGGTAAATTTACTTAATACATCAGTAACATGGATTCCTCAACTTTTGGTTTATATCCGGAAACAGGAAGTGATAGTTTACAAAGTATTAATTTTATATTCATTGTCGGAAATTTTTCATTTAAAATATAGTAGTAATTAATAATTGAGTAATTAAACTATAAATAAAAACAAAGATAATATAATTTAGTCATTCTAATTCAAATTTTAAAAATATTTTTTTTTTTTTTGATACTTTATATTTATATATCAATAATGTTGTTGTTAGGAAATTAATTTATTTCAAATCGTCGGTGCCTGACCACACTTCATTTTTACTATCTCGTCAGAGATAGTATTGCGATCACGAAAATTTTCGATTTTGAGATTTTGAAGGTTCCTGAATCATTTTCACTAAGGTTGAGAAAAATGTCTGTCTGTCTGTGTGTGTGTGTGTATGTGTGTATGTATGTAGACAAGATTACTCAAAGACGGTTTGAGCTAGAATCATGAAATTTGGTATACGGGCATTATTCAAAATTCGTAGTTTTCTATCAACTTTTGAGAAATGTAGCTCAACCGGAAGAGGATCATTACCTACAATGTTTTGATTTTGTTCCTGTAAAGTGACCGTAATAATAAAGATATATGTTTGATAATTTTTCACATGATTAAAAATTGTATAAAACTGCTAAATATAGAATTTCAGCTTGATTGAATCGTTGAAAGTACCAGAATTAATTTTTTAACACGCGCCAACACGTGACGTGGTGCCATCAACAAAGAGCCAAACATGCGCTGATTTAATAAATATATTATTTATTAATTTTAATTTATAATTTATAATTAATTAAATTTAATTTAAATATAATATATTATGTTATTTAATCCAATTTAAATTGCAAGATAGTCGAGTGGAGACACTCCAGCTTATTTATTATTTTTAAGTGTAATAATTAATTATAATTTATTTGATAAATTCTTTTTTTTAAATATTTAAATGTCTCTTTCTTCGTCATCCCTTTCTATTTATTTTGCTTCTTTAATTTTATATTAATTCTTTATTAATTTTATAATTTTTATGATAATATTTATGTTTTTTTACAGAAATCCAAATAACGATAAAATGTCGAAAGATGATCCAAATTATTGGCCATCCATTTCCCCACTGGCAAAGGATGAATATGGTCGTGGATTTCGGTTTCTAAATGTCGACCTGGAAAATCAAGTGATGCCTGGCAAAGAATTTTTTGCGGATCGACTTCTCTATTGGAATGTTAATTTATATGAAAGACCAATGCCAGAAACACTTTATAATATAACAGAAGATCATGATGAATTATAAATAATCACACTCTTCATTTTTTTCGTGATGATTCTTTTTTGTGATGATTGTTACTTAATTTATTTTGTTAAATAAATATAATAAATTTCAATAGTTAAATAAATATTTTTTGTATTTTCCTTTGTGAATCATTAGAAATTGATATAATATAGCAGTGTTTCCCAAAGTGTGGGTCACGAAAAATTTTACCGGGTAGCGAAAATTTTCTAGAAATTCTTCTTATTTTATTATATCATTAGAAACACCAAAAATATTTTTTTCTTCTTATTTTTTATATCATTAGAAAGATAAAATTACTTCTATTTATTTTTCTTGTTTAATTATTTTGTAATTTTTTGTATAAAATAAACAATTTGAAAATTATTAATTTTTTAATTACTTTTATTTTTTTCTTATTTAATTTAATTATTTTGCAATTTTTCTGAATGAAATAAAAATAAATTTGATTTTTATTGAAAAAAAATAAAATTTGTGTTCTTGTTAAAGTATATTAAAGTTGGTAACCCTGCACCTTCTTACCTGTATATATATTTATAGTATGACCTTAGTTTAAATGTTCACCTTGTATTAAAAACACATTCAAACTCGAACAGTGCATTTTCATTAAACACATTTAAAACTCCAACAGGTTATGGGCTCAGGTGAACACTGCGGGTAATTGGGTGATAATTGGAAATATTTTTTAATCTTAAAAGGATTTTTTTAAAAAATGGAATTTCTTAAAATTGAACCACTACACCGACACAACTATGATACCTGGAAGATTCAGATGGAAGCCATCCTAGTAAAAAATGGATATTGGAACATAGTCTCCGGAAACCAAAAAAGGTCAAATATTGATGAAAAAGATACGAAAGGGATTGAAAAATGGGATCTCCTGGACCAAAAAGCTAAGTCTGATCTAATTTTATCAATAACACCTAGAGAATTAAGGATAGTTAAAAATTTAAATAGCTCAAGTGAAATATGGAATAAATTAAAGGAAACCTTTGAAAGTAAAGGTCCAGCCAAAAAGGCTTATTTGTTAAAGAAACTAATTTTAAGTAAAATGAATATAAGTGATAATATGGATGACTATTTAAATACATTTTGTGAAATTATAGAAAAATTAAATGATATTGAATTTATAATAAATGATGAACTATTATGTATAATATTATTATATAGTCTACCAGACGAATATGAAAATTTTAGATGTGCTATAGAAACAAGGGACACTTTGCCATCTTTAGATAATTTAAAAATAAAATTATTGGAAGAGTTTGAATGTCGGGGAAGTCAAGGCGATTCCTCAAATCAAAGTAACTTTATTAAAAATAGAAATAAAAATAGACCTATTAATAAAAATTATAATTTTAAAAATAATCCTTACAAAAATAATTCTTTAAATAAATATAATGAAAATAATAATAATAAATATAATACGAATAAAAAACATAATTTTTTCAACAGGGATAAAAGGTCAACTGATTATAATAAATTTAGTAATTTAAATAATGAAATTAAAAATAAAATTATATGTTTCCGTTGTAAGGGAGAAGGCCATAAAATTTCTCAATGTCCATCTAAGTCGACTCATATGTTAGCCCTAAAAGTCACTGATGATAAAAATGATTGGATTTTAGATTCTGGCTGTATAAATCACATGATAAATAATAAAGAATTACTGGAAAATATAAGACATCCAAAACTAAGTTGTTTAACACTAGCCGATAACAGTAAAATAAATATTGATTGTATTGGTGATATGATTATTAACATAAATAATAGACAAATTGAATTAACAGATGTACTATATGTTCCCAAATTAAAAACGAATTTATTATCTGTCGGGTCATTTACTGATAAGAATTTTGAAGTTTTATTTAAAAATCATAATGCATTTATAATGAATAATGACGAACTAATGTTTACAGCTAAGAAAAAGGAGAACGGATTATATTATTTAAATGAAAATATTAAAAATAAAGATAAAAATGATTTTTCATATTATTTAAATAAAAATAAATTATCAAAATTAGACATATGGCATAAAAGATACGGACATTTAAATGAAAGAGATTTAAAACTAATAACCAAATCAGATCAAGTTTTCGGTTTAGACCAAAGTATATTAAATGAAAATTTAAATAATTGTGAAATATGCATTAAAGGAAAATTATCTCAAACACCTTTTAAAAATTCAAATTCACAGAAAAATTTAGAAATATTGGAAATAATCCATACAGATATTTGTGGACCATTTAGAACCACGTCTATCGGTGGAAATAAATATTTCATTACTTTTATAGACGAAGCAAGCAGATATTGCGAAGTTAAATTTCTAAAATACAAAAGTCAAGCTTTTGAAGCATTTATTGAATATAAAAATTATATTGAAAACATGACAGATAAAAGGATTAAATATTTGCAATCAGATAATGGAAAAGAATACATTAATAATAGATTTAATAATTTTTTAAAAAAATCAGGAATTAAGCGAAGGTTAACAGTTCCTCATACGCCCCAACAAAATGGATTATCTGAACGTATGAACAAGACTCTATTGGAGATGACGAGATGTATGTTAATACAAGCAAACCTAGAACATTCTTTTTGGGCAGAAGCAGTAATAACTGCATGTTATTTGAGGAACAGAAGCCCAACATCATCTTTAAAAGGACAAATACCTTATAACATCCTTACAAACAAAAAATTTAATGTCTCACATTTAAGAACTTTTGGTATGAGAGTACATTTTTTAAATAAAAATAATAAAAATAAATTAAATTCAAGAACAATTGAAGGAATTTTTATAGGTTATTGCGAGGAAAGCAAAGCTTATAGAGTATATGATCCCATGACCAGAAGGGTACATATTACTCGAGATATTAAATTTATAAACGAATTTCATAATAAAAATGGAGATAATTTAAAATATACTGATTTATTAGAAGAAAATTCAAAATACAACAGCTTGGACATAATGATTGATAAACATAATAATGATGCATCTTTAGAAAGTGATATAGACGAAAATAACATTGACCAACAGAGAGGAAGAGGACGTCCTAAAATGATTAAAAGTGGAAATAGGGGAAGACCCAGAAAAGTCTATCAATACAAAAAATCCGAAAGTGAAAATGATGAAGAAACAATTCCCAGCTCTAGAGACAGTGATGTCTTAAGTTCAGAAGATGAACTCTCGATAGAAACGACCGAAGGAGAGGTCCAAGGACTTAATGTAGAACTGAAAATTAAAGATGCACTATTGCAAGAAGACTCGAACTTATGGAAAACAGCCATGAGGAAAGAAATGATTACATTAATTAAAAACGATACTTGGACAATGGTCAGGAAACACGAAAATCAAAATATAGTGGGTAGTCGTTTTGTCTTAACGACCAAAAATGATAATACTAAAAAGGCCAGGTTAGTCGCCAAGGGATATAGCCAAACTTATTCTATAGATTATTTTGATACTTATTCACCTGTCGCCAGAATGAGCAGCGTGAGGACACTAATGGCTAAGTCTATAGAAGAAAAGTGGTACATTGAACAAATGGACGTGGAGGCAGCGTATTTAAATGGTGAACTGGAAGAGAACATTTACATGGAATGTCCTGAAGGGTTTAACGACATATTGAAAGATTTAGTCGAAAATGAAAATGAAAATATAAAAAAGATTGCATTAAAAATGATAAAAGACTTTAAAAAGGGGAAAAATATATTAAAATTAAAAAAGGCTATATACGGATTGAAACAATCCGGACGCCAATGGTACAAAAAATTAGACATAAAATTAAAAAATTTAGGAATGTCTCCATTGGAGAGTGATCCATGCATATATATTAAAAATAATAATAATAATAATAAAAACGTATTAATATTAATCATTTACGTGGATGATATAATCATAATAGGATCAAATAAAAAGGATATTAATGAATTTAAAAAGAATTTGTCTAATGATTTTAACATGAAAGACATGGGAGAAATAAATCAATTTTTAGGCATAAAGTTTGAATACGATAGAGATAAAAACGTCTTAAGTATGAATCAAACCAAATATATTGATGAATTGTTAAAAAGGTTTAACATGGAAGATTGCAAAACAATTTCAACTCCGATTGAGAAAAATTTGAAATTGTATAAATCCGAAAATAAAGAAAACTTAAATAAATATCCTTATCAATCATTAATAGGATCATTGAATTATATATCAATCAGCACAAGACCAGATATAACGTATGCGGTGAACTTTTTAAGTCAATTTAACAACTGTTACGATAAAGAACATTTCATAGCGGCAAAAAGAGTTTTAAGGTACTTAAAAGGATCCAAAAATATTGGTTTAAAATTTGACGGGTCGAGTACTCCATTATGTGGATATGTTGATTCTGATTGGGGGAACTCAATAATAGATCGAAAATCCATAACAGGTTACGCTTTTACGTTTAAAGGGGGTGTGATCCAATGGAACTCCAAAAAGCAGAACACAGTCGCACTCTCAAGCACGGAGGCAGAGTACATGGCTATGGGCGAAGCAGCCAAAGAAGCCATATATTTGCAAAATTTTCTAAAAGAAATAAATATCGAGAAAAATAATAAATGCACGACAATATATTGTGATAACCAAGGTGCTAAGTTCATTGCAGAAAACAATGCTTATAAAAATAGAACTAAACATATTGACATTAAACATCATTTTATAAAAAATCTAATAAAAGAAAATAGAATAAAATTAAAGTATTTAAGCACTGAAAATATGCCTGCTGATTTTCTCACGAAAACCGTCTCAAAGGTCAAGCAAGAAGATTGTATGAGAAGACTCAAGCAAATGAATTAATTAAAAAAAAAAAAAAAATGTTTATATTGTAAAATTGTATTTATTTATATTTTAATTATTCACTTGAAGGGGGTGTGTTAAAGTATATTAAAGTTGGTAACCCTGCACCTTCTTACCTGTATATATATTTATAGTATGACCTTAGTTTAAATGTTCACCTTGTATTAAAAACACATTCAAACTCGAACAGTGCATTTTCATTAAACACATTTAAAACTCCAACAGTTCTAAATATTGTAAATGTTATTTTTTTTTAATGAAGTGGGTCGCGACAAATTTTAAGACCTCGAAACGGGTCGCGCTCAAAAAATTTTGGGAAACACTGTAATATAGTATATTTTTTTTAATAAAATAAAATATTAATAAGTCTTACGTAACAATAAAAAAAATACTTAATAAATAGAATGTATTTATTTTTATTTTTTTTTTTTTTTAATTTCATATTTACTTATTTAGTAAAAAAATATTTTACATATATGTACTTAATTAATAATTTTTTTTTTTTTTAATATGAACTGTTATATTATTATACAAATAAATATTATATTAGAATGAATAATAATATTAATAATAATAAAAAAAATTGTTTCAAAAATTGGCACATGAAGACAGAACACACGGCCTCCTCTTGACTAATCGACGAGGACATGCTTTTCCACCATTTCGTGCTTCAACCTAATTAAAAGAAATTTTTTAAAGTATGAATATAATTCAGTTTATTAAAGTTATTTATTTATTTATTTTTTCAATGAATAAATATAGATAAACTATTTTATAATAAATAAAGAATTCTTGAATATAATTAATTATACAAACATAACTTTTTTTCAACAAAATCATTCATTTTTTATTACTTAAATGTATTATTATTGAGAAATTTTTGAATAATTGTGATACGAGGGTGGGGTGAAAAGATTCCGGCCTGACAAAGAAAAACGATGTTTTTAATTTTTTTTTTTTTTTTTTTTTTGCTGTATTTTTCAACATTCAAGATAGCTGAGACATGTACGATGTCAGCTGAACGTGTGCGAAATATTTTGCACAAACATTTGTACATGAAAAGCTGTGTACAAGGTGGGTACCGCGTTTGCTAACGTTACACCAAAAACTGCTTCGAAAAAACATTTCTACCAACAATTATTTAAAAATCCAACCGAATTATTGCGTCGATTCATAACGGTTGATGAGACTTAAATTAAATTAAATTAAATTAATTAGGAGACCGTTATGAGAAATGTATCAGTGTTGATGGAGATTATGTTGAAAAATATGGCAAAAAAAAAAAAATTTAAAAACATCGTTTTTCTTGGTCAGGTCGGAATAGAGAAATAGAGAATGCTTGCCTAATTTTTGTTATTATTTCACATAATTTAGAATTTAAAATGAAAATCAGAAAAACAGAATAAAATAGATAATATAGAATATTTAAAAACTCACTTTAATATTTCTGAAACGTTCTCGAAAACCGGTCCCGCAAGTAACAGAACATTCTGTCCAAATGGACCAATCCGTTACCATACAATCTACTTTTGGGCCAGAAAATTCACGTAAATAACCTAAAAAATAAAGAAAAAAAAACATTTTAATTGATTAAAAATAAAATATCTATTTGATTTAAGTATATAATAATAATAATAATATAATAATCAATCTTTACTATTTTCTTGTTCAGGTTCAACTAATTCTGGTGGATGATAATTTGTATTTCCATGACATGCATCCCGGCACTCTGCTTCTGTTAAGAAATTGTTTCTATTGCCTCGACAACCTCCATAAATGAAAGATCGACAAATGCCCTCATCGAAAGCCCACCGTTCAAAATATCCTCGACATGGTCCAGATAAAACAGGCATTGAACATACCTCTGCAATCCAAAATTATATATAATTAATTTAATCCTTATTTACCATAAAATTGTTAACACGTTGACGGACACTTGCGTCTATAGCCGTCAAAGCGAAATTCACAATGTGACATGACGGCTATAGCCGTCCAAAAGGAAAGGGTCATTTTTAGACCCTGCGATTATAGCACCACAAATTTGCATTTACCTACATAAAAGTATCAACCTAGTGGCACATTTTTGAAAAAAACTTTTTAAAAATTTTTTTGGATATGTATGCTCGTGATTGTTAAAGTAACGCGATCTCATGAATTTATATAATAGTTGTTATTGATACATTTAACAATATTTATTGTTTATAATGGTAAGTATTTGTTTATTATTGATTTTACAATGTAATGAGAAAATAAAAAAATGAAAATTTTGCATTTTTTGATATATTAGTGATAAAAAGTAAACAGTATAACCTTAACTGTTTATTTTTTTTTTTATAATTTTACATTTGAAATATAAATAAATAATAATAATGTGTTAATAATAAATATATATATAATATACAATAATTAATAATATAAAATAAAATTTAAATGTTTATTCAATATTTAAAGAAAATGGCCAGTTGGGAAGGAGAAGCTAGGCTGCTGAGGCTTTTTGAAGAAATAGATAGTAGGTCACGCAGCAGTGCATCTGATTCTGATGCTGACAGTGCTGAATATGATAGTTCGAGTTGTGAAGATAATGAATCAACTACAGATGAGGAATATGAAGAACTAGAAGCACCAGAAAATGATTAAACATGGCATACCAATACAATACCTATAAGAAACTTTTCTTTTGATGCAGACGCCGTTGGGATTCTTTTGGACATAGACGAAAATGTTTCTCCAATTCAGGTTTTTGATAAAATATGGGATGGTCAAGTAATGGAAATGATTATCAACTCTACAAATGATTACGGCATAAAACTTTGCAATCAAACACGGCCACATACAAGGCATAGTATGAAGGCAAATTTCAAAAATACTGATAGGATTGAAATGAGAAAGTTTTTAGGTTTGTGTTTGCTTCAGTCCCAGCTAAAATTATCCAGCATTAGAAACATCGTATTGCTGCAAGAATTGCAAGTCAAAACCTACACTGTGTCCTGCACCATGCTTTGAAACATGGCATAACGAAACTAATGTATAAAATTATAATAATTTTTTTTGTCATTTATTTATTTTTGTTTGATTATGAACTAACATTTCGTGTAAAACCCCAAAAAATACTTTGTTGAACACAAAAAAATGTTTATTTGAGTCATTAAACCTATCATTTACGTTTTTAAATGTTTGCTGCTATAGCCGTCATCGTCCCATTACTTAGTGTCGAGAGTCCGCTGGCGCCATGACGGTTATAGACGCAACCTAATTAAGAGTAGTAAATTAATAAAAATTAAGTTTATTTAAGCAGAAACAGTAAAACTATACTTCTACTATTCTAAAAATTGAAAAATCATATAGTGTCAATTTTTGAACTTCACTTGTTCCAACTGTCCGTCAACGTGTTAAAAATGAAATAAATGAATATTATATTTTTGAAAATTGGTACGTTTTGCAGTAGAAGGATTAAGTCGACAGGTAAGCTGTTCGCCAGTACAAGGTCTTTGTTGCAACAACTCAACCTTTTCACTACAACGTTGTTGATCTTCAGCAGAGACCAACAACAAGCGCGTTCTCAATTTCACTCCTTTATCACAAGTTGCTGAACAGGGTGACCAATCCGACCAGCTTGTCGCTGGACAATCGGGATCCACCTAGAAAAAACAAAATATAATATGAGACATGTTATCATCATCATCATCATCATCATCATCATAACGAAAGATAATAATATTCGAGAAGAGTTTAAAGCGAGGTTACAATCGGGAGGCGCCTGTTATCATGCCGTAAAGGGGCGTATCGCATCAAAATTATTATCAAAGGGGATAAAAATTAAAATATATAAAACAATTATTTTATCAGTTGTATTATATGGGTGTGAGGCACGGTCTATGACCTTAGGAGACGAGAATAGGTTTAGAATATTTGAGAATAGGATTCTGCGAAGCATTTATGAGTCAAAGAGAGATGAGGTCACCGAGGAATGGCGGAGACTGCATTACAAGGAATTGCATGACCTCTATGCATCTCCAGATATTAGGGTTAGAATTATAAAATGGAGAAGGCTGTGATGGGCAGGGCACGTGGCTAGAATGGGAGAGGAAAGAATGGCGAAAAATATATTGATGGGAATATCGAGTGGGAAACGTCCGTTTGGAAGACCAAGGACGCGGTGGATGGAAATTGTAGGAAGGGACGTGATAGAGATGGGAGAGGGTAGGGATTGGATGGTTGAGCCTCAGGATAAGGATATTTGAAGAAATGTGGTTGCTGCAGTCAAGAACTCTCGAGTTCCGTAGAGCCACAAAGATAGATAGATCATCATCATCATCATCATCATCATCATCTATCAATCACTAATCAATCAATATAAGTTGATACAAATATCCTATAATATTAAATAAATTAAATAAATAAATACCTTCTCTGGTGGTCCTGAACATAATGGATGCATACATTTTCTTTTATCCACTAATGGAATACCAGGACATTTTTTATTTCCCATCCGATCTAGAAAATGTCTTGTCCTCATTTCAATGCCTGCCCCACAAGTGACAGAACACTCGGACCATGGGGACCAATCTGATGTCTCACAAATGCCTGAATGTTGAGGACCCGATTCTAATAAACCATTTGTTTCTTCATCTTCATCACCACTAATATATAATATATACATATATAAATGGAAAAATAAAAAAAAAAATATCAGTCTATGCAAAGTGTTATAGCATTATAGATTTGTTAAAAATTGATTATATTACGTACGGACAAGTTGGTATGTCAGAGACACACATTTCTTTACTGACAAGTTGTCGATCACATCCAAGCATTTTAGCTTTGGCTTCCATTCGGTAAGAACGGGTACGCATTCGAAGTCCTTTACCACAAGAGACAGAACAAGAAGTCCAAGGAGTATACTCCGTAACTTGACATTCCGCTATGCAAAAAAAAAAAAAAATAATGAATTTATTAAGAAAATAATCTTTTTACTTAAATTTGATTTTTATATTACAATATTTGAATTTTTATTTACATGGAAATATATATATATATTAAGAGATAATTATAATTATTTACTATTTTCAAATTGATAATTAACAAGGTCATCGAAAAAGGTGGACGGGATTTTGTTGTGTACATCTATTTAATAAATAAACACGTCATCAACACGTGATTAACGAGAGATTAAGTAGCATTATAAATATTTTGATTAGCATTTACTCGAAGTCAGTGGATTCATACGCCGTGCGCCGCCATTACCGTGCGGCTCGACTGGGTCATTCACTTCAGAGACGTCATGACTACCATACAGAAGAAAGCGCAGTGTGTTTTGTGCTATGCTGAGTTTCAATCACCTGTGATAGCGCAGCGTCATTTTAGGCGTACTTATAGACAAAATCGTTGGTTTAATAAGTTTAAGGAAACTGGAATAATTTCTTCGTAAATATATATATTATCCTTCTCTCTTCTTCTTTTTTAATAAATTGTCCATAGCGTAACTAACTCAACGTTCCAATTGAATCAACACTTGATAATGATACTAGAATTAATGGTTCCATTTAAGAATTTTTAATTAATCGTCCAGAATAATAGATAAAGTTAAGGAGAGAGAGCGAGAGAGAGAGAATTAGTCTTTCCACATCCTCCTCTCTTCATCCTATTAATCAATCCTTATTGATGTGTCAATGTGAAATGAAATAATATATTATGGTACGTTTATCAAATTGTAAAGACTACGTTTAGCTACGATGGGAGTTTAATCTATAATTTACTATTGTAATTCTTGAAAGGATCTCTCTATTATCATGTAATATCATTTGTCAGAAAATAACAATGTTGAAATATTATTATTGTTATTATTATTATTATATTATTATTTATTATAATTTAAAAATTCAATTCAATTGCCAAAAAATAAATAATAATTAGATATATTATAGATTATATTTATTTATTTTTTTTCTTTATGGTAATTAACATTGAGAAAAATTTATTTTCATAATTTGAATATAAAATCACTCATTATTTATTAAGAAATATTTATTTAAATATATATATATATATATATATATATATATAATTAAGTATTAAAAGTTATACTATCCTCCCTTTAGATACACAAGCATTATTATAAAAATTTCAAAATAAATTTTTCTGAATTCTTTTTTACAATGAGATTCAAGTATTTTACTTGAACTTCATTCCTAAATTAATTTATAATTAATTTAATAATTTCTTTTCTAATATTATTAGTCAAATATTTTTTGTTATTATTTTATTTACTATGCATAGTGAAATTATTTATTACTAATTAAAATATTATTAATATTATTTCTTAGATTGTTTTTCTTTAATCTTTTATTTTATTTAATTTTTAAAATAATTAAATAAATACTCACGTCTTTCGGAATCTTCTGTATTTTCAATCTCATCAAGAGTCTCTGCAATTAGTTGATCCAAGGTGGGCTCCTCACATCCCTTGGGAATAATTTTATCCCGTTGCAGATAAAGTCTAGCAATTGGTGGCATTTCTCCACCTTTGGGATTATAAAATGGGGCTCGGGGATCTTCAGGATAAAGTGTGGTTATACGACGAATTTTCTCTTTCGGATTTGTTGGCTCATTTGGTGACTAAAATGATCAATGAAAAGAAATTATATAATAATTTGTTTTTGGTATATTATATGTCTTACACTTTTAATTAATCTTATATTCATATTGTTTTTTTTTGTCTTTGTTTTAAAATTTTCTATTACGATAATTGATTGTAAATATTTTTGTTCATCTATTTAATTATTCTCAATTTCAATAACTATTTTATTTTTTTTATTTTTATTTTTTTAAAGTTTTAAAATATAACAATTTTTATATTGTAACAATTAATTAATTTATTTAATTTTAAGATAAATTGTTATTTTTAAATTTGGGTAATTCTCCCTCTGAGTTTAACTCCCGTGAGGTGCTGCCCTGCCGGGCAACCCAGAACCATGGAGGGATTCACAAAAATGCGTTGACCGGCTTCTCTCTCCCACCAAGAGAAGATTCTGGATCAGATCCTTGAACTGAAAACATTTAAGTGCCATTCCCTATTATTTCTTTGTTGTAAACCAATCCTAACTCAAGCCAGAGTGGATTATTTTGTATTATTTAACAAATTCTATTAGTTTTTTCTTTCTTTTATATACATATTCATTTAAATATATGTATATATTATCATCGATATCTTAATTATTATCTTTACTTATACAATTGGCTCCCAAAGTGTTCCTTTAACTTTATCCAACTATTAAATTGATTGCCCAACGTGGGGCATCGAAATATTTATCAACCTATTATATTGGCACCCAACGTGGAACATTAATTATTATTCAATTGATTATAATATGAAATTTATTTAGAAACTTTTCTTTTTAAACAAATTTACCGCTTAGATAAAAAAAATGATATTCTATTTTTTTTAACTCGATTAATATATTATAAATAATTATAATAATTAATAGTAATAAAATTAATTAATTTTAGGAATGTTTTTCTCTATGAAATTATTTTTCATTTTTTTTATCTTAATTGTAAAATGTTAGTTCAACTTTCAATACTTAATGGATAAAGTAATCCTTTGATTATTTGTTTTTTGAGTTTTTTACTATCTCGTCAGAAATAGTAAGTATTGCGATCATGAAAATTTTCGATGTCGAGATTTCTATGTTTTATACGTTTTGAAGGTTCCTGAATCATTTTCACTAAGGTTGAGAAAAATGTCTCTCTGTGTGTGTATGTAGTCAAGATTACGCAAAAACGATTTAAGCTAAAATAATGAAATTTGGTGCACTGGCATTATTCAAAATTCGTAGTTTTCTATCATCTTATGAGAAATTTAGCTCATCCGGGAGAGCTTTAATTTTTGACCATAAAAATAAAGATATATCTTTGATAATTTTTCACATGATTAAAAATTATGTAAAACTGCTATATATAGAATTTCAGCTTGATTAAATCACTGAAAGTACCGGAATTAATTTTTTTAACAGTGCATATCTCACGCGCCAACACGTGTCGTGGTGCCATCAACAAAGAGCCAAACATGCGCTGGTTTAATTAAATATTATTTATTAATTTAAATTATAATTTATAATTAATTAAATTTAATTAATTAATATAATATATTATGTTATTTAATCCAATTCAAATTTGCGAGATAGTCGAGTGGAGACACTCCAGCTTTTTTTTTGTCTATCAATACATTTCATTTCGATGCTCATAAAATATATAAAACAATATTTGAATTATTTATCAGTTATTATAGAAATATATTATTTATTACTTCAACGTGTATTCATTTTTTTTTTATTTATTTATTTATTTATTTTGATTGATTTAATCAATTTGATTTATATTAATTATAAATGTGATATGAAAGATAATAGATAGTTATTAAAATATTAAGAGATATTAAATTTATTTTATTTTCTATTTAATTTAATGTATGTTGTGGGGAGGGGGGGGGGGTTGAAACACGAAAAAGTTTCTTATAGGAACAAGAACAACAGCATTGTTCATGGATATTTTTTTTGTTTTTGTTTCTAAATCTCTCTAAATACTACTATATGCGATATATGTACATAATAATTTAATAATGTACCCACACAATGTAGGATTATTTATTTATTTACCATATAACTTATTCCACTGTCTGTGCCAGCATCATAAAGGAATAAATCGATCGTTTTCGATTCGAGCCAGGAACAATCCTCAAGACATAGATTCAGATCAGAAACACCAAGAATCCAGTCAGGCGTAGGCCCTAGAAAGCACACGAAATCAGATCATTAAAGCAATTCATGATTTCTTAATAAATACTTACCAAGCATGGAAACCAGAGAAAGAAGATAATGACGTTTATCGACACGGAAACTGGCAGTTGTATTCCCATTAACATTTGGATACCAAAGGCCTGTTGCTTTTATTAATGTCCTCAAATGGCGGCTCTAAATCAAATGAAAAATCTATCATTTGTTTTTTTACTATTTAAGGATTACTATTTATATTTACAATTTATTTTATACTTTCATGATTAATTAATTTAAATTAAATTGAATTATATTCATTCATAGAATGAACAAATCGCAAAATCCAAGTTTACAAAAAATACATTAAATATGTTCATATGTACGTACTTATTAAATATTATTTTTAACATTTTCATTTGAATCATAAAAATGTACATTACTTATTCATCAATTTCTATTTAATAAAACAAATGTTAGTAAAAAATAATTATAATTATTTTTTTATTATAGAAATACACAAGTTTTGTAGTCTTGAAAATTTAATACATAATATTATTATGTACAAGTTGACCGATATAAGTATTTACTTAAATTTATTAAAAATTTGTTAAAATAAATATAAACAATTATGACTAGAAAAATTTCATTCTTTATGGGAAAAAAGTAGAAAGTAAAAAAAAAAATAAATAAATATTAAAATCATCTCTTAAATTTATATTTTTGTTTAAGTAACATAATTTTTGTATTTATTTTTTTTTTCAACTAAAGAAACTTTCTATATGATCATCATATAATTTTAATTGGAAAAGTTTTTTTTTTAATGTTTTAAATTTTTTAGCTATAAAATAAAATAACAACATACAAGAAAATTGGTTACATTTCTTGTTCTTGCAGCTGTTGACCTACCTATCAGGTGACAATTTTTTTTTTTTATGTATTTTTGTAAATTTATTCTTATATATATATATATAAAAATAGATATAGATAATTAAATAGAAAGATAGATAGATAAATAAATAGATAGATAAGTAAATAAGGTACCAATAATAAAGACCATTTGAAAAAAGGTATAAAATCTAATATCAATTTAATTTTTAATACTTAATATTGTACTTATTGATGATATTTTGTTTTATTTCTCAAACTTAAAAGATTATTATGTTTTCCTTAAATTTTCTTTAAATTAGTGGTTCTCAACCATTTTAGACCAAACGCCCACTTCGTAATTCGCCCCCCCCCCCCCTATAAATTTTAACTGATAAAAATTGCATTATAATGCCTAATATAATGTAGGTAAATTTGCTGATACTTAGATCCATATTGAAAAATCGATTTTCAGAACCTGATCGCAAAATCATCTTACCTTTTGTTTTTTTGTTTTTTTAGAACCATATTGAAAAAAATTGAAAAAAAGCGGAAATGTTTAAAAGTCTGTTCGCAAAATCATCTTACCTTTTGTTTTTTGTTTTTGTTTTATTAGAACCATAGTGAAAAAAGTGGAAATGTTTAAAAGCCTGTTCGCAAAATCATATTACCTTTTTTTAGAATTGAAAATTATTTCGCCCCCCCCCAAAAAAAAAATCGTATATTCAAATAATTGCCCCTCTTAAGATGTCGATCGCCGCCCTGGGGGCGATATCGTCCAGGTTAAGAATCACTACAGTTTAAATATTAATTTTTTTTTTAAAAAAAAAAACTTTTAAAATATTTTATCATTTTTTTTCTCGATTTATTTTTTCACACAAATAATAAAAATTTAAAATTAATAAATTATTACTCTTATTATTTTATTCATAATTTTTAATTGTTAGTTGAATAATGTAAGTTAACTATGATTATGGCAGAGGATTGATTCTGTTAATTTTCTCACCGCTTGTCGTAATTCATGTTCCATTCCACGAACACTTCCCCATTCTGCTACTTGTTGTAATCCGTCTGTGGCGTAGCCTCCTTCCTTCCACATCGTATAATTAGGTGTGTGTGTAGCACCGATAACGTCACTAAAATGGGTAAGCCATAAACTGGAAGGGAAATCCTTTGGATGGGTTTCATTAGTCCAAAGCCCTTCAAAAATCACCCGATATTTTGCCTCATCGCAAGCGCAACATTCATATTTTTTTTCTAATGATTCTTCATTGGTGGGCGGTGGTCCTCGTCGTGGAGGAATCACCTCACATATTTCTCGAACTAATCCACCTTCATCAGCAAACCAATTTTCAGCATTTTCAAATACCATTGCCCTTTCAAATAAAATAAATATAAGATTATAAGATAGAATAAAACAAGTTTTAATAAAAAATTCCATTTACTTAAAGGAGACACATCCAGAGCCCTTTGCAGGTGCAGTCCACATAACTTGAACTTCTGTTTTGGGTAACGTATCCGAATGGGTGACCGTATTTATACACCACTCGGAAAATGCAGTTAATCCATCACCAAATAATTGAAATGAGCCAACTCGTTGAGGGCTTACCATCCCCTTTAAAATAATAATAATAATAATTTAAGTACTACTGACTAACAAATTCTTTAAACTTTACACATACGAGCGTCATTCAACAAGTACGTAGCCTCACCGCCCGATGGCGCTGCTATCACAAAAGAGTTTTTACCATCATGTAGTACATTCTTTTACTAGCCTACTCTCAAAGTTTCAGTCAATTCTCTTCATTAGTTTTGTTTTGACAGCCTTTAGAAGCGAGCGGGTCGATCAGTTGTACAAAAATGGAAAAAGAACAACATCGTTCGGTGATTAGATTCTTAATTTTGGAAGGGAAAACGCGCAGCGAAATCAAAGATCGCTTGGATGCTGTGTACGGTGACTCTTCTCCTTCAATGCCGACCGTCAAAAATTGGTACGTTATTGTTCTTTTTCCATTTTTGTACAACTGATCGACACGCTCGCTTCCAAGGACTGTCAAAACAAAACTAATGAAGGGAATTGACTGAAAATTTGAGAGTAGGCTAGTAAAAGAATGTACTACATCAGTGGTTCTTAAACTGTGGTCCGCGGACCCCTGGGGGTCCGCGAAGCCTTTACTGGGGGTCCGCGGTCCTCGGAAAAAAATCATCGTAAAAATATATACATATATAAATATTTAAAGTTCATTGTTTAACTATATCCTCCTAGAGAATTACGGCTATAATTTAATACTATTAATAATACTATTTTATTTTATTAAATTGATAATTATGTCAATTAATTTTTTGTGAATAAATAAACATATATAAAAAACTATATATAAAATTTGAATTTTCATCCATTCATTCATTTAAAATCATTTTTCGATTGTTCCTTTAAAATAACCCCTCTTAGGGGCTCGGAAGGGGAGGCATATAAGGGAATTTTCTTTCACTTTGTTATTGGGGAAAACCAGGGGAGGGGACAGTCTTACCCGGAAAAACCCAAATTGTCAGCGTCCACTCTGGGGTTTTAAACAGTTTTAAAGCAAATGTTAATTATAAGTTCATTTCTCAACGAGTTGTATCTTTAAATTATTTTTATTAATGTTAATTATAAGTTCATTTCTCAACGAGTTGTATCTTTAAATTATTTTTATTAATTTAATTAATTATAATTAAATTATAGCTAATAATAGTTTATTATAGCTAATAATTTTTTTTAATTTTTAGTGTAATTTGCATGATCATTATTTTATAAAAACACTAAACACATTTTGCAATTTCCCAGAAAGGCTGTTTTTGAGAGTAAGTATAAGTTAGTTTTATGAATAAAAAATATTTATTTTAATAATATTTTAGAATCAAATTACGAAATTAATAATATTTTAGAATCAAATTACGAAATTAATAATATTTTAGAATCAAATTACGAAATATATTTATTATATAAATTAATATTCATTTAAAATGATATTAAATCATTTATTTAAAATTATTTAAAACATTTATTAAAATGATTTAAAACATTCATTTAAAATGATTTAAAACATTCATTTAAAATGATATTAAAACATTCATTTAAAATCATATTAAAACATTCATTTAAAATCATATTAAAACATAGCTAGTAAATAATAATTCGTTATATTTATATTATATTTATATTATATTTATATTATTGTAGTTCAATGTTAATAAATTACTCCATAAAATGGATCGTTGGCTACAAACTGGTTCAACACAGAAACGGAAAGAATCAGATGATGAGGCATCAACAGCAAACTCTACCAAGAAACGCAAAACTAGAAAATATTCGGATGATTATTTATCATTTGGATTTACTTATATTTGCAACAATGATGTGGAAAGACCAGTCTGCGTTCTATGTCAGGAAAGTTTATCCAATGAAAGTATGAAACCTGCTAATCTCAGACGTCATTTACAAACAAAGCACAGCGAGCATGTTAGTAAGTCTATCGAATTTTTTAAAATGAAAAAAGAAGAACTTAATTCAAGTCAGAAATTGATGGTAAAGACGGGATCTGGTGGTATGAGTAAGAAAGCAGTAATGGCATCATATGAAGTAGCTCTACTTATTGCTAAAGCAGGAAAGCCGCATAATATAGCAGAGCAATTAATTCTTCCTGCTACAAAAGTAATTACAAATATAATGTTAGGAACTAAAGCAGCAAACGATATAAATTTGATTTCATTATCAAATGATACGGTTAAGAATAGGATTGAAGACATGTCATGTAATATAAAAGAAGAATTAATATCGAGAGTGCGTAAAAGTCACTATTACTCATTACAATTGGATGAAAGTACTGATGTCACTAATAATGCCAATTTGTTAGCTTTCATTAGATATGAGTTTGAAAATCAAATACAAGAAGATGTATTGTTTTGTGATTCACTACCTTCACGAACGACAGCTAATGACATATTTAACAGTTTGAATAATTTTATAACCGAAAATGAAATAGAGTGGCCAAAATGTGTTGGAATTTGCACTGATGGTGCTCGTGCAATGTCAGGTACAAGAACTGGATTGATTGCTCTTATTAAAAATGTTGCGCCTCAGGTTGTTTGGAATCATTGCTGCATTCACAGAGAATCATTAGCAGCCAAAAATATGTCACCAGATTTGAAAAGAACATTAGACGAAGTAGTTAAAATTGTCAATTTCATTAAGGCTCGTCCACTTAATTCCAGAGTTTTTAAAATTTTGTGTGTAGTCAACATACACATTTATTATTACATACAGATGTACGTTGGTTGTCCCGCGGGAAAGTACTCATTCGCCTTTTTGAGCTTCGAGATGAAATACGATTGTTTTTAATAGATGCGCATTTTGAACTGACCGAATGTTTCAATGATTTTATCTGGTTAGCTAAGGTGGCTTACTTGACTGATATTTTTACAAAATTGAACGAACTTAATTTGAGCCTGCAAGGTACTGTTGTAAATATATTTAAAGTTGAAGATAAAATAGAAGCAATGATTAAAAAAATCGACTTGTGGTCGAAACGCATCCAGAACGGTGTATATGAGTCTTTTCCAACTCTCAATGATTTCATAGAAAGCTCCAGTGAAAAATTGCTTAATCAAACGCGTCAATTATTTGTTGAACATTTAATTACTTTGAAAAGCAACTTCAGGAAGTATTTTTCTACTCCTGATCCTTGCAATAACTGGATCAGAGATCCATTTAATATGGAAATTACAAATGCTAAACATTTATCTGCACCTGAACAAGATATTCTCGTGGAATTATCATGTGATACAACTTATAAACTAAAATTTAACAAAACTGAATTGAGCAACTTTTGGTTACTTCTCAGGTCAGATTATCCTGCGCTTGCAAATAAAGCACTTCAACACTTGATTCCATTCTGCACAACATATTTATGCGAACAAGCTTTTTCGGTACTATTTTATATTAAGTCTAAATATAGAAACAAATTAAATGTAGAGCCGGATCTTAGATTAAAAGTTTCCAATATTAAGCCAGATATTGAGATTCTTGTTTCAAGAAAACAACTGCATACATCTCATTAAATATGTAAGTTATATTTAATGAGATAGATGCAGTTATTTTTTAAAATATTTCTTATTTAATATTTTCTGAAAAAAATTATAAAATATTTATATGAATTTAATGTAAGTACCCATTATAATTTGTGAGATTTGTTGCTATGACAATGTTTGTATTTTCTTTCTTCAATATTATAATTTCTAATAAAATGTGTTCTACAATATGCAAAAAAATCGTTATTCACCAATCACTGTTAGAAATATTCATCATATATCCTTGTCCTTATGAGATCGTAAGCCAGAAATTAATTAATAAAATGACGAAAAGTACCTAAAGTTGTGATGGGGGTCCGTCAAAAAAAATTTTTTCAAGTGGGGGTCCGTGGAGTACATAAGTTTAAGAACCTATGTACTACATGATGGTAAAAACTCTTTTATGATAGCAGTGCCATCGGGTGATGAGGCTAAGTACTTGTTGAATGACCATCGTATATCTAATATCCTATTCTATATTTTACAGATTTAATGTTCTTAATTAAACATAAATAAAAACACTTTATCATGAATGAAGAATTGTAAAATTAATTAATTATTTTAAATTTTAGGTTATTTTTTATTTTTTTTATTTTAGAAAATCACAAAGAATCTCTCTCTCAATACTTTAATAATAAATAATAATAATAAATAATAATATTTATTTAAACTTTAAAATTCAAGAAATAGTAGAGAAAAATTTTTTCTTAATTTTTAATTTAATTACTTATGTATTTTTTTTTCTTTAATTAGTTTAAATTATTTGTATACCTCTTGGTTAACTCCAGGTCCACTTGGAAGTGCCGAAAGAATAAAACGGCTGAATTTTTGAAGTCGTCCATGTGTTCTAGCACCATGAACCACCACTAAAAAAAAAATTAACGTCCACTAAATAATAATATAACCAGGTGTAATATCATAAATATGAAAAATTAATATTAATATCTATACTAATAAAAACATATGTGAGTATTCTTTGATTGACTATACAAAAAATTGTACCATTTAAAATTTCTCTTAAAATTATCAGTATAATATGTTAATAAATAGAAATTATGATGATGATTATTATTATTATATATTAAAATAGATAATAAAAGAAATTAAAAAAAAAATTATATTCTTATTCATTTTCTAGTTATAGAATATTCTTTGGAAAGTGTGTCTTATAATTTATTTTTCTAATGGTTAAATAATTTCAAGTATTTTATATAATCTCCAATTTTATTTGAAATAATACAATTTTTATTTTCAATTATTTTAACAGTTAATTCCAAGAGTTAAATAAGCATAAAAATGCATTCCGTGACTAGTAAAATAATATAATTGGTACAATTAACTAACTCTCATTTTCATTTTTATAATACAACCAAAGAATATGTCTACAATAACAAAATTAATTATTATTTAATTCGAGTAAAATATTTTCTTAATATTAAAGAGAATAATAATAATAATAAAGATTAAACTTACAAGTATAAATGGCGCCTGGTACATATTTTTCTGGTTCGCCTGTAATATAAATTCGAAATCCATTATCGCCGGGTGTTTTAAGGGACGTGGTTACTTGTTCGCCAGGCTCCCGGGGACATCCCAGGCATGTCGTGAGCGCCGTTATCACCGCCACCAGTAAGACAAAGCACCGCATCCTTCAATCCAAATGATAATTTCCTCCTGAGTGGGCGAGATTTGAAACCCACATTCATTACAAAACAACAACCATTTGAATAGGATCAGACAGCCAGTCGTCGCTCAATGTGGGGCAGTTAATGAAAAAAAATTCGAAAAATGCAGGAAACTCCATTAAAAGGTTCATTTGTTATTTTTGGTCTCAACAAGGAAGAGAGATATTATTATTTTTTATTATTTAATTTTTTTCGGTACAATTATTGTGTGGGCAACAGTTTTAAATATATCTATTGTACTTATATCCATATATATTAAAGAAAAGAAAAGAAAAAAAAATCTTATTTTAAATTTTTAATATAATAAAATTAAATAATAACAATAATAAAAAGTAATACGAATATATAATAGCTAATTATTAATAATCTCGTAAGAGTGCTATTATATATAATTAGAATTGTTTATTATTATTATTATTATTATTATTATTATTATTAGATGTTGAAATATTGAAAAACATATTTGAATGTTTTTATTAAAAATGTTAAAAACACAAATGAGGAAGAGTTAAATATCTATCTATCGAGGAAAGATACAGAAAGAATAAAGATAAAGAGGCGCTGATGCCAAGTTTAACAAATCAAAGTTCTTCTTTGGATGAAAAAATAAATAAATATTTTGTTCATTTTTTAATAAGTATAACGAATGAGAGAGAGAGAGAGAGAGAGAGCAAATATGAAGATGTTATTTTGCCAAGTATTCATTATATTAATTAATTTCTTAAGGTAAGAAAATTCGCGAGTAGCAAAATTTATATAAATAATTTACTGTTATTTTATTCACAAACAAATTCTTAAAAATCATTTAATTATAATTTTTTTTTCATCATTCATTTAATCGAATGATATAGCTCACTAATTATTAATATGTACCTACATATATTAAAAGAAAAATTACACATTAGCAATATTAATAGAGAAATTATCTCATTAAAAGATTCTATGCACATGATATAAAAATAAAACAAAATTAATTTCGGAAACAAAGAAATATTATTTAAAATCTATTTTCAAAATTATTTTCTTAGAGAATTTATTCTTATTTTTATTCATTTAAACTACAGATTCTATAAATAAAAAAAAAAGGTAACATTTTAAAATTATTTTGTTTTTTAATTCTGCGAACCATTTTTCAAATCCTATTTCTATCAATTTCTATTCCCTTCTAATCTCATAATATAATATCTGATTTTATATTATCTTCCCACTGCATTCTTAGTCAAAATTTCGAATTGGATTTTCTAGAAATCAATTTTTTGTTTTTTACGAATCATAATTTTCTTTGCAAAAAGTTAAACGTCTGCTTCATTGGCCTTCTTAAACTTGTCAATATTATAATTTTAATAATATATATTAGTGATTATAACCCATAATTAATCTCTATTATAATTTCTAGGGGAGGCAGCTAGCCGAGAATGTAGCGTAGCAATTTTCTACACAAGAAGTCGGCGTTCGATTCCAGGAACTGTCAGATTCTGGTCCTATACATGCGGAAGGCAACGGGAAACCACCGCATTAACATTCCCAAAAAAAAATCATCATGGCTGGGCAGATTCTAAGGCTATCCTAGTCATGATGATAGCCAAACTCCGAAAGGGAGACGGCACCTTAAGAAGAAGAATAATTTCTAGAGTTTATCCTAAATTTAGAATTTGTCTTTATATTATTTGGTTTTGGTTTTTTAAATGCCTTCACAAACCACAACTATAGAAATTATTATTAAAAAATAAAAATTTGAAAAAAAAAATATATTATATTTAAACTTTCTTGTTTTTTATTTCATGTAAATTCCATATAATATTACTAAACCTAAATGAAGGAATTGGAGATACTAATAGCTGTAGAAAGTTTAAGTGTACTAGTGCCAAAAATATTAGATTATATATTAAAAGGTAATAATTTTTTTTAAAAAAAATCAATTTAATAAATTATAAAGATTCAAATTTTGTAATATCTATGATATTAAGATAACTTTAAATAAATAAATAAAAAAAAATAATAATAGTTTAGCTCTGCTTATTTTATTTTTTAGAATTTACACTGAATTCATTTTTATTTTTATTTATTATTACCAAAGAGGAAAAGTAAGTAATTTTTTTTATTTATTATTACCAAAGAAGAAAAGTAAGTATTTTTTTTAATAAATTAAATTAAATCAAATGAGTAGGTGAGAATGTGGATAAGTGTTGAAGGGGTGATGAAGCTTAGCTAAGATGAGTTTTGATGGAATTCTTCGGGTGGCTAGTAAACATCAAAGGGGAAGTATTAAAGAAGTGTTAAAGAAGTTGATTACCTTTTAAAATGTCAGTCTGTTGGAATGTTAAAGATGCATTCAGCTGGTGATATCCAGCAATACTGAATGATGATAGTGCTTGTGCGAGGAGAGACGAACGGCAGCAGATGCCCTCCCTCTTCACATCTGCATGCCATTCGAGACTCTTCTCTCATGCCTTGGTTTGAATCTTAAAAATCTATTCATCTTGAATGTGTTGCAGTCAGTCAAATCATAAACAAACACAAACTCGATTGTTCCGCATTAGGATTAATTTTAAGAAAAAAAAACTAAAACTTGATTGAATTTCCTCTCTTTCAATGATTTTCTTTCTCTTCATTACAATTTTTAATTTTTACATTTCCATACAAATTATCTTCTATATTTGATCATCATTTATTATAATTATCAATGAAATAATAATAAAAAATAATATAATTTAAAATGGCGAAAATAATAATTTTACAATAAAATAAGTTGACCTGTGGCCATGTCCGAACCGACCGACGGTTTGAAGTAAATTAATTTCCAGCTACAGAAACAATTTCAAAAAATTTTAATATATCTATTAATGTAATAAAAAACAGATAGGCATATAACATAAATATTTGTAATTTTATTTTATTTATAATATATAGCTGAAG
The DNA here is from genome assembly GCA_963082975.1 of Labia minor. Lineage (NCBI taxonomy): Eukaryota > Metazoa > Arthropoda > Insecta > Dermaptera > Spongiphoridae > Labia > Labia minor. The sequence continues at coordinate 90,181,684 of OY720345.1, forward strand.
TAGCCGGCGTTGCCCGTGATCATAATAAGGAGGCTGTGACGTCATGAAGGGCTGGGTGACGTCATATAATTTTAAATTAAGAAAAACATAATGAAGATGATTTTTCCCGAGGATAAAACCAATACATTTGTGGTGATATGTAAAAAAATCTCCTCATGTGAAATTTGGTGTGAAAATAACCCTTCCCTTCCTATCGCCGATCGCTAATACTACCACTTCCGGTTTCCGGATTTGCACCAAAAGTTGATCAATTCATCCCACTGATGCATTAAGTAAATATACCAAATTTCATCAAAATCCGTTCAGCCGTTCAGGCTGTACACATCTATACGGACGGACAGACGGACGGACAGACATCATGCTAAAAATACTTTTTACCGACCGACGATAGTAAGGGAGGTATTGTTTTCACACCAAATTTCACATGTGGAGATTTTTACATATCTCCACGAATCATGCATTTTCTAAACAGAAAAAAGTATTTTTAGCATGATGTCTGTCCGTCCGTCTGTCCGTCTGTCCGTCCGTATAGATGTGTACAGCCTGAACGGCTCAACCGATTTTGATGAAAATTGGTATATTTACTTAATGCATCAGTGGGATGAATTGATCAACTTTTGGTGCAAATCCGTGAACCGGAAGTGGTAGTATTAGCGATCGACGATAGGAAGGGAAGGGTTATTTTCACACCAAATTTCACATGAGGAGATTTTTTTATATATCACCACGAATCATGCACTTTGTATTGGTTTTATCCTCGGGAAAATCATATTTATTAGTTTTTTCTTGATTTAAAATTATATGACGTCATCCAGCCATTCATGACGTCACAGCCTGGTCTTACATATAAATATATACATATATTATAAATAAAATAAAATTAATAATTTTTATGTTATATGCCTATATGTTTTTTATTACATTAATAGATATATTAAAATTATTTGAAATTGTTTCTGTAGCTGGAAATTAATTTACTTCAAACCGTCGGTCGGTTCGGACCTGGCCACAGGTCAACTTATTTCTGTTTAGAAAATGCATGATTCGTGGAGATATGTAAAAATCTCCACATGTGAAATTTAGTGTGAAAACAATACCTCCCTTACTATCGTCGGTCGGTAAAAATATTAAGAGATAATAATTTATTAGCTGGTCATCGCACCAAAATAAGGAAATCAGGATACCAAATTCATAAAACAATTATTAATATGGCTATCAATCTGAATGTTAATAGGCTAATTAAACGCAAAATAAATATGCTTTAATATTCTTTAAAAATATTTATTTAAATATTTTTTGAAATGAAAATCATCTTTAAAAATTGAATATTATTTTCCGGGTTCTTTTTGAAATATACAATTTATAATTTGATCTTTTTTAAATCATTTAAAATTTTTAGTATTTTGTTTGAATTAATTATTATTATAATTACTCAATTTAAATTCAAACCCCCAAAATATCATATAGCTAGGTATAGATATATAATGTTTTCATTAAATTTTCTTTTTACTTATCAAATATAATAATATTTTTCTTTTATTTTTAATGTGGAAAATACTTCAGATGAATATATAAATATATGTAAATATATCGAATATAACAGTATACTCAATAATAATATAATATTACTAAATTTCCCAATATTTTTCCTATAATTATAAATTATATTTGGAAAGAAATAGTTGAGCTTATCACATTTTAACAAATTTGGTATTTATTTATTTAAACAAACTGTACAACATGTTTAGAATTTAAAAAAATGACGCTTAAAATTAGAACTTAATTTTGATAAAAATTTTGATAAAAAAGTGATACTCATACATTTACTGACTTACTTAGTGATCTCATCCATCCCGTTTTAATACTCACCAAGTATTCCCAACTCCGGCTTATATAGGTGTATATACAATTATTTCAAGTTTAATATAAATATATTAGATATCTATGTATAGTTCCATACACCAATGAAGGACAAATATATAAAGAGACAAGTCGTATAACAATTTTAACATTTCTTTGCAACATCCTCCTTTTTACACTTTATTTGTCTTTTTTCTCGATAGTGAAAGCAATTTTATTGTGACACGTTAGTTACTTCATAATTAATTTTTATAACTTTGTAGCACAAACGAATCTTAAAAAGGTTTGCCATAAGTGATGTATTGGTAAAATATGAAGAAATAAGCTGGAGTGTCTCCACTCGACTATCTCGCAATTCTGGCGAGATAGTAAAAAAATTGTTTAACGCAATTTGCTAAGAACACAGCAAAGAAAAGCATAACTCATCGATATCTTCGAAATGACATGTAGACGTACTATACCGTATCCCAACCAAGATAAGAACACTTCCTACCATTTACCCTCTTTTTTATGAAATATATTTACATTAAATTAAAATTATATCACATTCGGCAAACAATTTTAAATTTAAATTGAACCATTTACACCATAACCACCTCCTTGTTTTTTTTTCAAAATATGATAATTTCATTAATGAACTTCTTACTGATATATTTATAATTTTTTTTTTAAATTTTCATTAATATCTTTGAATAAAATTAAGCTTATTTATTTAATAGAATTAATAGAATTAAACTTATTGATTCGATTTAAGATGTATTCTAAAACACCACTAATTTTAAAAATTAATATTTGTTTATTTTATTTTATTTTAATATGTATTTTATTTGAAATAATTTGCAGTAGAGCGCTCACCTCTGCACTCCCCGCTCCCCCTCTCCATGCCCCTCCGCTGCATGTACTGACCTCCTCTTGCAGGCCGGCTGACTCGAACGCATTTAGTTCCCATCCCTGCTGTGTGTAAGACCCGGAGTGGCATCTCCACTGAAATCATCCCTTAATCAGTCGCTAATCAAGAATTAATTGTAATTTTATTATTTATTTTTATTAATTAAAAGGATAATTAGTGAACATTAAAAAAAAAATATTTCAATAAAAATTTTTTTTTTTTTTTTTTTTTTTTTTTTTTTTTTTATTTAGCATCCATTTATTTTGTACATCTGCCCGAAGGCAATAATACATGGTTTACAATAAAGAGTAATAAATGGGCGAGGGGGGGAGGTAAAAGGAAATTATAGGGCAGGTTAAGGAGAGTGAGTCATTGGAACTGGGTAGGAAAATAGTCGAGGAGAGGAGGAAGGGAATGTCACTGAATTATTAGCCTGATGGCTAATCCCAGCTAGGGCACCATCGCGGGTCTATTTATTAATGTCTCTTGTCAAGTCCTGTGGTTTGAGTCTTTTGAGTCGTCTCAGTTGTCCTTGTGTGTCTAATAGTTGTCGGGCTTTGGGATTAGGGTGTTTAAGGAGTCTGTCTTTGTAGCGAAGGCTGTAATTTTTAATTTCCATTTGGACTGTATCCATTCCGAGGTCCCTATGAATCAGTCTGTTAGGGACATACCAAGGAGCACCGACTATCAGTCTAAGTGTTTTGTTTTGAAACCGCTGAATCAGGTCTCTGTTGGATTTGCTAGCGGTCCCCCACATCTGAATGCCATAGGTCCAAATGGGTTTAAGGATGATTTTGTAAATTAGAAGTTTATTGTCTATCGTCAGTTGAGATTTTTGTCGGAGCAGCCAGTATAATTTGTTAAGTTTAAGTCTCAGTTGTTTTTTTTTTGACTTGATGTGCATCTCCCACGTTAGGCGTCTGTCAAGGTGCATACCGAGGTACTTTACAGTACTTTTAGTCGGAATGGGTTTGTCTAAATTTACGCCGGGGCAGGTCTGTCTATTCAAAGTAAAAGTCAAGTGTGCAGATTTGTCTTCGTTAACTGCTATTCTCCATTTCTCAAGCCAAGGCCTTAATTGGTCCAGGCTTTCCTGGAGCATAGCAGAAGCCACGATTGGGTCTTTATGTGAAGCGAGCAAAGCGGTGTCGTCAGCAAAGGTCGCTGTGGTTATGTTCGGGTTGGTCGGCAAGTCAGCTGTAAAAAGTAAATACAAAATAGGTCCCAAAACACTACCCTGAGGTACTCCAGATCTAACAGGATAAACCTCACTAATGGCGTCATTCATCTTAACTCTAAAGCTTCTGCCATCGAGGTAAGAACGAATCAGCCTGTAATAAATTAGCGGGAGTATGTCATAAAGCTTCCGAAGTAGACCCTCGTGCCAAACTTTATCGAAAGCCTGAGATATATCAAGAAACACGGCTGAGCAGTAACGTTTGTTTTCAAGGTCTTTGTGAATAACATCAACAATTCGATGTACTTGCTCAATAGTGCCGTGCTTCTCTCTAAAGCCGAATTATACGACAGACAATCAAAACTAAAAAGGCCCCGGGAAATGATCTAATCTCAGGTAAAATGTTGAGGAACTTGCCTGATAGGGCAATTCTCTTTCTGACCCTCATATTTAACTCCATCTTTAGAGTGGGTCATTTCCCAACCCAGTGGAAAACAGCCCTGGTGAAAATGATCCTCAAGCCTGGGAAACCTCCTGAGGAGTCAAACTCGTATAGGCCTATTAGTCTTCTCTCTGCCATCTCTAAATTGTTTGAGAGGGTCTTTCTTTCTAGACTCCGTCCCTTTCTAATAGATTTAATTCAATAAAAATTAAATTTTATAAAGTGCATTATTATAATTTTTTATTCATATACCCAAATAAATTTATAAATTTTTCATTCAAATCTTTGAAAAGAATTAATCTTAAATATTCTACCGGATCTCATTAATTAAATTTTATTAAAAGTTAAATTAAAATTATTTAAAAATTAAAAAATCATATACAAAATTTTATTTTTCTTTAAATATATTTATTGAAATATTTTTTAAATTTCAATATATATATTAATCCTATTAAAAGTTATTTATTTAAAAAATAGGAAGATGTGCTGATTATTTTCAAAATTCATATAATATAATGATAAATCAAAAAAATATAAATTTCTCATATTCATATAAGAATATATAATTTTAAATATTCTTTCTAATCTCATTATCGCTCACACCGTTCCTTTCCAATCTCATATGAATATTGTTGTGACAATTTCATATTATTATAACACTTTTGAAAAATGAATAATATTTCTATTACCTACTCGTATATATCAATTAAACAGAATAACATCTTCGTGAAATTAATAATATAATCATAATTAGTTTTCTGATGTTTTCTAAGATATTTTTATTATATGTCTTTTAAATGCGTATTGTAACTTATTATAATCATGGTTTTATATAGGATGTAAAATAATTTTAGTATTTTAATTTTACAGAAATAAGATAATATTTTTATAAATCTATACACTTTTTTAATCCTATTAGTATTATTTATTTATTTATTTATATCTTATTTTTTTATTTCCTGTATATAATATAAATATCTAATCTTAATTATTTTTTTCTTTATCGAGGCGAGAGTGATGGACCTCAATTCAAGTCTACGAGCTGTTCTTCGAGTTTAATCTGCGAGAAATATCAACCCTTTCTTAACTCCGAGGTCAGTATTTATTATTAATTTTATCTTTAATTCAATTTAAATTTATTTATTGATTAAAAACTAATAAGTTATTTTTCTTCTTCTATTTCATGTTTCAATCTTCGTTCCTGCTACTGAATGTTGTTTTGAATTCTTGATTATCTTCTCCATCTTTCATGACGATGAAATGATTGAAATACAGCTCTCCAAATGTAAGTAATTATCGTTATTTATTTAATTAGCATGGCGCACTTTAAAATAGAAAATGTAAATATAATATTTAAAGTAAAGTTTAATATAATATAGAAAGTAGAATTAAATTACAATGATTTTTTGCTTTTGATAATATTCATTAGGAGATTATAGAGAAATATATTAAATTATATGACAGAATTTAGTGAGATTAGGGAATTTCAGAGTACATCTTTCAAGAAGAAGCATTGATAAAGGAGGCAGAAGAGACAAAGGTATTTTTAGAATTAGTAGGTTTCGATGCGTTATACTGGGAGGGTGGCTATTTTTTGATATATATATATATATATATATATATAGTTGTTAGGAATTTTCAGGTGGTTGCCTCCTACATCCATGCATGTTCTCATCATACTAATTCATAGATTAGATTAGAATTAATAAATAAATAAAATGTGGGTGGATAAAACAAATGCCATGCTATTATTTAAGGGATGGATTGCATGAATTGCACTCCAGGTCTGAATTGTGCCATTTTGTATTACTGAGAGTGTATTTGAGGTGGATTGGATGAACAGGAATTCGGGAAGGTAATTCAGCACAGTTCCGAAATGGGATTAGCCTGAACAGGAACAAATTGTTGGTTACCTTATGAGCGCAGGGCTTTTTCGATTAGCATGGGCCTTCCATGCCTATTGATGGAGGCTATGCACTCCCTTACTTGGTAGGTTTTATTTCAGGTTGCCCCAAATGTCGCGATTATATCATTTCGAAATCCAAAAAATCAAAGGCACTCTCAGCTGATTCAAAGAGGCTACAGACCAAACGCCTTATTTTTTTTAATCTTTTTTTTAAGGCAAACTTTCTTTATTATTACTTTTTCTAAATTTCGGAAGGCGAGGCTTGGAAGGGCTAATTTATGGGGAAAGGAGGAGGCCGTATTAAATATTCAATTGTTTTTTTTTTAATTTAATTAATAATAAAAAATAATTGAATATCGCAATTATTTTCTTTAACTTTTTATTTTCATTTTGAAATATACAATTTCATAATTTATGTTAGGTTCCAATTTATTTGATCCCCGTTCTGATATATTCAGATGATTTATTTTTTTTCAATAAATCCTTTACAGCGCTTATTTAAATGACCCAGAGCAAAAGGGTTAAAATCGTATCGCGGTTCATTTTCGAATTGCCCCTCTTTACAATCAAATAACCCCCCCCCTCCTATGGGGGGCGTGGGCCCCACGTTGAGAAACGCGCCACTAGACCATACATGAGGATTCCGTTCAGCTAAAACTACATTAAATTCACTTGAGTAAATGTTACAAAGAAGTAATAGAAAAAATAGAATTAGAATTCCTCTCTTAAATAATCTTAATAATCTTTATTTGCAAAATATAAATTAATAGAATTTAAATAAATAAAATAAATTTCATTTGAATTAAACAATTTTATACAAACTTATAAAAATTCTAAAAATTAAATCAATCCTAAGTTCAGTAATTAATCAAAAACTAAAAACATGAATCGATTTATTAATCCATTGAAATAGCAATAGACTGATCATTTGATAAGATGATAGTTGAAAAAAAGTTGAAATTATAATAGAATGAATGGCCTCCAATGAAACAAAAAAGAAATTAGCTGGAGTGTCTCCACTCGACTATCTCGCAATTTGAATTGGATTAAATAACATAATATATTATATTTAAATTAAGTTTAATTAATTATAAATTATAAATAATAAATATTAAACCAGCGCATGTTTGGCTTTTTATTGATGGCACCATGGCACGTGTTGGCGCGTGAGATTTGCAGTGTTAAAAAATTAATTCTGGTAATTTCAGCGAATCAATCAAGCTGAAATTCTATATATAGCAGTTTTATACAATTATTAATCATGTGAAAAATTATCAAACATATATCTTTATTTTTACGGTCACTTTAGAGGAAAAAAAATCAAAACGTTGTAGGTAATGACCCTCTTCCGGTTGAGCTACATATCTCAAAAGTTGATAGAAAACTATGAATTTTGAATAATGTCCATGTACCAAATTTCATCATTCTAGCTCAAACCGTTTTTGCGTAATCTTGTCTACATACATACACACATACACACACACACACACACACACACAGACATTTTTCTCAACCTTAGTGAAAATGATTCAGGAACCTTCAAAACGTATAAAAACATCAAAATCTCAACATCGAAAATTTTCATGATCGCAATACTATCTCTGGCGAGATAGTAAAAATGGAAGACATCAGATAAAAAGATGGACATATGATATCTTCAAGGTGGCTATAAATGATTGGAGTAGAGTGACAAAAAGAAAGAACAACAAAATTGTGGATGTTGTTGGAAGAGAAAACTTTGCCCTAATGGGCCTGGTTTTAATGTAAAATTTAGTTTATAATTTCATTCTCTTCTGTTCACTTTTTTCCTCTTCTTTATTTACTTTACATTCAATTAACTCCTAGTTGCTGTTTCAAAATTGTTAAAAGTTATTATAATTATTTTCATAATGTGAATGAAAAGTACTTCCATGTTAAAGTAAATTGTAGCTCGTGTCGAAAAAAATCAGATATCAAAATCTAATTTGCATAAATCAGATTTTGTGAATATGGAGGGTCTAGATTGTAGATTAAATGTATAATAAATTCTTTTTTATTGTGAATCAAAAAAGTATAGAATAAAATACAAAAAAAAAAAAAATATGAAAGTTCATTATGAAGTAAAACACAAAAATCATTATTTCATTATTCCAGGAAAATAATATAATAAATAAATTGATTATAAAAATTTCGTTTTAAATTAAATTAATTAAAAAATTAATTAATTATTATATGTCTAATTTTACATTTGGAGATATTTGTCTTAAAAACATTTTTTTTTTAATTTTCAAAATTATTTATTCAATTTTTAAAATTGTATACTAATATAAATGAAGAAGACACTAGATACATTTTACTTTTATTTTTCATCTTCGTTTTTGTAATTAAGACACTTAATTAAATATAATAATAATTAAGATTATTAACAAATTTAAAAATATTTGATCAAAATTGTTAAGCTATTTTTAAGATAATAAATGAATGAAGAGATTTTTGTCCCAGTCTAAACACATTTCTAGTAATGATACCTTCTATTTTCTCAATACAAACATTTAATATAAGTATATTTATAATAAAAAAATAATATCTAATAAATTAAAAATTTAAATGGGAGCGAAGTGTGACTAAAATAGAATTTCAATCCCGTTTATCAATAAAACTAAAATAGAATATAAATATAGTAAGTTATCAAAAAAAGTTAAATGTTGAAAGATTAATTTAAAAATTTTTATCTTAGAAGATAGTCTTGGCCTTTGACTTAACATAAATAAATATATTTTAAATTAAAGATTAATTAAATGATAAATTATAAAAAAAAAACTTTGAGAAGTTATTATTATAATGAGTATTTATTATTTTGAAATAATAATAATATAATTTACATTTAAATTATTAGTATACCATCATTTTTTTATTTATATAAATTATTTCTAAAATCACTTTTCTTCCTTTTCAAGCTTCAGAAAACCTATTCGTATTTAATCTCAAAAAAAATTTATCAACAAGCACATTTTACATCAGACTCAAAAATAGAAAAATAGTTTTATCCTAATACACAGGTTTAACAGGTATATTCATCCTTAATCGAACTTTGTCTTTCAATTAATAAAACAATTTTCGTTAGTTTATCTTATTTCTTTTCTCTGAATTTAGATTCTTCATTCTCATTCTAAAGTAATGTAAATGTAAGAGAATACCAGAATGATGAAATTTCATTTTGAAGTAAATACTTTTACTTATATTCACCAATGTAAATATTTATTTTTGTCTAAATTATAATTATTCATATTTATTATAGAAATGAATATGAATTTATAATATTTTATTAATAATTTTAAATTTTTAAATTTATTATATTTTTATATTTATTATTTATTTATAATATTATTTAACTTTTATTCATTAATTTTCAATTTTTAATGAAATTTTTTCTTAGTTAATATATATATATATATATATATATATATAAATAATTACAAATTTTGTTAATTTTTTTTTTATTAATCTGAAACATTAAGATATTCACGCAATAAACATATTTAAATTTCCCTCTAATTAGTATTATTCATATATCAAAGGATCTATATATTAATATGATCGAAATTATAATTATTAATATTTATTATAAAAAATAAATAATAATTTATAATATTTTTTTATTAATAATTTTTTTTTTAATTTACTTAGAGGTAAAACCAGGGTAAAACAAATTGTTTTGACATTTAGTTGTCAAACCTCTTTTCAAAATTATTAAACACCCTTTTAAAAATAAAACAGAATAAAATGATTTTAAATAAAAAAAAATAATTGAATGTTTTTCAGTTTATATGCAATTTCATTTATATTTACTTTTGTATATATAAAAAACTATTTAAGTATGTTTATATAAATATAAATAATGAAATAATTGGTAATATAAATACTGTTTTTTTATTTTATACTATATTTAAGTATAAATTATATTTTTGATTATTAATATTAACTTATGTTGTGAATTATCTTATTAATAATTATAATACTATTCATTTACAAATTATTTTTAAAATTTTGTAAAAAAAATTTTACTTTTCATTATATTTTTATACTTTTTACAACTAATTTAATTTATTTATAAATGAAAAAAATAAATTTCCTGTATTTTTAAATATGTAAATGTATAATAAACTATTTCAAATAAATCGTAAAATTTAGACAATTTATATTAGATATCTAATTATTTTTTTTAGAAATGGCTAGAATACGTAATGATTCTTTTATATTAGGAATCATTGTATCTTCGCTTACCTGGGGTGTCAGTATATATTTATATTATAGTTTATTAGAGTCGGGCCAAAGGTATTCAAATTTGTATTTAAAAATATAAACAAATTTTTGATAAATGATTAAATGAAATTTTAAACCAATTTTTTTTTGTTTTGTTTTTAGTAATACAACTCCAACTACTACACTTAATAAATTTAATAATAATGATAAATTGTTAAGATTTATAAATCATGATAACGAAATATTACTTCCATATGAGAAAAATCAGAAAACAAATTATAAATCTATATATCTGAGCAATTCAGACAAATTGATTAAATCTTTAAAAGCAAAATCATCTGTAATGAAAAGAAATGTAACAGGCATGCATTACATATACATTTTTTATTTTATTTTAAACATGCTTTTTAATTTAATTACTAATTGAGAAAAATGATGATAAAATTTATCAAATAATCCAAAATAGTTTTATATCAATTTTTACCGACCGACGATAGGAAGGGAAGGTATTGTGTTTTCACACCAAATTTCACATGTTAGAGATTTTTACATATCTCCACGAATCCTTCATTTTGTTATAAACAGAAAAAAGTATTTTTAGCATGATGTATGTCCGTCCATCCATTATGTGCTGGTATAGACGTAGACGTTTATATAATAGCTTGAACGACTCAACTGATTTTATATAAAATATGATATACATATTTACTTAATGGATTCATCCACTTTTGGTGTATATCCAGAATCCGGATGTGGTAGTTTACAAAGTATTAATTTTATATTCATTGTCAGAAAATATTTCCCCTAAAATATAGTAGTGATAAATAATTGATTAAATAACTCAAAATAAAAACTAAGATAATAAGATATTTAGTCATTTTAATTCAAGTTTTAAAAATATTTGTTTTATATATACATATAATGTTGTTTGGAAATTAATTTATTTCATATCATGGGTCGGTTCTGTGCCTGGCCACAGCTCATTTTTTTAATGATATTATAGAGTATTTGAGATTGATCTGATAATCATCAAACTACAAAATAAGTCATTTCTATATAAAAATTTAGATAATTTATAACTCATTTTAAGTGATTAACGATATTAATATTTGAATCATGTGCACATTATAATCAATTTCTTTAGCCAATCATAAAAATACCACTTATATATCTTTATTTTATATAAAAACTATCAGCTAAAAAGAAAAACATTTTTCCAATTTTTAAATTTTTTCTAATTGATTCATATTCTAGGATACATTTCATTAGACTGAAATTGAAATAAAAATAAAAAAGCTTTTTAAAAGTTATAATTAAATAAAACATATTTTCAATTTTCATTAATTATTTAACATAATAACTAAACATTTACTCTTAGATTTTCATATTTGTTTTTTGTTTTTTTTATTCAGGTCTTGAACAATTGGGCATAATTAGAACAATTCAAGATCAGAATTTCAGAGATTATGGATACAAAAATTATGCATATAATATTCTTGTTTCTAATAGATTATCATTACATAGAAAAATTCCAGATACCCGAAATAAATTGTAAATTGTAAATTATTTCATCTTTTTTATTTAATTTTTATTTTTAATTAATTTTTCCAAAATTTAGATGCAGAAATATTGACTATCCTAATATTATATTAAAAGCAAGTATAGTTATTTGCTTTTACAATGAACATTTAAATACTCTTTTAAGAACTGTGCATAGTATTTTGGATAGGACAAAAGATCAACTTTTAGAAGAAATCATTTTGGTTGATGACTTCAGTGATTTAGGTAAATTTTACTAGCTTTATATTATTTTTATATAGTTTTTTTTTTTTAATTCAAACAATATTTCAGAAGATCTTCATTCAGATCTGGAAACTGCTCTGAATCATGTATCTTCTAAAATTCTGATAATAAAAACTCCACGTAGAGAAGGTTTAATTAGAGCACGAATGTTTGGAGCTGAAAATGCAAAAGGAGATGTGAGTACTGAAATAGTTTTCCAATTAATAATAAATAAATATTTTCTCCTTTATAGGCAAGTAATGGTTGGATAATTCATAAAATATTACAGATAATAATTAGATTTTATTGACATATTTCAAATAATTTCCAAGTTAAGATTTACATAATCGTCATATTTAAAAATGTTGATTGATATTAATCTTAATAATAAATATTTTATTTAAATATCTATATGTTTCTATAATTATTTTTAAATCTTTTTTGTTATTGTTAATAATAACATGGATAATGGATACATGGACATACAACATAAATACTACCATAGCACTCTCATTCCATTTTTTTTTTTAATTTTAAGCAATTAATAAAATAGATTCATCATGATATAAATTAATTAATAATTTTATGCACTTATATTTAAAAAAAAATATTATTTATTAATATGATTTATACTTAATAATTTGTATTATTTTTATTGTGTTTCATAGGTACTTGTATTTCTTGATTCGCATGTAGAAGTTAATATTGGTTGGCTTGAACCACTTCTTTCACGAATCCAAGAAGATAGGACAAGAGTTGCTGTACCTATAATCGATATAATCAATAGTGATACATTTGAATATACATCATCCCCCCTCGTTCGTGGTGGATTTAATTGGGGACTTCATTTTAAATGGGAAAATGTGCCAAAAAATTTATTAAATTCAGAGGAAGATTTTATTAAACCAGTAAGGTAATTCAATTATTATTAAATTATTATTCATTTTTATCAGAAACTACAATCTACTTAAAATTTGTAGTTTCCTCTATTCTGCACTTGAAAATCTTTGATCCCAGCAAACACATCCAATATATATATATAAATTAACTCCTTCCATCAATGACAAATGAAATTATCTTTAATATTAGGATGATTATATTCATTTTGAAATATTATATACATTCAATATATAATCCATTAAATAGATCACATGTTTTGATTCTTTTAAGGATTTGTTTGAAAATTTCAAAAGAATGTCAAATACATTATGGTAAGTGAAAATTGTGAGCCTGACCACCTTAAAGAGGCCCTGATGCAAAATTTATTTTCAGATATTAAAAAAATTTCAAAATTAACAAAAAGAAAGTAAATTTTCTCGAGATTTTTTTATTTATAATTATTTTATTTTCATTTTCATGTTAAATTCTTGCAACTTTCATAGTTCATTCTAATTATTTTTTTGATAGTTTTTCTCATTTTCTTTATATAATATTTTCTCATCATCTCTCCAATATTAAACTCACTCATCCTTTTAAAATTATTTTTTTTATATAAAATTATTTTATACTTTGGAAGCATAAACGAAATTTTCAAAACAATACCTGGAAATTATTTCATAGGTTTTTTTTTTTATCTTTCTCCTTACTAGTTTCAATGATTTCTGAAAAAAAATGCATCCAATGAACGAATAATTTCAATGAATTTTAAGAAAGAAAGCAATAAATGAAAACAAGGTTAATTTGATATAATAGACAAACACTAATGATTTTGCTAAGATATTAGTCATTATTTCACATTAACAATATCTACTTAAATTTAATTGTATATTATTTCAAAAGATCATTTCATGTCAACATTACAATACTTGGATTTACCAATTTTATATATACCTAAATATCAAAAACATCTCTTTACAAAAATGTATAAACAGTCCCTAAAAAAGGTCCACCACATCCCCCACATAGTCTGCCGTTGTTTCATCAATTTACTTCCCTTCGCATTCTTTAATCTTTTCTCCTAATCCTCAGCCAATCTATCTTCTCTCTCAATCTCATCAGGTCCTTTCGATTTTATTTTATTATTCTGGTTATGTTTTGGGATGCAATCTTCGCCATTCATAATTGATTCACATTGATATTGTTTCCTCTATTATTATTATTTTGTTTTGTTAATATCATCTCTTTTCCTTAATTTACCGATTTCTTCCTATTATCTCTTTTTTGATTTGATATACAACTTTTAAATTTATAATTTATTTTTAATACTGATGGTAATAATTAATATTTTACCATGAATTCAAATTTTAGATCCCCTACTATGGCTGGTGGTCTCTTTGCAATGGAACGTGATTTTTTTCATGAATTAGGTGAATATGATAATGGAATGGATATTTGGGGAGGAGAAAATCTTGAAATTTCTTTTAGGGTAAATAAATAATTTTATATTCTATTTATATTCTATTAATTTTAATTTCATTAATAAAGAAAGTGATATCTTTTTTTTTTTTTTGAGAATTTTATAAAGGAAATTTTATAGAGGTACATATATTGATCAAAATTGACTCAAACTAAATAATTGATTGTTTGCGATAATTTGCGATGATTAATTGCGATTGTTCTATCGTATATTATAATTTTAATTCACTGTGATACAAACACTGATATACAAATAAAAGTGAAATTGATTACAACTAAAATTGAAAGTTTATACATTTATTTAATTTTTTATTTTTATTCTGGTGAATGGTTATTTGAATTTATTTATAATAATAGATTATTAAATATGAAATATTAATGTTTATTTAAGATTTGGATGTGTGGAGGGTCTTTAGAGGTAATTCCATGTTCTCGTGTTGGACATGTCTTTCGTAAAAGGCGACCATATTCAGCTCCAAATGGTATTGATACTATGACAAAAAATTCAGCAAGAGTAGCTCATGTTTGGTTAGATGAATACAAGGTATCCATTTTAAATTTTCTATCTAATCTATGTAACTATATCTTTGTAGCACTTTGAACTTAAAAATTCTTAATAAGAACATCTCTATTATCCTATAATAATTATTATAACAATTGCTTTATTTCAATTTTAAGGATTATTTTTTCAATACACGGGTAGAAGCAAAGACAATTAATTATGGGGATATTACTCAACGACAAAATCTACGTAAAACTTTAAATTGCAAATCGTTCAGATGGTATCTTCAAGAAGTATATCCAGAACTTGAATTACCGGGCTCAGAAAATGAGGTTAAATATATTTAAATTAATAACTAAAAAATAATTTGTTTAAATAAATTTTTCATTTTTTCTTTCTTTTATATTTATTCTTTTTAGAAAAATAGATTAAAAAAGAAATGGTCTACTTTGGAGAATAAAAAATATCAACCCTGGCATTTACGTGAAAGAAATTATATAGGCTCTTATCAAGTAAATGGATTGTTTTAACAAACATATTTATTTATTTATTAATTATTATTATTTTTATTTTATATTTATTTATTTATTTTTTTCAAGTTACGTTTATCAGGAACTAATCTTTGTGCGACATCTGCTAAAGACACAAAAACGAAAGGCGCTCCACTTGCTCTGGCAGCTTGTCTTCGAATACGAAGTCAAGTTGGTTTGAATTTTATTTTTAAATATCATTATATATGTAATGTAATATGATATGTTAAACTGTTTGTTTTTTTTATAGATTTGGTATGAAACGGATAAAAGTGAACTAGTCCTTGCACAATTACTATGTTTAGATTCTAGCAATAAAGACCCTCGAATTTCTAAATGTCACGAAATGAAGGGAGATCAAGAATGGAGTGTTAATATCCAACAAGTAAGTTATTTATGATAACTTCTATTTAAACATATGTAAGAAATTCCAATAGGTTACAATTGGCTGGACAGTTGGCTCAAATACAATAGATAAATGACAAAACAATTTAAAGGTAGATGCGAGGGAATTGTAGTCGTTTAAAATGGGATTTAAAATTAATGTTTGATTGAAATCCAGTCACAAATTGGAAACATTAATAAAACATTTTATTAAAAAATCATTCAATTCAAATAAAATTGCAAATTTTAACATTTATTGACGATTTTTTACAAATTATTTTTCTTGAAATGTTTCAAATAAATATCTTTTAATTCTTTAATTCAATATATAATTAATTTTTGTAAATGACTTTAGAAAATATATTGTGTCAAACTTATAAATTCAAGATAACTAGATGTTTTCTATAATCTATAATATTTAAAACACAATTTTCAGAAATCAAGTCCAATATATAATATGGCCTCTGGCACATGTTTAGCCGCTCCAAAATTACCAGCAATAGGAACAAGACTTATTATGGATATGTGCAATAATTTAAATGTTCTAAATGCATGGGATATAATTCCTGCAGAAATTGGTAACTAATAAACTAACTTTTTAACAATTTAGCAAATTATCTTTTTTTTTTTTTTTTTTTAATAAATAAAAATATTTTTATATTATTTCGATATGATATTATTTAGAGAAAATTTTCAATTAGTTTTTTTTTTTTTTAAATCTTTAATTAATATATTTAATATATATCTGCATTGATAGAGAAATTTACCTATTTTTATATATTTTTTTATATTTATATGTTAATTATTTTATTTAAAAAAGACAAAATAAAATTTAACTACTAATAATTAATTAATTTGTTTTTCTTTTTAATTAAAAGTTGAATAACAAAAATTTATTATAAATGATCAATAGGTATGTATAAGTAATTGAAAGAAAAATTTTTATTATATGAATAAAAAAAATAAATAAATAAAAAAATATATTATATTATAATAATAATAATCAACAAAAATTAATTTACATTAGTTGACATCTTAAAAATTTAATAAAAAAGTGACTGTCATTTGTCATTTAAAATTAAACAAAAAGTAATATTTTATTTTATTAAATTCTCTAATTTAATTTAAATAAGTAAGTATTTTTTGATTATAACTCAATTTATCTGGAACTATTGAATGAAAAAATTCTTGGCTGGAACAATCCCATTTCTTCAATCATCCCTAATCTTTATCCAATTATATGATTTTATCTTTAGTCTTTATATATTTTTATATTAAATTTATTATCCTTTTCATTTATTTAATTTATATATTTAAATATTAAAAATAAAAAATCTTTTGTCAAGAATATTTTACTATTTTATTTTAAATATTTTCTTAGCATTTTTAATATAATTTTAAAATAATTTAAAAATAAATATAAAATTTATTATTTAGTTTTTTTTGTTCATTTTTTTAAATTTTTTATTATAATTTATTAATTTTTAAATTGAACATCTCTAAAATTTTTAAAATAAAAGGAAGATAAACAATTTATTTTTAAAATATATTTATATTTAAATTTAAGAAAAATTTTAAAAGTTTCGTATCTAAAATTCAATTATATATTTATTTATATTGAAATAGAAAATATATGAAAAAAGAGTACAAATCCTTTTATCATTTTAAATTTTATTATTTAACTAATCACAATCACAGTTTTCTGTGATTCATAATAGATGGCATACCAAACACAATTTAAATAGCATGAGAATCGAAAGAACTACCCTTAAATTTCAATTAAAATAAAAAAAAACTAAGAAAATTTAGTTTTGGAAAACATATTTTTAGAATTTAGAAATTATAAGAAAATTTTATAATTTATAATTATAAAAAAAAAAAACTAAATTTTTATTTGATGTCTGTTAAATTTTTGATAGTTTGTTTTTTATTTGTTGTTATTGTTATATATAATATTGTAAATATGAATTTGAAATAAATATTTTATAAATTTTAATAAATCTATTATTAATTGATTGTATTTGTCGCATATAATCTATTAAATTTCCTTTGATATTTTATAAAGGGCAGATGTCCCTTCTTCTTCCCCAAAAGAACATGATCTATTACTGCTTTTGCCTACCCTCAGCCCTTAAATCGTAAAAGTTCTTTTCTACCTGTGATTTTCCGACCGTTTTCTTTGGTATTTATTCTGCCTTTTTTTTGTGCCTGCAGATGTTTTTCAGTTCGTTTTTCTTAACTTAAAATTCCAACTAAATTTTAACTGTTTTTTTTTGATTTGACAAATTCTTTAAAATATTGTATATTTTGAAAAATTGCCACATATATATATATTATTCTCACCAAATTTTTTTCTTTAGAATCTATAAAAATTGAAAAATTTTAATTTGCTTTTCTTATACGAAAGTGATTTCATTAATAAATTGAATTGCTTATTAAAAAAAAAATTATCACATTAAATTTCTTGTAACTGGGGGTAGTGAATATGATCTTCACTCTGATAGTATTCTGATATAACCTACTTTAGGAATATTTCATTGTATTTGAATTTCAATTAAAGATTATTACAGTTATATTTCGATCTGTTGATAACGTTTCCATAAAAGGTAATTGTTTTGTCTAACCGATGTATGATGGATTTTGATAAAACTTTACCAGTGAATTCCTTTTTTGATTGCAAACAAAATTTCCTCAAGAAGTATGTGGTGGTCGCTTCTAGTTTATGAGATAAAAATTATTAAAGTTTTCATATAAACTAATTTTGAATGAGCAGCCATTTAATAATGTTTAAATGACTAATTCACTAATTATTCACTTATTCACTAATTTTCGGTTTTATTCAGTTCGGTTTAGATATAGGAAAATTATTTAATTAATTATTTTTTTTAACTTTTTTATATCCAAAGCGAACTTATAAAAAAATCACCCCTAAAATTAGTGGAGCCCTCTGGCGGTCAAATAATAAATCATGGTAGTTAAATAGAATATCAATGGGTTTACCATAAATGCAAACTTTAATAATTTTTATCTCGTAAATTAGAAGCGACTTCCACCTATTTCTTAAGTAAAGTTGGTTTTGAATCAAAAAACAAATCTACCTACTGGTAAAATTTAGACCAAACAATTAACTCAATTTTTTACATATTGTTTTTTAGTTATTGATATTAAAAACTCAGACTAGTGGCAAAAAAAACGAACCCGTAACCATGGGACTACGCTAGGAAGGAGAAGATATAACAAAAATATTGTAAAAATAGTTTTTAGTTAAATTTTAATATTTTTTTGTTAGAATTTCTAGAAAATTTTCTTTCCACGAGAAGAGGACTGCGCCATCACTACAACTGGATACTTCGAATTCTTAAACTTCATATTTATAAATTATTTTTCTTATTAAATTAAAAAAAAAAACGTTTTTTTGTCATTTATAATTCTAATAGTTCATAAGTTAACTAATAGAAATAAATTATACTTTTAAATTTTTTAATTTTTAATTAGGATTTTTGAATATTTTTATAACATTCTATTTTTTAATAATTTCGAAAAAATAGATTATGCTCGATGTATAATTTATTTTTATTATTTGAAGTTATACTTATATAGGTAAATTATTATTGGTTCTTATTGATAAGAAAATAATTAAAAAAATATTGTTTTTTCTGATCCATGTCTTCAAAGTTTATTGATATAAATTTCAAAGCGAATTTTACAATAAATTTTCCGATATTTATAAAATAAAAATATTATTTTGGAAAATTAAAACAAAACATACGACGAGAATTTAAATATTTTAATGATAATGAATAAAAAGTAATATTTTTTAAAATTATAGTAAAATTCTCCATGAAAATCATTGCAATATATGACTGGTATTTGGGTGTGTGCGAAAAATTAAAAATAAATAATAATTGCCTCTCTCATTAGAACTTGGCCCCTCCTTTTTTCAAAACGATAGATATGATGGGGCTCCGCCTTGGCCCAATACACCATTAAAACCAATCGAGCCGAGCAGGGTGAGAGAGGGATGAGGTTGAGTGGGTGAACCGATCGGGGGACGGAGGGGTGGAGGGGGGGTGAGGAGAGGGAGAGGGAGGAAAAAGAGAGATTGGTCAGAAAAAAATGGCGGCGAATACATTCACTAGATTCATCAGCAAATGAATTTTTCCATTCGAAAAGGGAAATAATAATAATAAAAAAAAAAAAAAAAATTACAAATAGTCCGTAAAAAATCGTTAAATACGATCTATATATAAATTTGTAAATACAAACTTGATAGCAATTTAATAAATTTGCAAATTAATATTTCTTGAAAGAATTTTGGAGAATTGGATTATCTATTCATTGAAAATTTTCGATGTTGAGATTTTGATGTTTTTATACGTTTTGAAGGTTCCTGAATCATTTTCACTAAGGTTGAGAAAAATGTCTGGGTGTGTATGTGTATGTATGTAACCAAGATTACGCAAAAACGGTTTGAGCTAGTATCATGAAATTCGGTAAACGGGCATTATTCAGAATTCATAGTTTTCTATCAACTTTTGAGAAAGACCGTAAAAATCAAGATCTATGTTTGATAATTTTTCACATGATTAATAATGGTATATATAGAATTTCAGTTTGATTGAATCGCTGAAAGTACCAGAATTAATTTTTTAACACTGCAAATCTCACGCGCCAACACGTGACGTGGTGCAATCCACAAAGAGCCAAACATGCGCTTGTTTAATAAATATTATTTATTAATTTTAATTTATAATTTAATTAATTTAATTTAATTTAAATCAAATTCAAATTTGCGAGATAGTCGAGTGGAGACACTCCAGATTTTTTTTAAATACACTTACTATTAGATGTCAAAAATAGTTCCTCAAAAGTTTGAATGATGTGAACTGGCATTTTTTATTTACAAATATTAAATAATATACACACTACTATCTCACTTTGCGTTGCGGTTACGTCCCAAAAACAAAAAAAACACGACACAAAGTGATTTAAGATTTTCTATAGCAAACCATGTAAAGATCGAAGATAGATTCCAGGGTTACGAAAATACTACTTTTTAAAAAGAAATTTGAACAAAGTAAACATTTAAAAAATAAAAAAAAATAATATATAAAATTTTATTTCATTCATATAAAAAACAAAAAATCTGGAGCGTCTCCACTCGATTATCTCGCAAATTTGAATTGGATTAAATAACATAATATATTATATTTAAATTAAATTTAATTAATTAAATTATTGGTTGGCGCGTGAGATTTGCATTGGTAAAAAATTAATTCTGGTACTTTCAGCCATTCAATCAAGCTGAAATTCTATATATAGCAGTTTTATACAATTTTTAATCATATGAAAAATTATCAAACGAGATAGTAAAAAATTCCTTCTCCATATCGATCTCAATAATCTCTCTCATTATTGCTAATTATAAATTCTCCCTCTCTTGCCGCAACCCATCTGATTATTCCATTTATACAAAATTTAATATTAAAAAAAACTGAGAAAGAAGGCTAAAATCACTTTTTAAGGGGTTTCTAGTAGAATAAATAACCATTTGGGAAAAATCTGTAAAAATTTGAAAATAAATTAATTATTATTCACAATTATTTGCTTAGAACACTAGAAATGGAATTTTTACAGATTATATCAAATTGTCAAAAAGAAATAAAAATAATATTAGGAATAAATGAGTTTTTATGGAATCGTGTTTAACCACGTAGACCAGAGGTTTCCAATTTTTTCCGGTTTGCAGCTCCCTATATGATCAGATTTTTTCCGCGACACCATCAATACATCAGATTTTTTTTTTCTAAATTTTTGACTTTCTTGAAAAATTAGAAAACTTTCCTTTTTTTGAAAGTGATTACCCCGTTAAGAGCGAAAAATTAAAAACTTTTACTTACTATTTTCCTTGGGATAATATGAAATATATAATTGGCGGCGCCCGGGGAGCCGCGGCCCACACTTTGGGAATCCCTGACGTAGACTATAATGCCATTTAATATTATACTTAATATTTATTTTCCAAATTCTAAAATATAACTTTTTTTAATGAATTAATGAATTAATTTCTCTAATATTATATGAATATAAATTCCCAAAATTGTGCCCCAAATGATCATATCACTTAAATTAAACTGATAGTGAATTTAACACAATACAATGAGAATACTAATTTCAAAACTGTAAAAACATCAGAACAAAAAGTAGAAGTAGGTAGAAAGTGCCTTTGATCAGATCAAATACTACAAAGGAAGAGAAATTATAAGTACGTTGAGATGTAGGAGAAGTCAACCGAAATAACGGAGAAAAATGTCAAGTGATAAAGATACTCTAAAACCGATGATTATGAAAAACAATAAAATGGACAACCACACCATCATAATTAACAATTGGAAAGGATACGACCAGCTAGTCTTAGTTTTGGCCATTTTTCTAGAAACCACTCCAATAACTTTGTCAAATCCCTATCGTAAAGACATGAAGACTAAAGCATTGGAGTAAGATAAAATGAGATATAAGAAAACATATGGAAAGAATGTGATAACAACAAAAAGTTTATATATAAATCCATTGTGTTATTCTATTTAGCTATCATGTTTTATTGAAGTGAAAACTTCTTTAGCGGCGTTGAGCACTTTTGCGGGATGGGGAAAAAAAAGTATAGAACTCGCGTGAGATTCCGACCCGACCCTGTGAGAACGACCCGACCGTTCTAAAACGTGAGATCGACCGTTCGAAAACGACCCGACAGATATACGCATGCGCAATACGCCAGAATTTTAGACACTAAACTTCTGATACATTCTTTACAAAATTTTACATATTTGCCATATTAAATATTATTATTTATATTTACATTAATAATCAGTATTACTAAATTATGTATATATAAAATAAAATATTTTAAAATATTATTATATGTTAAATTATATTAAATTAATTTCTAATATATTTATATAATTTAAAATTAATTTCAGAATATATATATATATATTAAATTATATACTATATATAATATATTATATAATATATATTTTAATAAATTAATTTTTAAATGTGTGTGTGTGTGTGACCGTAAAAATAAAGATATATGTTTGATAATTTTTCACATGATTAATAATTGTATAAAACTGCTATATATAGAATTTCAGCTTGATAGAATCGCTGAAAGTACCAGAATTAATTTTTTAACATTGCAAATCTCACGAGCCAACACGTGACGTGGTGCCATCAACAAAGAGCCAAACACTCCACTATCCACTCGACTATCTCGCGAATTTGAATTTGATTAAATAATATTTATTAATTTAAATTAAATTAAATTAATTAAATTATAATTTAATAAATATTATTTATAACATCAAAAACATCAAAATCTCAACATCGAAAATTGAATTGCTGAAAGTACCAGAATTAATTTTTTAATACTGGAAATCTCACGCGCCAACACGTGACGTGGTGCCATCAAAAAAGAGCCAAACTTTCGCTGGTTTAATAAATATTATTTATTAATTTTAATTTATAATTGAATTAATTTAATTTAATTTAAATTAATATATGTTATTTAATCCAATTCAAATTTGCGAGATATGCTGAATATGCTTTTAAATAAAAAAAAATTTCAAGAAAGTAATTGGAATTATTAATATTAAGAATCAATAAATAAATTTATTAAATATACATTTAAACATATAAATTAATCTATATATAAATTTAATAAATATTCAAACAATAATTGAAACAATATAAATAAAAAGATTCAATATTTTACTTACATTGTGATTTATATTTTTATTTTTATTATAACTATTATTATGGGTATGTTATTTTTGGCAGTTTAAAAAAATTAAAAATATTAATAAAATTTATCAAAATAATAAGTTGAAAACATTTCTAATTATTCTTATTTATTTATTGTAAATTTTTCAATGTAACCATGGTAACCATAAAAAGACTTTTACCAAAATATTACTAATTAAATTAATTTTGGATAAATTTTTGGCCAAGAACTTTCGAGTTCCTTAGAGTCAAAGAGATATAACATATACAATAATAATATATATAATTAATTTACTGATTAAATTAAAATATATTTTAAATAAGAACACAAAAAGAAATGAATGTTTTATGTAATATAATAATTGAAACAAAATGAATGAAAACCTTTTACTACTCTTAACCAAATACTATGTACCACTCGGGGGGGGGGGGGGGTACAGGGGGCGGAGCAGCTAGTACGTATATAAAATTCATTTTTCTCGTGAAGCTGGTGCGCATTCCGTCTGCTTTCAAATTTCTTACGCACAAGTTTTCACTTCTGTCGGCCAGTCCCACGACTTCCAATTCGACTTTTTATTATTTGACCGCCAGAGGGTTTCACTATTTTTTTTTATAAGTTCGGTTTGGATATAAGAAATGTTTAATTTTTGTTTGACAGACTACCTCGTGATCTGTAAAGACTCGAGTGATCACTTTTAGCTAAAATGAAAGATCATAGAATATAAGGACAACAAATGAAAAATTATCAGTGTGTGAGCATATCAATAATACGGAGAGAGAAAAGATAATATAAAATTAAGAGAGAATAAGAAATTAATGAAGGAGTTGGTGTAGGATACGGATGGTTGGAGGAATGTTAATGCCGACCGAGTGTTTTTAAATTTAATAGAGTTGAAGAGATAATAGTTAAGAAGATTAATTGAATTAGTAATATTTGTATTTTATATATTTATATATTTATATTTATTTAATTAATTATATAGTTGTTAAATAACTGATTAATTTATTAACATTATATATAAGTAGTAGTAATACTAATTAATAATCGTATAAGTTACCAAATAGAGGATAATATAATAATATCAATTATAATAATAATCAAAATTTAATATATTAAAATCAAGTCATGTTTTTATTAACAACTTTAATAATTTCTATTTAATTACAACATACCATCTATATTACACATATGATCTTTAAACCAAAATTTTATAAATTAATATGTAAAAGAAAAATAATAAAATATTTAGTGTATGTCTAACCGATGTATCATGGATTTGGATAAAACTTTACCAGTAGATTTCTGTTTTGATTCAAAACCAACTTTCCTTAAGAAGTAGGTGGCAGTCGCTTCTAGTTTACAACATAAAAATGATTAAAGTTTGCATATATGGTAAATCCATTGATATTCTATTTACCTACCATGATTTATTTTTTGACCGCCAGAGGGCTTCACTAATTTTAGGGGTGTTTTCTTTATAAGTTCGCTTTGGATATAAACAAATTAAGAAAATAATTAATTAAATAATTTTCCTATATCCAAACCGATCTTATAAAAACAGAAAATTAGTGAAAAAGTGAATAATTAGTGAATTAGTCAATAAAACATTATTAAATGGCTGCTCATTAATATCAATGGATTTATATGCAAACTTTAATAATTTTTATCTCATAAACTAGAAGCGACCACCACATACTCCTTGAGGAAATTTTGTTTGCAATCAAAAAAGGAATTCACTGGTAAAGTTTTATCCAAATCCATCAAACATCGGTTAGACTAAACAATTACCAATTGATATTATTATTAAAAATCTTATCTCTCATATATTATACTATCTACATTGTTAATAATGTTAATTTTATTAAAAGAGAAAGAGATAATTGATACAATAGTATCATAGATCTCATAGAAGAGATTTTTAAACAAAAATGCAACTTTCTTTAATTTAGAATACAATTCTTTTGTTGAGAAAAGGGCTCCTTTTTGTTCATATACAAATGCTGGTATTTCTTTTGAAATTTTTCTATTTCCATGAGTCATAGCTGAAATCTGTCTTGTTTTTTTTTTTTGACCGATTCTAAATGTTCAAAAATCGATTGGATGTTTGTTCGATGTGGATGGACTGATTGCAGAAAGGGCCTTTTCTTTGCCTCTATTACCATCCCTATAGACTCTATTTATGTATGTGTGTGTGTATGTGTTCGTATGAGTGACTCAATTGCTAGAGGGGGCCCTAGAGCTATGACAAAGGGTCCAACCCATGAACTACTCTTTCCTAAAAACGTTGATCTAGGTCGGCATTCGTTGCACAAAAAGAAAATATCTATTAGAAATATTCCTTCAACAGTTTTTAATCAGTACAATCAAAATTCTTTATGATTATTTTTTCTTTTTTTAAATTTTTTACTTTATTAAAAATTGACACGATAAAATAGAAAATAATTTTGTTTTATTAAAAATTTCAAAAATAATAGTTTGAAATAATTTTATGTATTTTTTTATTTATATAATATATATATATATATGAATTTTATATAATCTAATAAAAATTTATATTATAATTATCAATAATATAATATATTTATTAGTTTTTTTATGTATGATTCACAATTTTGAAAAAAATAAATAATAAATAAGTAAAATAAAATAAAATCATTTCTTAATGAATTATAAAATATCATTTTTATTTATTGTTTATGTATATAATAAATTATTGAAATTTATATCTATTAAATGTTAAATGTCTAATAAGGATGGGCTGGTTAGTGGATAAAAATTTTAATGAATAGATATTTTATAGTCAAGTGGCTCCCCTAAGGACGCCACGGACACTAATGCAACTAAATTTAGATAATTTTACACTAAAAATTATCAACTATTATAATTGTCAAGAGATTAATTTCTTTTTTGATTTCTTTAATAAATCAATATATTTTTTTTTATTTAAAAATATTTAATCATCTATAATTTGAATTGATATATTCTTTTTCTAGGTTAATATTATCTATTAATTTTTTTTGTTTTAAGTTTATTACTGTATTATAATATTTATTAAATTATATAAATTAAATAAATATAAATAAAAATATTTTCATTTATTAGATTTTAATATTTTCTTCGTTATCCTCGTGGATAGTTTGTATATAGAAGAATAAAATAGATATATTTTTGAATTACTCAAAAAAGAGAGCAATATATTTATATATATATCAGTAATGTCATTAAAAATAATAATTAATAATAATAATAATAATAACAATTTAAATTTCAAAATCTATTTTTTTTTGATAATTAAAATATATTACTAATAGTTTTCATAGAGATGCAATTGGATCTAATGTCAATATGTCACCCCTCCACACTCTTTCTCTCTCTCAAATATATATATATATATATATATATTTATATATTAACATATTAATAATTCCGTTCATTAAATTAACATTATTATTAATATTTTGATTCAATGAAATTAATACTTATAAATATGAAAACTTGTGAAAAAATTTCACTTATTACACTTTAATACCTTCAAAAAAAAAATAAATAAATAAATATTTTCTTCCTTTGGAATTATTTTTTAAAAAACGTTTTTTTGGGAAAATAATTTCTTTTTGTAGCTTTTCATTAAATGAGATTTTCTAGTCTACAGGTAATAAAAAATCTTTTCAAAAACTCAGGTATGTTTCAAATAAATTTCTTTTTCTTTTATTTAAAAAAAAAACAAAAAGAAAAATTACGTTATATAATGTAAATTTTCAATATATATATATATATTATATTTTATTTCAACATTTTCAATCAGTTCAAAGATCAAAATGGTGATATGAAAAATAAAGTCGTTTATTTAATAATTAACGTTACTTGTCTATATCCAATTTTTATTTGACATAATTAAAGTATATAAATATTTTATTTCTAGTAGAATAGAACTGAAAAATTAAATTTTGAATTATATATATATATAATAATGTAAATATCTTTAAAAAGCCTGAATAAAATTATTTGAATATTTAATTCAAAATTTAATTTTTCAGTTCTATTCTACTAAAAATAAAATATTTATATACTTTAATTATGTCAAATAAAAATTGGATATAGACAAGTAACGTTAATTATTAAATAAACGACTTTATTTTTCATATCACCATTTTGATCTTTGAACTGATTGAAAATGTTGAAATAAAATAGGAGAGGGAGAGAAAAACTAGTTAGTTTTTCTAGCTCGATGAGGAAGGATCCTTTCGAAAGAGGCGTTCAATTTTGTCCTGACCTGTACCCCTAACTAACTCAAGCCTATTCTCCCCTCCTCCCCTCCCCACCCCTCAACCCCTCTCTCACTCTCACACACACTTCTCCCCCCTCGCCCACCATTCCTCCTACTCTTGCTCCTCTCGAGCTCTTTTGTGATTGGCGGGTCCCTCGGCAGCCATCTTGCATCCGAGGGATGCCGTCGCCCTTGACACCCGGCCGGAAGGGTGTCTGCATGCCTGAGCCTACCCTAATCTTCCTTCACGTTGCCAAGTCCTCAACTATTCGGTGTCCTTTCTCTAGGATGCCCTTCACGTTTCGGAGGCCACGTCACTCGAATCGACTCAACGTTGAGCGTTGAGAGCTCATACAAATAAAAATTATCCAACTGCGTTCGAATCATTTCTCACACTAACAAATTTGATAATAATTCATACAATTTGTTGTTTATCTTTGTTTTTTGTTTTTTTATTCTTTTTTCTTTTAGCCAAGAAAGAAATGTAAATATTATTTTGTGTTTTGAATCTTAAATTTGGAATATTTTCACTATTATTAAGGGATTTTTTATTAAAAGACCACATTGTTTGTATAAAATTATTTGTTAAATAATTATAAATAAAATTATTTATTAATTAATTTTATTTATTAAAATTATTTATTAATTAATTTTATTTATTAATTAATAATAATAATTTTATTTATAATTATTTAATGAATAATTTTATACAAACAATGTGATCTTTTAATAAAAAATCCCTTAATAATTATCAAAATAACCACAAAAGCTTTAATAAATACTTTCACTATTCAATAAAAATTTAATATTCTTATTTGTTATTTAAAAAAAAACGATAATAATAAATTATCTATTTATAAAGAATTTACAATAAATACTTAACGTTAAATTTGCTAGAAAACAAAATGATCGTTTAAAATGTAATTTCTATCCCAGAGGTGGCCAACCCAAATGATCTTGCGGGCCACTTTGGAAATGCATCATAACTTCGCGGGCCGCATATAAAATTATACATACCCATATTAGATTTAGACCCATTATAGATATTGTTTGGTGTGACAAATTGGAAAATAATGAATTTTTATTATGTTTACTATTATTTTTACATATATAAACATATATAATATAATAATAATGATACTGAATGCACATTGTAAAAAATATATAATACTAAAAATAAAAAAAGAAACAAGGAAGTGTGATGAATCTCGCGGGCCGCAAAAATGTTTACGGCGGGCCGCATGCGGCCCGCGGGCCGCGGGTTGGCCACCCCAGTTCTATCCCATTGCATAGGAAAATTAATTTGAAATATAAAAATTTCTAAATGGTTTCTCAAATTTATTAAAATGTAGTAGTATCATTATATCTTATTATTATATATATTTTTTATTTTATAAAACAGTGAATAATTATTATTTCTCCTTACCTTAATATTACATCTACTTAGATCATGCTTGTCTAAAGTGCGGCCCAAACGCAAATTATGAAAATTATTATAAAAAATTTGCTTATTTCTACTAAAATAACTAATGTGTGCAATATTTTTCATTTTCATTTATAATTTGATACATATATTTAATTAAAATAAAAAAATTATAATAAAAAATAAATGTTATTTTATTTTAATAAAACTATATATACATTAAAACCTCTCTATAAGGAGATTCTCAAAACACTGTTAAAAACAATGGTTATTGTGAATTAAAATGTATAAAGTAACTATTAGACGTGTTGTTATAGAGAGGTTTTACTGTAGTTAATTTTATTTCCATTTGTTGAAAAAATATTTATGTGCGGCCCAGCATATTTTTTGTTTTTTTTTTGTTTTTTGCAATGTGGCCCTCGAATGGTCATAGTTTAGACACCCATGACTTAGATAATCTCAGAGTATCTTATATGATACTAAATTATCAAATAAAATACTATAACCTTTGAATTATAAATTATAAATATATATAGCCATTTAATTTTTTTTTTACTTCAGAGGCTCAAAATGATAATACATAACCTCAAAATATATCATTTAGAAAAAAAACTATCAAAAAAAAATCATATATATATATATGTTATTATTTGTTTTTTATTTAATAAATTACTAAATTTTTACTTTAAATTATTATTATTTCTAAAGTAATAATATTTATTCTAAGATGATAAGAGAAAAATTACTTATTCAATTTTAATTGTATTGTAAATTGTAAAATTGTATTGAAAATTGACCAATAGAACTTTATTTTTAAAAGAGGCAACAGAATATACTTACAATTACACACAGAAGAACAACCAGAAAAAAATTTTATATGAGCAACTTTTAATCATAAATGTGAAAAATATTATAATTTTAATTGCTAAGGGTATACTAGATTAGCATTAAACTTCTTGAAGCAATAAATACAAAAATCAGAAAATACTTTGAAATAAAACTTTAATATTTACAAAATACTATTTTTAATATTTTTGAATTTTGGGGCCTTCTCTATACCGGGGCCCGAGGCATATGCCTAAAGGGTAATCCGTCACTGCATATAAGTTGATGAAGGAATAAACTTATAGACAAAAGCAGAAGAAACTTCTTGGTCATTATTTTCTTCCAACCCCTCCTTAACTATCCTGTGTACGATCCACCCATTCAACTTCTATTCTCTTCTTATTCTCTCCTAAATGATGATTTAATATTACATAATATATCATTTAATTATTACATTTATGACCCATTAATTACCCACACAAGACTTTTTCCTATTGGTTCTTCTATATTAACCTTTTCAATGTTATATATATATTATTAGAATTATGAACAAGTAAACTTATTTTCCACCATAATAAATCAATACAAATCAAACTGGAATACTTAATTCACTTTTTTTATAAGAAATATTAAAATAATTTAAAAAATAATATTAATTAATCATGTTTCAGAATACATGGAAATTTATGTATGTTTCTGTATTTAAATTTGTATATATGGTAGATATATTGTGTAATTATTTATTTATTTATTTGTAGATATTCAATTATTAAAGCTTTGGTGGCTATAAAGGAATTTTGTAAATAAAACCACATATTGATATTTTTTTTTTTAATAAATTTACAATATAAAATATCCATATGTGGTTTTATTTACAAAATTCCCTTATTCATGCCATTTGTTCAATTATAAAAAGTTTCGTTATGTATTCATCTAAACCAGAGGTTCCCAAAGTTCCCGGTGTTTGCAATCTAAGTTGAAAATTAATTTATCATGGCTTGTAGCTATTAATTAAATAGTTCTTTGAAAACAATATTTTTCGTATACTTAATGATCATTTTTTAATATCATTTACTATCATTGGGAAGAAAGGTTCACAGATTCTTGTAAAAATTTGAGTCGTATCCATTGAAGTTATGCTACATAGGATACCAAATCTAATAAACAGAAAATAGTTTGTTCTATTTGTTCTATTTGATTCTAGTAATTTGGATGTGATGTGATAGATGAGTCATCCACTCTCCGGTTATCCAATCCCCGAAAAAGTCCAGACATAGAACACCCTCACTGTCTATCACTTGTTCCCTCCTCTGCAGAACCCCCCCCCCCTCTCTCTCTCTCTCTCTCAGTGGAATTAAGCTCCTGTTAAAATAAAGGCTGTAAATTCCACTTGATTCATTTATTTCAAACAGATAACACTCATTTGTATTTGTTGTATAATGACAGAATCTGAAAAATGTTCCAACCATATCGTTAATAGAAATAAATTCAATTATCAACACAAAAAAATTATATTCTCTATTTCTATATCTCCCTCTCTCTCTCTCTCTCTCTATATATATATATATATATATATATGAAGTACACTAAATTAAAATTAAAATGAAAATATTGTACTTGTAATTGTAATGTTTTTTAAAATTAAAATTTATAAACTAGCGTTGTCCCATCCCTCTTAACATTTTTCTTATGCCATTATCAAATACAGTAGAACCTCGATAAGTTAAAGTCCAAGGGTAACACAAAATATTTTAAATTATGTAAAATTAACATAATCAATTCTCTGCCATAATCATAGTTAACTTGCATTATTCAACTAACAATTAAAAGTTATGAATAAAATAATAATAGTAATAATTTATTAATTTTAAGTTTTTTTTTTTTTTTTTTTTTTTTTTTTTTTAAATTCAAATTTAAAAAATTAAGGAAAACATCTTTTAAGTTTGAGAAATATAACAAGATATCATCAATAAGTATTAAAAATTAAATTGATATTAGATTTTATAAATTTTGATGTTTTTGATGTTTTTGAAGGTTCCTGAATCTATTTCACTAAGTTTGAGAAAAATGTGTGTGTGTGTATGTGTGTATGTATGTAACCAAGATTACGCACGATTTCAGTTTGATTGAATCGCTGAAAGTACCTTAATTAATTTTTTAACACTGCAAATCTCAAGCGCCAACGCGTGACGTGGTGCCATCAACAGAGAGCTAAACACGCGCTGGTTTAATAAATATTATTTATTAATTTTAATTTATAATTAATTAAATTTAATTTAATTTAAATATATATAATATATGTTATTTAATCCAATTCAAATTTGCGAGATAGTCGGGTGGAGACACTCCAGATTTTTTTTTCATATCAATATAATAAATAATAATAATAAATAATATTCTTTTATAATATTAATATATTTTTTAATTTGCCCACACAAAAAACATTATAATTAAAAAAAAAAAATTCTTAATTCTTAAATTTTATTCTTAGTACATTTTCAATTAATATTAATATTTAAAGAACTAATAAATAAATAAAAATAATATTTTGAAACTTTTATTAAATTTCTTTATCTATATAATTATTAAAAAAAAAACAAAAAAAAACTTCGTTATGTGGCGCCACATTTTTCACAATCCACGTGTATTTTTTCTAAAAGTTGTTTTTGAGAATAGTTCGAAAAGAGGCGTGGCTCTTTGCCTAGTAGAGAGAAATGGTGAATGTGTGAGAAGTGGGGGGAGAGAGGGGAATCCTCCCTCCCACACCACTATCGTAGAGGGGTAAGGGTGCATTTAGGGGTTCACACAAGTGAAGCCAGGTTGGACGGGGAAAATGGCGCGAGATGCCTGGCGCATGGAACGCATCGCCTTGCCACGTCAAAGAGTGGGGCCCGCCAAAAGATGCAATCAAGGCCAGGGTCACCAGTGGACAGTGGCTCCTCTCTCTTCTCTCTGGTCTCCATCTCCTCTTCATCTTTCTTGCTTTATCTTCGTCAACATTCGACATTCATCCATCCTTCCAATCAACCATTTATACAATCAAAAAATAATTTACTGAAATTTCAATTGCATCCATTTCAATTAAATATTATCAACGATACGAAAAACTATTAAAATATAAAATTATATTAATAAATTCAACGAAAAATCAATATTTTAATAAATAAAGATTTGAAATTTCAAAATACTGTTATTTTTTTTTCAATGTTATTCTTTGATTTTATAAATTATTTGATTAATTTAAAATTTCTAGTTTTAATACAAAAATTCAAAAATTATTTCTTATCTTTTATCAAGTAGCCATATGCTCAAAAAATAACATTTTTAGGAATTAAGAAATAATATTAGCTGAAGTGTCTCCACTCGACTATCTCGCAAATTTGAATTGGATTAATTAACAAATATATTATATTTAAATTAAATTTAATTAATTAAAAATTAAAATTAATAAATAATATTTATTAAACCAGCGCGTTTGGCTCTTTATTGATGGCATCACGTCACGTGTTGGCGCGTGAGATTTGTAGTGTTAAAAAATTAATTCTGGTACTTGCTGCGATTCAATCAAGCTGAAATTCTTTATATAGCAGTTTTATACAATTTTTTATCATGTGGAAAAATTATAAAAAACATATATCTTTAATTTTACGGTCACTTTAGAAGGAAAAAAATCAAAACGCTGTAGGTAATGACCCTCTTCCGGTTGAGCTTCATTTCTCAAAAGTTGATAGAAAACTATGAATTTTGTATAATGCCTATGTACCAAATTTTATCATTCTAGCTCAAACCGTTTTTGCGTAATCTTGGTTACATACATACACACACACTCACACACAGACATTTTTCTCAACCTTAGTAAAAATGATTCAGGAACCTTCAAAACGTATAAAAACATCAATATCTCAACATCGAAAATTTTCGTGATCACAATACTATCTCTGGCGAGATAGTAAAAAAATATTTCTATAGATATAAGATATAGACCCTCGATATATCTAAAAGTATATTAACAGTAAATCAAGGATATAACAATTATAGAAAAGAGGATAAAGAAAAGAAAAATCAAAAACAAATTTGATTTTCTCTAAATTTAAAAAACAAACAAATTAATTTTCTTAATATGTTTTATTTATTTTATTTAGAGTTTATATTCATTTTACAAAGGCCATTGCTACTGACTTGAAATGAAATTTTTTTCTAAAATTGATTTTATTTTTTTACAGATGATATTTTCCGAGAAAATTTTAAGAAATTCAATCATTTATTTAAAATTTTAATTAAAATTATCAACTTTTTCATTTATCATTTAGATTATAGCATTATAAAATTTGAAATAATAATATAATATAGGTAATCATCCAAAATATTCTCTTCCAATTTAATTATTTGTTTATCATTAATTCCATTTAAAAACATTTCAAAGTATAGTGGTGCCCTCTAACAGTTTTCTTAATAAAAAAAAACAAACAAATAAATAAAAAAAAAATTAAAATAATATTACTTTATATTCATATATCGGTTATTAATTAACTGTAACTATTTCGTTAAATAATATTTAGAAAGTTTTATTTATATAATCATATATTTCTATCTACACATAGTTTTGCTAATTACATTGATAAATGATAAGAATCTATATTCGAATGTTCCTTAAATAATCTTAGAATGGTAGAATAGATTACAATCTCACTACAAAAAGAAGGAAAAAAGAAATTCTATAAAATTTGTTTTTATTCATAATATTAATAATCTTTATTTGCCCTTTGCCAATTCAGCATACAAATTATACAATTACATATTTTACAATAAAAAACAATAAAAACAAAAAAACAAAAAACAAAAACATTTAATTCAAATTTAAGTTTTTATTTGATTAATGTATTTTGATTTTTATTATTTCAGGTAATTTTTTTTTATAAACCAATTATTAAATAAATAAATTAAATAATTAAATAATATTTTAATAATAAATTATTATAATTATTAGGTTAAAAAATAAAAAAAAATTAAGTAAATAAAATTCAACAATAATTACTTATAATTTTTAAAATTTGTCTATTACTTTGTCATTTACTTTTAAATATATATAAATATTATGTTTAAAAATTAATAATTAATAATTATAAAATAATTTTTAAATAAATAAATTTTGTATTAATATACCTATCAAGATAAAATTTCAAATTTAATCTTACAAAAAGTGTTAACAACTAAAACGTTCGTATTACATACCTACACACGTACACATCTACAACTATTTTATTTTATTTATTGATTCTTAATACATTTTAATTGGTCATTCTGGCCTTAAGGGTACATTTCTATTTACAATATTATTTACAATTATAATTCAATAAAATAATTTTTTCTTCTTCATTTTCTCACGTCTACAACTTTATTCAACTTTCTATTAATTTAACTTTAATTTAAAATAATATATATTAATGGAACTTTATATCATTTATCGAAATATTAATTACACTTTTACAGTCTTAAGAAATTATTTTTTTTTATATATTTTCTATTTAATTATATAATTCTCATATGATTCCTTTAATTTGCTTATTAAGTCACTGAATAACAGAAATTTAATCTCAAAAACGCCTGAATTATAGGCAAAAAAATTGTCTCCTATCATAAAGAACATATCATTAATTGATAACCAAGTATACATACCCATATATCCGTTTTTGTTTTTTTCTATAGAAAGGATATAAGATAAAAACAATACATACAATGAAAATATATTATAATATCATTATTTATCCAAACTAATTTTTCAATTTCTTTTAGAATAAAAAAAAATTGATTGTAATAGAATTTAGGTTATAAGTATATATATTAAATATTTTTTATGAGTAATTATTTTAAAAAATTAATAATATGATATTACACACACACACATATTCAAATACACATTTTAAATTTAATTTTTGAAAAACATTTTGTTTGATGCATTACCAAAATTATAAATGGAATTCATTATAAGATCAAGAATATAAATCGAAGGAGAGGGGATGGAAGGAGGGGAGGGGGAGTGAATGTGTTAAGTTTGAATATATCTTAATTGGAGTAGTTTTTAAATATAATTAACTATGTTTGTTTTTGTTTTTTTATTGTATTTTTTTTTTGGAATTATACTATTATACTTTTATAATAACTACTATATAAATTAATTATTTCTTATATCTTTCATAATTCATATACTTAAATATAATAAAATGAAGATATAAAGAATATCTGGAAAAAATTAATTAAATTTTGATTTGACTAATTTGAAAATAAATATTAATAAATTAACAGATAGGACTACGAACCTTACAACTTTAACTACACTATAATATTTATAACTATTTACGTATAAGTTACATATCTATTTATTTATAAACTTTGAATTTATAAATTTTAAATCCTGTATTGTAAAGTTCTTTAGTTAATATATCATAAATAAAATTTATTATTAATTAGACTAATATAAATTTAAAAATAGTAATTAGTATTATACTTACAAATCTTACAGATTATAGCAAAATAACATAGAAAATAAAAACAAAAACCAAAGAAATATCTTGATAAAATTACAATATATTCTTACACAATATTCCTTCATTCAGCTAAACTGTAAAAATTTTATTAAAGGAATTTTTATTAAAAGACCACATTGTTTGTATAAAATTATTTATTAAATTACAATAACTGTACAACGTTTCGACTGCTTATTCTGCGGTCGTTTTCAAGTACTGTATTACTTAATAATTACTTACTAATATAATAATAATAATAATATACTTAATAATTACTTAGTAATATAATAATAATTACTTAGTAATACGGTACTTGAAAACGACTGCAGAATAAGCAGTCGAAACGTTGTACAGTTATTTTAATTTAATAAATAATTTTATACAAACAATGTGGTCTTTTAATAAAAATTCCTTTAATAATTATCAAAATAACCACAAAAGCTTTAATAAATACATTTGTAAAAATTTTAATTTTTACAAAGATTTGTTTATTTCTCTTATTTAATAGCATATATATTATATTTCTACAATATACAATACTTGTGTTTTATATTTATAAAATACCTTGACCACTAGTGATAAAAATCTCTTATAAATACTTAATTACTGGTCGTGTTTATTGATTGTGGCAAGTCTATTTTAAGATTAACAAAAAAGAATCAAAATAAAAAGGGTCGTTGACTGATGGATAAATAACATTTCATAACATTAACTACATTACTACATACCTACATATATGTAGACACACACACACACACACACACACCTAACATATATTTTACATGATTTCATTTTTTTTCTACTTTACGCCGATCGTCGATAAACACGAAGGGATTCCCGTAATTGTATTTATTGTCTATACCTCATATATATTCGTTTATTTTATAACTATAAATTTGTTTTCTCATCTAAAATAGATAATTATTCGACATATTCATAAATATTTCGAGAAAGTTATTAAAAATAGAAATAAATAAATAGTAAATTTATATTATCTACGTATTTATTAGCCATAAATATGTATTCATAATTAAAAAGCTACAAAATGATCAATTTTTTGTCGTATTTTGTATTATTACACTATATATATATATATATATATTAAATATAATGTATTTTTATTTTTTTGATCACTTTACATAATTATTTAA
Source organism: Labia minor (assembly GCA_963082975.1). NCBI lineage: Eukaryota > Metazoa > Arthropoda > Insecta > Dermaptera > Spongiphoridae > Labia > Labia minor. The sequence goes on from OY720345.1 coordinate 90,219,723, forward strand.
TTTTAATCGATTAAATAATAGTAAAAGTATTAAAATACTAAATTTTAAAATATTTTGTAAAGTTTGAACTTTCATGTTCAAGTTCAGTAGTTGAGTATTTTACTACTGAGCTACTCTCTTGATTTTAAACAATATCTTATTTCAATTAAAACATTTAAAAAATATCATCTAAAAATAATAATATTAAATCATTTTTTTATATAACTTTTACAATAATAATATTTACTTCACTTATATCGTATTTATTGAAGAATTAGAACAAATTTTATTAATAAGGCAAGTAATGCTTTATATCAAAAATCTTAAAAAAATATTTTCTGGGTTTGTGAAAAAATAAAGTAATTCTTAAAACAATATTTTTAATTTTTTTTTAAAAAAAAAGAATACATTTTTTAAAAAAATCGAACTAATTAGATTTTATATCAATCAAAATAATTAGTTAAAGATGTGTTACCATAGAAACGATTTGTTTTTTTAGAAATATAATTTATTTAATAATTATATATGAATATAATTCTAAAAATACTGATACTAAAATCGGTGGATAAACATTTATATGTAGATTTTAAAAAAAATATTATATTTTTATATAAATATTGTAGATTGTAGCAGTTTCATGCAAAGTTCTAATTTCATTAATGAACACCCCTAAACAATATTCTGCATAGAAAATAGAATTATCAAACCTCCTAATTTATTCTGAATTATTTTTATACATAAATATGGATGATGTAAAACTAGCATAAACATATTTCATAATAAAAAAATAACATAACACAAATTTTATAAAATAAAATAAAAAAAAACAATCATTATTATATTCTACAATATTTTTTATATTTATAGAATTTTTTTTTTCTTTAAAATATTTTTCCCATTCCAAAATTGTAGTCGTAAATCACTAGTCACTGGTTTCCCTCGTCTTTAAAGATTTATATCCAAGGAACCAATTTAATCGCATTTTAGACAATTCTCCTCCCCTAAACTGAACAAAATAGCTATGGAAATAAGAATGTAGAATAAGAAAGAAATCCAAATTTTTTTATTTCTTTCATTTAAAAACCCATAAAAATGCCAAAATATATGTGATTCATTTGAAAAAATTTTTACAAAAATATTATTTTATATTAATTAAAAAAAAAAACGAAAAAGATCAAGTATTTATTGTTTTTTATAACTAAGTATATAATTTAATAAATTAAATAATCAAAATATATATATATATGTCTATATTATATACCTAGTAATATAAAGAACAGTAAATACTTGATCTTTTTACCGACCGACGATAGTAAGGGGGGTATTGTTTTCACACCAAATTTCACATATGGAGATTTTTACATATCTCCACGAATCATGCATTTTCTTAACAGAAAAAAGTATTTTTAGCATGATGTCTGTCTGTCCGTCCGTATAGATGTGTACAGCCTGAACGGCTGAACGGATTTTGATGAAATTTGGTATATTTACTTAATGCCTCAGTGGGATGAATTGATCAACTTTTGGTGCAAATCCGGAAACCGGAAGTAGTAGTATTAGCGATCGACGATAGGAAGGGAAGGGTTATTTTCACACCAAATTTCACATGAGGAGATTTTTTTACATACCACCACGAATGTATTGGTTTTATCCTCGGGAAAAATCATCTTAATTATGATTTCCTTAATTTAAAATTATATGACGTCACCCAGCCCTTCATGACGACAGCCTCCTTATTATGATAACGGGCAACGCCGGCTACTTCAACTATATATTATAAATAAAATAAAATTAAAAATATTTATGTTCTATGCCTATCTATTTTTTATTACATTAATAGATATATTAAAATTATTTGAAATTGTTTCTGTAGCTGGAAATTAATTTATTTCAAACCGTCGGTCGGTTCGGACCTGTCCACAGGTCAACTTATTTTGAAATTAATATAAAATAATATTTTTGTAAAATTTTTTCAAATGAATCACATGTATTTTGGCATTTTTATGGGGTTTTAAACGAATATATATATATTTGAAAAAGATTTTTACAAAAATATTATTTTATATTAATTTCAAAAAAAGATCAAGTATTATATATATATATATATAATAACGATAAATTAAAAATAAATTATTATGCCCCTTTCATAGTTATCTAATTTTGTAGATCATTAACTATTATTATTTAAATTTACAATTTCTTAAAATTTCATATTTTAAATAGATTCTGAAAGTTTTACATATTCAAAAGGCTAGGAAAATCTTTAAGAAATGTCTTATATAATTAAATTCGTTAATTCCTTTTTTCAAATTCTTATTCTATTCAAATTATTTCTTTTATTTTATTTGTATTATTTGTACAATTTTTAATGTACTTGATATTCACTCTGAATTCCATCACAACGAACAAACTTCCCGCCTCTCTCATGCATTGTCTTGAAAGGGTTAACAATAAATATGCAACATGTACCTATTTATTTTTTATTTTTTATTTTTGTTATTTATTTTTTGAATATTATTTAAAAATAAACAACGTTATAATTTCTATAATTACGTATAATTCAAATGATTAAATAATAATAATAAAATATAATATTTCTAATTTTCTTCTATTAACCTTCCTCTATAATGTGATTATCAATATTATTATTTATTTAAATTTTAAATTTTTACTTGATATGAATTAATTCTAATAATAATAATAATAATAATAATAAATGTTTATTTAATCTATTCAAAATGATTTTTATAAAATACATTTATTTTTCAATTTTTTTTATTTTTTTTAGGGGGGGACCGGTTGATTTGAAGAATTGTTCTGTTTGAATTGATCTAATATATATAAAAAAATTCTTTAATTTAAATGGTTTCTTTTCTTCTAATAATTAAATTTATATTATTAACCTGCCTAATATATATATATATTCTTAATTTTTTGAATCGAACTAATTGAAGAAGGGTGTAGAGTGTAGATCTGTAGATGAATGTACACTGTAGATCATTTTTTTTCTCAATACACCTACATAGATACATATAAATATATTCTAAGAGAAAATTAAGATAATTATAAAATAATTGATTAATATTCATAAAAATATTTTTAGATATGTAATGTAATAAGTAATAAGTAATCTTAAAAGCATAAACCCAGATTAGAATATACCTACGTATAAGTTTATTGCTTAAGAAACCGCTACTTAATTGATTTTTGTTCATTTTTAATATTGAATTCCTATTTCAATTTAAAATGAAAAATTATTTGATAAAAAAAAAAAATTCCTTTTTAATGAAATTTGAGCAAATTTCATTTCAATCTATTCATTATACCAAATATGGTACCAATAATATATGGGAATTTTTTATATACATCATTTTCTAGATTGATTCATTATTATTTTCAATTAATTTAAATATTTGATGATTAATGATAAAATAACATTTGCAAATGTATTGGTGATTATCATTATCAAAACAATATTGAATCAATAATATTGCATGCAATCATCTTTTTTCGTGATTTATTCATTTCGTAAAAAGAATACTTATTGGGGAAGACTGAATTTAAGAAATATGAACTAAAAGACAAAAAGAAAAAACAATATTGTTTCATTTGGAAGTTGAGCCATGTTGTTGTTGTTGGCCTTGGCCATGGATCCCTCCCTATCACGATAAGCAGCCTGGCCTGGCACCCCTGCGAGGGAGGAAACTACCCTTGAACACTCCCCGCCAAAATGCTATTCCCTAACAGACGAACTGAGCTCCTCCAGTTCTGCAAACAAAACTACATCACAATTTCTCTACTTAAATATATTTAATAATTTCTTTAATTTCATAAATTCATCATTATTATAAAATAAATTGATCATCAATTTATTTATTTTTTTTAGTCAATATATTTAATTTAAATATTAGATATCAAATTATATTATTGATCTAAAAGTTGTAATTGATATTTCAATCAGAGATTCTTTTAATATAATATTATATAAAACAAAATAATTTATTGGTAAAATTTAAAACATGATCCTTGTTATTTTTTATAATTAATTTTATTTATTGTAATCCAAAAAATAAAGTTTTACGTATTTCTTACAAAAATTTGATTTTTATTTTTGTTTATAATAATAGAAATCAAATTCATACCAGTATAGAAGAACTTACGTAGAAAAGGAATAGGCACTTTATTCAATATATGATGTTATTTTTACGAATCCAGAGTTATGAGTCTACATTTTCAAAATATGTAGTTTTTAATCATTTAGAATTTTTTAATAATGTTTTCGTGTCAATTCAATAATTTAAAGAGTTTTTTTTTAAATTTTCTTAATTTGATTGAAAATTTATCAGATTATTTAATTATTGTGAAAATTAGGCATGCAAAACTTAATGACTAAATAACGAGTATATTTTTCTTGTGTATTTTAAGTATAAAATCGAAGTACTCACATATCTGTATTCAAAATTATCAACTTTTTTACATTTAATTGTGATGTACATTTCTTCTTTTTTATAAACTAACTATCAATTGAACAAGTACGTAATTTTACAAAGTTTTAGAATAGAATATTGAATTTACGTAGAATTTTTATTATAATCAATGAATTAAATAAGAAAAAATGTGGTTAAATTTATTCATTTTATTTTTTATTTTTTTTTATAGTTATCTCAAATTTATTTAAATATTTAAAGCTAAAAAGTTGGATGTGGCTATTTATACATACAGTATGTATACGCAATTGGCTATTTATACATACAGTAAGTATAAGAAATTACCTATTTGTAGTTACGTTTAACGTACTAACTAACCAAAAAGTTTATTAATATTAATATTTTACTAAAAACTACATAATTATAGAAAATAACGTTTTATTTATTTAATGTTTATTGTTACAATATACGTAAAAAGCAAAACAATAAAATAGATAAAGAATAAGACATAAACTGTATACTTAAGTACTTATTTTATTTTTTATTCTGTGTTTTAATTTGCTTCTTGTAAAACCGAATCTGTTTAGTTTTTTTCTTCGGACCTCCTTTAGACTTAATTTTTGTTTTGAATTTTAGGTTTTCATTTGATTAATGATTTGTATCGGATTCGTTCTGACTTTCAGTACCAACTAAGCTATCCATGCAACTTCCAGCTTCAACTAAGTTACTTGTCTCAGATTCTATTGAACTAGTTGTAGGTCCACTATACTCATTCTCAAACAGAGAAACCCCATTTCTAGCATTTTTTTTCAATTAATTTTAGTTTGTTCATATATTTGTTAAAGGTTGTAGTTGTATAATTTGATAAAATATCTGCGATATTTTTTCTAATTGTCAGTGCTGTATTGAATTTTTCTCGATCCGATAATATTTTTTGAAAACCATTGAATACATCCTTGTCCATATCATCAATGTCCACATCATTCATGCCTTCATCATCGATATCCATATTCCTAATACTTTCTGTATTTCCAACTGAAGTAATGTATCTTGGATGGAAACATGTTTTTGAAAAAATATCTAAGTTATTGTATTTTCTTAACATAAAAATATGCCTACATATTATATGTATAAATAACCACATCCTAAAAAGTTAGTAAATTAATGATGATTCGGTTGCCTACCCATTCAATACTAGGCGAATTATATTTTTTATTTATATTTATTTATTTTTTTTTTTATTAGATAGTATTTTAAAAATATGTGTATCATTTTAAATATAATAATAATTTTATTATATATTTAACAAAACCGTTTCTTTTTTTTTCTTTTTTGTTTTCAAATAAAAAAATTAAAAAAAATCTATGCACATTAAAAAAAATTGAAAAATATTACAATAAATTTTAATATGGGAGATTTATCATTTAATATTTTTACTAGTAGTTACTTATTTAATCAAAATAATTAAAACTAAATAAATTGTTAATAAAAATTAGAAAATACCAATTTCAATAAAAAAATAAATAAATTATAAATAAAAAAAATTATATTAAATGATTTCTAAATTGTACACAAATCATTATTATTTTTGTAAATATATATATATATATATATATATATATATATATATATATGTATAATATTGTCTATTAAAAAAATAATCTATAATAATAATATTTAAAGATATAAATATTTATATTTCAATTAATTTGAAATAGGTAAACATTTCAATATTTATTAATTTTGCTAAATTTTATTATTCATGGGTATTTTTTTTCACAATTTCTTAAATACTATAAAGTTACTTTCTTTTACATCGTATATATAATTAGAATTAATAAAAAAAAATAAACTCTTTAATTAAATTACAATACTGATGCACCCCTACTAGGTTTACTCCCAGTACTGAATTGGCATGTCTTTAATAAACTTGTAGTAACAGCTATTCTATGTTACTATACTATTGTGTCACAATCCATGTACTATTCTATTTTATTTATTTATTTATTTAAAGCCTTTATTATGTTTCATTTATACATATTTTTACAAGATTTACATTTATAATTTTTAAAATTGTGTAATCAGGCCCCTCAGGGCATAAACCTCTTCCAAATCAAAATACATAATAATTAATAATTAATGAATTTAATTAAAAATAAATTAACAAAATATTAATATTAATATTAATAATGACCAACTCTAATAAAAGTTGATTTAAAGAAAAAAAATAAATTAAAATTAAAAGTTGAAGTGGTGGATTATGAGAAATTTGCATTTTTTTTTTCTAAATTAGTTCTTCTTTTTAGGATTAATTTGTTGTTTTGTTCGTTTTTTGTTTTATATAAAATCTTCAAATATAATCAACCATTATGACAAATTAAAAAAGTCGTTTGTGAATAAATTTTTGTCATTTAATATTTCATTATTTAAGAGATTATTTTTATTCATAGATTTATTTATTAAAATCTATAAAATAATTGGATATACAGCTGGATTGGACAAATTCTATTAAATTATAGCTATCGATGGAACTGACTGGCTCTTCTTCTTCTTCTTTGTCTAATCCAATTAACATAGAAATGCAGAGACTCACTGACATTTGTGGTTGTATTTAATGACAAATGACACATTAAGTTTTATTATATTATTTGTGCAAATTATGCTTGATTGATTTTTATTTTCGAGTGATATAAATACGACAGGTATTTAATACACACTTAATTACAATTAATTCGTTAATTTTAGTTGGAATTAAACTAATCAACTAATCAATTTATTGTAAATCAATATAGAAAAATGATATATTTTTTTTAATATCTCGCCAGAGATAGTAATGTGATCACGAAAATTTTCGATGTTGAGATTTTGATGTTTTTATACGTTTTGAAGGTTCCTGAATCATTTTCACTAAGGTTGAGAAAAATGTATATGTGTATGTGTGTGTGTGTATAATAGTTTTTCAAATGATTAAAAATTGTATAAAACTGCTATATATAGATTTTCAGCTTGATTGAATGGTTGAAAGTAATAATTAATAGTAATAAAATTAATTAATTTTAGGAATGTTTTATCTAAATGTAAAAGGTTAGTTCAACTTTCAATACTTAATGGATAAAGTAATTCTTTGATTATTTGTTTTTCGATTTTTACTATCTCGCCAGAGTTTTGAAGGTCCTTGAGTAATTTTCACTAAAGTTGAGAAAAATGACTGTATATGTGTGTGTGTGTGTGTGTGTATGTAGTAGGTTAAGCTAGAATAATGAAATTTGGTGCACGGACATTATTCAAAATTCGTAGTTTTCTATCAACTTTTAAGAAATGTACCTCATCTGGGAGAGTTTTAATTTTTGACCATAAAAATAAAGATATTTGTTTGATAGTTTGTTACATGATTAAAAAGTGTATAAAACTGCTATATATAGAATTTAAGCTTGATTGAATCGGTGAAAGTACCGGTATTTAACATTGCAAATTACGCGCCAACACGTGACGTGGTGCCATCAACAAAGAGCCAAATACGCGTTGTTTTAATAAATATAATTTATTAATTTTAATTTATAATTTATAATTAATTAAATTTAATTTAAATATAATATATTATGTTATTTAATCCAATTCCAATTGCGAGATAGTCGAGTGGAGACACTCCAGCTAATTATAGATAAAAAGTCATTTTCTTTTTCATTTTCATCTGCCCCTTCTCTCTTTCTTTTTTAGGATTTGGTTGGTTTCAATGAATTGGTCACAGAGATAAATGGACAGAGGTTTGGTCCCAGAAATGCAATCGGTTGGCCCTTCGATGCTCTTTGGAAGCATTAATAATTAAAAGTAAGCTATTGGGTCTTTGGGCCATTAAAATCCCCCTGAGACAGAAACCAATTGGATATCGAGAACAAAAGCAGTAGCACCCGTGAAGAAAACCGCACCCGGATGATCAGGGAGGGGTTGTCTCTCTTTTTCGTCCTTCAACAAGCGAATGGGAAGAAGAATCGGTTTTTCTAATAATTTAATAGACTGGTAGGTCGAAGTTGGTGAACTGCTACCAAATGTCAAAGGGTGAGTGAGAAAACGCTCAACGGTCCCGGGACATTTTCAAAAGGTCCTGGGAGAGGAAACCTGGCGAAATGTTCAATGTACACGCACTCGTTTTCTTCTTACTTTTGCAATTCACCTGGACAAGAACAGTTAATAGAACAACAACAACAAAACTGCATTTTTTGTTCTTTTCAATTTAAAAATACAAATTATAAGATTAAATTCGAATATATAAAAAAAACAAGAAAATAAGATAAATCATATATTATATATTTATATAATTTTTATTTTACATAAAAAGAATCAATACATCCTATATATATATATATATATATATAGCGGTCGGGGAACTTTTTTAATCATTACCCCAAAATATTTCAACGAAATCGCCTCTTTTTAGCATCATTCTTATTATAGTCCCCCATGATAATTTTGAAAAGAAAACAATAACTAAAAATTTAATTTGTAAAAATACTATACAGGTTTATAAAATAGCAAAATATATACTTTTTACTCACAAAAATTTCATTTTTTCCCCATTTGGGGTAATTTACACCGGTTCCCCGACCGCTGATATATATATTAGTATACCTCTGACTTTGTACGTCCAACGCAAGGACAACGCCTATCAAGCCGGTTATATCCATGAGGTGTCCTATGATCAGTAGAACGGCTCCTCTCAACCTTTACCTTGATTTTCTTGATCGGAGGCGCTATCAAGTAGTTTTTCCCCAAGGTTGTTCCCGGAGGCTGGGTTGACTCCGTCCCATAGACCCCAGCTAGGAAAATTCCCTCTCCAGGCCCAAAACTTAAACCCGGGACCATGTGAATGTGAGGCAGGTCCGCTACCCACACACCCAATGGCGCCTTATATATTAATATACACATTTTCCATTTAGTATTATTGAGTTATTCAGTGTATATAACGGAACACTCAAAATTGTATTTTCGATATTCATTACTTTTGTTGTTAGATTTGAAGAAATCTACTGCCGAAGCTAATCAAATACATTGAAAATTGGAGATGTTACCTCGTCATTGGGTTTCAACGATTTAAATGAGGTGATTTTGATGTTAATGTCAAAGAATGGATTAGAGAACCAAAACAGTTAGAAAACATGAATTATTGGCTTAGAACCGAGCTAAAACTCTCCAAGAACTTTCTAACAGCTTAACAATTGAATCATTTGAGACGTTTACCTACAAAAGGAGGGAAAATGACTAGCATACGAATTTACTAAAAATCCATTTTGAATCGTTTCGACAGTAGTGTATTACGATCTGCTAAAACCTAATGACGTCTATCAACGTCATCTGAACAAATTGAATGCTGTATTGTTACAAAAAAGACCAACACAAGAGCGAGTAACAAACTCAAAGTCATCCTCTTGCATGACTACACTCGGCCACATGTTGCAAAAGTTGAGAAGAATACACTGTTACAATTCGAATGGGAAGTTCTGCGGCACCCAGCGTACTCACCAGACATAGCGTCTTCTATCTAATTACCACTTGTTCAGATCGATGCAGCATGGATTGACACACAGTTTCGAAATCCTGAAGAAGTGCTAAAATCGATCGATGATTGGATCGCTGACAAACCAATATCGTTCTTTCGACACGGTATCGCCATTTTGCAAGAAATATAGATAAAAGTTTTAGAAAATAATGGAAAATATTTTGATAGATATATATTGTATCGATTTTTATGAATAAATGTCTTTTTAAAGTGAAAAATTATCAGAACATCAGAAAACCTAAAATTTTTTTATCAATCTAATAACATAGATATAATTGAATAAAAAATTTTAAATTCCTACCAAAATATTTCTAAATGACAAATATATATATTGGGGTATTTCAGAGCAATTTACTTACTTTGATATATAATATAATTTATATTTTTTAATTGTAAAGTTGTTGATCGTGTTAAATTCTTTTCAAAGATTTTTTTTTCCCTTCAATCTCATTCATTCTGGATACCCACTCAACAGGTCTTCTCACTTTAAGTACTGTTAAATAATCCCTAAAGAGGATGATATTTTTTCCATCATTTCTCTACCCTTTGGTGTTTGCGTTTTTTTTTTTTTTGTTTTTATACTATCACAACGATTGGATTCAGTGGATCATATAAATAAAGGAACCGGTTTGAATTCACTTGTCTTTTCATGAAGGGCGGTTGTTTAATAAGCTGTCGGGTTTATTGGCCAGGGCCCATGACCGGCCAGCCGGCCATTAGAGGGTGGCTTTCCCGGACACCAAAAACCCTACAAAATGGAAACACCCCAACCGACATACGTCCCTTCTTTTACTCAACTCTTAGAAAGAAAAAAACAAAACAAAAAAAAAAATAATAATCCATCACAATTTTGTTATTTATTAAATTAAACGAAACATGATAATAGAGATTTAAAATACAGTGATGAATTCTCGTTGTAAGCGACCCATGATATTAGCAACTCTCGTTATAAGCACCACTTGATATAAGCAATTTAGGAAGTATTTATTCAATAAAAGCAACTGTCATAATTTTCAATTCTAACCTCACTTCTTTTAAGTGCACCCTAAAAAAATAGTTTAAATATAATAATAATATAATAGTTAATAGTTTAACTATTTATTCAATAAATAAGGCGTTAATTGAAAAATTTAATTTAATGTAATTTTTCTTTTTATGTAATTTCTTTCTCCAAGTTATAATTAATAAAAGATTATTTCTGAATTCAGATCTCAACTCGTTCTTTAATTGTAAACTTCTAATTATTGCTTTGATTTTTCTATATTTTCAATATTTCAATTGTAATTTCTTTTTTTTTTACACTTACTAATTGAGAATCTACAAGGTAAATATGAATTTAGTCTATATATACGATATAAGCAACGTTTTTCATAAAACTTTTTGGAATAAATGATTTCAGAAGTGTTGCTTATATCGAGAATTACGTGTATATCTTATATATTTTATCTTATCTTATTATACTAGCAAAGATAGAATATATATATATATATACCTATTTGTATTTTTGATATATTAAAGGATTTTTTTGAAATTCACACCATAGATAATATTTATAAAGAAAAATCGATCGGTATCGCTCTTTCAGTGCATTAATACTTACGTTTAAGGGCTGTATGTTTTATGACTATTTTTTTTTAATTTATTTTTTTTTAAATTATGTGAAATTGTTTCATATATTTTGTCGTTTATTTATTTTAAATAATATTCTTAATTTTTATTATTCATAGTTCATAAGGAGTCATTTTTTTTTAAGAACCTTGCGGCGGCACGGTGAGCCAGGTACTTACATATTAAATCAGTAATTTTGTGCAATTTTCATAATTTTTTTTGAGATCCAAAAACAAAAAAAAAAAACAAAAAACAAAAAAACAAAAACACCGAAATTACATTTTAATTAATTTATTTTAAAATTTATTTTATTTTAATATTTATTAATAAATTTACAAATATTTTTATGATTTTTTTAAAAATTATCCAATCCAACAATTTACTTATTTAATTATAAGATGAAATAAGACAAAATAAAATCATATGTTTTTTCTTTAAAATTAAAAAAAATCATTTGACGATACTCACTTCTCCTTGTCTTTATGGAATAATTGAATGAAATTATGAAATTTTCCTTAAATTGTCAGTGTGAGTTCAAAAAAAAAAAAAAAAAAATCCATTAGAAATTTACTGTTGCCAATGACAAGTGGTTTACCAAAATTCACCTCGGTGATTAAATGGAATAGGGAAGAGACAATTCGAGAGGATTTGAATTCTTTTAAGACATCTCCATTTAAATGAGCCCATCACCGGCATCTGAACATCTGAAAATTGAATAATTTGAAGTAATTAGATCTACTACAACAGACAACAATAGACAAAATCTAAATGTACATACCAATACCAATATATCACTCTTAATTAATTGTTTGTATGTCTGCAATGGATTATTACTTTCAAATCAGATTTAATTATAATAATAATAATAATAATAATTTCTATCACTAAACACCTGACAGTGACAAGTAATTTAGTAAGACTAATTTATATACTTGGTATTTATATATTATCTCAATATTGTTCGATTAAATTGTATTATACATATAGTAAAAAATATTTCAATAAAAGTCTATGGATAATAAAAGAGGTTTATTTAACTTTTATGTACCATATAATAGAGCTATATTTAATTTACAACTACACTTTATTTTGTAATCGACTAGTTTACCGGAATGTAATAAAAAATCAAAATCAACCTCTGACTTTGTACGTCCTACGCAAGGACAACGCCTATCAAGCCGGTTATATCCATGAGGTGTTCTATGATCAGTAGAACGGGTGCTCTCAAACTTTAACTTGATTTTCTTGATCGGAGGCGCTATCAAGTAGCTTTTCCCCAAGGTTGTTCCCGGAGGCTGGGTTGACTCCGTCCCAAGACCCCAGCTAGGGGAATTCCCTTGACAGGCCCGGGACTTGAACACGGGACCAAGTGAATGTGAGGTAGGTTTGCTACCCGCACACCCAATGGCGCCTTCAAAAATAACTAGATATAATAATCATCTATTATAGATTAGCTTTATATTATTACTATCTCTCCAGAAATAGTATTGCGATCACGACAATTTTCAATGTCGAGATTTTGATGTTTTTATACGTTTTGAAGGCCTTTGAGTCATTTTCACTAAAGTTGAGAAAAATGTGTCTGTCTGAGTGTGTGTGTATGTATGTATGTAGTGTAAGATTACGCAAAAACGGTTTAAGCTAAAATCATGAAAATTGTTATACGGTCATTATTCAAAATTGGTAGTTTTTTATCAACTTTATTATTATTAATATTATCATCATCATTACTTACAACGTTTTGATTTTTTTTCCTCTAAAGTGACCGTGAAAATAAAGATCTATGTTTGATAGTTTTTCCCCATGATTAATAATTGTATAAAACTGCTATATATAGAATTTCAGCTTGATTGAATCGCTACCGGAATTAATTTTTTACACTGCAAATCACGCGCCAGCACGTGAAGTGGTGCCATCAACTAACAGCCAACCACGCGTTGGTTTAATAAATATTATTTATTAATTTTAATTTATAATTTAATTAATTAAATTTAATTTAAATATAATATATTTTATTTAATCCAATTCACAAATTGCGAAATAGTAGAGTGGAGACACTCCAGCTTATTTTATTTAGAAATCAAGTAAAAAATGTTAAAATATTTTAAATATAAAAAAAAATATTAATACAATATCAATTAAAAAAGAATGGCTTGAGGCAAATTTCAATATGGATGACATAGTTGCTGACATCATTCAAATTTACTATTTTAAATAAAGAAAATAATAATAGAATTGATTTTATTGAGGCTAAAACCAATACAGATCGATTTTTCTTTATAAATATTAATATATAGTGTGAATTTCAAAAGAATCCTTTGTGTGATTTAATATCTCAAAAATGTACAAATATATATATATATATATAATTTTTGCTACTATTTTAAGATAAGATATATATATATATATATGTAATAACATAGATTAGAAGTATAAAATGATTTTCAATTTATTATAAATAAATTTGCCAACCAAAACCAATTGTCTATTTTACACTGAAGATTGAAAATCAAATTAGATCAATTATGGGTGGGTGCTTAGTAATCTTTAAAAGAAAGAAAAGAAAAGAAAAGAAAATTATCTCTTATTCTTTATTTGTATGACATTAATATAAATGAATCAATAAAAAAAAAATTATTATTATTATTATTAAAAGTAGAAGAAAAAAAAAGATATCAGTTTTGTTATTGTTTCCCGGGATGATAGAGCAACGGGATTTTCTTGCAAGATAATATCATGTATGTTCGTTGCTTTGTTCCCATGGGATCGTCCCGTGACACGGGAGGTCATCTTCATAATAGGATTCTTAAACGGGACGCAAAGAAGACTTGGTCGACTGGTCAACAAACCCTTTTTGCGCCCGCCCTGGCCGGACCTTCTGGTTCCTCGGGATCTGGAAACGGGCCGAAAATCGGTTATAGATTCCAGCCGGTTTAGTACATTCCATAAATCTATTCTAAAATATCCATTTTACTATTAATTTTAGATCTATTACTATACTTTATCTTTTGTTACTTATAGTAGTAGTATTAAAAATACAGTTTTAGGTACTTGTCCTAACTTTCTCCCTCACTCTCTCTCTCTACATTAATATTTACTATTGATATTATATATTAAAAGCTTATTATGAACTTTTAAATAGCTCCAAAATGTGCAAAATAATATTTAATATATTAAAAACTTTATAAACATATCACAAAATTTTGTATAATAATATAATAATAATCATAAATAAAGGGAGGGGGAGAAATTACTTTATATCTATATAATTTTTTTATTGTAATCATTTCATTTTGTAATATGATGTAGTAAACATATATATATATATATATATATATCGTGAATTAATAATCTGCACAATTTTTCTTACCAATCATACAAACCTACCTCTTTCAAGTCTAATTAACGTATAAATAAAAGATTTAATTACACAAAATAAATATAACATTAAATATATATATATGTATATATATATATAAATGATTAATATATTTTAAACTTTAAAAAATAAAAAAAATAGTATACAATACATTAAGCTTTCTGAAAACTTAATCATAATTTTATATAGATACAATATATTATAAAATTTTTGTTTTCTGATTTAGAGTTTTTTTTTATAAAATAATTTGAATACTCTTTAACATAGAAATTATTATTACTATTATTATTATTCTATTTGTTTGTAGGGAACTTAAGTACTTAGGGTCTTGAAGTTGATCAACTTGTTGTACCTGTTCTCCTGTCCCATAAACGGACACCCCCAAGAAGCAGGTCCTAGTCTAAAATAGAGCGAGGTGGGGCCTTTTATTTAAATAAAATACAAGACTACTAACTGACCATTAAATTGATCTCTTTTCAGATTAGGGTAACGCGCGAGGTTATGATCTCTTTCAAATTTTCACACGGTTTTGTTTTACTAAGATTGTCCAAAAATAGTTCGTATATTTACTTCTTATTTATTTTTTTAAATTTTTAAGATAATAAATTTTATACTCTCGCCTTATAAAAAAAAAAAAAAAAAAAAATTAAGAATAATTAAAACCACACAACGTTTATTCAAATAAATATATATATAGTTATATATACCTGTATAATTTCTTAAAAGGTATATTAATTTATTATTTTTTTTTTATTATTTTAATTCAATAACCTCTTAACAAAAGAATCCTTCTCGAAAGGGAGAAAAAAGGCTTATTTCTATTGGAGTGTTTAATTTTTATTATCTTGTAAGAGATAGTATTGCGATCACGAAAATTTTCGATGTTGAGATTTTGATGTTTTTATACGTTTTGAAGGTTCATTACTTTTTGATTTTTTTTCCTCTAAAGTGACCGTAAAAATAAAGATATATGTTTGATAATTTTTCACATGATTAATAATTGTATAAAACTCCTATATATAAAAATTCAGCTTGATTGATTCGCTGAATGGACCAGAATTAATTTTTTACACTGCAAATCACGCGCCAACACGTGACGTGGTATCATCAACAAAAAGCCAAACATGCGCTGGTTTAATATTTATTATTTATAATTTATAATTAATTAAATTTAATTTCAATATAATATCTTATGTTATTTAATCCAATTCAAATTGCGAGATAGTCGAGTGGAGACACTCCAGCTAATTTCATTTTCGATCCTGTTCCAAGTTTTAAGATGATGATTATTCGTCAGATTGGAGGTATTAAAGGCGCCCGGATCAAGTAAAAGGCGCCTATGAAAATAAGAGCTGGTCCACTTTAAACAGAAAATCTATAAAGAGGCTCTTGAGCAGTTGCTTTATCAGGAAAGGGTGGGCGAGTGAAGGGATGAAAGTAAATGGAGGAGGGGTAATTCTCATATAGGGAGGGAGGGGGGGGGTGGAAGATAATCTGTTCTGCTTCAAAGAATGAAAATTCACGGAGCCTATTATTTTTCTTATTCCATTGTCATTTTAGATGAGAATAGCATACAAATTTTATTAATCTTTTCAAAATAAAAAAAATATATAATAATAATAATAAAAAAATAATGATTATATCTTATAAAATATATATAAAAAAAAAATAAATATATTTATAATAACTATAGAAATTAATAAAAATATTAATTTATTTTTACAATCTACCTATCTATATACTTTAATCTATAAATTTATATAGAAGTATATAGAAGTGTATTTCAAATCTAAATTTAAATGGCACTTTTTTATTGATATGTGATTTGTTATATTTATATGTATATATAATAATATTATATTTTACGATCTGGGTTACAAGTACCTGAGTTCCGAGATGCGTTTTCTTTTTCGGTTTTTGAGCAAAATTTCGGGTGAGCGAGATTCTGTCGTGAGCGGAGGAAGAAAAATAAATTCTCGATAGGAGAAGTGGTTACAGCTAAAAAGATTTATAAAAGAAAATCATCCAGATGAAGCAGACAGTATCTATTAGGACTATTCATTTATTTGATAATGTTGTGATGGCTCATTTCAAAAGCACGTTAAAAAGTCGTTATAAACTTTTTTAAGAGAAAATCGAATGATAGTGATGAATGGGAACCAACCTCTTCTAGAAAGTGAATTTTTTGTGTGGCGAACCGAGATAGAGCAAATCAAATTAGACAGCAGCAGTGTCTGATCCTCCCTCCGACATGACACCACGACTAGAATATAGTTCGATAAGTAAACAAAGGGCGCCACAGGGTGAGAGGTAGCGTAGCTGCCTCACATTCACATGGTCCCGAGTTCAAGCCTCGGGGTTGGCAAGGGAATTTCACTTGCTAGAGTCTATGGGATAGAGTCAACCCAGCCTCCAGGATCAACATTTGGAAACTACTTGATTAAAAAGTAGAGCCTCCGCTCAAGAAAATCAAGATAAAGGTTGAATAGGACCCGTTCTATTGATCATAGGACACCTAATTATATAACCGATTTGATAGGCGTTGTTCTTGCATAGAACGTACAAAATTCAAAGGTTTTTTTACGATAAGTCGACAATTATCAAAAATTAATTCTGGTACTTTCAGCGATTCGATCAAGCTGAAATTCTACATATAGCAGTTTTATACAATTATTAATCATGTGAAAAATTATCAAACATATATCATTATTTTTACTAACCGTTTTTGCGTAATCTTGTGTCTACATACATACATACATACAGACATTTTTCTCAACCTTAGTGAAAATGACTCAGGGACCTTCAAAACGTATAAAAACATCAAAGTCTCGACAACGAAAATTTTCATGATTGCAATACTATCTCTGGCGTAAGTAGTAAAAAAAGGACTTATTAATGATCTCTATCAAAATAGAACGAGTCCTAACTCCATAGTATAATTTCAAGAAGCAATTATGGTCTTATTTCTCTATAATAAACTTAGATAATTTTTAATAATTATTTATTAATAAATATATTATTATTCTAAAATCTAATATTTTTGCAAAATTTAATTAAATTGCATATTTCATTCCAAATTTGATTAGTCAATCTGTCTCCTTCATTATAAATGGCTGTAATTCATTTGCGAATGCACCCAATTGCAGGTAGAATGGTGGGGGGACATGTGCACAGGGAAGGGGTGGGATTTGCAAAGCGCATGCATTCATCTTGATGGCGATTTGGTATTTGCAATTGAGTGGAACCCCTTCGTCACTAACCACACCTCACCCCGAGGGGCGGCAACCACTCACTTACTCACTCATTGAAAAAAAACAAAATAAAAAAAAGAAAAAAAACAAAAAACAAAATGGCTGTAATTCGCACATGGATTATGTTTATATGAATATCTAACAAATTTTAAAAATAAAATTTACATTAGTTTTCATAACTTCTGCATCGGATATCGATGAATTATTTATTAAAATTGAATATAATTAATATAAAGTGTATAATTATTAAATATAATATTTAGTTTAATAATAATATTTATTTCTATGATTATTTCTTTTAGAATTGTTAATTTCTTTTAATAATTTTAACAATTTAATTAAGTATATACATATAATTAATTCAAAATAATTATTCTCAAAAATAACCTTTATTTTAAGACATTTATGTAGTTTTTAGATGAATGAAAATCTAGAAAATGTTTGTAAATTTGGCGTTCGTAATTAATTAATTAATTTAATTTAAGTCTCATCAACAGTTATGAATCGACGCCAAAATTCGTTTGGATTACGTCTACAGCGCCAAATTGTCGGTAGAAATGGTTTTTCGAAACAGTTTTTGGTCCAACGTTAGCAAACGCGGCACCCACGTTGCACTCAGTTTTCCTTGTTCAAAGGCTTGGGCAAAATATTTCGCACACGCTCAGCTAATATCGTACAGGTCTCAGCTATCTTGAATGTTGAAAAATAAAGCAAAAAAAATTTAAAAACATCGTTTTTCTTGGTCAGGCAGGAAACTTTTCACCCCACCCTCGTATATACTCGTATATAAGATGTAGATGTAGATATATATCAAGATATTACATATTTCAATGATTAACAAAATAAAACAAATTCCCGAATAATTTACAAAATATAGCGTTAAATTTATTTTCAACAACAACCTATGTTTTTTTACTAGATAATTCACTAAAAATAGTTTTCTAATTTTTTTCAATTAAGGATTATATTTAGTTATTTAATAATAATTATTTAATGCTTTTTAAAAAAAAAAATACAAAATTAAAAAAGTTTTCTCTTCCTTGTACTTTAACGAAAGTTACTATACATAAATAAAGATACAAATGATTTAATTTATAAACAAATTCATGTAGGCGTTACTATATTAATTGCTGATGAGTTCTAAATTAAATATAATTGTTTAATTGTGTGTAAATATTTGAATCCTGATGAGTAATTTATTATTAATTTTAAATTGAAGGAATAGATTTGAATCAAAAATATCTATGGAAGGTAATTAATTTTTCCAATAATGACATTCTTCTTCAAAATCTTTTATTTTTTTAATGATTTACTTTTTACTTTAAAATCAAAAAAATCTTCTTTGAAGAAGTTTTTCAAGAGTAAAGTACATATAGGTAATTCCGATTCACTTTTGATATACTGATATATATTTTTTAACAAAACTCCACGTTTCATGTCATTCTGATTCCAAAAAATGAGGATTTCCCGTTGATCTATTTTATACTCCTTTCATTTTCTATTGGGGTGCTAATAATCGGGTATCATTTTAGCTTAAATCCATTCATAAATAAATAAATATAAAAAAGTCATATTTATTAAATTTAAATTTTATATGAAACAATTTATAGAGAATTTTATTCTACAAATTTTATCTCTTATAATCCCGGTTCTTTTCCCCCTTCCTCTTTCGGCTCGGTCATTCTTTTTTTCAGTTCACTTTGCTTTTAATCGCTCATTCAAAATTTATTTTTCTATTGATTTTATTATTGGGCTTCAAAGATTTTTTAAACTTAAATAATTAACTTTTTATTTTTAATATACTTTTTTACCGATCGACGATAGTAAGGGAGGTATTGTTTTCACACCAAATTTCACATGTGGAGATTTTTACATATCTCCACGAATCATGCATTATCTAAACAGAAAAAAGTATTTTTAGCATGATGTCTGTCCGTCCGTCTGTCCGTCCGTCTGTCCGTCCGTATAGATGTGTACAGCCTGAACGGCTCAACCGATTTTGATGAAATTTGGTATATTTACTTAATGCATCAGTGGGATAAATTGATCGACTTTTGGTGCAATTCCGGAAACCGGAAGTGGTAGTATTAGCGATCGACGATAGGAAGGAAAGGGTTATTTTCACACCAAAGGAGATTTTTTTATATATCACCACGAATCATGCACTTTGTATTGGTTTTATCCTCGAGAAAAATCATATTTATTAGTTTTTTCTTGATTTAAAATTATATGACGTCATCCAGCCATTCATGACGTCACAGCCCGGTCTTGCATATATATTATAAATAAAA
Source organism: Labia minor (assembly GCA_963082975.1). Lineage (NCBI taxonomy): Eukaryota > Metazoa > Arthropoda > Insecta > Dermaptera > Spongiphoridae > Labia > Labia minor. The sequence goes on from OY720345.1 coordinate 90,240,212, forward strand.
TAAAATTAAAAATGTTTATATTTATTATTTATGTATCCATATGTGTTTTTTATTACATTAATAGATATATTAAAATTATTTGAAATTGTTTCTGTAGCTGGAAATTAATTTATTTCAAACAGTCGGTCGGTTCGGACCTGGCCAAAGGTCAACTTATTTAAAATATTTTTCTATTTTAAAGAAACAAATTTAATATTCTAAACATGGGGCAGCATGGCTAAGTGGGTAGAGTACTAGATTTCTACACAGAAAGCCTGAGTTCGAATCCCAGCATAGAACTCAAGATTATATATTTATTTAATTTAATTTAATTTAATTAATAAATAAATATAAATCTAATTCAAATTTAACATCGGCTGCCCCACCGAAGAAGGCAAGGGGAAACCACTTCGGTCAAATTTTCCCATGAACACCCTATGACTCCTGTGGAGTTATTAGGGCCACGACACTTCCGCTAGGAAGTTATCGACAACGAAGAAACATAGTTTTTATTATCTCGACATAGAGAGACGTTTTGAAGTTCTCTAAGTCATTCTCACTAAGGTTAAGAAAAATGTATGTATGTATGTCTGTGTGTGTGTGTGTGTGTGTAGGCAAGATTACGCAAAAACGGTTTGAGCTAGAATAATGAAATTTTATACACGGCCATTATTGAAAATTTGTAGTTTTCTATCAATTTTTGAGAAATGTAGCTCAACCGGAAGAGGGTCATTACTTACTACGTTTTGATTTTTTTTCTTCTAAAGTGACCGTAAAAATAAAGATATATATTATATTTGATAGTTTTTCACATGAGTAAAAATTGTATAAAACTGCTATATATAGAATTTCAGCTTAATTGAATCACTGAAAGTACCAGAATTAATGTTTTAAATCTTTTAACACGTCGACTGCCAATCACGCGCCAGCACGTGACGTGGTGTCATTGGTCTCATCAACAAAGAGAAAAACACGCGCTGGTTTAATAAATATTATTTATTAATTTTAATTTATAATTTATAATTAATTAAATTTAATTTAAATATACTATATTATGTTAATTAATTCAATTCAAATTTGCGAGCTAGTCGAGTGGAGACACTCCAGATTTTTAAATTTATTTTTATATATAATTATATTATATTTAATTAAAAAAAAAATACAAATATAAAAAATACAATATTAATCGATTGAATTGATGGCAGATAAAAAATCGAAACGGCTGGTTTCTATTCTTTTAGTTTGGAACCCTTTCATTGATCTTGTTTGTCATCTATAAAGCATCGTTGATGTCTTCGAACGTAGGATAGTGTAGTATGTGTAGCGATAGCAAGCGACCCTTTGCTTATCGAAAAGGGCCTGGTAACCTTTGCTCTCCTCTTGCGATGACAGCTCGCTGCTAGTCGTTTAACTGGGAGGCGGTTACCCAAGTCCCGGTAACCCGTTATCTTCTATCATCATCATCCGGGCAGACACTGCGTGGGTGGGTGGAGGTCGTCACTGACCTAAGGTAGCATCTGCTACTCGGGCAGATGTACTCGTCATCCGGTCGTCTGACCTCTGCCACACTTCAAGTAATTGACTAATTAATCAACTTATCAATCGAACTATCAGGCTGTTCACTTCTTTTCAATAATTATGCTAAGACCCGTTTTTTAAACGGGATGGTCAAAGGGGGGGGGGGAGCAATCGACCTCTCAACGTTAAATCCAATTTTCAAACATAATTAGAAAATGCAAATAATTAGAAGAATGTTTTTAATTGATTAATTAATTATATTATTCAGATATTAAAATTACAAAAAAAAAAAATTCGTTACTTATAATATAAAGTTTATAAATAGTTCAGTTTATGAAAGAAATCTGGAGTGTCTCCACTCGAATATCTCGCAATTTGAGAATTGGATTAAATAACATAATATATTATATTTAAATTAAATTAAATTAATTATAAATTAACAATTAAAATTAATATATCATATTTATTAAACCAGCGCAAGTTTGGCTCTTTGTTGATGGCACCACGTCACGTGTTGGCGCGTGAGATTTGCAGTGTTAAAAAATTAAGCGATTCAATCAAGCTGAAATTCTATATATAGCAGTTTTATACAATTATTAATCATATGAAAAATTATCAAACATATATCTTTATTTTTACGGTCACTTTAGAAGAAAAAAAATCAAAATGTTGTAGGTAATGACCCTATTCCGGTTGAGCTACATTTCTCAAAAGTTGATAGAAATCTATGAATTTTGAATAATGCCCATGAACCAAATCTCATCATTCTAGCTCAAACCGTTTTTGCGTAATCTTGGTTACATACATACACACATAACACACTCACAGACATTTTTCTCAACCTTAGTGAAAATGATTCAGGAACCTTCAAAACGTATAAAAACATCAAATTATCAACATCGAAAATTTTCGTGATCGCAATACAATCTCTGGCGAGAAAGAAAAAAAATTCAAAAATATCTTTCTTTTTTCTTCAACCATCCAAAATCTTTGATTGATTAATTCTATTAATTAATACCAGATTTAACATTCAAAATTTTTTATTCAAAATCTCAAGTACCTTATTTTCTGTTTTCTATAAGTACTAGAATAGCAATAGTAATAGTTAATTAAAATAATAAATAAAACAAATCTTCCCTTATTTGAAATATAAATGATATCTATCTTTGTAGCTATTTTTGTAGCTCTGCGGAACTCGAAAGTTCTTAGCCGCAGCAACCACACTTCTCCAACTATCCCTATCCTGAGCCACAACCCTCCAATCCATACCCTCTTCCATCTCTCTCACGTCTCTTCCCACATTATCCACCCATCGCGTCCTTGGTCTTCCAAGCAGAGGTTTCCCACTCGGTCTCCCCATCAATATATTTTTCTTATGCAGACTTCGCCATTCCTCGGTGACCTCATCTTTCTTTGGCCCATTAATGCTTCGCAGAATCCTATTCTCAAATACTCTAAATCTACTCTCGTCCCCTAAAGTCATAGACCATGCCTCACACCCATATAATGCAACCGGTAAAATAATTGTTTTATATATTTTAATTTTTACTCCCTTTGATAATAATTTTGACACGATAAGCCCCTTTACGACATGATAACAGGCGCTTCCCGATTGTAACCTCGCTTTCAACTCTTCTCGAATATTATTATCTTTCGTTATTACAGTACCTAAATATTTAAATTTTTCTACATTTTGTATGTTAAGACTTTGTATGTTAATACTATTCCTAAATACTATTACTAAATAATTTGTCTTAGCACTATTAATTTTACCTCTTTTCCTGCTTTGATTAATTTTTCTAAGCTATCTTTAATTTCAATTGCCGAATCTCCTATTATATTTAAATCGTCCTCGTAATCTAATACTTGAATTTTTCTTGTTTATATGGTTTCGGTTTGATTTTTTTTCTAATTTTTCTAATTACATATTCCAGTACTAAATTAAATAAAATTGGTGATAATGCGTCTCCTAGTTTTAACCCATTCCGAATTTCCAAAGTTGCTGACGGAATGGATTCCCGCATCTTACTCTTCCTTTACTACCTTCAAGACAAATTTGAATCCTACGTACTAGTTTTATTGGGAATTCCCATTAAGATCAAATATTAATTAATTAAAAACAAAAAAAAAATTTCTTCATTATGAATTAAAAATATTCATTTAAAATGTCAATCAACTTTTACATAGATAACAAAGTTTCTTCGATAATTAATTTATTTATGTATGTTATTATGTAAATTTAAACTTGAAAAAAAAAACAGATAAATAAATAATTGAATTTTTTTAGTTGATTTCCGTTTAAAAAACAAATACTTAACAAAATTAAACCGACCATATAAGAAATTTGAAATGTTTGAAAGAGTAATTTAAATAAATAATTAACGAGCTTTTTCATAGTTTTATATTTGTTATACTTAATTCGTTTTAAATTTGTAGATAAAAGATTTGAATGATTAAAATCATAGGGATAGTGAAATTGTATTCTTGTTTATTGATTTGTTTACTAATTTTTTTAATTAGATATATTTTTATCGAATGCTAACATTTTATTTATATGAAATTATAATCACGTCCAAGTTCATATGTATAAACTACAGTAATTAAAATTGAAAATTAAGGATATTGATATGATAATATCAGAATTTTCAAATTATTTCAAAATAATTTAAGAATATTAGTCATATAAACTACAAAATAAAGTTTATGAAAATTTTACTATTATTCAAAAAATCCATTTATCGATTTTCTAAACAACCATGTGTCCTTTTGACCGTAATTATATATCGATAGATATCTATACAACCTCTACTGTTGAAATGTATAAATAGCTAGTATTATTTGTTTTTGTTTTTATTTTAATAACACAAGTTAATACTTTTCGAAACTTAATTAATATTTAAGTATTTAATATGAAAATAATCTGCTAAACAAGATTCAGTGGTTTGCCAAATCTCGTATTGTGTATTTGAAAATTTTAAATCATTTTTATAAATTGTCAATTGAAATCCTTCAATATAAAGTAGAGTGTGTTTAGATTTGATTAGAATATGCTAAATAACATTTAATGGATTTGCACTTCGTACTTAAATCCTTTTTGTCTTGTAAGTTATAAAACCCTTTTGAATGTTTTTTTTGGATTTACCACTCTAATCGCTTCACTGACAAAGTTGGATTGAAGTATGCCAAAAGTTAAGAATTAAACTGAAAATTTTTTTAGTACTTAATAATAATAATTAGATTAATTAAGAATCACAAAATTTTTTTTTTCCTAATTTTTAAACTAATAATATTCATGATTTTAGTATATCTGAAATTCGCTGTATATCTGAATAAATGACCAACTATCTGATTGAATTTTAAATGTTTCATTGTAAATCATTAAAATCATTAATCCGCAAAAAATATCACATATTTCTCCAAATATTCTTATCCTGAGCCTCATCCATCCAACCCCTACCCTCTCTCCTCACGTGCCTTCCTACTTTGTCCACCTACCGCGTCCTTGGTCTTCCAAGCGGACGTTTCCCAATTGGTTTCCCCACCAATATATTTTCGCCATTCTTTCCTCTCTCATTCTAGCCCCACAAGCCCTGTCCATCGCAACCTTCTCACTTATAGCCCTAACTATGTCTGGAGATGCATAGAGGTCATGCGATTTCTCGTTATGCAGTTTCCGCCTTCCCCCGGCGTCCTCCTCTTTCTTTGGCCCATAAATACTGCGAAGAATCCTATTCTCAAATACTATAAATCTACTCTCGTTTCCTAAGGTCATAGACCCTGCCTCACATTCATATATTACAACTGGTAAAATAATTGTTTTATATGTATATTTTAATTTTGATCCCCTTTGATAATAATTTGAACGAGATAAGCCCCTTTACTACATGATAACACGCATTACCCGATTGCAATCTCGATTTAAATTCTTCTCGAAAATTTTTTTTTATATATTTTTATAAATAAAAAACAATTAAAATTGAAATATAAAATTTTTTAAGAATTTTTTATATTTTTTTTATTATATATTAAAATGATTCCATTCTATGTCAAATACACAGACCACTTACTATTTCCACAATTCATTCAAAGCCATTTATTGGCTGGTGGAATAATAGAAAAAAAATTAAATGATTTAATTAATCATAAAATATTATATTATAATTCATGATATTTATTCTATTCAAATTATTCATTATGTAATATAATATTATTATATTATTTTATATTCTATTTTTTATAGTTTATATAGTATTAAGAAGTATATTTTAATTACATTACATATACAATGTTCAATTATCTATTGAAAATTGATTCATTTTTCCATTCTTGATCATATTCTACTACGATATCTACATACGTTTAATAATAATAATAAATGTTGGGTAAGTTAACTGCTCTCTTTTTCCATTCAACTTACAATTAGTAACTTTACCGTTCCTTTTATGTTATAAAATGATCTATTCAAAGTGACTTTTTATAGGCATCAAATGAACCGATTTTCAGCTTCATATTAGGTCTTTCAAGACCTGTTTTAGATGAATTCATAAATCAAAACAGTCGCAGTCAAAAGGAAATTATTACGAGACAATCATGAAATCACTTTACAACTTAAAAATAGACATGTCTCTCTAATAGGGGTTTAAATTTAAAATTAACTAATTGATGTTGTTATTTGTCAATTTCAATTTCAAATTAAAGAGTATGTTTATTATTACAATAGTTGATTTATCAGAACATACAAAAGTTGAAAGTTACAATATTTACAAAATTAAATTGTTTCTTTTGCGATCATCATCATTTTATTTAATTATATTTAATTTTATTTACATTTTTTTTCTTTTTTTAATTAAGCATATTTGAAGTTGAATATACATATAATCAGGGTTGTGAATGTCAACTCACCAGGAAAGGCTAGCAAAACCTGGAGATCTTGTTATTTGTTTAATATACCTACATGAAGCAAATCTAGAAATAAATTTGAAAATATAAGAAATTTTTATTTTTTATTTTTATTCGATTTAATTTTAATTTGATTAAATAAAATATTGTTATAATAATAACAAAAATCAATGGTGAGATTTTGTTGTTTTAAAGTTTGAAAATAATTTATCTCAGAAATTTTAAAGTTATGTTTGTTTAACTGTAGGTTCTAACATTTAACTTGTTTCCTTTATTATATTCTCATTATGTAATTATATCTCTGAAAAAAATCTCTTGACTTTGTACGTCCTACGCAACGACAACACCTTTCAAGCCGGTTATATCAATGAGGTGTCCTATGATCAGTAGAACGGGTCCTCTCAACCTTTACCTTGATTTTCTTGATCGGAGACGCTATCAAGTAGCTTTTCCCCAAGGTTGTTCCCGGAGGCTGGGTTGACTCCGTCCCATAGACCCCAGCTAGGGGAATTCCCTTGCCAGGACCGGGACTTGAACCCGGGACCATGGGAATGTGAGCCAGGTTCTCTACCCACACTCCCAATGGCGCCCTTGTAATTATATCTACTAAGAAAAATCTAATTTTTTAAAGAAAACTATAGAAGGTGCAATCTAAAAAATATATTTTAATAATCGTTTTTATATTAAAATATGATTAAATTTATAATTATAGTATAAAATCTTAATTAAACAATAAATATTGTAAAAAATTATAAATATTAAGAGAAGTTTATGATTTTTCAAATGATAATCTCTTTAAAAAAAAAAGAATTATAGTTTTTATTATATATCATTTTATAAAAAGAAACATAACAAATTGTAGAAATTGTTATTAATAACACATTTATAGATTATAAATGACTAAAATTACTGGAGAATAACGGAGAGAATAGAATGAGAAATTACATGACTTCTATGAATTCCAAATTTAAGATTATAAATTGTAGAAGATGAAGATGGACATTTGACTCGAGTGGGAGAATAAAAAATTGTCTTATTGAAAAACTATAAAAAGAAAAAAAAAATACAATAATATAGGAATTAGTTTTGATAAGGAAAATTAATAATTCTTTATACTTTTCAAGTGAGTATACAATTTCTAATCTAAATAAAATCTAATAGGAACAATCAATATTCATCATAATTATAATAAATAAATAATATCAATAAATAAATCAACCAAGCTAATTTTCAAATAATATGTAATAATTTCTTGATATTTTATTAATGTACATATGAAAAAACGAGTATGACAATTTGATAAAAAGTCATCGTAGTCAAGCGTTTATTTTATATTTGAGTAACTATCTTCTCCTTATTTTCCATTTGTAAAGAAACTCTATAGTTTTTAAAAATTAAGTGGCTGATTCACCGAACCGCGGCTCGATAAAATTTATGAAAAAATTACAAAATAATTTAAAAGAACACAAATTAAAAAAAAAATAGTCATATAACCTGCAGCCCTTAAACCTACGTATTACTGCACCAAAAGACAGAAAAGTATGGCCTGTTGATATAATATAATATATATTTAAAAATATTATTTTTTTTTTATTATTAAAATTTCTATTTTAAATTAAAAAAAAACAAATAAACAAGCAAAGATGATTTTTCCAGAGGCTGAAACCTATACAGTTCGATTTTTCTTTATAAAAATTATCTATGGTGTGAATTTCAAAAAATTCCTTCAAGGGATTTAACACGTTGACGGACACTTGCGTCTATAGCCGTCAAAGCGAAATTCAGAATGTGACATGACGGCTATAGCCGTCCAAAACGAAACGGTCATTTTTAGACACTGCGATTATAGCACCACAAATTTGCATTTACCGGCATAAAAGTACAAACCTATTGGCACGTTTTTGAAAAAAATTTTCAGTGTTGTAAACAATGCTATGAACACAGGGAATAAGGAACGAAACATCGTAATGCTGCAAGAATTGCATGTCAAAACCTGCTTTGAAACATGGCATATCGAAACTAATGTATATTTATAAAATTATAATAATTTTTTTTTTGTCATTATATTTATTTTTGTTTGATTATGAACTAACATTTCGTGTAAAACTCCAAAAAATACATTATTGAACACAAAAAATTGTTTATTTGAGTCATTAAACCTATCATTTACGTTTTTAAATGTTTGCTGTTATAGCCGTCATCGTCCCATTACTTAGTGTCGAGAGTCATGACGGTTATAGACGCAACCTAATTAAGAGTACTAAATTAATAAAAATTAAGTTTATTTAAGCAGAAACAGTAAAACTATACTTCTACTATTCTAAAAATTGAAAAATCATATAGTGTCAATTTTTGAGCTTCACTTGTTCCTCCAATTTTTGCTAGTATAATAAAATCTTTTAATTTCCATGTAGATTGTTGTACAGCTACAATATATTCAAAAAATAAATCCAAGGTGCATATTTATTTATTTATTTTTTATAATTGGTGAATGAATACAATGAAAATCCAATGTAAATATGGTAATCGATTTATTCTAAAAATGGGTCCGATTCCAACCAGTGTAAGGTATTTGAAAGCTTTGTATTCTTTTTTCATGTGTTACGGTTCTCTTTGTATGGATGGATGAGGAGGGCACCTGTTTCCCGGGGGACGGTCTGATCCGTTTGGCAGGGGTTGGATGAATCTTGGCTGTCGGCGGCGGAGATCAATGGCTGCTGGCCACTGGTCACTGCAACGATTGTCTTCTTGGCTTGTATTAATTGGCAGTGGCTTAATTAACTCGGTTAAATTCCGCGCCGAGGCGTGCCACGCGGCCACGTGCTGTGACGTCACGTGGTGAGGCGTGGCCAGCGGCGGAGGGGTGGGGGTCCGGCTCGGCGCGCACAATGACGACACGGCCATCCATAATAGTTGCGACTCAGCAAGCGACGAGGTAGCATCCATCAACGCAGCTACCGACCCGACCCGGTCACTTCACACCACCCCTCACCACACGAAACACGCTCCGACTACACCCCCAATTCACCCCCACACCACCACCCCCCACCATACACCCGCACCATCGTCCCCGTCATGAGCAAATTGTATGTGGGTAACCTGCCGGCCGAGGTGAATGAAACAACGCTCCGGCAATTGTTCGCCGATCACAGTGTCGCGTGTACCACGGTACTCGTCAAACGGGGCGGATACGCTTTCGTCGATTGTCCAGACCAGTCGACAGCGGATCGGGCCATCGACAAGCTCAACGGTAAGCATCCATCACCTGTCTTCATCCAAATGCCATTTTGACATTTCCATCCAGCATCAGCATCATTGCAATGGACCATCTTGAGAGTGGAAAAATGCGAGAGGCAGGGGGAAGGGGAGGAGGAGGGGGAGAGGGGAGAGGGGCAATGGAAATGTCACCTTACCTTACCGCTTACCCTATTATGACATCTCCATTCCCTTTGTTTGTTTATATTTACTCACTAAAAAACAAACAAACAAACAAATCAACCAAGCAGCCATTTTATAAATACAAGATGAATATCCAATTTATTACGATATTTATTTTTTTTAAAAACGAGTAATCAGAAACTTTACAATATCATATCAATATATTCTTTAATTAATTTCATGATTAAAAACAAACAATGGAAATGAAAAATAATTGAAAAGAAAGAATTAAATTACAATTTATTTTTAATATAATCAATAAGCAAAGAATATTAATTTTATTAATTTAATTAATTTATTAAAAAAAAATTATTAATTTAATGAAATGTTTATCTAGATATACTTACTATATCTATCATAATTTTGAGATTTTTGTGTTTTTTAGAATTAATAACAATTATAAAAATAAAACAAATATTAAAATATTTATTAAAATACGTCATTTTCTTTAATAACCAATTCAGTATGTAATGAATAAGTAGAAAAAAATGGATTATAATATTTATCTATGACTAAATGATAAGAATGAAATAAACGAATGTTTATCACTCCAATGTTAGAAAATGAAAATAATATATATATATATATATATATATGAGAAATGATAATAATAATAATTAATGTTTATTTTAATAAGTAATTTTAAGAGCCATTGGTATGTTTACATTCAATATAATAAACCTATTTATAAAATAGAATTTTGACATTTATAAAAAAAAAAAATAATAAACATCATTTTTTCTTTGTTTATTAATTTCTATTTAATATGTAAATATACGATAGAATGAGGGGAGTTGAAAAGTATTTGTATATGTATATTGAAAACAATTTTCTTATGGATGGGAAGAGGGGGGGAGGGAGGATAGAAAAATAATATACACACTTAAATGTATTTTAACCTATACAAGTCATTTGATTAATCGAGATAATTGATTTGATAATTCTATTTCGAGCAATTAAATTAAGCAATTACAAATGCAATATAGTATATATAATAGGTTTATACATTAGTCTGATTCTTTCAATGAATCACATAGTATAGGATTTTACCGTTAATTAATTTATCGAATATTTTTTTGGATAAGATTAAATTTTTATTATTTATCTTACGATAATCAAAAGATAAATTATAAAAAAAAAACTATATATTGATCACTATAAAATTAAAAAAAAAATAATAATAATATAAATGATTTTATTATTCTATTTAGAGGAAATTTTTAAGATAAAAGTGAGAAGGTTGACAACTACATATTAATTACATATTTTTTTGTCAACAACAACACAAATTAATTGGCTTGTTTTACAAATACGAATTAATAAATGTACTATTGTAGTAAGTTGGCAGAGATTAATTTTTTTTTATAAATATTTGTTTTATTTTCATATTTTATTGTTTCTTAAGTAAAAGGCTTATAAATTCACCACTAAGAAAGCAATTTTATACTATATTTATACAATTAATTTTATAATTTTGAATTTATTTATTTATTTTAATATTAAATATTGTACATATATATTTATAATGGAGAAGATATTATTTAGCCTACTAATACTAAAACTTAACTTTGATAAATTTCATATCAAAATTATCATTGATTTAATGTGAATTTATTGAGCTTAATCAGTAAATAAATAAATTGATAAAAATATTATTTTAGAAATAGATTTAGATAAAAACTCCTAATACTATTGTAGAATTTAAGTGATGCAAATAAAGGTAGTTATACTAGAACACATTATATGGTATATACTACTCTGTTTTTATATAAATTCATTTTTGATATAAATTTAATGTTAACCTTTAAATATATTTAATTCGAATTATTTTTTGTCCCCCTATAATAGTTAATCTCTATATTCTTTAAAATAACTATTAATAAGAATTAATTAAAAATTAAAACATTGAATTTAAAAAACTACTATAAGCATTTCATGCTTCTTATCACTTGAATCACCTGAAAAGTTTGTTTGATTAATAATCAGATGGATAACACTTAAACTCAGCTCAACTTTTTAAAATAATAATTTATAAAAAAAACATTTTATCAAAATTATATTTTCATTTACTTCAATTTTGAATATTTTTTTAAAGTATTAAAAAATATATTATTTTTTTTTGTTTATAATTTTATATTTCTATTTATTATTTAAAAATAAGCTGAAAGGTCTCCACAATTCTAGTTTACTTGGTAATGAATAATACGAGGATTGTCTCAATTAAGCGATATATTACATTTTGCTTTTTTTTATTTTCTTTTATGTAGGTTTTGTTAAGTTTGACTAAATCTAAAAATAAAAATCTGGAGTGTCTCCACTCGACTATCTCGCAATTTGAATTGGATTAAATAACATATATTATATAATATTTAAATTAAATTATAAATTAAAATTAATAAATAATATTTATTAAACTTTGGCTCTTTATTGATGGCAAAACGTCACGTGTTGGTGCGTGATTTGCCGTGTTAAAAAATTAATTCCGGTACTTTCAGCGATTCAATCATGTGAAAAACTATCAAATATAATATATATCTTTATTTTTACGGTCACTTTAGAGGAAAAAAAATGAAATCGTGGTAGGTAATGGTCCTCTTCCGAATGAGCTTCATTTCTCAAAAATTGATAGAAAACTACAAATTTTGAATAATGGTTGTGTATAAAATTTCATTATTCTAGCTCAAACCGTTTTTGCGTAATCTTGTCTACATACACACACAAACACACACAGACATTTTTCTCAACCTTAGTGAAAATAATTCATGAACCTTCAAAACGTATAAAAACATCAAAATCTCAATATCGAAATTGCGAGATAGTAAAAATGATTCGCGATTGAGATTACAATATACTTTTTAATGAAGATTGTTTTTAAAGAAAACATATTATTGCTATTAATGAAATATTTAAATATGATATATAATATTTATAATGTCAACATAATAAATTAAAAAAAAATTAAACTTAAACTAAAATTCTATCTTTTTTTGATATTTTGGATGAGAGTTTATTTTTATTTTTAATTTATTAATTTTCAGGTGAAACTATTATATCTACGCCCAATGCATTTTTATATATTCTTTGGAATATAAATATCAAGTCATTTGAATATCATTATATGAATATTATTTTATAAAAGTATACTATGAATAATTTAAATAATTATTTCATGGAAAATAATTAAATATTATTTCAATTTTACCTGTCAATTTTTCGTGATATTATTTTAAAGAATTTTTGGTTGTAATCATCTCGATAGAAGGAAAAAGGAGAGGAACAGAAAATGTAGATGGGAGAGTGGGAGCGAGCGAGGAGTCCCCGATGACGCCAGGCAAGAAAAGGAGTTCCTCGAATCGAACGGATACATATCTGTTAGAGTGGCCAGGTGCTCTCCACCGGGCTCATTAATACGAATAATATTAATACGAATAATAATAATAATAATAATAATAATAATAATAATAATAATCATAGTAATTAACAAAAAAGAGACAGTAACATAAAAACGAAAAACCTGGCTTTTGAACATCAAATTTAACGGTTAAAATAGTAAATTAATAAATAAAATATTTTCGATCGTAATACACGTAGCGGGAGGGTGGAGGGGGGTGAAGTGGGGTAAAAGTGAGAACTTGAAAAATAATATTTTATTCTATAATAATAATATTTATTCTGTTATATACTTAATTAAAATTATATTATTATTCAAACATTCAAAAACTTTAATAAATGATTAAATAATATATATAAAAATTAATATATTACAATTATTATAATTCGATTGAGTTGTGTTTTATTTAGCTACAAAAAAGTGAAAAAATTATTATATGTTTGTCACAACAAAATATAATTTATTAATTCTTTTTTTAGGTGATTTAAACATGCAAATCGTGTTTTGTAAATAAGATTTTTTGAATAAAGTACAAAAACATATAATTATTTTTTTCACTTGGTTTTATTTTTAATATCAGGCATAATTTCATCATGTATGTTTTTATATATATATGTTATTTTTTCTATTCAAATAAATAATTATAGAATTATATAATGGATAAAATTTTTAATTCATTATAAAATATATATATATATATATATATTTATATATAAATTTAGAAGGTGTTTAAAAATAGTAATTTATATAAAATTATTTTAATTTATCAATGCTTATAAAGAGAAAAAATAATTGAAGCTATAGACAAGTGTTAAGTATGTCTGGTTCATATCATCCATATCAATTTTTATCATCTCCATTACAACTATTAGGTATTTGTATAGTTATAATATAACATGGTCAGAATGTTTGTGGGGAGAACAATTGGGAAGTGACCAGTTGGAAGCCCAGAAGGATTTGGAAAAGAAAAGAAGTTCGATTCTAGATTATATATATTTTATATATTGAGGGGACTCCATGAATGGATGAATGAATGGAGTTGGAATGCTTTTGAATTCAAATATTTTAAAGAAAATACATAAAATATGACATTTACTATTGAAATTATAGTAACTAGTATATATGATATATACAAAAAAATTTGGAGGGTCTCCAGTCGACTATCTCGCAAATTTGAATTGGATCAATTAACATATATAATATATTTAATAAATTATAAATTAAAATTAAATAATATTTATTAAACCAGAGCGTGTTTGTCTCTTTGTTGATGACACAACGTCACGTGCTGGCGTATTAAAAAATTAATTCCGGTACTTTCAGCGATTCAATCAAGCTGAAATTCTATGTATATATAGCAGTTTTATATAATTTTTAATCATGTGAAAAATTATCAAACATAGATCTTGATTTTTACGGTCACTTTCGAGGAAAAAAAATCACTCAAAAACGGTTTGAGCTAGAATGATGAAATTTGGTGCATGGGTATTATTCAAAAATTCATAATTCGCTATCAACTTTTGAGAAATGTAGCCCAACCGGAAGAGGGTCATTACCTACAACGTTTTGATTTTTTTTCCTCTAAAGTGACCGTAAAAATCCAGATATATGTTTGATAATTTTTCACATAATTAATAATTGTATAAAACTGTTATATATAGAATTTCAGCTTGATTGAATCGCTGAAAGTACCAGAATCCATTTTTTAACATCTCACGCGCCAACACGTGATGTGGTGCCATCCACAAAGAGCCAAACATGCGCTGGTTCAATAAATATTATTTATTAATTTTAATTTATAATTTAATTAATTTAATTTAATTTAAATTAATATATGTTATTTAATCCAAATCAAATTTGCGAGATAGTCGAGTGGAGACACTCCAGATTTTTTTAACTAGATTTTAATATTCTTTAAATAATAATAAAATATTTATTATATTGTATTCTTTGAATTCTATGGATGTTATTTGATAGTTTAGTATAAATTTATCGATTAACTAAAAAAAAATAACCAGAGAAAATGACAAAAGGTGAATTAGGTTAAGTGAGTAGTGGGTGAGTGAGTGAATTTGGTTTGGTGGTTTATGAATTGGGTTGTAGGCAGTGAACGAGGGCATTGGCAACGTCGCGGGGCCCTCTTCCCCCTTCCCCCCACCCGCTCCCCTTCTCCTTCTTCTGTCCACCGCGAGTCAACGCACGAGAGAGCCACTCGCCTTTTCCAGCCTTGTCCACCCTCTCCCCTCCCACCATCTCACCTGGATGAAGCACAAGCGGCAAAGTTGAAAACCCACACCGCCACCCCGACTGGCAATACAACGGAAGTCCCTTTAATTTATTCCCAATCTCCATTGATATATTATACATGGATCCTAGAGAAAGAAGAAATAACATCAAAAACGAGAAACATTTTCGAACATCAACATCAAATTTGAAAATTTCCAATAGGAAATTAATTTTAATTTATTTTATTCATCATTCTATCTATAATAATATGAATAATCCTGAAATTACAATTATTCTAGAATTTTAGAATAAAATCTTTACCCTTGAGCTAAATATCAAATTTGAAAATGGATATTTTAATAAAATCAAAATCATTCTATTTATTTTATTATTTTTGACAATTACATATTGCCTAAGAAACATTATTAATTAATATTTCTGTTATTCTGTTACTATATTATTTTTTTACTAAAAATTGCTAATCGAATAATATAGTATTTCTATTTATCTCATAATAGTTAATTAAATTACCATAGTCAAGAAATTACTAAACCTTTATTTTTATTCCTAATTAATGAAATCCTTAGTTTAAAGGTATTTGACATTCTCTTTTTTCAGTGATTAAAAAGAACAATCCTATGTGATGGTTTGCTGTGTTTGGTGACTGACACCAAAATAGGAAAGTTTTTTTATACATATATTTTTCATATACGAGGTTTGTTTAAAGGAAATGGTGAATTTTTAATTATTTCGAAAAGTATTTATTTATTCATCAATATCCTCTTCACTATCCCCATCAAAGTAATTCCCCTCAGATAGAATGCACTTATGCTAGTGCTTCTTCCAATCGTCGAAGCACTTCTGAAATGCGCTTTTCTCAGGGAGCCAAGTCTGGTGAATACGGTAGTTGAGGTATGATTACGGTGTTTGATTTTGGCCAAGAAATCATCAACAAGCAATGATGTGAGCTGGTGCATTATCGTAATGCAGAATCCATGATTTGTTTTTCACAATTTTGAATCATAATGCTTCATACAAACGTTGCAGGACTTCCTTGTAGTATTCCTTATTAACAGTACGAACTGTTGGCAAGAATTAATGATGCACCACGCCATTGTAAAACAGTGTGCAAATCCTCATTGTCATCAACATTTTCTCGCCTTTCTGTCAACTTATAAACATTTTTTGAGACAAAGTATACTCGCCAAATGCCACAGTCAACATTTTAAGTGCGTTAGAACATTTTATTTCATTTTCAACGCAAAATTTAATATAGATTCTTTGATCCATTTTTTTTAAGTAAAAAATTGAAGAACACACAAAAACGTGACTAACTTTTTCAGTTGTCAAAAATAAACTAATATTTCAAAACGGCTGATAATATCAACATATGAGAAACATATGTGTACCAACACAACAAAAAAAAAAATTTCGATAATAGAATGTACACAGTCCGCGAAAATTCAAAATTTAAATTTTCTTTTGAATAGAACTCGTACTTTTTAGAAAGAGTAAACTATATTATCCTATTTTTTAACGATTTGCATCAAAATTCATCCAGAGAGGACAGTAATTACAATTAAAATATAATATAACTAAAAAAATTTCCATTAGCAATCTTCTTCAAAACACGCTATATTTTGCTTACTATTTTTTTTTTCGTTTTTTAATAATTATATAATTATATTATGAATTATGTAAATTAGTAACATTATTTAGTTCAGAAAAGGGAAATGTTAATTATACATTGGAACATTAGATTGATAACCCTATATCTAGTATATCAATTTGTCAACGTATACTTTTCCTATATGCCAAAATCTGCAATTGGAAAAATTGAAAAAAATTTACTAAATCAATAAGTTTTCAAATTCCAATATCAAATAACATTAATATTCCATTGTTATTTTAACGATTAAATTGGTTAACTAATATTTTTTCATATAATATTAAAATGTTCAAGTTCAATAAACTTTTACCCGACCTTTGATTCATCCGAACAGAAAAACTTTCCTTGTCATCGATTATATTATTCATCAGTCATTTATGAATGAACCATCATTAATATGGAAAATGGATCGAAATTTACTTCAATATTATCTTTTCATACTTATAAACAATTTACTACATTCGAGTGGAATACTGAATGAGTCATTGGAACAGATTCCATTATTTTATAAGAATTTAACTTCATTAAATCATCCTTTTGCCTATCTTCATCCATATTCATCATTTATTGATTAAATATTCGGATTTCATTTTTTATTTTTATTTGTAAAACAGCAAGTCATTTTATGATTTCCATGCTAATCTTTTTTATTTTTTTATTTTTTTTCTGATAAATTAACCCATGCAGGAGGTTATTTGGTGAAACAGGTTGTTCTAATCATTCCAAAAGGGAAAACAAATTCAATTTGGTTTATCTTTTTAATGCTCGTCCTTCGAATCCCTGTTCGTTAGGAATTATGAGTAATTGTTCACTTTATTATATGAATGATGGATTTAGATAAAAATTTACCAGTGGATTCCTTTTTTAATTCCAAGAAACTTTCCTTAGGCAATATGTCTCGGTCGCTTTTAGTTTACGAGATGAAAAGTAATATATATATATATATATATATAGCCCTGCCTTCTTTTCAAATCCAAATAGATTTTTACAGAACTCTTTGCTGTTTTTTTTGGTTAATTAATTTTTTAATTTTCCTACCGAAAAAAACAAAGAGTGGGGTGTTGGCTAAACATAATATATAATTATATATATATAAGAAGGTTAGGATTGAATATCACTTAATCAATTTCCTTTCTGTAAAAAGAATTTTATTTACATTTTTAATATATATAATTTAGTTAATATTATAATATTACCTGTAAAAAGAAATCGATTTTTAAGTTTTTTATTCCACAATTTTAATAAATAATATTGTTTGAGAAATAATTCCATTTTATGAAACAATTTAACAATTTCAATTAATTAATTTATTTATATTATTAATATTAATATAATACATTATAATTATATTAATATCAATAATATAAACTATTACAATTGAATTCAACTAATTAATTTAACCACCAATTAAATAAACCAATTTAAGGAGGTGAATTTATTATATATATATATATATATATATATATTTGTTTATTATTTTTGTATGAAAATATAATCAAATTGATTCCGTCTACTACCCAAAATCAATAAAACATTAGAAATATGTCTGTCCTATGGATGTTTATATAATGTCAATATTCAAACTTTAATAATTTTTATCTCATAAACTAGTAGCGACCGACACATATTGCCTAAGGAAATTTTTTTGAAATTAAAAACGAAATCCACTGGCAAAGTTTTATCCAAATCCATCATTCATATGATAAAGTGAACAATTACCATATTTTCCATACTAGTTATGATTATTCATCTGTTTATTATCAAATTTGCTCGAAAGAATGAAAATATTTATACAATATTTATCACTAATAACAATATATATGTGTATTTGAAAATGAAGCATGTCCAGGAAATTGGTGTCCCGTCATGGCAATTTCTCCATGTTGCCAGGCGCACGCACAATTCGATGTGTCGTCAAACTGGAATGGTTAGTTTTTCGGACTATCTCTTTCTTATGCCAAAAAAAAAGATTAAGCCTTGCAAGAGTGCAAAAGGAATTAAATATGAAGAAAGCAGATGAAGGACAATAGAGAAAGAGAGAATGAGAACAAAAAAAAAACAAAAAAACAAAAACAAACAGCAGCCCTTCAAAATAACACAATAATAATAATAATATTACATTTCAAACATAAATATGCTATTTTAATGATTAATGAATAATCAAAAAAATGGGTGGCTTAGTGAATAAAATATATAAAATATATTTGACATTTGATTAAAAACTAAAAATCAAGACCAATAACTATACTCAAAAAAGAATTATTATTTTAAAATTAAATATTATTTTTAATTTTTAATTATTATAAGATTATTTTCTATATTTGTCAATGTTATTCTATAGTCTTTTTTCTTAATTTTTCTAATTTTGAGAGCATTTTAAATAATAAATATTTAATAAATAAATAATTTGTGAAATATATATATTTAAAATTCCAGAACAGGTTCGTTAAACTTCATATAGATGGCGTTGTTGCAAACTAAGAACACGTTTGTTTTACTGAACAATTGATCTTCGAGCTTTTCGTGTTCTAATCCTGTGAGATATTAAAAAATTTCATCTTTTCATTGAATCTGTTAGTGAAATTTTATATTGACAAACTTTGCATTTTGTAAAATTAAATACTAAAGACAGTGCTAAAAGACGGTGATTATTTACAAGCAAAATTATACTAATAATTAATCTAATACTAGGCATAAATTAATAATTGTTTGATTTGTAAATGAAATAAATGATTCAGAATTAATTAAGGTTTTATTTTTTTTTTATTATATGATTAAAGGAGGAAAAATACTTGAACAGGAAGCAATTGGAACAGGTTCTTCGGTTAATCGGTTGAATATTTCCGACTGGTCAAGGGATCATTTAATTGTATTTGCCACTAAAGAGACATTTTAACTAAATAAGTTGTTTGTTAAGTAGGATATTAATTACCTTCAAATTTTTATTAAAATTAGCTGGAGTATCTCCACTCGACTATCTCGCAAATTTGAATTGGAATAATTAACAATTATTTAAATTAAATTATAAAATTAATAAATAATATTTATTAAACCAGCGCATGTTTGACTTTTTGTTGATGGCACCACGTCACGTACTGGCGCGTGATTCCCAGCCAACATGTTAAAAAATTAATTCTGGTCCATTCAGCGATTCAATCAAGCAGAAATTCTATATATAGCAGTTTTATACAATTTTTGATCATGCGAAAAACTATCAAACATATACCTTTATTTTTACCGTCACTTTAGAGGGAAAAAAATCAAAACGTTGAAGGTAAAGACCCTCTTCCAGTTAAGCTACATTTCTCAAAAGTGGATAGAAAACTACGAATTTTGAATAATGCCCGTATACCAAATTTCATGATTATAGCTCAAACCGTTTTCGCGTAATCTTGTCTACATAGATACACACATATACACACACACACACAGACATTTTTCTCAACCTTAGTGGAAATGATTCAGGAACCTTCAAAACGTATAAAAATATCAAAATCTCAATATCGAAAATTTTCGTGGTCGCAATACTATCATCTCTGGCGAGATAGTAAAAAAAAAGTAATATCAAATTGATAAATTCTCACCGAAATGTTTCAATAATTCATATTTATTGATCATCACTCAAGTAGAAAAATAATATATATATTTATTGTAATGACCATTAACTATGTCGCATGTCTTATTGATTTCTTGTTTGTTGTGCCACCCATCATCATTGCCTTTTTTTTTTCTTCTATTCTGTATGCATTCATCAACGCGGGTGGATAATTATCATTTAACCTTGATAATTCCGGGAACAATTTCATCTCTCCCCTATTTCACTAATATTACATCAATATTATGCTTTAAAGGTCATTTTATTAACAAAATTGATTCATATTTCAACAAAATTCATTTTATTTTCAATCGAATTTTGGATTAATCATTTTTTTTCAATGATTAATCCAAAAAGAAGATCTCCTAGGTTTATTCGAAATATTTAAATTTGATTACAAAAACAATTTTCTATTTTTTATATTTTAACAAAATTATTTTCATTTTAATTCTAATATATCAAAAAATCTATCTGTTGTAGACATAAACTCTTTTTTGTATGTAATATGCAAAATCAATAATTATTATAATTATTATTAATAATAATAAATAATTAATCTAAATCTAAAAATAATATTAATAATAATATTAATATAATTTATTAGAAAATAAAAGAATTTTATAATTCCGTAAAATATCTTATTTGAATTTTCTCCTTATTCTAATTATATTTTATTCATTATCTGTTCATATTTTAAATCTTGCTATTATTATTATTATTATTATTAATTTCTTTTGATATGATACTCGATTACAAAGGTTCTTTACACATATACATTTTTAATTATAAGTACCTAATTCCTTATTATCGGATTTGGCTGGTAATATTTATACCTGGTTACCGAGACGCCGTTCAAGAAGAACATCAATTTAAAAACAAAATAGTCATAAAACATACAGCCCTTATTCGTACGTATTAATGCACTGAAAGACAGAAAAGTATTGCCCTGTGGATATAATATAATATATATTCCGTAATTTGATTTTATTTATATTTATAATATTTTGTATTTAAGGAAGCGCTGACTGACGTAGTTGCTGACCTCATTTAAATTTCTTATTTTAAATTAAGAAAAAACTAACAAAGATGATTTTCCCTGACGCGTAAACCAATACAGAGATCGGTTTTTCTTTATAAAAATTATCTATGGTGTGAATTTAAAAAAAAAATTCTTCGAGCGGTTTAATATTTCAAAAATACAAATACTATATATACAATTTTTGCTAGTATAATTGGATAAAATATGATTTATTAGAAAATAAAAAACATATATTTTGTAATTCCGTAAAATATTTGTTTTCAATTTTCTCCATTCTAAATATTATTTTTTATATTATTATTATTATTATTGTTATTAATTGCTTTTAACTTAATATTGGATTACAAAAGTTCTTTACAATAATTCATTTTTAAACATTTATTACCACTTAAATTATAATACAAAAATTATAATTTTTTATCCTTATTATAATTGTACTGTAGAATTTATTTTTTTATCTATTTTTTAATTTCTATTTCAATTCCCCCTCTCTTGAGTACAGTTATGGATTATATATCTAATGTCTCTAATCTTTGTTGTGTGATGCATCCAGGCAATGCATTCGATTACAATATCAGCTTAGTCGTCTGATAAGAAATTGGAAAACAGAACCCGGAGAGGTTGTAATCTCACGCCGACCCGGATCAATAAATTTCTCCCCCTTGGAGCCCACCATCGCCCTGTTTCATTTCTCTTCCCCTCCACTCACTTTTCCTCTCGTTAGAAGGCAGACATCCAAATCGCAAAGGAATATTATTCCGACATTTTCTTTCACTCTTTCGATTCAATTGAAAGGAATGAAGAACGATGAATGCCATCCCTTTTTACTGTTAGTTCCATTTTCGATCCCAATATTCTTATGCCGATACGATCATACATTCCACCAACAGAAAGTTAAGCTTATTTTTGTTGAATTTCTTATTTATATTTTCAAAATAAATAATAATCTTATAATATTTATCAAAATCATTTGTTCTATTTTAATTAATTTATTTTATATTATATTTTTAAATTTTTTAAATTACATATTCAATTTATATGAAATCTATTAAAGCTTCATTCAATATTAACATTTGTTCCTAATCCTTATTTTTTCATCTTTTTTTCATCTTTTTTTTTTTTTTTTGGATTTTAAAATTACTTTTCAGTATTAAAATGAGAGTGAATATTAAAAAGCACATTTCGAATTCATTAGATAAAATTAAAAATATAATTTATTATAATTTTTCAAAAAAAAAATATAATAAATTTTAGAACGTAAACTCTTCACTGAAATAACAACAAATTTTACAAAAGAATATCCAATAATGAAATTTTATAAACAAACAATAGTGTAGATCGCCTGTTAGTTATACAACCGAATTTTCTCATCTGAATAATCATTTTTTGCATCACTTGATTGTCTCTTTAATCCATAATAATAATTCTCAGATGCAATTTTCTATCCTAGACATAAATTATTGGTTTAACTAAAATGTTTCCTCTCAGAAATTTTTAAAAGTAAAAAAATAATATTAAAAGCTTTTTCAATAATCATGATCATTTCAATTCATGATCATTAAATCTCCTTTCTAAAAGTATTTTTGATGTAATTAGATTGAGTATATGGTGTTCATTAAAACCTATTACTCATTTTTCATTTAATTTATTTTCAATAAAAGCTGGAGTGTCTCCACTCGACTATCTCGCAAATTTGAATTGGATTAAACAACATATAAATATTATATTTAGATAAAATTTAATTAATTATAAATTATGAATTAAAATTAATAAATAATATTTATTAAACAAGCGCATGTTTGGCTCTTTGTTGATGACACCACGTCATGTGTTGGCGCGTGAGATTTGCAGTGTTAAAAAATTAATTCCGGTGTACTTTCAGCGAATCATTCAAGCTGAAATTCAATATATAGCAGTTTTATACAATTTTTGATCATGCGAAAAACTATCAAACATAGATCTTTATTTTTACGGTCACTTTAGAGGGAAAAAAATCAAAACGTTGAAGGTAAAGACCCTCTTCCAGTTAAGCTACATTTCTCAAAAGTTGTTAGAAAACTACGAATTTTGAATAATGCCCGTATACAAAATATCATCATTCTAGCTCAAACCGTTTTTGCGTAATCTTGTCTACATACACACACAATCACACAGAGACATTTTTCTCAACCTTAGTGAAAATAATTCAGGAACCTTCAAAACGTATAAAAACATCAAAATCTCGACATCGAAAATTTTCTTTGACGAGATAGTAAAAATTGAATTATTATTCATTGTAGTATATACATGTATTGTGTAATTATAAATATCTTTGAAAATTTTGTTTAAACAAAAAAACGAAATTGAAATCAAACATATTTTTAAATAGAAACAGATAAGCCGTTTATATATAAAATTTAAATCTGGAATTTGATTATTTGTTTCCCCCATTAATTTTTCGAATAAAACTAGATTTTACTATTATAATTATTATAATTATTATTATTATTATATATTATTCTTTTTTTTCGACTAGAACTAGATTTTATTCATATTCTAGTATTAGTTGCCTAGAACCGTTTCCTAAAACATGAAAAAACTTGATATTAAACTTCGGCAATGGCGTTTCTATTTTCCAGCTGGTATTACAATAGTTTGAACATTTCCTGTTTACGACAGAAAGCAACAGTTCACCCCCCAATGTAGACATCGTTTCGCCATTTTAAATAAATTAATGCTCACCTAGAACTTCCTTGTTCCTCATCGGACACAAGGTGCATGTCTTTTCTATAGGGTGGATGGATGGGAATGGCGTCGGCTTTTATATATAAAAAAAAAATAAAATAACCAAGTCACCCTACGTTCGCAGAGGGCTTCAAGCGAGTTCCGTATGTCGATTGGCCAACTTTCAAGAATATATTAAAAACCCTATCACCATCATTTTCTTTCTCTCTCTTCCCTTTCTATTTATTTATTTTCATTCTATAATTATTTTTTATTTCTATTTTCTTATTTTTTTTATATACATTTTTCACACCCCCAAGCCACTTGGCATTACATATTTGAATCCATTCACAGTTTGACAATTTTATTTTAATTTATATTTTAGCTCATGAAACACAAATAAAAATATAATTATATAATTATGGATAGGTTGATTATACCTAAAGATTGTCAAAATATCTTTCATGGAATTTATATTTTTCTATTTGGCTAGGCTTAGGGTCCAACTATTATTTACGAGGTTGGGGTGAAAAGTTTCCGACCTGACCAAGAAAAACGATGTTTTTAAATTTTATTTATTTTTCAACATTTTTATTATTATTATTATTATTTTCAACATTCAAGATAGCTGAGACCTGTACGATATTAGCTGAGCGTGTGCGAAATATTTTGTACAAGCCTTTGAATATCGAAAGCTGTGTGCAACGTGGGTGCCGCGTTTGCTAACGTTAGATTAAAAACTGCTTCGAAAAACCATTTCTACCGACAATTTGGCGCTGTAGACGTAATCTAAACGAATTTTTGCGTCGAATCATAACTGTTGATGAGACTTAAATAAAATTAAATCAAATTTAAATTAATTAATTAATTAAATAAATTAATAAACTAAATTAGAACACAGTTACGAGAAATATATTAATGTTGATGGAGATTATGTTGAAAAATAAAGCAAAAAAAAAAACTTTAAAAACATCGTTTTTCTTGGTCAGGCCGGAAACTTTTCACCCCACCCTCGTAGGTTATTCAAAATTATTCAATAATTTTTTTAATAATTCATATTTGTATACTTAATTAAATTTATTTGTATGTAATTATATATGATTACTTCTATTATCAAATATTTATTTATCATATATTTATTTTAAAATTTCATTTATTTTTTAATAAATATTTCGATAAATCAATATTATTATCAAATTATTTTTCAAATTGTACTGGAAATGAAATATGGACACATATACACAAATATAATACTATTCTCTAACACTACATATATGTGTATCATCTTTTAATCCTGGCTTACATTTACTATGCATCTTAACTGATACAATACTGACCTATACTTAATTACTACCAGAATCAAAAATCAAACAAATATACACGATTTAAATCTAATTATTTATTATTTATTTGGATTATTCACTTTTTTATTAATTATTCATTTTGAATTCATTTTTCTTTTCAATTTTATTTGATATTAATTTATTATTATTATTATATTATTTTTTTTTTATTTTAGTTTCTAGAAATTAATTTTTTTTATTTATCCTTGTTTTCAGGTTACACGTTCTTAGGATCTACAATAGTGGTAGAACCTTCTGTAGCAGGAGGGAAAAAAAGGTAAGATCCATATAAATTTAATCACTGCGGATTTTAATGTGTAGATGATATTAACTGATGATAAATTATCAAAATATTTCTATTTCTATTTTAATCACTCAATAAGAAAAATTAATATTCATTAAATTAAATTAATAAAATTGTTTATTAATTTTTCTATTATATCTTGGGTGAAAATAATTTGTATAATAATACAATTGGTGATGAAATGAGAATATATTCACAAGTACAGACTTTTTTTGTCCAATGACTAATGCTTAATACGTTCCCGCCGGCATGTACCACCGGTGGCTCATGCCAACACATAAAATAAATAGACAAATTATGGAGCCGGCGGGAACGTGTTAATAATGGTTGTTAATTCTATTTAATTAGGAATATAGTAATAATTAATAATATATATTTATTATTATATTAAATAACTTTTATTAAAGCTTTTATTATTAATTAATTAAAATCAAATCAAATTTAATTTAATAAATAATTTTATACAAACAATGTGTGGTCTTTTAATAAAAAATCCCTTAATAAATATTAAATAACTATAAACTCAAACAAATTCAATTTCGGTATAGTATTATTTTATTACAGTATAAAATAATATTCTAAATATGGATAAATCTACTTTTTCGCTTATTTATGTAAATCTTCTTTTATTGACTGGCATTCTTATCTTTATTTTTCCACAGTCAATATATTCTCGATTCAAATAATTCCCACTCTTCTAGATTAAACACCCTAAAAACAAATGCTCGTCGTTGGTATTTATGACAAGAACCCCTGTTCCGATAAGATCGACCGAGTAGTCCCTTAAGAGTAAACATTGGTTTAAAAATAAGCTCTTCGCATAACCTAACGTTGTTCCCAGCCAATTTATCAATGAACGCTTCAATCGAAGTTGACATTCAATAAATTGTTTTTTGTGTTCAGAGAATCAAATTTGTGATTATCGTAAATATACAAAAACAATATCAATTATAAATGCAAAAAAACAATTGTAAAAATTAATTAATTACAAAAAAATAATAAAAAAAAAATAATCTTTTTAAAAATAGATTTCGAAAGCGTGTGCCATCTAGTGACAGAAACCAGAAGGTCAATTCACTGGAATTAACTAGGAATAGACATATTAAAAAATAAAAAAATTTTTTTTTTTTCTTAATTGATATACTTATTATTTTATAATGATACAATACATTAAAACACAGATAATAATATATTTAATTGAATTTTCTATATTTATTTTAAATTTCATTATTCTAATAATTGTTTACTATCTCAAAAAAAAAAAAAACAAAGCATATTTAAAAATTGATTAATTTATTAAATAAATTATTTTTATTTATACTATTTATACTATAATTAAGGAAGTTTCATTTTATTAAATATCAAATTTAAATATTTCTTTCATAAACAAAAACTGTCAAAAATTGATAACTTTTGCAAAATTAAAAATCTTTTATGAAAAAAAAATAATGATAAAGTATTTTATTAATTAACATTAAGCCAATAGAAAGAATTTCATATATATATATATATATATTCTCTAAAACAAAATAAATATTCTAATTTGAATTGTGTGAATTTTGTGATCATTGATTTATTAATGGAGATATGAAAAAGTGGATTTTAACTCTTGATGTTAATAATTTACTGATTAAATAAAATAATAATATTAACTAATTAATCTAATAAAATTTATTAATTAGATTTAAAAAAATCGAAGGAATTATGTGTCTTGTAAAAAAAAAAATATTTTCCATTGTAATGTTTAACAGATGTTTAAAAGAATGATAAACAATTTGATCCAGGAATATATTTATAAACAATTTGAATTTTATTCCTAATAGAAATTATCAGTGATGTATTGGTAAAATAAGAAGTAAGGGAACGCATAGTGGGAGTCCTATTTTAGGTAAACTATTTTTTTCCATATAAGTTTTTATTTTTTCTTATTCATTCTATACAAAATATTCACGAACACAAATAAAAAGAAATTCTAACAGTAGATTTAAGTGGGAGATGTCGGGACATGAAAAAGTACTGGAACGCGTTCCGGTTCTAAAAAAAGGTAAGGGAACGACGTTCCTCCGCGTTCCCCTCCCAATACATCACTGTTAATTATTAATTATTTGTAGGTATTAAATTATTAAAGCTTTGGTGGCTGTTTTTATTTATAAGGGAATTGTGTAAATTAAACCACATATTGGTATTTGTTATTGTAATTTTATTCAAAAAATACAAAAAATATACACGTTTCGATTGATACTTAAGAATCAGTCGTCACTCGTCACTGGACGCTCGGACAGTGCAGTCGCTTGATAACGATTGGAGAAGTAGCAATCGAAACGTTGTGTATATTTTTTGTATTTTTTTGAATAAAATTACAATAACAAATATCAATAAGTGGTTTAATTTATAAAATTCCCTTATATTAATTATTTCTTATGATTGAATGTCATTAAACTACGTGTACTTATAAATTCTTTTGAAGAAGGGAAAAAAGGAGGGCTACTCTTTCAACAGATGGTCAACCGATCTTTTCATTAAGATAAGTGCTGGACACACGACTTTAATTACACCCACGTTGACCTTGTTGCTTCCTTCTGCCACCTTTGGAAAGTAATTCAATCCCGATTCAATCAATTCTTAAGAATCCACTACCGAATTACCTTCATAGACCATTATTTACCACTTCCATTGAATTATATAGATATTAAAATATACAAAATAAAACAAACAATTATTCAAATTTAAAGAAAAAAAAATTATAATTAATTTTTTTCAATTTTTATAATTTCATTCAATTCTCTGGAAAATCTAAAATAAATATTCATATCTCATAATTTTTTTATCTACTATATAAATACTATATATATTAGATATTAAGTATAGGATATATTATATTTTAATATAGAATAGTTTTTAATATTCATCAGAAGGAAAACATCATGATAGAAAATATTAAAGTGGAAATTATTCTTTTATAAATATTGATTTTAATGGCGGTACCCCGTTTACAAAAATTATAATTAAATAAAAAATTTTCTATTATCTTTAATAAAATTTGTTAAAAAAAAATATATTTACATTTTTTTTGACAATGATATAAATGACCTTACACCCCATCTTTATTTTGACCTAAATTTTTTGCATTTTTTTGGTCAGTTATTTATTTATTTATTTATTTATTTATTTCCATACTGTCTTTAAAACTATCGTGATCACTAATAAATAATATAAATATGAATAATTTGTACTTAAAAAATTAATCTAAATAGTTTAACACGTTCCCTTAAGCATGTACCACCGGTGGCTTATGTCGCCACAAAATAAATAGACAAATTATGAAGCCGGCGGGAACGTGTTAAAGTTAAACAGTTAATTTATCAATTCAACAAAATCCAAACTATTCTTGATTTAAAATTTAAATATTCGTTTACCAAAATTCATTAAAATCATTTCCAATTCAACTGAATGTTCAATTTATTAATATTTAAACATTCGTTAGTTTTTTTATTCTTGTTTTTTTTTAAGAAAATATATAAATATTTATTTTGATTGTATTAATTTTTTTTTAAATAAAAATAAATACTTTTATTCTAATTAAATTATTTCAAAAAAAAAAAGTTGTAGATAGAAACAAAATTTGATTTTATGGGATTTGAACCTGGAAAAATTACAGAAGGACGTATTCATTGAAACCATTTTCCTGGTTGCCTCTCTAAAGTTGATGCACTCCCACTCAATCCCCAAATTCCATTCATTCTCGAATCAGGATTTCCATTCTGGCACGAAAAAGAACGAATCGTTGACCCAGTACTGGGCAAAGCCGAAAGTTGCGCTGTGATGTTAGCTTCACTCGCTGAGATTCCTCTCTGAAGAGAGCAACAAGCCGCCCTGGATAATTCCTCCTTCAGGCAGACACCCATAGCTTCTTGCACTCGGTTGCTCCTACCTGACAGTGGCTTTTATCACCAAAAGAAAAGACTCTCCCTTCAAGAAAAAAATCTCGACAGCCCTTTTCTAACGTCTTTCATTCCTAACCTTTGCCTCGACAGCCAGTACATTTTGGGTCTTTGTTTTCTTGTCTCCTTTTATTTTATTTTATTATTATTATTATTATTATTTTTTTGGCGACCGGTAACCTTGACAAACCTATTTACCTGCCAACCATCAAGGTTAATATTATTAGTACTTTTTTGTTCCATATCAAATTCTTTACAATGTATTAATATAAAAATTAACTATTCATTTTTCAAATATTTCGATATTTATTTATTTTTATATCCATTTCTACTAAAAAAAATATACAACATGATTTATATTTGTCTGAATATATTAATATAAATTTACTAAGTACACTTAGAATTATTTCTTATTTATAATTCATGAAAATGAGTAATAACAATTGATTCTGATAAAGAATGATATTATATGGGACCATAGTTTAGTCAAACATGTTTATAATGTTATTTCTGTTGAACTAATAAACAAAACGAGATGATTCTATCTATAATACAATATTTAACTTACTTTTAAACAGGAAAATTTCCGTTTATTTATTTATTTATTTGAAAATTTTCAAATATTTCTATTAGAAATTATCTATAGAATTATTTAAAAAAATAAACTGGAGTGTCTCCTCTCGACTATCTCGCAATTGGAATTGGATTAAATAACATAATATATTATATTTAAATTAAATTTAATTAATTATAAATTAAATTTTAAAATTATTAAATAATATTTATTAAACCAGCCCGTGTTTGACTCTTTGTTGATGGCACCACGTCACGTGTTGGCGCGTGTTAAAAAATTAATTCTGGTACTTTCAGCGATTCAATCAATCTAAAATTCTATATATAGCAGTTTTATATAATTTTTAAAAACTATCAAACATATATCTTTATTTATATATTTTTTTGATGATCCAAATGATTTTAGATACCCTGCATATTAATTTTGTTGTTTTTTTTTATTTATTATTTTTATTTATTAAATGGTGAATGTTGGTTCTAAATAAAAAAACAATCCGGAGAGTCTCCAATCGACTATTTCGCAAATTTGAATTGGATTAATTAACAATTATTTAAATTAAATTTTAAAATTAATAAATAATATTTATTAAACCAACGCATGTTTGGATCTTTGTTGATGACACCCCGTCACGTGCTGGTGCGTGATTGGCAGTCAATGTGTTAAAAAATTAAAAAAAAAAAATAATTCCGGTACTTTCAGCGATTCATTCAAGCTGGAATTCTATCTATAGCAGTTTTATACAATTTTTAATCATATCTTTATTTTTACAGTTACGTTAGAGGAAAAAAAATTAAAGTAGGTAATGACCCTCTTCCGGTTGAGCTACATTTCTCAAAAGTTGATAGAAAACTACGAAATTTGAATAATACCCGTAAACCAAATTTCATGATTCTAGCTCAAACCGTTTTTGCGTAATCTTGTATACATACACACATACACATAAATACAGACACACCCCCACACACACATACATTTTTCTCAACCTTTTTTTCCACTACTGTATTTTATTTTCGTTTCATATTCGGCTGTTTTTGTTTTTTATTTTCTTTTTCTTTTGAGTAATCCTTTCCATCTTCAAAAAGGATTTCTTCGAGCGTCAAATCTAACATTGATTCTGCTCATTTAGACAAAACTATTCTGATTTCCTGGGGCCATTTTCAAATTAGCAACTATCAAAGGTATCGTTTATAATTTTAAAAATTATAATCAAATTCATTAAATATTTAGCAAAAATTAGTTGATTAGAAAAAAAATCTGTTTTTTATAATTTTATGACGGTTTTATAAAATATCTAGATATGCTTTGTAGTTGAGGGAGGTCTGCTGTTTTTTTTTGTTTTTTTTTTTGTTCGTCTATCGTATTTATATACAAATCAACCGAAAAACAAAATCTGAAAATCTTTTGGCAAAATTGCAACCATCTGTGCAACTCCAGGCCTCTTTGTGTAAATTTCATAGAAATTTCCCATAATCTATTTTCATGGCAGATTGTGTGGCCGAGTGTCCCAAGGGCGGAGCAGACCCTTCTCTATCCCTAGGCAAAAGGAACCAACCATTCGTTTGCAGAGGTCGAAATTGACAGAACTTTTTTCAGTAAGCCCCCCCATTCTCTCACGTTCATTTCTTTTAATCCGAAGTGATTCGATTCCTATTCCCTCTCCCCCCCTCTCTCTCTTTCACTCCCTTTACACACACACACACACACACACTAAAATAGATAGAAAGCATTATTACATATTATATACGATCCATATCAATTTCTCCTCTAATGAATTGTTAATTGAAGATTTCATAATAGAAAAGAATGAGTATCGTATCAATCATTAAATTGACTTTTTTTCTTTTTTCTTTTTTTTGAACTTCGTTAATTAATATTAAAGTGTAAATATAAGATTGATTGAAAACTTTTATCAAAATCCAAAACTATTATTATATTAAATTTAACAAAAAAAAAAAAAACAAAAAACCTCTGACTTTGTACCTCCTACGCAAGTACAACGCCTATCAAGCCTTTCAATCTTTCAATAAAATCTATTTGTTCAAATGATTTCTTAATAAATAAAAAAAAATTTCACTAGTTTTATTTCATTCAAATTTAACGACAGTTTAATGATATTTCATAAATTTTATCATTTTTTGTTTATGAAATTTCAGTCATAAATAAATCTAAACTTATAAATAATGTTTCAACCTTCTTATACACCAAACATTGCTCCATCTTTTTAAGTTTATTATAATAATAATAATAACAATAATAATATAGAATATAAAAACAAATATCATTACTTTTGCAACACATTTCACATATACGTATTGTATATATATACATAGTATAAAAACTAATAAAATTAAAAACAAAAAAATAAAAACACTTGAATCATTGCAATTTGAACCCTTTAGATATTTATATTGACATCTGTTAATTCTATGATATAATTAAGAAATCTTGATTGATTGATTTTTCAAAATTAAACCTCTAATAAGATATAATAATAAAAAAAAACCTCTTACTTTGTACTTCCTACGCAAGGACAGCGCCTATCAAGTCGGTTATATGAATGAGGTGTCCTATGATCAGTAGAACGGGATCTCAACCTTTACCTTGATATTTTTGATCGGAGGCGCTATCAAATAGCTTTTCCCAAGGTCATTCCCGGAGGCTGGGTTGACTCCGTCCCATAAACCCCAGCTAGAGAAATTCCCATGCCAGGCCCGGGACTTAAATCCGGGACCATGTGAATGTGTTATATTAAAATTATTAAGTACAAATTTTAATTTCATTGATAATTTGAGTATTTCAAATGGCAATTTAAAAGAATATTGAGAAAATTATTATTAATTTATTATTTCTTGAAAATTTACACAAAATAAATGTACCTATTCTCATATAATTATAATTTATATAAACCAATATATGGTAAATTGGTCAATTAATTACTATAATCGAATACCAGTCCGGGAATATATTTTTAATTACCTCAAAAAAAGGCTTTTCAAGTGGAATGTCGAGTTTAAACTTAAATAAATTAATAAATAGATTTATAATGTATGTACTAATATAATTGTTAGATATAAATTTTGACAAATATTTAAATTGATACTGAATAATTCAAAATTATTCTGTAATATTTTCCATTTAATTTTTTAAAATTATTTTCATATAATATTTTAATTATTCTAAATGAAGAAGTGTGTTATTTGTTTTTTTTTATATATGTTTTTATATAATACTATTAATTATATCTTTCACATTATAAACAAAAATCATGAATTTAGAAAAATTATTTTATTTTTTTTTTTTAATATTTTATATTTTGATCGTTTGCAAAAGTAAAATAAAATAAAAAAAATATCTTTATTTTCATTTAATTTAAAGAAAAAATTGTGTATATTATTTCGAATAGGTTTTTCTAATTTATAAAAAAAAGGAGATTGATGATGATTATTGGTGAGAGGTGCATTTGGCGACCGCCATTTTTATTTGGCGAACTTTTCGCAATGGCGGCTTTTTGCATGGAAGGCCGAGGCGGTCGGTTCGCTCCATTAATCGCCCGCTATGCTTTGGCTATTTTCATCTGCTCTTATAATAATTTTATAAAACCGAATTAATATTTCAATAATTCAAATACATTCTTATTCTAGTGTTAGTATTATCTTATTATTCTGAACAAATGAGTGTAAAATATACTTTATTTATTTAATTTATTCAATAAATTTTATTTCAATAATTTTAATTATTTAACATAATTATTTTATTGGTAATCAACGAAAAGATAATATATAATTAAATTGTTTTTAATTTAATTTTATTTTCATTTTATTATTTAATAGATTTATTTGATTAATAGGAGATTTAAATGCTTTTCGAGGTGAATGTTTTATTCATGTATATTCAAAATATTTCATTTTCAATTTCAATCTCGAAAATTCTAGAAATAATAAAAATTATCCGATTTGATGGGAATTTGTAAAATTATGTCATTTATTAATTATTACTGTCATTTATTAATTATTACTGTCATTTATTAATTATTGTTATTGTTATTTAAATTATTTTTTACCATATTATTCAAATACATTATTCTTCTAGTGTTATTATTTTAAACGAATGTGGTATAATATACTTTTTTATTCAATAAATTTTATTAATATTTAAATAATTATTTAATATAATTACTTTATTGGTAATCAACGAAAAGATAATATATAATTAAATTGTTTTTCATTTTATTTTATTTTCATTTTATTATTTAATAGATTTATTTGATTTAAATGTCCTAGAAATAATAAAAATTATCCGATTTGATGGGAATTGTTAAATTATGTCATTTATTAATTATTTTTAATTTTTTTACCATATATACATATATATTTTAAATATTATTTAATTAATATATATATTAAATAATAGTAAATAAATATATTTTAAATTTAAAAAAAAAGTATTAATTACTTTATCCTATATAAATTATAGAATTGATGATCCTATTATCATTTATATCATTTGATTTTAAATTTATAAGAAAAAAAAATGACTTTTCTTAAAATTAATTGGAAATTTCTAATCGTATTAATCCGTTTTATGGAATTGGATTCCTTTGGCCAAGGTCTTTCCCCCTCCCCCTCTCCTTACATTTTAGTAAGTATGAGCCTCCTCCAAACCCCAGGAACGAATGTTTTGCTATCCGAAATTCTTCGTTCGAGTGGTCCTCGGGACCTAATCTTGGACCACGTGCGCTTCGGAGGGCGTACCGGCGTCTTTTTCTATTCGCCTTTTGAAAACATTCGTTATTCGATGAACGCGGCAACTTCAAATCTTGGCAGAATCTCTATTGCAAGGAAATAAGTTCCAAGTTATTTCTATTTTTTTTTGTTTATCTTCGATTGCATATTTATTTATTTATTTTATTTATTTATTTATTGAATCTAATCTTTACTATTTCTCTTCCATTGAATATCCATCCTATCATTTTATCACCTATTTCTTGAATTTATTAATTAATTTAATTAATTTCTTATTTTTTTCTTGGAATAAAGTAGGAAAAATAGTAGGTTTTCCCTTGTCATGCATCCCCGTTTGGATATTCCGGAATGGTGATTGTTATTCTTGCATTCTAATTGGGAAATGCATGTCCCCATGTTTATTTCCGGAATGACAGGCCTGGTCCAGAGCAGGAAACATCCGAAATGCAAAAGATCATCTTCATGTCGATCTGCATGCATAAATAAACCGGGTCTTGTCAAGAACATCACCTGCCCTTTTTTTTTTTGCTTTTATTTATTTTTTTTTTTGCGCACGTGGCCACCGCCTCCCTCTTGCCAAATGAATTATTAATTAGATGCATCTTTCTCGGTGTGTATAAAATGTCTTTTGGAACAACCGGCGGCGTGTGACCCCCATAAAAAATGCAAAGAGGGTGGCTGGCCAAAGAAGAGGGTCTCTCTCACCTCGCCAATTTCAGACACCCGTATTTCCAGTCAAACTCACGACAGCCACAAAGCATTTTATTAGATATTATATTGGGAGGTGTTGGTCACACTCGGACCGGCTCCAAAAAAAGACCCCGACAAATAATCCGGAACCTATTAAAGAACACTTCTCGTCTTCTGGTTGTTGGTCGATTCATAAATCACAAGGCACGAGCTCCGACCAATTCCAATCTCCTTTTTCTACTGCTTTACTACTTGAAACTGGAATTGGAGGCAATTTTTTTATGAAAACGATCCAATTGGTACAACCATGCAAGAATATTTCACGGATGCTTATCCAATAAAAACCAAAATCCCTTTGAAAAGGATTTCTACACTTTTACAAAAATAAAAATAAACAAATATTTCTATTCATTTCTGAGTTATAATAATAATAATAATAATAATTTAATTATTAATCAATGATATCAAATATCATAATAAAATATTTTTAATTTTTAAATAAGTATAAAATAATATTAAAGAATAGTTTTAAATCAAATTAATAATTTATAAAATTTATTTATTTAATTTATATTAAATTAATTTTTATTTATATTCCTGGTTCACTGAGCCGCGGCCCTGTACTTTAAAAAATTATTCCTTCTAAACTATGAATATTTAATATTAAGATTATTATTTAAAATAAATTAACGACAAATAATATGAAACAATTTCAAATAATTTAAAAGAATATCAATTTAAAAAAAATAGTCATAAAACATACAGCCCTTGAACGTACTTCAATGCACTCAAAGACAGAAAAGTATGGCCTGTGGATATAACATAATATATATTTCGTAATTTAATTACAAAATATTATTAAAATAAATATTTTTAATTTTATTTTATTTATATAATATTTTGTATTTAAGGAAGCGCTGTCCCGCTCCATTTTTTTTATTATTAAAATTCCTATTTTAAATTAAGAAAAAACTAACAAAGATGATTTTTTCTGACTCTGAAATCAATGCAGATCGATTTTTCTTTATAAATATTATCTATGGTGTGAAATTCAAAAAAAATCCTTCAATCGGTCTAATATATCAAAATACAAATATATATATATATATATAATGTTTGCTAGTATAATAAGATTAGATATATAATAATTCTCTAAAAATTAAAATTTATAGATAAACATGTTTTTTTTTTAATTTTTAATTTTCATTAACCTGAAAGATCTTCTCTCTTTCTTTTATTATATATACAATATTTATATATATATTTCTCGCAATGACGACTCACTTTCTTTTGATTTGAATTTTATCGACCGATAGGATGGAACATCTTCATCTCTTTGTGAATTCTGTGCACGCTTCTCCCCTTCAACACAATTAAATTAAGCTAGAGAGAAGATGCAATGCTCAGCTTCCAAAAGAAGATTTTAGGTTCTAACACCCTCACTAAGTAAGCATTACCGAGTTCTCCCTCTTTCATTAGAAATAATTGTTTAAGAAAATAATCCTTAACCCGATGTTACAAAACTATACGCTTTTTATATTTTAAATAAGATCTCTTCAAGAAAACCTACCCAATTATTAATACTTTTTTTGATGGATTTATTTAAACGAAATAACTCCCTTCTCTTGGATAATTTTTCCATAGAATTTCATAATATTTAAGAAGAAGAAGCTTTCTTCGTTGAAATTGTACAAATGTATTTATTTTCTATTTCTATCTTATCTAGGAATGTTGACACAGTTTCTCTTCTCTTATTTTTCTTCCTTTTCACCAAATGTTTATTTGTAGTTATTGGTATATTCATTATTTTTCTAGTTTTCTAGTTTTGACTGCTGGTTGGATTAAATTTGGGAAGAATCCGAAGTTTGCTTCTTTTGTTTTTTTTTCACTTGGGACGAAAATGGGTCAGGCATAGGGAACCCTTTTCGGTTCTTATTTGTTCCAATGTTGAAGCACGCAACCCTGACCTAACCCAATGGCGGACGTTGTCTTGAACATTTTTTTTTATTCTACGCCCTTTTTTTCATTAGCTGAGTTGGAAATCGCTTGCAATCGTTAGCTAAAAGGTTTAAGAAGTGGTTGAAGAGTGAGAATGAAATCTCGATCAAGAAAACTTAGGGAGCTATTTTCCTTTTGGAGTGGTCTTCTTTAATTCCAACTAGAAATAGAACTGCATTCCGGAAAAACTAGCTTTAGACGCCTTTCTTACTAGGCATTCAACAAACATGAGCCCGTTTTGAAAATAGATATCTGCCTCGTCAAATAGAATTGAAAATCCAGTAAACATCGATTTCAAATTATTATTATTATTAATTATTCCCTCCATTCCAATTATATTTATAATGGATTTATTAAAGCTTTTTGTGGTTATTTTGATAATTATTAAGGGAATTTTTATTAAATGACCACATTGTTTGTATAAAATTATTTTATTTATTTATTTATTATTAGTCGAAACGTTATACAGTTATTTTTAATTTAATAAATAATTTTATACAAACAATATGTGGTCTTTTAACATTGTATTGTAATAATAATAATAATAATAAGATGTATTATTGTTTTAACATATGGAATTTTACTTAAATAATTTTTTTTTTTGTAGAATAGCATCATGTTCTTTTTTTAATACTTTTTCTTCTCAAACTTAAAAATATATATTTATTTATCTAATGGATAATTAAAATATATATAGATTATTTGATTTTAATAAATTATATATATTTGGAAAAAATTTAAAATTTTATTTTTAAATTAAAATTTTTTTAAGAATTAATAGACATCTATATATACAATAGAATGAAAATGAAATTAGTTCATTTTTATTTATTTATTAGTGAATCTTATAGAAATGTGTAATTTTTTTTTTTTTTTTTTTTAAATAATAGAAACGTTTTAGTTGGAAAGAAGGCAGGCAGCGACAAAGTGGTTGTGTGGTTGTGTGGTGGTGGTGGTGGTGGTGGTGGTGGTAGTAGTAAAGCCATGGAAGATGTTGATGGGCGGAGCTTGGTCCCTCTCGTGGGACGGAGGCGTGGCCGAGCTTCCCTCTCCCCTATTCCGAGGAGAGGAATCCATTTGCTCGAGGGATGACCACCCTCTTCGGGAGGGAAGGTTATCGTGGAGGGGCGCGAGGGGTGGGGAGGCGCATCGGTGGTGGGGAGAGCCGGCCGCCAAGCGACGCGTTGCTAGCCCCCCGCGCAGTTGAGTGTGTGATTTTGTTGAGTGTATATTAGGGCCATCTCTCTCTCTCCTCTATCTCTCTCTCTCTCTATCCATTCTTTATTCCTTTCTTTTTCACTATTCCTCACCTGATCCTCACCCTTCGAGATTACGATTGGTTCGATTTACGAAACAATTCATTTTTTATGAAATTTTCGGGCATTATTAACGGACACACCATTTAGGAAATTCGAATCCAACACATATTAATATATTTGTAATTATTTTTACATATATATTCTATATATATTTTATATAGATATTATTCATTTTTGTATTATTATTATTTTTTTTTTTTGAAGTGTACATGCGAGTGCGTATGTTTTGTATATATATACATAAACATTATTTTAGTGTTAATCATGTATAAGTGATATTCTTGGGCATTATTATTAAAGTGAATGGAAAAAGCATTTTATATTTATATAAATATATATTTTTAATTTTTTTTTTATATTGCAAAGTGCCAGTGTTAAGTTTTTTTTATTCATCGTAAATATAAATTTTTAAAATAATTAACGTTATTTTACAAAGAAAATTATATTATTATATATTATATACAAATATATATAAATCTTATATATATCTATATATACCTAAATAAATATTAAATCTCTTTCTTCCTGATGGAGTTTATTGATGAAAGTTACATACCATCAAGCATGACCTTATCACAGGAAACGGAAAACACCGAGGAAACCACCGTACATGAAAACAGGTGAGTTCATCTATTCTTTTTCTTTGGAAAATCTTTATTCATGCAGGTGAATAATAATTTCACAAGGATTATCATTAATAATTGGGGATTGAAGTGGGTTTCGCTTATTTTCCGTTTGATTTATCTCCTGCCAAAAATGAAAATTCCCCCCCTGTTTTAATACGAGACCATTTTTTTTAAACGCGCCACCCTCCCTTTCTTTCTGAAGAGGATTTTGAATTCTCCCCCGTCACATACTTGAGACAAGGACGACCATGTCTGGGTCAAGTCCAAAAGGATTTTGATAGACAGCGTTAATTTTTTTGTCTTGCTATAATCTCTTTAATAGAAAATTAAAATATTTGGCTTTATTTTTCGATTCTTAATACGGATTCCTCAATTATTTTCTAATTCTAAACCAAGTTCAATAATAAATATATTTTTCTTTGTTTAATTATTAAATTCCCTTAGAATTGTAAAACTGGAATTTAACCCTTACCCAAAAAATAGGTCTCATTTGCATATGGATCACTTCCTGGGAACCGCTTGGCGAGTATCAACCCCTTTCAAGTCTCACGGCCAAACGCGCTTAGCCGCCTTTCCAGTTGCCTATCTACCAGGCTCATCATTCCCTCTGCCCTTCTTTTTTTCAAAAAAAAAAAAAACAAAAAAATGCTAAAGATCTAAATCATTGAACTTTTTCAATATAAAAAAATTAAAAATTTATATCTATTCATTGTCCCAAAAGAAAAATTAGAAAATTAAAATACTATAATATTTATAAATTTTAAATTAAGATGGTTTTAAGTATTTGAATATTTCTAAGATATGTTTTTTCTAATTTCTGGAATGGATTCTTGTTATTTTTTTATATTTAATTCTAAATAAATAACATATTTTATTTCCTATGTTATTTATTATTTATCTTATTTTAACAAAAAAAACAAACTATTACTGTCAATTTATGAAGAGGTTTTTTTTTATTATAATTTATATATATTCAAGAGAAGTTTATATTTAGTTATAATACGATATAATAGCATTAAATGTCTAAATTTAAAATAAAGAAATAATCTATTAAGTAAAATTTTACTTATTTTTATCTCTTAAAAATATGATAATTTATTCAAATAATCAAGATAATCAAGTTTAATTCAAATTGAATTTGGCGGTTCTATTTTGATATCTATTTATCATTTTTTGTTTTTGTTTTATTTTATTTTTGCTTTGTTTTGTGTTCGTCTGTAGGAATATGAATTGAAATCTGGTTAATCGTGGATGTAGCTTTGGATTGGAGCGTATGTCGATTTAATGTTCCATTACCGGCTTGCCAGGGTCTCGATGGCGTTGCCACGCAAACCGGAAACACTTTCTCTTAAAGCCGCATATTTTGGCCACGCGTTTCAATGTCTTCCCCTCCTACTACCCCCCCTCCTCCTCCTCCTCTGCCGCCCCTCCAAAGGTGGATGTAGAAACGCCATCCATTCATCCAGCACTCTTATCAGACCAGTCATGAGATGCTCAACTTCAACTCCCCCACTCTCTTTCCCCCCTCCCCTCTCCAATTGGATCATTTCTTTCTTTTATTAGTATTTGCATGCTCCTATAAAATTGAAAATCCAAAATTATTATTATAATTCGTTCGTTGGGTCAAATCCAAAATTATTGTTTTTTTTTTCGAAAATTTGTATTAAAAATTGGATTAATCTTATTTCTTTCAATAATTTGATTATTTTTATAAAATTTATTTTAAAATTAATTTTCCTAGTTTTTGTACTTTTGTCTCCTGTTGAATGTTTTCTTTAATTGACCAACAAGTTGTTCTCTTGAGGAAATATGACATAATTTCCGGCTCTTAGCTGTAGCGGTGTGGAGTTGCTTGGCGTGGAAGGGCGGTTGTAACCGGCAACGCCTGGCATGCCATCTGTTGACGTTCAGCCACTTCACGTGCCGCACTTCTTACATGAAACAAAAAAATCAACTTCTCGATTGTGAACATTGCACAGGTTCAAATACCTTAGGACAATTTTTTTATTTTTTTTTGGTCTTTGGTCCTTTAATTATTTGGAGTTTTCATCCGCCAAAAAATAAATCAATTTTTTTGTCAAATGATAGAAATGAAATTTCTTCATTGATTTGTTATGAATCTGATTATTATTATTATTATTGAACATTATTGAATCAATGATCATTAGCTATTTATTCATTAGAATTCTCATTAAAGTTTAAAATATTTAAAAATAATTAAAAAAAAAATGGAGAATTTAAAAAGAAAACCAACCTAATTTATTTTATATTTTTATTAAATATCCTTGCTATTTTATTTTTTTTTAGTTATCATTAAAATTTTTCCAAAATCGCTTTGGTTGAAATGTCAAATTAATTTTGAATGTTTTTTTGCAATAAGAGCTTTAAACAAACTATTTCAGGGAATTGGCCCTACTTGACTTTTTCAAAATTAAATAAACAAAAGACTACAGATCAAATAAATATGTAGTAATGATCTGAAAATGAAATATTCATCTTTCTTTTCTAATATTTCATGAATTCTTGAGAGTTACGAATTCAATAATAATTTTTTTAATTTTTTTCCTTAAAACATTTTTTTAAAAAATCATAATTAATTATTATTATGTACTTAAATGAATATCATAGTTAATAATGATAAATTTAATTTAAATATGAATAGAAATTGGAGTGATTTTTAATCAATGATAAGAGTACCTGAAATTTACATTCCATTTATTAAATTGAAAATGAAGAGTAAATTTATTGCATTCATTAATGAATGGAATTATATTCATTATAATCTGCCCTATATTATCTATTTTCAGAAAGATTATTTATATCCAATAACTCTACATATAGTATAGTATATACAGTAAAGAATTCAAATCACCTACTTCAATAATACAATCATCTCTATCCAATTTATTATTCATAATATTGTTTTTTTTAAATTACTTTAATTAATTAATTAATTAATTAATTTTGATATTAAATAGCACCAATTCATAAATTAGAATAGCAATTTATATTTGAAAATAATAAATTATTTCGTGAAACGATGAGAAAAAAAACGCCTACAAATTTCCCAGCCGTTCTCAGATGAAATTGTAAAGGAACTGTTTATATCCAGGTGAGCAACCGCCCTCTGAAAAATCGGGGGTTGGGGATGAAGGACCAAAGAGCAGAACAGGGGTTCCGCTACTGAATAGGCCTCAAATTCACAAATCAAGCCCTTACAATTCCACTTTTTTTCTTTTTTTTTCTTTTACTTTCCCTTAAATATGTTTTGTAAAAAAATGCATCATCTTTAACTTTTCTATTATTTTTAAATTTATTTTTAAAAAAAATTATTTATAAATTTATTTTTAAAAAAAATAATTTTTAATTTATCTATAAAAAAATTTATTTTTAATTTTTTTTAATTTTATTATTTATATTAATAAAATAATAACGAAATTAAATATTATACAAGTTTTTCAGATTGATAAATTCCAATTCTTATTAATTTTAAAATTTCAATCGAGACTTTCTTTCTTAAGAGATTTTTTTTTTAAATTATTTAATTTATTTATTTTATTTGTATTATTATTGTTTGTTAATTTTCATAATGGAAGAGTTCATTGAAAATATTTCACAGTATCCATCTTAGAACTGGACAAAAAACCCTTCCAATATCTTTTGAATAAACTCGGCCGAGATTTTTTTTTAAACTATTTTCCAAGCTTTGTCCCTCTGTCAAAGGGAGAAGGGCCAACTTAGTGGATAATATGCATTTTGGGCCCTCTCCTTCCCAGTACCTCACAGCTGCTCCTGCCCAAAATTC
This sequence comes from Labia minor, assembly GCA_963082975.1. NCBI lineage: Eukaryota > Metazoa > Arthropoda > Insecta > Dermaptera > Spongiphoridae > Labia > Labia minor. Next base: position 90,284,011 of record OY720345.1, read on the forward strand.
AATAGTCCTCCTTCGCCCTGGGCCAACAAAAGACCCTTTCTCTCTCTCTCTCTCTCTCTCTCTCTCTCTCTATATATATATATATATATATTTAATCCTTGGATCAGAATATACCCTTATATACAAAATATTAATAAACATTGAAAATTTAGATTTTATTGATCACATAAATAAGACTATTATATTAATTATTATTATTTTTAAATAATATATAACTATGAAAACTTTTTAATTTAATTAATAGTTTTCTTGTTAATTTATTCATTTTAATATTATTTTAATTTCAAACCAAACTTATTGATTTTTTTTTATTTTACTGTTTCATAATGATAAGTTTTTGTTATTCTCTCCCTCGATGATGAAATTTTATTCACCTCCAGTTTTATTTTTTCAAATATTCATATATATATATATATATATATATATCACCTTTATTTCGTTTTAATGAACACCTCATGCATACTTATACTTCCGGTATTTTTAAAATAATAACATAATATTTATTTACTAAAGACAAGCTTTATTTTATAAAATAGGAACGAAAGATGTAATTCATAAAAAAAAAAAATGCGGGGATGATATTTAATTATTTTCTAATTTTCATTTAAACTGATTGTAATTGTTTTAAATTTATTCAATGAAAACATTTTTTTTTCAACATTTTTGAGTTTATTTCTTTCCGAGGATGATTATTTCTGATTCTAATTTTTTTTTTGTTCACTTTCTCCCTTAACTTAAAAAGAAAAATCAATAAGTTACGCATAGCAGAGGAACTCGGAACGGAGAGATTCTATATTCTTCAAAAAAAAAAAAAATAAATAAATAAAACATTTAAAACATTTTAAACATTCCATCATATTAGAAATGAAATGAAATCAACTAATTTTGTTATATGCCTATAAATCCTCTCACATCTATAAATTCTAAAATTTTTCTACTATAAAATAATTCTATATATCAGGAAATATAGATTAAAATATTATTTTATATATATTTTTTTTATTAACATTATTATAGTATATTTAGCATTTTCTACATCACTTATTAATTATATTAGCTACTTAATTAATTTTTTAATTAAAATTAGTATTATTTTATGAAATTTATATATTCAGATAGATTACGATTTTTTTTACTATCTCGCCAGAGATAGTATTGCGTTCACGAAAATTTTCCATGTCGAGATTTTGATGTTTTTATACGTTTTGAAGGTTCCTGAATCATTTTCACTAAGGTTGAGAAAAATATCTGAGTGTGTATGTGTGCACGTATGTAGACAAGATTACGCATAAACGGTTTGAGCTAGAATCATGAAATTTGGTATACGGGCATTATTCAAAATTCGTAGTTTTCTCTCCACTTTTGAGAAATGTAGCTCAACCGGAAGAGGGTCTTTACCTACAACGTTTTGATTTTTTTCCTTCTAAAGTGACCGTAAAAAGAAAGATATAGGTTTGATAGTTTTTCACATGATAAAAGATTGTATAAAACTGCTATAGATAGAATTTCAGCTTGATTGAATCGCTGAAAGTTCCGGAATTAATTTTTTAACACTGCAAATCACGCGCCAACACGTGACGTGGTGCCATCAACAAAGAGCCAAACATGTGCTGATTTAATAAATATTTTTTATTAATTTTAATTTATAATTAATAATTAATTAAATTTAATTTAAATATAATATATGTGTTAATTATTCCAATTCAAATTTGCGAGATAGTCGAGTGGAGACACTCCAGCTTACTTTTAAAAAGGTCGATTCATTTAATAATTCTTGATTAATACGTATATATTCTATATAAATTATGTTGTAATTATTTGCTTAATATTAGTTGGTATTTTGTACTGGATTCATTCTCCTGGGGTTTCTCTTACGACGACTGACATGTCTTTGAGGTCATTGGCTTTGGGAACACGTTTGTGCTTAGGACACGTGTAACTTTGCACTTCACACCTAAATGACTCCATCGGTTGGTCCATCCGCCAAATTTGCTAATGCTTTCCTAGGGTCGCAATGTTGTTTCCAAGTCAGAAAGACTTGTCACCCGCCCTGCCTCCCCTACATTCACCACCAATGCTACCTCAAAGATTTCGCAGTCAAACGCCTCTTTAAAAAAGAAACACAAAGGGGTCTAAAAATTGTATAAAAAAAATAACAAAAAATAAAATCATAACGCCCCATCTATCAAAAGAAAAATCAACAAATAATCAAAACGAACATCTAAATAACCTTCGAACAAGAAGTTGAGGTATAAATTATATATATATATATATAATTTAAATAAATATTTTTATTTTATATTTGAATTTAATTGAGTTGCAATTCTTCCTTTGAAAAAAAAAAACTTTTGATGTGAACCTCTTTAGTTGGTTATTTCTTGTTTATTAAAAATCTGCTCCTACACTTGAAATTAGAAAATATCGTTCAAAAGAATTTCCAATTGATCGAGCTAAATCTTCATTTAAATTTGTATCTTTCAAAGATCGTGTATATATATATATATATATATATATAAAAGTATAGTCTGTAGATTTATCATGAATGAGAATATGCATTGATAAAAAGAAATTTTCAAAAATAAAATGCAATAAAATAAAATCCTTTGATTTCTTAGTTTATTTTAAATGGAATCTCTTTTCAATCATCTGTTTTTCAATTTCGCTCTGATTAAGAATTGGCATTGGGATCCCATTTCATTCTTTCCTTTAGATCAGTGATTCTCAACCACTGTGCCGCGGCACACAAAAGATTTTCTCAAATTTTACAAATGTAAAGTTCAATTAAGAAAAAATACTTATTTATTTTATATGTATGTAAAAATTTTTAAACTGTTAAAAGTGTGCCGCGGTAAAAAAAAAGGTTGAGAATCACTTTTGATGCCTTAGAACAAAAGAAGAATCGATAAGTACTGGCACTTATCAATAATTGTATATTTGTTCAAACCTTACTTATTCCATCAATTATTATAATCAAGTTTTTAACTTTCACTTCAATTTAAACACTTTAAAAAATCATGTTTGAATTTTAAAATCAATTTAAAGTAGAAATGATTTTTTTTTCTCTAAATTTAATTAGGAAAAGTCGGTTACATTTTCAAGATCTATTTTCGAAGTTTATTATTATTTTTTTTTAAAACATGATTTTTAAACTACAGTATTTATATTTTTACATATCTAATTATTTTTTTAAAAAAAAGATGGAATCTATTTCCCTAGAATAAATATTATACCTGATTAAACTTATCATTCTTATCTTATAATTTAATAAATAAATAAATAAATATACATATCTTTAGTTAATATCATCCTAAAAATGATATAGAGATATGATTTTAATAATAATTCTCAACCCTCCCCTTCCCCCACCCTCAATATGACAAGGTTGGAGCAAATAATAAGTAGATGATTTGAAAATAAGATAAATGATTATAAAACGAGAAGCTTCAGGGATTTGGATGAAACTTTGCCAGTGGATTCCTTTTTTAATTCCAAAAAAAACTTTCCTTATACAATATTTCTCAGACTCTTCTAGTTTATGAGATAATAAAATCAAATAATAATTCAATCCATGGGAAAAGTTTGGGTTTGTTTCTTTTAATTATGAAAACGTGTCATTCCGTGTTCTTTCGATCTTCGATCCATCCTTCCCAATGAGATGGCCTCCATTAAAACGCTGAATGGTTCGATATTCAAAAGTTTCAATCACAATGGATGATCAATGGCTACTGGGTTTGTTTTTTTTTATTAAGAAAAGCAAAATCCAATCTCTTTCTATTTGAAGGGATGAGCTGAACAAGTGGAAGTATTGAAATTTCGATTTCGCTATCTGATCAAACCATGAGATTAAAATGAATCCACCTTTGACTTTTAATCCTAAAGAAAAAAAATGAAACCCTCCTTTACGTATTCAAACCAATGAAATGAATGGTTTCTTTTTCGTCCTTCACTTCAATTTTATTTATAAAGAAATATATAAATAATTTCTTGACTAATGTTTATTCAAGAGAATAATATTAAATTTTCAACAAAATGAAAAAACCTTTCATAGAAATTGAATAAAATAATAAAATAATCTATTTATTAATTAAATTATTTAAATATTATATTCCCTATTCGCTCTGTGCGTGACGGTAGCGCCACCAGAAGTATGAACTATAGGGGGCTTTTACACTCAGTGCCCTTATGTTACTTAGTAATAAAAAATTTATTATTGTAAAATAATCATCAGTGATAAATAAACAATAAACTGAAATATTTATTTAAATATTGTTAATTACAATAATTTAAAAATGTTCAAATGTATTTATTCGACAGACTTTTAAAAACACCCACAAATATTGCTTAAATTAACCGCTGCGGGCGCTGGTGTCGATTTAGCTCTCCCCACACAGCCAATTACAATACATATAATAATATGATTACCATTCATTTGTCTGTTTTTTTTTTATCTTCAATTGCATTTTTGTTTCATATTAAGTTTTGTTTTCATCCCTTTTCTATTATTTTAAACAGAAAAATAAAATTAAACTTAATTTTTTTTTTAATATAGATCTTACAAAATTTTATTTATTGTTATCTGGTATTTAGTACTGTTATTTTATTACTACATTTCAAAAAAATACAAACAATACACAACGTTTCGATTGCTACTTCTGCAATCGTTATCAAGCGACTGCAGAAATAGCAATCGACGAAAATTCGCTTATAAATAAAAACAGCCACCAAAGCTTTCATAAGATGATAAAATTAATTATATTATTAAATTTTATATATTTAATTATTCATCACTTGTCAAATTAATTCAGATCCAATTTTATAATTGCAGAATAATATGTATTGTATAGTATAATAGATATAATATTATAATTTATATAGTATATGCTTCTTATCTTACATAGAGATTAAATTACTATTTAATAGCATTAGATACAATATCAACTAAATAACAGTGACTAACTACTATGATATTTTGATATTGTAAAGAGTAGTTAATAAACATTTCTTTATCATGACAAAAATAAACAATTTTTTATTTTTATTTTTCCAGGTAAGGATCTCATACTTTTATACTGTCTCTTTTCATCACAAATCCCACTCGCACTTTTTTTTTTCGTAAGTACATAATCTGCATACATTAATTGATGCTAATTTCTGATTTTGATTGTTGGCCCCCGCATTGCATCTAAATGGTGTGTTCCATGCGAGAAAAGTTTTCCCTCGTATTCAAAAGACCGACGCTTTTAGTTTTTTTCTTTTTTTTTTCTTTTTTTTTACCCTTCGTCTACCTGAAAGGGGAACATAAAATTCTGAGAAATGTCGATACTCCCTACACGAATATAAAACAACAACCCTCCTGCTATCTATCTATCAGTCTCATTAAACTTTTTCTAGGGTTTTCCCTGAGAATAATACTTGAAAATTAAAATTCATTCATTCATTTCCAATCTCTCATTTATATAAAAAGAATAATTATAATTGCAGTACATAATAATTGGTGTTACGTAGTATAATTGTAATAAAATGACAAAATTATCTAATCCTGAGAATCTTTTCAAATATTGATTTACTTTTTCTTATCTAGTAAATCAATTTGTAAATAAAATAAATACATAATTATTTATATGAGATTTACAACAAATTAAAATTGAACAATGAATAAAATACTTAAACTCTATTCAAGAATTGATAAAATCAAGTTTTTGTTATTTATTTACTTTTTTGTTTTATTTCTATTCTCATCAAAAGAAGATTAATACATTAATAATTAAAATACTTTATTGATTTAAATGCAAACTTCATCAAATATAAATATATAATTATATATTCGTATTGATTTTGTTTCATATTCACATTTTTTTTTATATTTATATTTTATATAAAATAGAAAAAAAACTTCAAAATCGATTAAATTATAAAAATACATGTAAGAAAATGAAAAAAATTTGAAATATAGATATTAATAATAATAATAATATAGAATAAAAAAAAACAAAAAACACAATCATTGATTAAAATTAAAATTCCAGTTTCAATTTATTATTTATTATATTGTATATATCAGAGTTTCCCAAACTCATTCGGTATACTGCCCCCATAATGCATCGGTCTAAAAAAACGGTTGAGCTTTTTTTTTAAGAGACAAATTGAAAAAATTTAAAAAAAAATTACGAAATGTTCAAAAGCTTGGTTCCAAAAAGTGGTTGAGCTCTTTTTTGTTTTATTAGAGACAAATTGAAAACAAGTACGAAATGTTCAAAAGCTTGGTCCAAAAAACGGTCGAGCTATTTTTTCACAGTTTGGGAATCACTGGTATATATTAATACATTTTATTATTTATGATAAGATTTCAATACATTTATATAATATTAATTGAATTAAATTCATTAAAAAAATAAGAAATTGGATAAATGAGTGAAAAATAAATTGATATAAAATTTTGACTGAAATTTATCATTTATCAATGATATCTTTTATAAAAATAATTTGTTTAAACGAATTTCAATTAAATTGAAGATATTTTGTTTGAAATTTCTTTCTAGTTTTTATATTTGATATAATTTTTTTCAATTATTTCTTATATGGAATAAATAAAATAAAGTACATTGAATGCAAATTGTTTTCCTTCCTATTAAAACTTTGGTAATGCATTTCTCTTTTCTCTTCTTATTAATAAAAAAAGAAAAAAAAATATTTTACCAATTTTTCTTAAATAACATAATAATTTATTAATGATTAATATAATTTAATTAAACAAATCTAATTTTTGATCATTCTGAAATATTTATTAATTTTATTTGCTTTATTTATAATTTATTTTAGAAATTATTTCATTTGAGAATTTTGAATTTTATTTAAATCCACAGAAAATGAAATTTTTTTAATATAAAATATTTTTTTAGTTTTATTTTAATTTTAATTCATGGATCGTATGATATAATATGTATTATTATATCCTATTAACAAATTGATTATAATACTGGTCCGACAATTAACGTCAATTATTTTATTTCATCTAAAATTTCATTAATTTTAGTTGGTATTTTAATTGTAAATCAATATTGATGTTGAATTTTACTTTATAATTCAAATTAAAATACAATTTTATTTTCTCGTGAACTTCATTGAACTCCAAATATTAGATTAATGAAGAGAAGGATTTTTTTTCTATTTTTTTTTGCTTGATTAATGCCAGGAGGTTAGCCGAGTGCATCGCTTGTTGGGATGCATTTGAAAAATAATGTAGAATAAGGGATAGTATTAAAAAAAAAAAAAAAAAAAAAAAAAAAAAAAAAAAAAAATTCAACGTGACTGAGAAAATCATGCAATTTGGTGTCTCTGAAGGGAAGTCGAGGGTGTAGGAGTACGCGGCGTCGAGGGTGCAGGGGAGGCTCTTCCAGGAAACGGGAAATCGATCCACGCGTCCTTTGGAGGGGCCCACCCCACGCACGTTCCAACTACATTTTATATTATTCCAGAGGCGAAAATCCTTCTACAAACCATATTTTATTTCTTCCCTCGAAATATAAATAATATTTCAAAAAATACAAAAAATAAATAAATAATTCTTGCTCTGTTTTTCCAAGTGTTAATTTCGAATAGTGAAGTTCAAGAATTTTTATAAAGGGTTGATCATGCAACCCCTTTAAGAAAGAGCCCTTGAAACCTCGAAGGTCGACATTTGAACTTTCTTCCTGACATTTCACAGTTTTCCTTTCGTTTATCGAAATAAAAATTTCTTATCTTTTCTCCTTTCATCTTCGATCTTCCCATTAATCTGAGCAACAATTCCCATTCAATGAGATTTTTGATTTGGTCTGTGCAATCATGGACCGGCCAACCCAGCTGACGTGATTCTAAATTTTGTTGTCCTTCCAGGGACCGGATGCATCGAATTAGATGCTCTTCTCGTTAACAGCATCCCATCTCTTCGCTTCGTCGTTTTCCTTCTTTTCTATCCATCACCATTTCAAGAAACAATTTCCACCTTCCACTTGATTCCTTTATTAGTATTATTTATATTATATTAAAATTCCATAACATATATAAAAAAAATTCAATCAATCATTTCAAGTACATCTTTTGAATTATTTCATATTTTTTTCTCTTCATTTATTTATAAAACATCAAATCACAAAGAAAACAATCAACATTTTTTGATTCCATTGATTATTCAAGAATAAAATAAACATAATTGATTGATTTATTTTGTATTATATTTAATGTTTGTGAATCAACACTTTTTAATTCATTGATTTCATTTTAATTAATTTAATGGATTCATATTCATATTCATATTCAATATTATTTTATTCATTTTTTTAATTTATCTTGCAAAAATATATTATATTATATCATCTTCCAAAATTTTATAAATGGAAATTAAATCAATTTCAATAAAATTTTCAAAGTAGAATTTTATTTAGAAAATGCATGTTGCTTTATGGTTAAGTAATTCATTTTTCTCCGGATTTCATTGGGAGTTAGAATTTTTTACTATAGATTGATAGAATATTAGATGGAGTGTTCTTTTATATTTATTTGGACTCCCTATTTTTCATTTTCGATAAATTCACATTGCTTTAAATAATTGAAAAGGCGCCACAGGGTGGGAGGTAGCGTATCTGGCTTATATTTTCGTTGTACCAATTCTGGCAAGGGAATTTGTCTAGCTGGGGTTTATGGGACAGAGCCAAACCAGACATTGGGAATCTACTTGATAAAAAGTAGCGCCTCCGATCAAGAAAATCAAGGTAAAGGTTGATAGGACCCGCTTTACTGATCATAGGACTTGATAGGCGTTGTCCTTGCGTAGGACGTACAAAAGTCAGATGTTTTTTTTAAAAATAATTTAATAATATAATTCTCACGAACAATTCTATAAATAAAATATTTTTCCAATTAAAACCAATGATTATTTTACTAAATTCAAATACTTATATCCTAGAAAAATAGAACCTAATTTTAATAATTTTTTCTAAATTCCTAAAAATTCTTTCTTGGCTTTTGCTATTTGAGTATGTATGGACGTTGGTTTGGTTTCGTGGCCAGCTCACTTCATGGAGATGGTCAAGAGGCGGCTTTTTCCTCGTGTGATTTGCAACATTTGCTGCGAACTATCTCGTGTGGGAGTCCGCCTGAGGTGGAGGGGATAAGGGGAAGGTGTTTGTCTGTGTGCGTGTGAGGGGGGGGTCTGATTCACAAACTATTCGCGGTCTCCTCGCGTCCGTTTGTCGCACTGTCCCGGACTAAACTTAGCCTGTCTACTGGACTGTTTGTCTGTCTGACGATGGTGAACCTGTCTGTCTGTCTGTATGTCGGTCGGGTGACTATTTTTTCTCCTTGCTCTTGGAACATTACATTCGCATCGTTTCTCAAAATATGTGTGCCTCCCTGCTCGTTCCGAAATAGTCTCCAAGGTTGGCCTTCACTTCAAAGGGCAAAACAAATCCCTACACTCCAGCGATAACCTACCACGAAAATTGTCCCAGATCTATTAATAAGCAACTTTTATACAATCATCAACCTCCATCAATTCATTCATCTTCGAATTAAAATCATCCAAGATCAATCTCACCCTTCTCTCGTAAAAACAACATTTTACAAATTTTTCATACATTTAAAACAAAAAACAAAAAGAAAATCATTGAAATAATATTTTACATTTTTTACTATCTCGCCAGAGATTACGCAAGGTTTGAGCGAGAATGATGAAATTTGGTACATGGACATTATTCAAAATTCGTATTTTTCTATCCACTTTTGAGAAATGTAGCTCAACCGGAAGAGGGTCATTACCTACAACGTTTTGATTTTTTTTCCTCTAAAGTAACCGTAAAAATAAAGATCTATGTTTGATAGTTTTTCGCATGATCAAAAATTGTATACAACTGCTATATATAGAATTTCAGCTTGATTGAATCCCTGAAAGTACCAGAATTAATTTTTTAACACTGCAAATCTCACGCGCCAACACGTGACGTGGTGCCATCAACAAAGATCCAAATATGCGCTGGTTTAATAAATATTATTTATTAATTTTAATTTATAATTTAATTTAAATAATTGCTAATTAATCCAATTCAAATTTGCGAGATAGTCGAGTGGAGACACTCCAGATTTTTTACAAAAATTATCTCAACAAATTTGATTTCTCCCATTTGTTTTTTTTCATTTTCTGCAATTAAATTTTTTTATTAAAAGGTGTATTTTGTACTTCCTAATACTCCCTATTTCTCCTTTCTATTATATTGTAAATATTATTGTAAATATATTGTAAACAATTTATTGTTGCCCAAAGAAAGGGCAGATGTAGATCTTAATTGGAAAATAAAACAAAAGGGTGTATTTTAAAATCTTGTCACTTAATTTAATAATTAACTCTTTTTAGCTCTACGTACTTACTCTATTTATATATCATCTTTAATTTTCTTTCACTTTCTTTATTTTTATTGGTCAATTTGTATATATAGGTAGTACCTGGTTCACTGAGCCGCCGCTCGGCACTTTAAAAAAACATGAAACTATATGAAACACAATTTTAAATAATTTAAAAGAACACACATCAATTTAAAAAAAAAAGTCATAAAACATACAGCCCTTAAACGTACGTATTAATGCACTGAGAAAAGTATGGCCTGTGGATATAACATAATATGTATATCGTAATTTGATTACAAAATAATATGAAAATAAATATTTTTAATTTTATTTTATTTATAATACTTTGTATTGAAAGTAGCGCTGTCCGGGGTTGCCCAGCGCCATTTTTTTATTATTATTATTAAAATTCCTATTTTAAATTAAGAAAAAACTAACAAAAATAATTTTTCCCGTGGCTGAAACCAATACTGATCGATTTTTCTTTATAAAAATTATCTATGGTGTGAATTTAAAAAAAAAATCCTTTGAGCGGTTTAATATTTCAAAAAAAATATTATTATAATAATGATTTTTTTTCTAACCGGTGGATTCGGATCTAACACTTTTTTCTTAACAAATTTACATATGAAAGGACCGGTGTTTTAAGTGAGTTGAGTACTTTTACATGTTTACATTCGTTTCTAAGAGATAGTCGCACGTGGTTTGGAATGGAGGAGGAGGAGGCAATGGGGTTAATTTAGGCAGTGTTTTTGTGTATTGGGGAGAAAAGCAAGTACGGTAGGTAGGCTTGCAAATTTGTACGGCATCCGACTGGAAAGCGAATTGACACGAAAAACGAGCGAATCGGTGCACTGCACGCTCCGGAATTAGTTTCGTTACTTTAATATGAATTTGATAATGCATTTTAGAACTTGATTGATCATCCATGAGCGAGTCATTACATTAATAAAAGAAGGGCCATTTTCATTTACCTTTTATCATAACCGATGCGTTATCAGATTAAATCAATCAGAGTTGGCTGAAGCACGTGGCGTTGGGCAAAAGATTCCTTCGCTTAATAGCACCATTATTTATGGACTGGTTGATGTTTATGATTTTATATTTACCTAATAGTATTATTATTATCATTATTATTATTATTATTAATATTTATTATTATTAGGAGCGAGAAGGAGAGAGTTAATAAAAGTATAAAAATATAACACGAAGCTTTCGAGGGGGCTTTCAAACCTATTTCGATAAAAATCCCAATTCATTTATACGATCTCGCCAGAGATACGAACATTTTCGATGTCGAGATTTTGATGGTTTTATACGTTTTGAAGGTCCCTGAGTCATTTTTACCAAGGTTGAGAAAAATGTGTGTGTGTGTGTAGACAAGATTACGCAAAAACATGTGGTGCTAGAATAATGAAATACATGGGCATTATTCAAAATTCGCAGTTTTCTATCAACTTTTGAGAAAAGTAGCCCAACCGGAAGAGGGTCATTACCTACAACGTTTTGATTTTTTCTTCTCTAAAGTAACCGTAAAAATAAAGATATATGGTTGATAATTTTTCACATGATTAATAATTGTATAAAACTGCTATATATAGAATTTCAGCTTGATTGAATCGCTGACAGTACCAGAATTAATTTTTTAACACTGCAAATCTCACGCGCCAACACGTGACTTGGTGCCATCAACAAAGATCCAAACACGCTTTGGTTTAATAAATATTATTTATTAATTTTAATTTATAATTTAATTTAAATAATTGCTAATTAATCCAATTCAAATTTGCGAGATAATCGAGTGGAGACATTCCAGATTTATTTTTCTTTTGAACCAACATTTACTATTTAATAAATAAAAAAAAAACAACAAAATTAATTTGCAGGGTATCTAAAATCATTTGGATCATCAAAAAAATATTTTAAATAAAACAATAACAAAACGGGACAAAAAAATTGTTTATTATATTTGTTGTTTAATTATAATTTTTAATTATTGTATTGTGAGGTTGAAGAGGTGGATGGTGGTGGAGTGTGTAGTCGGGACCCACTCGATGGTGGCCTTGGAACTTCTCTGTAATTGGATTGTGGATGGCTACCACAGCAGCAGGTGTGCCCCTCAGCTGCTTTGCCAAAAACTTTCACACCAAGAAAACAAATCCAACTTGAAAAAATAAAAAAAAAAAAAAACTCGAGAGGATGATTTCAGTTATTTTCAATAATTTATCTAAATTTCTTCAAATAATGAGAGAAAGAGAAAACTTATATACATTTTTCTTACCTTTTACTGAATTATATTCTAGAATATTCATTAATAAATAATAGTAAATAAATATAGTATATAAAAAAGAGAGGATAATTATATTTACTTATAAATCTATTCAATAGATATGAATCAACAAGAAGGTTATGTAAAATTGAAAATTACATCAGAAAGATTGAAAATTTTGAGAATTTGTTTAGGTTTCTACATAGGATTAGATTGTTATACAAAATATAGTATTTATTTATTTATTATTTGTTTATTTGTAAATATAAATTGTTGTTTTTGTTATTATTGTTTTCTGCATAGTTTGTTGTTGTTGTTCTAGTCATGTTCAATGAGGACCCCTTACAGTCTCTTTTTGAGCGGTGATATTTGTTATTATTTATTCATCTATTTATTGATTTGTTTATTTATTGTATTTATTGATTGGTTAATTATTGAATAGATTGTTTTTGATCTAAAAGGAAAAATCTTTCTTCCCAAGTGATCTACCCGGGGAGCGTTGAGTCTGATTCAATGGAATCGTTCAGGATTCAGTAATTTACTGTTTGCCTGGCTGTGCCTCGGCAAAGAAGATGAAATTCTCTCTGTAGGGATTGCTAGGAGAAAAATGAAATTTATCTTATACGATGGATGATTTCTTTAAGGCACAAATGACCGTAGTAGCTGAAGTGCCTCGTTCTTCAAATAATAATAGTAATAATAGATATGAATCAATTTTAATTTTTTTCTGGGATTAATAATATTTATCACTTCTCTTTTGATATTAATAATTCATTATTGCCTAAATAAAAAATTACAAAATAAATTATTTAGACGTGCTCTCAAGCCTGTTTACCCTAAAACTAATATATTCTGAATAACAAATATGATTAATCCAATCCATTATCATTGTTTGTTTTTTTTACTATTTGTTTAAAAATTTATTATGATTTTTGTATTATTATACTTTCAATTATATTTTATTTTTATTTTATATTAATCAATTCATTTTTGTAATTAATACGTTTATTGATTTTGTTTGTTTTTTTCTTTTGTTGCAGGTGAGTTGATTCATTTCACGGTTTAATCGTCATCTATCATTGTAAGTTAACTAGAACTTACAAATTTAAATCACTTTTTTTACTAAAAATTAATTTGAAACTTTACCGAGAGAATAGTTAGATATATGTGTGTGTGTGTGCTATTGTGTTTGCATAACGCTTTTTTTTCTATGTTTACATTTAATTTTATATAAATATTTAAATTTAAATCTAGATTATATGAAAGTATTTTTTTTCTTTTTATTTTGACCAGAATAATTTCATTTGGGGGATTTATAATATTGTAAAAAAAAGAAAATATTTTTTCCGAAGGGAATAATTGATACTGTGTGTATTTTATTTTATTTTATTTTTTTATTTAAATTCTCATCCTGATGAACATGCAATGAAAGGTTCCTTTGATATTATTTCTAATAAAAAAAAAAAAAAAAAAAAAAGAGGGAGAAAAATTGGCTGGAAAAGTAAACGTGTGCGCGTTCTCGTTGAAGAGGATCGCCACGTGCCGCAAGAAGTCGATGACCAGCCCGTGGCGTTGCCCCCAGCAACGGGGTTAGGCACCCTCCCACTTAAACGGAGCCTTGAAGACGTTCCGCTGCAGACCCCAGGACTCTGCGTCATCGCGGATCTTTCACCCTTCCCCCCCTCCTAAAAAATAATTCTCCTTCCCCTCTCTGCTCCAGACAGACCTGTTTAATCCTATGCTTTAGGACAGAATTACTTCTGTGCTAACAATTAATTCAATACCAAAAAGAAAAAAAAATCAATAAAATTTCCCTTTTTAGTCGATGGATTCTCATTCATTGAGTTTCGTTTCGTTAAACGGCATTATTTCGCAAGGGTGGGATTAGAAATGGAATGTTCATATTTACCATGAAAAAAACAAAAAAAAAAAACTGGGAGATTCATGAAATGATTATGAATAATTCAAACAATTCTCTTTCTATAATATTTATAAGTAAAAACAAGAAAAATATACGAGATTCTAATCAATTGCATTTTCAAAAGTAAATTCAATCTTTTCACTTGTTACTCATTACAAGAATCAATTTGTATTATTATTATTATAACGTTTTTTTTTTTAAAAAAAAATTATCATTCACAAAATTATAATTTCACTTTTCATTGAATTATTATTTGATAATTTATTTTCAAAAGATTAAACATTATTTTCATTAGATAAAATTATAGTTATAGCTGACTTGATAAAAAGTAGCGCCTCCGATCAAGAAAATCAAGGTAAAGGTTGATAGGACTCGTTCTACTGATCATAGGACACCTCATTGATATTACCGACTTGATAGGAGTTTTCCTTGCGTAGGACGTACAAAAGACAGAGGTTTTTTTTATAGTTATAGCGCTGATTTCAAATTAAAAATATAATATGAATTTTAAACTTATACATAATTTTAATGAAATTCAAAAATTCAGTTTTTGATCAATTAAATTAACTAATACAAAGATTTGATAAATCTTATATGCCTCAATCAGTGATTCTCAACCAGTGAGCCGCCAAATTTTCAAATCGTTAAAAGTGTGCCGCGGTAAAAAAAAAAAAGGTTGAGAATCACTGGCCTAAATGATAATCTCATTTCCAGCTTTCAACTTGATTGTCAAAAATGAAGAATATTTTCATTTTAATTATGAATGGGTGAAAAGTTTCCATTCAGTTACCTGTTTACATTCTGTTTACCACAAATGAATCTAATGGGAGAGTTTGACTCAAGCCTTGGTCCAAAGAAAAAATATTTATACTTAAAACTAATCAACAAGCTTAAATCATTTATCTCTGTTATATTTATATACGAGGGTGGTCTGAAAAGTTTCCGACCTGACCAAGAAAAACGATGTTTTTCAATTTTTTTTTGTTTTATTTTTCAAAATTCAAGATAATTGAGACCTGTACGATGTCATCTGAACGTGTGCGAAATATTTTGCAAAACCATTTGAATGCAACGTGGGTGCCGCATTTCCTAACGTTAATCCAAAAATTGCTTCGAAAAACCATTTCTACCGACAATTTGGCGTTGTAGGCGTAATTCAAACGAATTTTTGCGTCGATTCATAACTGTTGATGAAAATTAAATTAAATTAAATCAAATTTAATTAATTAATTAAATAAATAATTAATTAATTTAATTAATTAGAACTCCCTTATGAGAAATGTATCAGTGTTGATGGACATTATGTTGAAAAATATAGCAAAAAAAAATTTAAAAAACATCGTTTTTCTTTGACAGGTCGGAAACTTTTCAGCCAACCCTCGTATATATATATATAAAAAAAGAAATCTCGAACTCGGTTTTTAAATTCTAATACCTGTTGATTGTTTTTACTAAAGACAAATTCTTTGCTTATTTTCTTTTTGCTTTAACACCTGTTTGAGACTAAAATAGACATTCTTAAAAATAAATTAAAATCATTATTTTTATAAGCAATATAGTAATTAATAGGTATTTCAAAAAAAAAAAAAAAATAAAAATAAAAATTTCAAAACAAAAATAATTTTTTGAATTTTACTTTTGATTAATTAAAATTAATATATATATTTTAAATATTAAAGATAATTAAAGACAAATGAATATTTGATTTGATTTAATTCGAAAATTACCCACAAATGAAACAATTTAAAAATGGAATATTATTATTTTATATGTCAAGATAGAGAAATGTTTACCATTTAAATTAGTGGTTCCCAACCTTTTTTGGACCAAACGCCTACTTCATGAGGCCGGCTTCATAATTCGCCCCCTATAAATTTTAACAGATAAAAATTCAAAATCATCTTTTTTTTTAGAAACATATTCAAAAAAATTGAAAAAAAGCGGAAAACGCCTGTTCACAAAATCATCTTACCTTTTTTTTAGAGTTGAAAATAATTTCGCCCCCCCCCCCCCCGCGCAAAAAAAAATCGTATAATCAAATAATCGCCCCCTTTAAGATGTCGATCGCCCAGGTTGGGAATCACTAATTTAAATGGATAAGAACAGATTATAGAAAAAAAAAACATCAATTTCCTATTAACTGAAAAGGATTGCAATATTTTCTTCTTTTTCTAAAATCGCGAGGAGGTTGTTTTTGTTAGATCAATCCAACATTTGCATAGCGGGTGAATGTTCGCAGAGTCACCCCTGCGGGTAGACAACCGGCGATGCCATCCATTGATCCTTCTACGGGAAAACGAGAGGAAGGGGAGGGCAGGGGTTCTATACCATTTGCAAAACTTGCCAAATACTTCCACATGAATGTAATTTATCATTTTTATTACACTAGATAAATAATAAATTGAATTACATTATTCGGAATATTTTTTTTATATTATCATAATATATAAATCTTTTGAATCTTAATATTTAATGTATATTAAAAGTAGTGTCATTTTGTAGTGAAAACATTGCTAAACATTCTAATTAAATTAAAATATAAATAAATTTTTAAATATAACGCTAATAAATATATATATATACATATATATAAAGATTATTTCTCTAAATACAAATGTGTAAAATTTTAATTTAAATTTCCATATGGTTATAGGCAAATAATTTAATTAATTTCCTTAATTAATCAATTGAAAAGTTTCTTGTCTTTATAAAATAATTTACAAAAGTAGTATTATATTAGATTTCGATAGATCTAGTGCTTTTTTTAAAAAAAATATGAAATGGAAAATATGGAATAGGACCACTATGCATTTCTAGACGTCGTTTGGGTTATAAAATCGGAAAGGCTGCGATGGGCAGGACACGTGACTAGAATTGGTAGGGAGATCGACTGGGAAACGTCTGATTGGAAGATCACCGACGCGGTGGGTGGACAATATAGGAAGGGGCATGAGAGAGATGGGAGAGGGTTGGAGTTGGATGGTTGCGGCTCAGGATAGGGACACTTGTAGAAATGTGGTTTCTGCAGTCAAGAACTTTCGAGTTCAAAATAGATAGATATGTATTCTTTCAATTTTCAATAAATCACAATTTTTTTAATTTCTTATTATTTAAAATCAATTAATTAACCAAAATTAAATTTCAGATTTTCTAAATTTGACATTTATTTTTAAAATTTTTAACAAAAACTAAAGTTATATGAGGAATAAACCTATAAAATAAACTTTGCGTGACAATTTATACGATAATAAACCATAACCACCCCTCACTCATTCTAAAATTTATATATATATACTTATCATTGAATGATCAATAATATTCTTAGAAATAAATTTCGATTGAAAAGATAAAACCGTACGTTCAGGTTAAAAACATGAATGAATTGTTGAAAAGAAAACAAAAATTATGAACGAAAACTCTTTTCCTCTTCCAAAGGAGAATTTATTTTTAAAAATAAAATTCCCGTATATCTATAAAAAAAGGAATTAGCATTATAAAACTGTGTTCAGATACACTAGCATGCATCGCTTTTTCATTTATAATATCAACCAATTAAAAACCATACTTTGAAATTTGTTTCACTTTATACTAATTTTATTACTAATTGATTCCAAAACTTTGTTTTAATTAATAAATATTTCGAAATATAATTATTTAATTAAATTTCTATAAGGCATTAATGCTTTTATATCCAATATATTAATTTTAATATATTTATATATATATATATATATATATATATATATTAATATATACAGGGTGTCCCAAAATGAAAGAGTAGATTTCAATTTCGTATTTCAGACAAATCTGCTCTTTCATTCATCAAGCAGATTTGTCTGAAATACGAAATTGAAATCTACTCTTTCATTTTGGGACATCCATTGAAATCCGCTTTTTCTTTTTGGGACACCCTATATATATTACTACTACTACTAGGTATATACTATTTATCAATTCCTTGATGTTATGGAAAATTTTTAAAAATTTGAAAACCTTGGAATGATGAATTTATAAATTTCAAAAAACATCAAGATTCAAAAATAAGTTTTTAGAAAAAGTCAAAATTTAGTTACAATCTTTGATTTTTTTTTTAAAATTCCTTCATTTTTCCTATGAAAATTATTTCAAATATCAAATATAAGAGGATTAAACCAAAATTATATCTTTCTTTAATTTTAAGTTAAAATTAACAAATTTTATTAAATTTAATAATTAATACTTAATAATTTTAAGGGCCATACAATTTATACAATAGTTCCTAATAAATGCAATGATTTTTAAATAATAATTTTTTTTTTTCATAATTTTTTTTATGTTTGTTGAACTTTGATTGGGATTGAAATATTTTCAAAGATAGCTTTGATGCTGGCTGGTTATATGTCAGATAGTTGACTGGATGCCAGCCTCTTCCTCTAATTTATCTAACGAAAACTCCTCTCGTAGTCCTTTAGAAATTAACTAGAATTAATTTATTAAATAAATAGAAATGATGAAAAAAGTAAAAATCTTTGAATTCATAATTTTTAGAAAATATTTCGAATAATTTTCTTAAATCGCTATTTTACTAATACATTTAATATTTCTATTGGAATTAAATGTATAGCATGGATTAGACATAATCATTTTTTACACGAATTTATTTATTTTCACATGTCACTGTCGTCAAATCTTGCAAGGTGAATTTGACCAAATTTGAGCAAATTTGAAACATATATGGAAAGTCGATGACACAACAATAATCCAAAAGAAGTATTTTGAATTTTTCAAAAATATTTGTGAGTTGAAAAAAAAATAATAAAAATAAAAAATTTATATTAAACACAATTTAATTAAATTCCAATTATAAATTCATTTTAATAAAATTAAAACTGTTTAAATATTTCAAATGATTTTAATAATGAATATAATATTATATAAATAATTAATTTTTCATAATGATTTAAATATTTTTTATATAACTTATAAATAGTTCTTTGAATTTTGAAATTATTTGTTTGTCTGATAATTTGGTTCAGGTTGCTGCTATTTTTTCGTTTTTATTTCCAGTCTTTTTGTCTGGATTGTCGGTGGAGGTTCGTCTCCCTTTTCTTGTTGACCTGAGGGATGGATTCCTTGACGGGCCAATTCAGGTTGCAAACGGTGGGGTTGTTTCAACGTTCCCAAACAGGCCGTCCAAATTTCCACCTCAAATCCCCCCCTCCCCTTGTTCGATTCTTTTTTTTTTTTTTTTTTCTTTTTTTGTATTTTGTTTTTTTAACTTGTTCGCGCCAGGTGATGACGTCATCCCGGTGTTTCTCTCTCTCTTTCTCTTTTGCTGTCTCTTTTGCTCCCCCTCGGACGCCCCTCCCCATCGCGCTACGTTTTCTCCGCGACGACGGCGACGGCGGCAGTCAGTCGGCTCAGTGAGTGCTGCGAACATCCATCCAAAACGTGATAGTCGACGTCGTCGTCGTCGTCGCAGTCCAAATCCTCATCGTGTGTGTGAGTGGTTGTGCATGTCGTCGTGGATCTCGTGTGCGTGTTTTGGTGTTTCTCGGTGTCCACTCCGAATGCCCATGTCGTCCGATTGTCGTCGAGTCCGCCTCCCCCTGGTCACTTCTTGAACAACACAACGGTGAGCATTCCACTCCATCTTTTCTTATCAGGCGAGGGCGGCAGCAAAGAAAGGCAGGTCAGGGTCGTCACTTGACATCGCCTTTCCCCCTCCACACTCCTCCACCCTCGACCACCCTCCTCTTTCCATGTGCCACCATTTCTAAAATTGCTTTCGATTCTTTTATATATAAAAAAAAAAAAACAAATAAAGAAGGAAAAAAGTGGGAGTTACATAAGCGTGACGTTGCATTCATTCCGAACGTAGCCGCTAAAACGTAGCCAATTCATTGCGTTGATGATTGGATCCTTGGAGAACGATGATTGGGATTTCTCATGTCAACGTGTCTGCTTCGGATGTCAAGGCAGCCCTTCGGCATGGCCCTTTACCGAGACAGCCCTTCACATTTTTAAATATTGATCTGTTTGCTGCCGGTCGCGTGTCTGCGTAGCCTCCTCGCTTCCATGTGCGTATTCGCCGCTCCACTACTCACCCAGCACATCTCCTTTTGACATCGACGTGGCCACCCACGCATTCAGGAATCGCTTCACCAACAAAACAAGGAAGTTCCAATGAAGCTGTCCAACCTCTCCCTCTACCCCACCTCTCCCTCAAAGAATAATTTTTTTTTATTTATTTGTTTATTTTTTTTTTAAATCTCTGTTTATTATTATTAATATTATTATTCGAATATGTTTGTATTTTTTTCGAAATCTTACCGGTGAAGAGTGGGCGAACTGATAAGGGGGTTTCCCAACTGGTTACTTTTTGGTTACAATGGTACCCCACCTATCATTTCCTCATTTTTTTCTTGTCCGATTTCATCTCTCCTCTCCTTCGCGCATATCGCTAATGGCAGAATCTCATCTATTAACACTAATCGAGAGAATAATAAATAGAAGAAGAATTGCATAGGAAACCCAAATTGAAATTGTTCCCCACTAAAGTGAATAATTTTAGCCAATTAGGTATTCGAGACTGGATTGATGAACCACCCCACCTTCCAATCCAATCACTAGTCATCCCAACTTTGTTTTATTTCATTTTTAATTCAATTTTTAAAATTTACCATGGATTAATTAAAAAAAAAAAAAAATTCGTGAAAATACATCGATTCCGGTATTTAATAAAATTTGTTTTCGGCTCGCTTTCTCCCCTTTTCGTTCTTCCTGTGTTCGAGAAAAAAAAACTATTGTTCCATAGGGTTTATTAAATTCCAACAAGCTCACACACTGTTAAGCGAACCCCGACTCACTTGGTGACCCTTTGCTTATTTCACAAACCGATATCATCAGGGGAGAAGAAAACACCATTTTTCATACAAACCCATTTTACTGTCTAAATATAATTATTTCCTTCTCATTGAATCGAAATGAAAGTTGAAAATATTATTATTATTATTATGTTTTTTTTTTCAAATTGTATGCTAAATAAATAAATAAATAAATAAATATCAAGCAATCATGACTTGATTATACATTGCAATTTCATATTGGATTCAAATATTAGAATTAACATTCAATATATACATAATATAACTTTCAATTATATATCTAGATTAGATGTGAACATTAATATTTTATCTCCATCTTCTTGATTATGTTAAATATTATTAAAATAATTTTACTCACAAAAACAAACAAATAAAAAAAAAAATAATTAATTTTAAAATACTAAATTTCATATTACTACAAATACTTCTCTTTATTTTCTTTTATTTTTTGATAAATTGACTTAGTAGATAGATAATACGTTGATGGGAATGCTTTTTTTTACCATTACTAATGTTTACACAACTCACCAACCGGATGTTCAAGCACATTTTTTTTTAAAGTTATTTTTACTATTCTATAACTGAAACAGATGATTAAAATAGAATTATGGAGTACATACACTAAAATACGATTCTACATTTTATTATTATTATTAATATTATTATTATTATTATTTTTTTATGAATTTTTGTAAATTAAAATCCAAATAACAAGCAATGCATTGGAAACCAAAAATGACTGTTGAGTGCAGCCTTGACTGACTCAACATCAACTGTGTAGCCCAATGTCTCTCCCCTGGAGAGCATATGTGCCCTCAGGGCCAAAAATGTTCCCTTCGGCTGCCCTTTCCCTACAAAAGCCCTCCAAACTTAACAACTGCCTCGGACTCCCGATCTATTAAAACTCTATTACTGCTGCATTCTCTTTATGTCTCGACAATCTCGACGAATCCACATGAAAAACGCTGCGTTAAGCAAAAGAAAAACATTTTTATTCTATCTTCTCTATCCTTCCTATCCCAAAAAAAAAGAAAAGAAAAATAATATAAATATAAAAAACTTTATAAAATAACGTTTTTCCAATGGACTAAAAAGATTAAAATAATTTTTCTATAAACCTGACAAAGTTTATAGATGAATTGCTTCATATTCAACGAAAAACGTTGGATGCATTTGGTTTTATTTATTTATATGAAAAATCAAGTCAAATTTTTGTAATAATAAATCGATATCAATTTGTCAAAAGAGCCAAAAAGACAGGCGCCAAGTGAAGTTAAGAAAAACGTTATATAAAAAAGAAAATTTTTTTAAATATATTACCTTTTACAAATATGTTAAGATTTATATGGAAATTTAGTTTGAAAATATATATTTAAAATTGAAAAAACATTTCTATTTTTGAAATTAATTACATTTATTATTCACAAATATACATATTATTATTAATAAATTAATAACAAATTAATTTTATAAAAAATTTAAAAGAAAAAATAAATTTGTAACCAAATTATTATTAATAAATTAATAACAAATTAATTTTATAAAAAATTTAAAAGAAAAAATAAATTTGTAACCAAATTTTAAATTATAAATTAACCATTCCAAAATAATATTGAGTAAATAAAAATATTGATAGTATATAATTAATGGATTCAAAAGACCGACCTATATTTTTGAAACCTGTATGTTTATTTGTAATTTTAATTTGATTATAAACTACAAGTACCCTACTTTTTTTAAAGACACATTTTTTTTCCCTAAATGCAGATAATGAATCAAGTACCTTCATCCCTTCCGCTTTGTTCACTAGATATACATATTTGTATATTGCATTATGTAGCATTATACGTTTAAAAACATTAAGAGAGTAGCCCTAAAGTCCAAAGTCATATTGAAGAGATAGGAGGGGAGATAAGACTCTCTTTATATAATACTTTTGAAACTAACTCGTTCTTCATCGTTTCGAGATTTTTTTTTTCAAATTCCTCTCTCTCTCGTTTCCCCCCTTTTAACCTAATTATTAATAAATTTCGATTTATAATTAAGCTTCTTTTATTTATCTATGATATTAATAAACATTAAAATTCTTAATTATTTGATCAGGTTTTAAAAATGAAATAGATAATTGAATAATTACGATAATAAGAGCCTTGAAAACTAAAGAAGAGATAAAGATTAAATGAAAAAATAAATTTAAGATGATGAAATTTCAAATTAATACAAATTTTTAAATAATATTTTTTCTCATAAAATAATAATTATAATAATAATGATTTTTATTTCTCAAATATCTATTGATTCATTTGTATTTCATTATTTTTTATTTAAAAAATTTCGATTTTTTTTTTTGTTTTCTTTTTTTAAAACTAACTGGATTATTTATTTTTTCTATTTTTCAATTTTCTAATGCATTGCACGCATTTGCACTGAATAGGCATGTTTCATATATATTAATCATATAATTAGCAAAGAATATATATATATATTTCTGAGCTATTGATAATTTCATGTCTATTTCTCATCTATATATTGTGTAAATTATATTTTTCCCGTTTTTTTTTTTTGTTTTGATTTTGGTTCAAAATATTTTAGAAATGGGCTGAATTGTTGTGTGATATTCTTATTTTCGTGTTAAAATATTTTGATTAGATTAGAAATTTACGACAATTATTCAGAGAAAAGATCAGTTGAGAAATAAAATATTGAAAAATATTAGTAGTAGTAGTTTGATTCTTTCAGGTATCCGACGACTCTCGTGGAGAAGAAAGTTGAGATGTTTATCCAATGATTCTCTATCATGGAATTTTGTCGAATTATTATCATGAACCAACTACATATTTGCTACTCACTGTTTTATTTATTTATAATGTTCAGTTATCTAATGTGTATATAAATCAATTGTGATTTGTCAGCGTCTTTCTCAAAGGGCATATCATTGAATATTATCATTAGCAGTATTTTTGTTTAAGACAACATTTTTATCTTGTTTGTCTTTTATTTGTTTACGTTGGATTTAAAAAAAATAAATCAATCAATAAATGGAATCTTTACATTTTTCTGGAATTTTAGAGATGGGGGATTATTGGAGTGTGGCGGTGTGGTGGTGGGGGGGGGGGGGGGATGGCGATGTTAAATTGCTCGTTGAGGATGGATTCCAATGGCAATGACTGCAAGTTCTTTGGGGCCGTATGGGTCCAATTACCGGATGCCAAAGGAACCCAAGGCTGCTGGAGGCGGCAGCCCAGGCCGCCTAAATTGGCTCATGGAGATCCTCTGCTGCAAGCTTGCGTGCCTTCTCGATTTCTCTTTCTCTCATTTCCTCTTTCGTCTTCTTCAGCAGCTGCCATGTTGCACTTGTCCCGGCAGCTGTCCTCGACCGAAGAAAAACGTCGGGCCCAGGCCTGCCTCAATACCCCACAACTTGTTGATACAAATGAAAAACCAACCCTCTTCCATGCTCTCTTGAGAATTTACCCACCAAAAAAAGGAGCTCCTACCAAACGAGACATCCAAGCCATCCAAAATAACAGTTTAGATTTTTTTTTTTTTTTTTTTTTCTTTACTTTGAACCTGGATAATCGACAGAAAAAAAATCAATATCTGAAGTGTTCTTTTTCATTCGACAATTCTTTGCCTTTCCTATTCTTCCCATTGACATACAACACCGATGGGGGAAAAGCCAATCGTCTACTTTATTACTAAATCAATAATAATTAGAATTCTAGTGGGTTGAGCCTACAAAAAGGTTTGTTATGCTTGGTAAATTGAGAAATAATTAAAATGTCCTTATATTCAATTTTTTTTTTAATTACTATAAAAAAGAAAGAAAGAAACACGAGAGAAAATATTTTTATCAAATGAGATTAATAATCAAATTCTAAGACTTGAAATGGCTAAATAAAGGGTGGGGGGGGGGGGGGCTGAATTGGTGGCTGCCGCCAAAAAAGTTGTCCTTGTAACGGCTTCTCGCAGCTTTCGTGAAAGAATTTTTTTCGGACAACTTCCTTCTGAATTGGTCCCAATTCATTTTAAATAAAATCTTTTTTAGACCATTTGATTATTATTAATATTATTATTTATTATTATTAATTCGTTTTGATCTTTATTAATTTGCTAAACAATCACACTTTTTTTAATAGAAAAAATTAAAATGAAAAATTAAAATTCATTTATTTCTGCTGATTTCATGGATTATGAATCACTGCATTGAAAATACTAGTCATATTATTGAAGAAATGCAACAAAATAAAGGATACTGAGTAACGTTCCTGAGCAACCTGATTTTTTTTTTCCTACTATAAATTTCCCTTTCTCTGTTTTTTCCTGAAAACCTCTCAATCCCCTTATTTTCACGATAAGGCACATGGAAAAAATCTCGTTATTCTACAGTTACGGATTGTTCCTCGCTTCACGTTTTTATTCCTAACTAGATTTTTCCTTCCAAATGACTGAGTTAATCATCCACATGAGATTATCCTGAAAATTCGTGGCAAAAACCGTTTCCATTACAATTAACACTCTTGGGGTGTTTCATTATTCATTGCATTTCGTTATTAGATTGTTGTATTTATTTTGGTCCTCTTTTAACTGGGATAAGCTTAATTCCAGGTGAAATCACTTGAAGAAAAGAGCCCCCATTTTTGGCCATCAAGCTCTAATCGAGTTTAGTCAGTTTGGGCCCTCTACTTCCGTGTCTTCCCTTGATTTTTCACATTTAATATTTAAATTAGAATCGAAAATGTTTTCAATAGTAATTTTATTCTTTTTTTTTTTTCAAAAAAAAAAACGATGTTACATCCTTAGGATCATTTTTTCTTTTTTCCTTTCAATCATTGATCGAGTGAGTATTTGTTAGTAGTAGTTGAATAATTTTTTCTTTTTTTTTTTTTTTTTATTTTTTTTTATTTAAGAAAAATAATTAAACAATACTATTTTTTATTTGGTTTCTCAAAGAATGTTTAAACTAATTTTTGAAAAAATCCATGGCAATGAATACTACATATTTTTTTTAAATAACTTTTTTTTAAAAAAAATAACCTTTTGACCAAAAGCATTTTTTTTTATTTAAATTCCAGATATTAATTTTATCGTGTCACAAACGTAAATTTTAAAAGGTAATTTTTTCAATTCAATTGATATCGATTGCTTAATCATCAATAATAAATTACTATAAAAATTAAATTATTTTAACGGGATCTCATTAATAATTAAATTAAATTGTTTAACATATTCCCACCGTCATGTACCACCGGTGGCTCATGCCGCCAGATAAAATAAATAGACAAATTATGGTGCCGGCGGGAACGTGTTAATGGATTTTGATCAATTATTTTTATTTTATTTCTATAAATCAACTTACATGGTTAAATCAATTTCAATGAAATTTCTCTTTTGAGTTGGAAAATGTCGTGAACAGTTGATATAAGTCTATTCTCTCCCCCTCTCTCTCTTATATTTTCAATGATGCTTTCACTTCATGAGCATCTGTGCTTCAAGTAATCACGGATGAAATGAAATGTCATTTTATCAGCGTAGTTGAAACCCCCTTCTTACTTTATGATTATGATTTTTGACATTCTAGACATTGAATGAATGTTTAATAATCTAAAATAATTCCAAATAAAAATCAATAAATAAATAAATACTCAAATAAAATATAAATCGTGATTTTCTTTTTTTTTTTGTTAATCTTCTATTAATACGTTCTAATATATCAATTCCCTAATTTTTGATTTAATGTTTTTATTCAAAATATTAGATTTTACAAAAATTTCGTTGGATTTGAATATTTTTAATAGTTTTAAAGTTGAATCTAAATTTTTTGAAATTTAGAATTGAATCCAAATTTTTTTACCTTCAAATTTCTTCCATCTCTTTTGATGATTAATGAATTTCATTAATGTCCCTGTCACTGGCCATTTTTGGAACCAGACTATACTAAAACGAAATCCCTCTTCTTTTAACCACTAACGACCCTATATCGTTTCACGCTTTTGTTCTTCGCGAGACGACATATTGGCTCTCCACCTCTCTCTCTGTCTGTCTGTCCTTTTCTCTCTCTCGTCGAGGGGCTGTTTTTTCTACTAATCTTACCTATTCGTTTTATTACTTGATATCAAAATTTGGTTACAATTTACATTTTTTTCCCCTATTCTTTTTAGATGGAAATAATGAAACAAAATATTCATAAGAAATTATAATAATAAAACTTTAATTTTATCTATAGAAAACATAAATTTTGAATATATATATATTTATATTTAGGTGACCAATCGTCCTCCATTTGTAAAGTCTGTCCTTCTTTTGTAAGTGTCCTCCTAACTGTCCTTCTTTTTGATATCTGTCCCGTTTTTCGAAATATTTACGACATTTTGTATTTTTTTTCAAAAATTTTTCAATTTGCTTCTTAAAAAAAATGTCCTGATTTGGTGTTTTCAAAATATGGTCACCTTATATATATATATATATATATATGAATGATTAAAAAAATATACGGTTGGGCAAGTAAAATTCCTCTTAAATTCATTTCTCTAGTGGTCTTGTGGGTGGGTGTATCTAACCGCGAAGCGTTCAGGAAGTGTTGACGTGGCTTACTTGATTCGTTCACAATTCTCTTTTGGCTTGGAAAGTGCATTGCTCAGCTGCATTTCTTCAAATACCGTTTGCTCATGGAATTCTATTGACTTTTATGGTAGCCAACGCGAGTAACCTCTTCGGACATACTCTCTCTCTCTCTCTATATATATATATTTATATTTATATTTTTGATTGATTATTTATTTATTATTACACTGAATTATAATAAATTTTTTCCAACAAAAACCTTTTAAACACACACATGCATATATATATATAATAAAATTTGAAAATAATTCTCTATTGAGAGAGAAAAAATATTACTTTTATAAATTATAATATATATCTTGATGAAATATAAAAACTATACTAAAAATTAAAAATTAATTTGAATATATTAATTATATCTTTATATATTATTATAATACAACTATAATAGCACATTCACATATTCAATATTTAATAAAATAATTTTACTACTCTCGGCAAAGTCAAATTAATATTATATTAGTTTTTATAAAGATTATTAAAATTAATTATGATTTTTCTTTTAATAAATTATTCAATTAATCATATATATTCATTATAATAATAATTCAAAAATTTAAATTTTTTTATTATTATTTTTTCAATCATTTATCATTTCATTCCTTTTTTAGAAAATAGATAAAAATGATACAATTTTCTTGTATTATTTATTTATTTATTTATTTATTTCTAAGTGAAAAAAGTGATTTATTTAGTGTTGCATGTCTGCTTTATTTCTCTGGCACTGTCGCCTGATGCCTAATGCCTAATGCCTAATGCCTAATGCCAAATTGGTGTGTGTTTCTGCGCGTGTTCGTCTTGGTGTACGTTGTTCAGCTCGGGGGCGTGTCGCGTGGTGGTGAGCAATCTCCCTGCACACGTGCACATCGAGGACCTCGAGCCCCTCTTGACGCCCTTCGGTAGCGCTCATAACTGCGAGAAAATCGCGGCCCGCGATGCACACACTCAGGCAGTGCAGATCACCTTCGAGTCGCACGAATTAGCCCTACAGTATGTGTCACGACGGTAGCCTAACCAAGTAGCAACATTTCGTTCTTCTCTTCAATCCTCATTCTTCATTTGAACTGTTTGTTCTCTATGATATCTTATCAACAACTCTTTTAGGTCGAATACACTCTTTTCACTCTTATCAAATCTCTCTAACAAGCTCTGTAGTCCAATTTCTTCTATACATTTACATCTATTCCAGAAAATTATCTACTTTGCATTATTTAGACATAGATAGAATCAATTATCAACAATTTACAACCCATGTAGTTACAAAATTCTTTTATTCATTTTTTTTCTCACTTTTCTTTCTCATTTATAAAAATATTTGTATTTCATTTTCCTGAAAATTAGATTTTATTAAGATTCTATTCAAATTATAATCAAATGATTCTTATAATTATATAATTAATTAATTATTTTTATATTAAATACGTAATTTAAATTTTGAGTTTAGTTTATTTTTAGATTGTTTTTCACAGTGGTGTATTGGGAAGGGGAACGCGGGGGAACTTTCCCTTACCTTTTTGCAGAATTGGAACGCGTTCCAGTACTTTTTCATGTTCCGACAACTCCCACTTAAATCTACTGTTAGAATTTATTGTTTGTTTTTTTTTGTATAGTAAGAATAAGAAAAAATAAAAACTTATATGGAAAAAAATAGTTTGCTGAAAATAGGACTTTTTTTGTTTCCACTATGCGTTCCCTTACTTCTTATTTTACCAATACATCACTGGTTTTTCAAATAAAATTCACTTTTCTATCTTTATAGTTACATTCTACTTTTTACAAATCTCATATAAAATTGAAATAATTTTTTTAGCTTGGAAAAATCAGAATACAAATTCTAGCATTTTTTAATATCTATCATCGATTTTAATCGTATAATACTATTTTATCAGCATTCTCTAAATAAATAATTAATTCCCGTTCTTTAGTTTAAAAAAAAAATCACAGGTTTCAATGAAACATTTTTATTTTATTTATTTACTTTTTTGCTACTAGATAATTTTACAAGAATTTCCTTACAATAAATGTCCAGTTTCAGGAGATCATTATAGTTATATGTAACTTAAATTTAAATTATCTTCTTTTAGTATTTCAATTTTATATAATGAAAAAAAGCAGCCAGCTTATTATATCACAAAGTCAACATTGATATTTTCGTTTCGTTTAGTTAAAAAACTCAACGAATAGCTTCAATAAAAAAAAATCTGATTTTATTATCATTTTTAGATTACAGCACACACATTATCTATTTCTATAAAATACACTATCAAAGAAAATATTTTAAAGGTTATTCGAGGTTTTCATTCATTTTTGGTAGGTAATTTATTTTTATTTGGAAAGGAAGAGTGTTTCATGATGACCAACCATCTGGTTAACCGATGACTTCAATTATGCTTCCAATTGGTGACCTGCCTATGCCTGGTACTCTTTTGTAAAACAATTGAAATAAGATAATTGATTTTTCAAGCAATTACTTCCTCGTCTTTTCCTCGATATTTCATTTTCATTGAATATCTTTTTTGTTAATTAAGAAGAGATAGAAAATTTTGTATACATACACATAAATCTTAGTGGTGTTTATCTTTTGTGGTATTCTTATGTAACCACAACGTTTTTTCAGCTGCCATTCTTTATTTCTATGTTATTTTAGTCCGAACCAAGTCTTTTTTCAATTTTGCAATGAACAGAAAATTTTTACAAATTTTGCTTTACCTGAACGTTCACTCGTTTATTGACTTTCTCGACACTTACCTGAGAATTACCTTCATCTACCCATCAACAGATAAACAATAAAGGAGGCTGGAGGACGTTGACATTTCGGCCTTGGAACGGACTCTCCATGGAAATTTTCATCTTTTCTGTTAATTATTTCGATGGAATGGATGGATCAGAAGGGAGGGGGATGTGTATAATATTGGAGATGAAAAAAAAGGGAAAAGGGCGGAAGATAGGGTCGCCTCCGATTGCCCTGACGGCATTAAAAGGTTTTTATCGATTCGCCGCGTGTTCTACGAAAGGCATCGAACTTGGCAGCCTGGACTTACGCACACCGAGACAAGATTCACACTCACATACACACACTGACACATACACACATTACCAGTCACTTCCTCAGAAACACGCACGCTTACTTGAACCAACCACTTCACTCTACTCACTTATCCAGAACCAATTCTCTTTCTCTCTTTTCATTTCATCTTTCCTTCTTTCCTACTTGATTTTGTTGATCGACTTGCCGAAAAGAAGATATTTTAGCTAACAGGGTTTGTTTGTCATGTGCATAACACCCCCCAAACACAACTCAACAATTCGTGAATCTCATTAAACAAAAAATGCATGGCTTGTCTAGTAAAGTGGAATGAATGGATTGCTTATCTTTTCTACTACAATTTGCTCTTTATGTAATTTTTCTATTTCTAATATTAAAAATATTTTTTTGTTGTTTTTTAATTCCATTTTTGAGAGTCATTCTTAAAATATCACCTCCAAGAACATGAATAATTGCCATAATTCAATTGAATTGAGTTCGATTACTTGTTATCTCCAGGAATAAAATGACCTCACTTATCCATCGCTTTCTATTTTAATCAACTTTTTTTTTTATAGTAAATTATTATTTCAAAGTTCTACTATGAATTAATGTTAATTAATTTTTTTTTTAAACAAAAAGATTAGATAATCATTAATATTAATCCTATTATAAAGGCAATATATCTCAACTTCTAAAAATTTTTACTTATAGTTTTGGAATTTCTAAATTAAATATTGGGTAATGAAAATTAAAAGATGAATTAATTAATAAATTATCAATGAAGACAGTGAAAAGATAAACTGTGATTGGAGATGATCTCAAGTTTGTTGAACCCGAGATCATCTTTTCTTCATTCATGATGTTTCAACCTTGAAAATGTTTTTCCACAAATGCTGATATGAACAATTCTTTGAAGTTTATTTTCAATTAACAACATCTTGCAGTGAAATTAATCTTTTTCTATTATTAATAAGATAAGCTTAATGATTTACAAAGAAACCATTATAGTATGAAATTTTTATTTTATAAAATAATCCGGATCATCTGAATTCTTCGAATATTTAAAAAAAAAAATGTATTACATTAAATAGAAAATCATTTGGATTAGAAATAATATGCAAATTATATGGGAAAGAATGGATGAATTCAATTAAAGATGGAGAAACGTTTCTCTTAACATTTTTTTTCTTTCTTTGCAATCCATTATTTGAAGCCTTACTAAGTTTTCTGGTGCGTTCTATTCCTCCATCTGTCACTCTACAATTAATTTGAAAATAATCCTACTATCTATTATTTTTTTGTTAAAAATTTCCTCCTAATGGCTGTCTTGAAGTGCCCCAATTGTTGATTTTCTGCAGATGCAAAAGTATCTGTTCTTGTTTTCTATTAATTCATCATTTTTACTTTTTTCATTTTAATATTTTTTTTTGTTTTTTTTTGTCTATTATCATACCAAGTACATTGAGAATGCATTGTGTTTTTAATTTTAAGGAGAGACGAAGAAGAAGGATTTCTTTCACTTATCCTTTAATTGTAATGTTCTAATGTTTGTTTGCAGAGTGGTCAACCAACTGAATGGTATTGAATTCGAAGGAACATCGCTTAAGGTGGAACTGTCGATGGATCGACGTGGTGGAGGCGGACCATCCGGCGGTGGTGGCGGCCGCGGTGGACGCGGAGGTGCCGGTGGCGGCGGGGGTGGTCAGCCTGGTGGTGGCCGAGGGCCTGGACAATTTGCCGGTCTTGGGGCAACTAGACAGACTGATTTCCCTCTTCGAATTCTGGTCCAATCCGATATGGTCGGCGCCATCATTGGAAGGCAAGGCTCTACCATTAGACAAATTACACAACAGACAAGAGCGAGGTGAGTTCTTTTTTACATTCCATTTTCAATTTTTCTTCTCCTTCATTTTTTTTTTTTTTTTTTTTTTTCAAATCATCATTCATCAATTAATCCCATTGTTCATTTTCAGAGTCGATGTTCACCGAAAAGACAATGTTGGCTCCCTTGAAAAAGCTATCACCATTTACGGAAACCCCGACAATTGTACAAATGCATGTAAAAGAATTTTGGAGGTGATGCAACAAGAAGCCAATAACACAAACAAAGGGTAATTATTTAAAAATAATTGTTTTTCAATTTCACTAATTTTTAAACGAATATATAATCTATCTATTTAGTTTAGTTTATTAAATATGATTTTCTAATTATTTTTTTTTTTTTTTAGTGAAATTTCCCTCAAGATTTTAGCGCACAACAATCTTATTGGCCGAATCATCGGGAAAGGTGGAAACACTATCAAACGTATCATGCAAGACACGGATACTAAAATCACTGTCTCATCCATTAACGATATTAATAGCTTCAATTTGGAGCGAATTATTACAGTCAAAGGCTCTATTGAAAATATGTCAAAAGCAGAGTCCCTTATTAGTGCAAAATTGCGACAAAGTTACGAGAATGATTTACAAGCAATGGCTCCACAAAGTATGATGTTCCCGGGGCTTCATCCCATGGCAATGATGAGCACTAGCAATATGGGATACACATCACGGGGTTCTGGCTTCCCAGGTGGAATGTATGGTGCTGGACCCGCACCTTATCCGTCCATGTACCAGGGCGGTTTGCAAGGAGGCCCCGGGGCCGTCCAAGCTCAAGACACTCAGGTAAACCTTTCGGATCAAAGAAAAAACAACCATTCTAGTTTAATTTATTTATTAAAGCTTTTGTGGTTATTTTGATAATTATTAAGGGAATTTTTATTAAAAGATCACATATTGTTTGTATACAATTATTTATTAAATTAAAATAACTGTACAACGTTTCGTCCGCTTGAATCGACTTGAATTACTTACTTACTTACGACGATGCAGAATAAGCAGTCAAAACAATGTACAGTTATTTTAATTTAATAAATAATTTTATACAAACAATGTGTGATCTTTTAATAAAAATTCCCTTAATAAATATTTTAATTTCATAATATCTAACAATTGATTCTCTCTCTCTAGGAAACAACTTTCCTCTACATCCCTAATAATGCCGTGGGTGCCATTATTGGTACAAAAGGGACTCATATTAGAAATATTATTCGATTTAGTGGTGCATCAGTTAAAATAGCCCCACTGGACCAAGATAAACCTCAAGAACAACAAACTGAAAGAAAGGTTACTATTGTTGGCTCTCCTGAATCTCAATGGAAGGTAAAATAAAAAAAAATTAAATTCATTTATGAAATAGTTTTTGTCTTTTTTTTTTTATGTAAATTATCAAACTTTAATTCAACACTAATGTTTTTCAATAATTTTAGGCACAATATCTAATCTTTGAAAAAATGCGTGAAGAAGGATTTGTTGCTGGTACAGATGATGTTAGGTTAACTGTTGAAATTTTAGTTCCATCAAGCCAAGTTGGTAGAATTATTGGAAAAGGTGGTCAAAATGTCCGTGAATTGCAACGTGTGACAGGAAGCATCATTAAATTACCCGAACAAGGCACTGCCCCTCCCATGCACGACGACGAGACTACAGTGCACATTATTGGACCATTCTTTTCAGTTCAGGTAATTCAATTTTTCTATTTTGTTTTTAGTTAAAAATTAAATATTATCAGAATAAGAAAATAATTTAACTTAAAAATGTAAGAATAATGAATTACCAATTTTATATTTATTTATTCGCTTTTCTCCGCCATTATATACAAGTACCGGAACCCCGAGCCTCGGCTCGGTAATTAAGTTAAAAAAAAAATAATTCATTATTATTGGGTTTGGCTGGTAATATTAATACCTACACCGAGCTCTCGCTCGACCCTTTAAAAAATATTGATATACAATACTTTAATTATTTATTACAATTATTAAATGTGTCATTGCATCATTGCATCAATCTGATTAAAATGAATGGAACTGGGGTTCTCAATAATAATACCTGATTCACCAAATCGCCATTCAAATAATAAAATACAAATAGAAAAGCAGGCGTGTTGATATAAATTATATACATGGGACACCGAGCTATCACTCGACCCTTTAACAAATTTATAAAATTTATTATTATATACTTTAAAAATTTTACAATTTTTTTAATTATTTATTATAATTGTTAAATAAGATTTCTAAAAATGACCCATTAAGAAGTAGCAATTTATTCAAAAAATACAAAAAATATACACAACGTTTCGATTGATTGCTACTTCTGCATTCGAAACTTTGTGTATATTTTTTTTATTTTTTTGAATAAATTTACAATAACAAATATCAATATGTGGTATTTACAAAATTCCCTTATAAATTTTTATATTTGTTTCATAAATCTATTAATTTATTTTGAAAATTTCAGTCTTTTTGTTTGCTACTAGAACTTTAAAAATTCATTTTAATTCAAACTGATCATATATGCCAGTGCTCCGCAACCGGTGTGACGCGGCACACTGGTTTGCCTTAAAGGAGATACATGAATATAAGAAATTTATATTTTTTTGATTCATAATTATATTATATGCGGATTTCTAAGTTTCATTTGATCGCGGCGGCACACCTGTATCTCCTTTAAGGCAAACCAGTGTGCCGCGTCACACCGGTTGCGGAGCACTGATATATGCTATGACAATTTTCCAACATCCACCAATTCCAATGTTTTATTTTGAATTTTTATTTCATTTTTAAAAATTAGAGAACTTATAAAATTATAAAATTATATAAAATAAACAATATATGTTTTAATTTAAAAAAAAAAAAGAAAAAGAAAAATTAAAATGAAATGTTGTCTGTTTTAGTCGGCTCAACGTCGCATCCGCGCCATGGTTCTCCAATCCATCCCCCTTCCAGGAGGCGCGGCACCTACCGGAACTCGCACAGGAAGATCTGCAAGTGCTCTTCCGATGCAACCAGGACAGACAGGTTCAAGTGGAAGTTCAACTGGTGTTCGACCAACAGGGTCCTCCTCCTCCACACAACCCGCGTCTTCTTTAACCCAATCTGCCTCCTCATCGACCCCAGCGACGGCGCAAGCCACAACACAACCGTCGCCTCCTGCGTCACAACAATAACGTCGCGCTCGTTTAATAAAAACAAAATTAATAATAATAATAATAAAAAACAAAACACATTCATAAAATCAAAGTTATATTAAAAAAAAATTACAAAAACAAAAAATATATAAAAAATATTAAAAAAAAAAAAAAATTCTGACAACACGAATACCTCAAACGTGGACAGTCGTTTATATAACAAGAAGAATGAAGACTTTTTACTTAGGACACTCATACCAAAGAATTAATTAATTGAAGATTTAAAAAAAAAAAGTTTTCGTGAACTTATGTTATTGTTTTTTTTTTATTTTTTTTTTTTTTTAAATGAATGAATGAACATTAAGACTCGTCGAACGTTCCTGTCATCGCATGAGACCTTCGCGATCTGTTCAAACTAATTGAGTGTATAAACGGGTAACTAACTTTACCTAAAAATAACGAGGTTTTCATCTGGATCTTGTTATTCTTTATTCCATTAAGGCATTATTGCGGTGTGACAAGTTCGCTAAGCAAATGAGATGATATAAATATATTTATTAAATTAATATATATTTTTTTTTTCCCCAAAATATATTACAAGGAGTGGGGGCTTAGAGAATATATATAAAAAATTTAGAATGAACGAGAAAGCAAACTTGAACGTGATGAGAGTGAAGAGGACATTTTTTTGTCCATTTTTTTATATGTCGAGAAGGTTACTGTATGTATATAATATAGTCCACCAGTTGTTCGAAGGTTCAGTGAATTGTTAGTTAACTCCCTTGGAGGGGAATGAAAGAAGGCATTCTGCCTCGCCGGATGTTTAGTTAGTACAAAAAATATATTAAAAATATAAATAAATATTTAATACAAATGTCGATTTATCATATTGCATTGGCCAATATGATAGGACTGCGCAAATTTTTTTATTAAAAATAAAAATATGCGGAACCTTTGTATAACAAAGTTTATTTTTG
Source organism: Labia minor (assembly GCA_963082975.1). Classification (NCBI taxonomy): domain Eukaryota; kingdom Metazoa; phylum Arthropoda; class Insecta; order Dermaptera; family Spongiphoridae; genus Labia; species Labia minor. Next base: position 90,321,084 of record OY720345.1, read on the forward strand.
ATACGGTTACGAAAATAAATTTTTGTTAGATTTTTTAGTAAAGAAATTAAAAATTTAATAATAATAATAATAATAATATTAATAAAAAAAAAGATATATTTGGATGCAATTTAAATAAAATTTTAATAAATAAGTAAGACCGAAAATGAACGCGAGTGTGATATTTAAATATTTAAGTAAATATGTAATTTAAAAAGATTTTAAAATATATTTAAAAATTATTAACTATTTTTAAAATAAATAAAAAAAAATCCATTAACCCACACTGAGCTGTTCTATATAGATACACATCCAAAAATATTCTAAAATCATTTTTGCTTACAATTTGGCCGCCAAGAAAAATAAAAAGATAAATTTATACTTTTTCGAAATCATTCATTCAAAACCAATCAAATCAAATCAAAAAAAAAAAAAAACAAAAAAATAAAAACATCCGTTAAGCACCGGATCTCAAAATTCAAAAATTTCAAAAGTATCTCCATGAAAAATCTCAAAAACAAAAACCTAATTTCTGAACCCTAAAAAACGAAATTCAAAAACCAATGAATATATATATATATATATATGTATATTTATATTTATATTTATATATATATATATATATATATCGGTGCATCCAAAAAGAAAAATAACCTAAAATAATGCTTTGAACTCAAAAAAAAAAAATTAATAAATAAATATATTATATATAGAGATATAAAGATGGTATATATATATATATCTATATATATATATATCTATATATAAATATTTAATTAAAAAAAAGAAAAAAAAAATTGAATCTAGCTGCCCTCCGCAACATCCCAATTCTTTAAGACGCGAAATACAACGCCTGCCTGCTAGACTGATGGACTTATATCTTTCGGTGGAACAAAAATACTACAGTATTCTCAAGAAACCATAACAAATCCAAATCAAGACGAAGACTTAAACATTTCAGAAAAAAAAGTGAAAAATTGGATTCTACGCCCTAGTTTAGATGAGGAGACCAACTTTTATTTGATGACTGGTGCAAATAAATAAATAAATATATTTATTTGCCCTACAAAATAATAAATAATAATAAAAAAGAAAAAAAAAACCAAAAAAAACCAAAAAAAGATGACCTGGTTGAAACTGGAAGACTGCAATTTTAAGTTTTTTCATTTCTAAATCCATCATTTAATTACAATTAATAATAACGACTAGAATTAAGAGTTGTTTGAGCTCTAAATAGATTCAATAGAAAACCCTTCAAAGTTGAAGTGGATGTTTTTCTATCTAAATGAAAGATTAATTAATGCTCAATTTTTGCGTTTTTATTTTTTTTTTTTTTTTAAAGATTCATTTGTTCAATGATCTTTAAAATTAACTTTTAAATAATAAAAAAAAAAAAATAAATAAAAAAAAAAAAAAATAGGAGAAAAAGTTCTAAGCAAGCCCGCTGGACTGGAGCCACTACGAGACCAAAACACTACCCAGTCCTACAAAGCTACCACCCGACAGTTCCTCCTATAAAATTCTATTATATAGTATAAAAATAAAAAAAAAGTATGATAGGAACTTCTCCTGTCTACATTTACTGTTTGTTATTCTGTATCTATTAAGCGACAATTATATCCGTTTTTTATTGTTCACAGTTGTATTAAATAAGGGTATATCATTGAGAAATATTCTGCTCAACGCGTGACATTATTTTTTTTCAAAAAATCATTTGAAATATAAATATATTAAACTTTATATACTATATACTATATAAGTATACTATATTAGAATTTTTTAAATATAAATAATTATAAAATTTTATAAGCGATTCTATTCTTTTAAAGAGATTTATTTCTAGATTTCATACTAAACTGAGCCGTATTTGCCACTGCCGTTTTATTTAATATTAATGTTAATGTTGTCTTTTATACAAATAGAAGAATATATATTATTATAATATAGATTTCTATATTTACAAAGAATATATTTTTACTGACTCCTTAAGCTCGTCCGATCCCATCCTCTACTACCCACTCCTAAAATATAGTCGTTAATCCAAATGATTGATATATATATATATATATATATATATATATATATACCTATTTTACATATACATCCCTAAATGGAATGCTTATTAATGCATATTTCATATCTTCATCTGATTCCTGCCATAGTTTACCAATAAATCGGACGAGTTTCCACAGAACTCAGGATACTACTTTTATGTACGTTTACTGAAAATAAGCCTGGCGGGGCAAATCCGTGGACGTACACTGCCTTATATTAAATAAATAAATAATTATACAAATATTTACAAATATAAATGAATACATATATATAAATACATAATATATAATATATATATATTGCTATATATATTTACCTCATATTGTGATTTTATACATAGGCGTACGAGCTCAGATGCATTAAAGGATGGATTCGTTAAAGATAGGCATAGAAATTTAAATAATTTTTAGATTATAAGATTCATATTTTTATTATAATAAGAACTAGTTGTTTTTGATCTGTTTTTTAATTGAAATACATAGCAGTAACCGCTATGGAGCAGAATATTTCCAATATTTTAATTTTTGTTTCTTTATATACAATGGATTCACTATTAACTTACGTTTTTGACGGTTCAGTCAGTGATCCAAGAAACTATTTACTGTTAAGTAGTAAAAAATATATAATAAATAAAATAATGAACTAGAGATCACGTGTGGTTTTGTACTACCAAGGAAAAAGGTTTCGTATAACTTTTTACCCTGCTTTTTCTACAAAGCTCGTGATCTCTATCAGATTCGAAATAATTAATTATTTTTTTTTTCTTCTTTTTATCTGTAGCATTGGAGAAATAATTCTTGCTCGACAATCCAATTCAAAAAAGATTCGATTTTTTTCAATTCTCTTTTGAAAGGTAACTTGTCTCTTAGATTCTATTTTACACTGATTTCTCTCTTTTTCTCTCTCTCTTGACAATTTTTTTCAGGCATTTAAATTTTTTTTAAAACAAAATTCATAACTTTAAAATAAAAAAATAATAATAATAATAATAAATTGTTATTTATACAAAAAATAAAAAGCTGAATGTAAGCAAGAATTATTTGCCCAATGCTAGGAGCTACCTCATTACATTTTTTACAATATGTTGAATTTATACAAATAGTAATATCAACCAAATAACATAAAAAAATGTATAAAAAAAAATATTGCAAATCTGTATTCTGTATCATTTTTATTATGGTGTCTGGTTAAAAATGAAAGTTATAAAGGAAATAGCAGAAACTCCGGCCTGAAAATGAGGCTCAGTCAAATATAATAATAATAATAATAATATTAATTATAATAATATAATGTTTACTCCGTTACACTATTCTGTTGCTGCTGCAAACTGTAAAAATGTTTCGGTTTTCAAAAATGTACTATCTATATAGAATGGCTTCAATACGCATGAAGGGTGGAATTTTGGCATCCGCCCTGTCTTTGTTTTTTGAGTCCGCTCATAACCCCCTGAGCCATACTATATAGTTACATCTTTATTCCCTTTCCCCAAGACGGAATAAAGATATATTATTCTTATGATTATAATATTTTTAGCATATACAAAATTCACAGTACATTTATTTGAAAAATAAATAATAATAAAAAAAAATAGTAAAAATTATAAATCTCTTGATTAATTTTATCTTAGATATTAAGTTTTTTTTTAACAAATATGTTTCCTTTAAACGTCATCCCGCATAATTTCTTTTTTTTTCTTTTGATTTTTTAGTTTTGTATAAAATTGGTTTTTTTTAAATTTTATAGCGCTAAATTTTATATATATATTATATATATGCATTAAAAATAAAATAAAAATTAAAGCTCTTTTTGAATAGAAAATCACACTCATACAATTGTCAATTGTTCAGTATTCTCGTTCGTTTTGATTTTGTTAATTTTTTTTATTTATTTATTTTTTTTTTTATAATATAAATTGTATTTTGTTATTCATCTAAAAGTCATTCAAACTCATTATTATTTTTTTTTCATTTAGTTAACTATATTATTGTATGTTTTATATGATTATATTGAGTTTTGAAAAAAAAAAAAAAAAAAAAAATATTAATTTTTATGAAATTAAATAAAAAAAATTTTTTTTTGATAAATTATATTTGAGACAATTAAGGAACATTTTTACCAATTTTTTATCGTTGTTGTTATTGAATATTTATCTATTTCAATTTGTATTCTTATAAAATTTGACATATTAGTTTACAAATTGAGCGATGGGCATTTTTTTGGAAGCAGTTCCTATTTCTTTTATTTTAGATTATAGTATCTCATGATATATATACATACTTTTAGGATTATTATATTAATTTGCTTATTGACAATTTATGTGTTAAATCTTAATAATTTTGTTTTTTTTTATTTCTAATTCTTATATTATTTAATTTATTTTTTATCTTTTTGTGGTAATTCCTTCCAGATATTTTTTTCTAACCAATTACCAACTTTCCAATCCATCCTTGCTTTTATTATATTTCTGATTTCAATTTGATTATAAAGATAAAGAAAAATACTTATTTAAGAAAAATAAATAAAATATTTTTTATGAATTTTTTTTACTTATACCATAGTTTTTTATATAATTCAATGTAATCTAATTTATATTTCATCATATACAAAAATATAAATATATATATATGTATATATTTATATACATATATATATATTTATTATTAACATGTACTTTTTACAAAAAAAAAAATTAAATTATTCAAATATTTATATGTAAAACCAACGGACTATGTTCGTTATTTTTTCTAAATTCTTTATTTTTAGGCAAAATTTTATTTCTTTTTTTCACATATTCTATATATACATTTATCTTAAAAGATTATGTATTTTTGATAAACTGATATATTTTCATAAATTTTAGGATAATTTTATTATATATATATATTGGAGGTAGAGAAGGGAGAATAAAATTATTTTGAAGATTATGAATAAAAGAAAAATTCATTAAATAAACTTCTCTAATAGTGAAGATTGAATATATATATATATATAATTCGAACACTCATTCAGGTCACAGATCTATAATATAACTAACTCTCTGGTCCCAGATCACTAACAGACTAACTACTCGTATACCTTATTAATATTTAATAATAATAATTAATAATAATAATAATTATTATTATTATTATTTAAATTTCTTTATTTTCTATCATTCAATTAGTTTTGAATTATTTTTTTTTATTAATAATAATATAATATATCCAGTGTTTAATATCTTCGAAAATCTTAAATCTCCCCCTTATTAAAAGGTAAAAATAAATCACTATCAATACTCTGTGAATACTTCCAATAAGTTTTATCAAACTATTTTACAATCAGTTACTCTAGAATATGTATTTTAGCTATTGATTTTGAAGAAGTCTTCGACCGACATCATACCCTCTGGTAAAAAGATTTTTCAGTAAATAGGAAAATAAAATTGGAATATATATATATAGAAAATTTAATATCAAAATAAGTCATAGTTTTATTTCTAAGATAAAAAAGAAAAGGGAAAAATAAATTGAGCCCAAAATTTTATATATATAATTACTAGCTTGCCCCCTGTATCCCTAAAGTGATACATAGTATTTGGTTCAAAATCTGTATGCAAAAGGTTTTCATTCTTTTTATTTCAATAAATATATTAAAACAATATCTTATTTAAAATGTATATTGTAATTGAATCAGTAAATTAATTATATATTTTATTGTATATGTATAGTATAATATTTCTTAATTATTTTGATATTTAAAATTTCATTGCTTAATATTTATTGAATATTTTTAATTGGAATGAAATTTAAGAAAATCTAAAGTTAAAGTTTTGAAACATAGACATAAAAGTAAAATTAATAATTTTAACGTTCTATCAATAGATAAAGTGAAAATATATACATTCATTAATAGTATTAATTTAAATTAATTAATTTATTTATTTTTTATTAATTTTTCTATACTATAATTATTTTTCTCCCTTGGAAGAAACTTATCTAACGAAAATGATTAGTCTTAGCAGGCAGATTTCTATTAACAGTTTTCACATCCATCCAACACCTATTCTCTCCCAACTTCTTCAAGATCTCATTTATCTTTGGTCTCAATGGTTTCTCAATTGGTCTGCCCGTAACTAATTTTTCATTTTGTTAATTTATATACGATTTAATTTAAACTGAATCACACCCTTTCCCAAAACTCAAAATAATTTGTAAAAAGAAATATTGGATGTTCTTAGCGAGATTAAATTTGATCTAATGTGTGTGTTATCCGATTTTACCTTAATAAAGAAACTTATAAATTGTCTCCTTTTCCAGTTCAAACAATTTACCCATTCATGGTGAAGCATCTAAATTTCTTAATTTGGCTAGAACACTTTCCGTTTTTTTTAGAATTTAAAATAGAGGGAGAGGGAAAGTGAAGTTCTAATTATATTCGAATAGTGTATATATTATTAGTATAAGTAATTTTTTTTTTTATAATTTTTTTCAATATATAAATACATACATATATTTTAAATATTCTTAAATATTCCACTATTTTAATATTATAATTAAAAGTGTTCTACCCAAACTTAGAAATTAAGATATTTGATAATTATTTATTTAAAAAGAGTTGATACTAGAACAAAATTCAAATTTGATAAATATATAAAAAAAATATATAAAAGTGTCTGTTATCGAAAAGGCGTTAAGACAAGTTGGTATCAATAATAACTAATAATACCTAATATTATATTAATTTAAAAAAAAAGACCTTTTTTTTAATTAACTATAAATATCATATTAATTATTTTAGCCTCTATATTACATTATAATTAAATATTAAAATCCTTTTTTTCGAGAAGAAAGTAAATTACTAAATTGTAATAAGTTCGATATTATAAAAAATAAACAAATATAATTGATAATAAGAGAGTTGAATGAACGATTTGAATAAGAAATATTACACCTTTTAATATACCGATGTATTATTTAGTGTGTGAATTGAAAAAAAAAATAAACTTAAATAATATTTACCTGGAATAACTAAGATTTGTTTTGTTTTTTTTTAAATTAAGTTTTTTTATTAATATTAGAACAATCATTTGATTTAAATTTATTTTCAGAAAATGGTGTTCTAACAATTTTTTGTCTTGCTAAGTACACCTTTTTGTGAAATTGTGATGTTTTTTAATTTATTAGACATTATAAATTTAATTTAACAATAATTTCTTTTTCTTTAATACTTACATTTGATATTTTTAAGAGGTACCGATTGTTTGCAAATATTCAATTTTGGGAGCTTTGTATTTGCAAACACTTTAAATGTTGCCATTCTTTCTAAATTAATTGATCAATTGAAAAATTTAAATTTAGACTAGGTCTTATTAACGTCTTTTCGATAACAGAGACTTTTATATATTTTTTATATATTTATCAAATTTGAATTTTGTTTTAGTATAAAATCTTTATAAATAAATAATTATCAAATAGAAAATATATTTTTAATATGGAAAATTATATATAAAATATAAATTCTTATAGTAATTAAGATTATAAAAATTCAAATCGATATTAATAACAAAAATAAAAAATAATATAGTTAATAATAAATCTATCAAATCAAAATAAAATACGATTTTTAAAACTATTATAAGTAATAATAATAATTTTATGGTAAATTTGAAAGAAATACTTTATTTGAGGACAAATTAATAAATAAGTCAATAAAAACAATAAATATATATATATTTTATAATTTTAAAAATTAATAATTTATTATTTTTTAATAATATTGTGTGATAATTAGTATAATTTTAATAATTATATGATGATATGCTAATTTATTAATATTAAATTATATTATTTATTTTTGAATTTATTTGTTGGTCATCTATCCTCGCTATGCTCTTAAATACATTTAAGTAAAGATTCACAATTTAACTCTTTGTTGTCTATTACAGAATTGTATTGGATATTGAATTTTGCGGGCAATTTTGAAATCGTGAAAATGAACAGACTCTACCCCATCTATGAGCATTAAAAACAACTATATTTTCAACCTAATGTCAATCTATGATCATAATATGAATTTTGATTTTATATTCTTATATATTTATTTACTAATCACTAAAGTGTAAGTATTAATTAATTTTTATTAATAAATACCTATAAAAATAAACAATAATAATAATAATTTTTTCTTCAAATTTAATAGATGAGCATCATGGAAACCTCATGAATGAGAGAGGAAAAAACTTAATTAAATGATGGAATGAAAATATAATAATAAAAAAAGGATAATGATGATATATTAATTAAATTTATTTGGTTAATTTAAATCAAGAAAAATAATGTCAAAGTATAATTAGAATATATGGTAGGATTAAACCTTATTTAATAATAAAATAATCTAATCATTTGTAGTGTTTTATTAAAATTATTTTTTCATCATACTCTACATCATTAAATAATTACCAAAACAATTTGATCTTACAATATTTCTATTGATAAATATTATACGTATGTTGAATTTTAAAAATACAAGATCTTAGTCCAATGTTAATTAATATTAATAATAAAGTATAGTGTAGTTTTAATAAGAAAAATAAATACATGTTTTGAATTGATTGAATTTATAACATTTAAAAGGCCGAATATTTTTTTTATAAATTTTAAATTCAAAGATATTATTCATAAAACTAATAAACTATTGTTTGTCTAATATTTAAAATAAAAAAAAATATTACAATATATGTATATTCTTTAGCATTAAAAAATAAAATAAAACTTCATTGGAGTACTTTCTTAATTCCGAAATGCAAAATTTAGTAACAAATTTGCTATCGTTTTATAATTTAAAATATATTTATATTGTCAGCCTTTATAAACTAACGGTGCAATCTTGAATATTAATTTGAAATTATATATATCATATTGTATTTTTCTAGATTAAATATATTTTTTATTTTCTAGTTTTTAAATAAATAACACTCTTCATGTGACGGAGGTAAATATTTAAATTTATTTATTATTTTCAATTCACACACTTTAAATAATACATAGGTATATTGTAAGGTGTAAGTATGTGCAGGATACATAGAATACACCTGAATTAATGTTTGTTTTTTTTTATCGAATTTTGGACTCCATTTCGGATACCTCATTCATCCATTAATATAATATCCTTATCTTATCATATGTTTTCTAAAAATAATCCAGGGGTTAATAATTATTTTAATAACTTAACTTCTTTTAGTTTCAGATCTATAGATTATTTCTACAAGGGTTACCTTTTAAGTTTTTACAAAAAGTAAAATAGAAGTAATAGACAAGTAAAATATTTTATTGCTTTTCGAAAAGGCGTAAATATATATTTTTTCTCTTTAAAATATTCAGTTGTTTAACGTGGTTTATGGGAGCTGGCATTGTCTTGATGAAGAATGATGCGACGTTTTTTGTCCTTTTTCCTTATTTCATCGAAGACCGGTGGCAAACAAATTGTTGTATACCATTCGGCATTAACAGTTGTTAGATCCTCTAATGGAATGGTTGCGACGTGCCTAGTACAACCGAAGAAATAAGCGATCATTTTCTTGAAAGTGCTCCGTGGATGAACAACTTTAATGGGTTCATCTCTTTTAAACAAAATCATCCAACGAAAGCCCTCACCGGTGATTTCTTGTTTCTTTTAAACGTTCACTTAGTGTCACAACTCACAACTTAGTCAATTTCTAATTTGCCACTGGCTTCGCAATAATAAATAAACTTCCATGCTCACAAATGGACTGGTGCCACGAAGTCATTAACGCCACATTGTTCGATTGCAAAAGCTTAAAAGGCTACTCTCGTATAATTAATATAAATCTTTAAAAAAACATTCATTTTTCATAATTTCTGACTTTTCCGTTTAATTAGTAGAAATTTATCGAATTATCAGGGTCATCTGTTCACAAAATCCAAAATAATAGAAATAATATTTATTTATTTATTTATTTATACATGCATGTGGACATAGGACAGATTGCCTCTCATAGTATATACAGTAGTAATAAGATATTTATAAATAAATCAGAGATCACATGACATTTGGCCAAATTTCGGACCATGCTAACTAATTATATGTCTCTCAAAGTCCCTCACATTTAAAGGGAAGGTATCGTAACGCCCGTTGTATGATTTGGTCAGTCCAAAACACACACATCGGGAGACAGAATATTTGAAATATAAGACAGGAGGCACGAACAGAAATTTTGAAAAATGAAATTGGAATACATAAACTTTCTAAATAAATTCTAACAAGACACTAGTAATGTCTTAAATCTCTAAAGTATATATAAATGCTAGCCGGATTCTATAAACTGTCAATACTACCATATGAAATGGGGGATCACTAGTCTGCATCTCAACCACTGAAGAGTCACACTCATCACATCAGACTTTTAAATAGAATGCTTGTTATATACTCTCCGGTCACCCAAAGTCAAAAATATTTAGATTCAACAAGTTTGAACATTTTATTCTGTTTCTGTTTTATACTAATTCTTAAAAATGTACAATATTTTCCTTATATATTATTATTATTATTATTATTATTATTATTAAATTATAATATTAAACTTAAAAAAATATAAAATATAAAAATAAAATAAGTTAATTTTTTTTTTTTTATTTTTTAGATAAATTTTGTCAGATTCCAGAATTCAAAGAGCAATCTTTTACATTTCCAAACAAATCATTAAGATTAATTCAACCATCTTTATGTAAGTAACAAAATAAATAGCAATAATTATTATTTTTAAATCAATTTAATTAAATTATATAATGATTCTTCTTTTAATTATATTTTTTTAATCTATTTCAGATGACGATAATGAATTTTTATTTTTATTAGAAAAACCCTCCAATATTTTTTTAAATATGACGATATTGATAAACCAGAAATCATTGAATAAATATACTTATTTTTAGTTTTAAATGCATTTTAGACGGTTCTTTGATATTATTGAACATTATTGACAAAAATAATGAAATATTAATTTATTAAAATGCAAAAATTTAATTGAAAATATTTCAAGAAAAGAAAAGAAATAAATTAAACAAATTAACTATAATATTTATATATATATTCATTATAAAAAAAAAACAACTTGGAAAAAAATAAAATATTTATTAAAATTCTGTTAAATTAGGTATGCCATTGTATATCAGTGGTTCCCAAACATATTTGGCCAAGCGCCCCCTTTTCAGAAAATAATTTACTTCGTGCCCCCTTGGAAATTAACTTTTTTTTATTTTAATAAAAATTAAATAGAAAGACAAATAAATGTACCTATTTGCAAAATATTATAAATAAAGGTCTAAATTAGAAGCATTGAATTTATGTAAGATTTATTTATTGATCTCAGAATAGAAAAGTAATCTACAAGTAATTTTCCCTAAATGCACCTGTGGCCATCACCGCCCCCCTGGATCGCTTCAGCGCCCACGAGGGGGCGGTAGAGCCCACTTTGGGAATCGCTGTATTATACTATCGCCATTTATTTTGGTACTATTTCCTGTACATATTCTTCTCCAACAATTATTATATTTTTTATTATTCATGATTTTATGAGCTTATACCTATATATTCCTATATTCTATATTTTTTTTATATCTTTTTATCTCTTTTTTTTATCTCTTTATAATATTATTTTTTTTTAATATTTTTTAAAATGTTTTGTTAGCAGTAAATAAATATAATAATGTTAATTGGTCTTCTTAAACTACCTACAATTTTTTTTTTCTCTGTTGTTGTTAAAGTTCTATAATTATTTTCTTGAACACATTTTGGTCGCCGAGCGGGGGGGGGGGAAACCAAATTTACCGCCCATCATTAAGTGTACACATATACATAAATTGAAAACGCTCCAAAAATTACCGACACACAATATAACATTTTAGCAAAAATACATTTTTTTTATTGTGTAATATATATACAGGATACAAATAAAGATGGGATGAATAAAGTGACCATACGTCCCGTTTTCATGTACCTTGTCCCTTATTTTAAATTTATTATTATATTATAATATAAAGTTATTGTTATATTATTTACTATATTTTTCAGTTATTTTCATTATAATAAACAGAAATAATGAAAAAATATACGTTTTCTTCATAGCCTTCCCAAACTATTACCGAAAATTAAAAAATGTCCCGTTTTTAGGAAAAAAAAATAAATGGTCACGTTAGGCATCGATATAGATATAGATTATTATTATTATTTATTATTATTCATTTTGCCACCCTGAAAAGGTGTTGACCGGGACGGACCAGGGCTGCCCCCGCCACTGTCTTATTTAATAAATAAAAATAATTAATTAAATATTTAATGTCGAGAAGAAGAAAGGAAAATATTTAAATTTTTTTTTTAATCAATAAAATATTTTTATTTCATTATTATTAGCTTTTCATTAAAAAAAATTATTTTCTATATAATAACAATTTTTGAACATAGAAAAAGAGAGAAATATTCATTTAAAAATAATTTACAAGTTTAATTACAATTATTATAAATATAAATAAATTATTATAAAAATTTATATAAACAACATTGAATCATCATCATTGAATAGAATGAATGATTGGCAAAACTAGAGGAGAAGAGGAAGTTTAATATAATTGTTAATTTAAGAATTCTTTTGAGTTTTTTTTTCCACACTTAAGACAACATACATACTCTTAACGTAGGTATATTGTCGATTAAATATCTACTTAACAATCATTTTTTTTTTTTTTATTATATATTATACATTATATTTTAATATTTAAAATATTTTACAACAAATTTAATCTTATCTAATTTACATGAATAATTATGTAATTTATTTAAATATATCAATAAACATCAGCACACAAACATTTCGACAAAACTTAATTTTAAAAATGTTCATAATACATTTAAATATGTATATAGATTATTATTAATATTAATTTTTTGACTACTATCATTATCTTTTAGAGATTGAGTATTTTTTTTTTGTAAATTTATAATTTATTTGATTTTATGAATGAATTACGATAAATACGTATTGGATGTTTAACGAGGTGGGGGTGGTATTGAATGAATTGTCTGTGGAGTCACAGGTGTATGAGCCATGGCAACATTTGTAGCAGCTATTAACATATCACCTAAAAGTCGTTCAATGGGGACGTCACCGACTGTTTTTCGAAAAAAGAGCTCTTCTAATGATTGACGACTTAAACTATGAACAGCTGGAAGGAGAAGAAGTAATTTTCCAAATCTCGAACGGTGTCGACATGAGGCGTTGCAATATTCATGCAACATCACATGGGTTTGGTCCTGAAAATCAAGTATTATTTTTCATTATTATTATTATTATTATTATTATTATTTTTATTTCCATTTATCTTATAAATATTTTTTTTAAACCCCAATATATTCATTCCAATTCAAATTTATTAAGCAAATCATGAACATTAATTTATAAATAATATATAATGAAAGAAAAAAGAAAGCAATTTTATTATGAAAACAAAAAAAAATATTGATTTGATTATAAGTAAATACTGATATTTATATAAATTTTTATTTATTTTTCATTCAAATTCATTCTATTTGCAGTTAAAATAATAAATGAATAAATGGTAAATTAACATATATATTTAAATAAATAAATAAATATGAATTAAAATCTTGTCCCCCTCCAATAATAAATACAAAATCAAAATATATATGTTGGTCATACCTGAAGTGCTTCTACTCTGTTAGGTTCTGTTACACCAGAACATTCTGCTTTAAAAAGTACTAAAGCCTTTAAACAAGCAAACTCTGTATGATCTACTCGAAGAGCACCGAAACGATTAATTGTAGATCTCAAGCGTCTCGCATCTTTTTCTAAGACACTCCGACGATTAAATGGGGCAGGTGAGTTATTTACTAGACAACCTGAAAATTTAGATTTGTATGAATAATATTATGTATGGTATTAATTAAATCTCTTGAATAAATATTCAATTGAATTAACTTATAAATTTTGAAAGTAACTTTTTCTATTCTACAATGTTTACGTTGAAATGTATATATATATAATTGGGGAATGTCATTACAACATCATAAATAAATATTTAAAACAAATTGAAAACTTTACGGTATCTTAAAAAAACGGACAATGCAATTGAAATAGGATCGCTTGATAAATGGGACATTGTGTTATAATTTCGACTTTTCACAGCACTCATAAATTACACATCTATTTTTTAAAATTACGGAGAACTAACTATTGATCACCTGAGTACAGTGTAAGGGGTGAGTTATTGGAAGAGTAGCTAAGGGCTATGAAGAAGTGGGTAGTCTCATGATTTTACGTCGAGGCCAAATTTAGAAGTTTATGACCAGAGAAGGTGAATCATTGAAAGCCTGGCTGGATTTACCCAACTATTTTCTATTAATAATAAACAGATACCGGCTACCAATTCAATTAAAGATGAATTTTATCAATTTTAAACCCATTTATTTTAAAATAACCCAATCCATACTAACATTAGCCTCCAATATGTGATAATATGTATATATAAGTATAAAAGAAAAAACAAAAATGATTTGTAAATTATACCTTCATCAATTGGCAAAGCCCATTGTGCTGCACTGAGAATAAATAATTCACTCCAAGCTTCTTCCAACAAAAGGGATTGATCTCTTTCAGAAAGCTGTAATAATAAACACAAATTAAGCAATTTTAAATGTTTAAATCTAGAGAGATTTCTATAATTTTTTTTTTTTTTTTGGTATATGATTCTTATTATAATTTTTAAAAAAATGCTAAATGAAAATAAAACAAATAACAATCTCAAGATTAAACACAAACGTTTGTTTAGATATAATAATATTTAAAAAAAGAATAAATAGTCGCCTTCATTAGACAGGGGAAATTTTATTTTAAATGTCCTTTTTACTATCTCGCCAGAGTTAAGTTAGTATTGTGATCACGAAAATTTTCGATATTGAGATTTTGATGTTTTTATACGTTTTGAAGGTTCCTGAATCATTTTCACTAAGGTTGAGAAAAATATCTGTGTGTGTGTGTGTGTGTGTGTGTGTGTGTGTGTGTGTAGACAAGATTACTCAAAAACGGTTTCAGTTAGAATCATGAAATTTGGTATATCGGCATTATTCAAAATTCGTAATTTTCTATCAACTTTTGATAAATGTAGTTCAACCGGAAGAGGGTCATTACTTACAACGTTTTGATTTTTTTTTCCTCTAAAGTGACCGTAAAAATAAAGATATATATTTGACAATTTTTCACATGATTAAAAATTGTATAAAACTGCTATATATAGAATTTCAGCTTGATTGAATCGCTGAAAGTACCCGAATTAATTTTTTAACACTGCGAATCTCACTCGCCAACACGTGACGTGGTGCCATCAACAAAGAGCCAAACATACGCTGGTTTAATAAATATTATTTATAACTTATAATTAATTAAATTTAATTTAAATATAATATATGTTAATTAATCCAATTCAAATTTGCGAGATAGTCGAGTGGAGACACTCCAGCTAATTTTATATCATTTTAATATAAGCCAATAAAACGATATTATGAATAAAAAAAAGAATACATTTCTCAAAAGTTGATAGAAACCTCCGAATTTTGAATAATGCCCATGTACCAAATTTCATGATTCTAGCTCAAACCGTTTTTGAGTAATCTTGTCTGCATACACACAGACACACACACACAGACATTTTTCTCAACCTTAGTGAAAATGATTCAGGAACCTTCAAAACGTATAAAAACATCAAAATCTCGTCATCGAAAATTTTCGTGATCGCAATACTATCATCTCTGGCGAGATAGTAAAAATGAACTTGATAAAAATGATTTTGAATATTTCAATAAAACTGTTTTATTGACAAATAGTAAAAAATAAAGTAAAGTCTTAATTTAGTAAAGATTTTCCTATTTCATATATTTTTGTGATTAATTAAAATTTTTTACCTGAAGAAATGATGGAACGGTTCTTGCCCATTTAACAGCGAGAAATAAAAGTCGTGCAGCCGATTCATAAACGCTTTCAACGCTTAAACCAAAACCAAATCCAAGATTTGTATTCCAAAAAGTGGATGGACTACTATCAGATAATTCATTGTTTTTAGAAATGCATATTGATTCAGAATTGCAAGCAACAGCTACGGAAGATTTAGCCTCTTCGGAACTTGAAACTTCATCTTCACTGGCTGAATGTGGCACAGGAGCTGTTACAGGAGGGGCCGTAACAATAATCGGGTTGACCCCCGGATGAGCTGAGTTGTTTATAGTGGGTGGACTATTGAAACCGCCCATTGCAAGGGGCGTGCCAAGAGAACCGAGCTCGAATCCAGGAACAGGCATCCCTGTCAAATACATTCGTTCGATTATAAATCAACTTTCTTTAATTAATTATTATTTATTTTAGGTTTTTATTCCAATAAATAATAATTAAATTTATTTGAAAAAGATATATTTGAAAAAATTTAGATTATTTATTTATATTTTCTTTTCTACCGAGATGGGTGAGTGGCTTGACAACAGAATAGGCTGGTGGCTGATAAAGAAGATGAGGGTAGCCGCATAGGACAGCAGCTGCTGCAGCGGATGTTGCGGGTGTTGTTAGAGCAGAAGATGCACATAATCCACGACGGGATAATGTTCCTTGATTTGAGGCACCCAATACAACACCATTCGGTCTTGGTGCTCGTTCATGTTGTACAGCTAAAATAAAAACAAACATATTTTCTTGTCTTTTAAATATCATCATCATCATCATCAACATCAACATCAACATCATCAACATAATAACATATTGAATTGAAAGATTTAGATTCTTAATATATATATATATATGTCTAAAAAGTTCGGTGAATGGTATGATAAAAACATTAAAAAGAGAATGTTAATTGTAATTACCTTTATTAACCTTTTAAATACTCACTCCACTTGCCCCAATACACTTCTAATAACGTTCGTATAACGCTTGAAAACTGTTGGAGAAGTCTTGATGTGGAATCGTTCTCAGAGTAGCCGTCACAACGTTCAGGCCGGCAATCCACAAGCAGGACACCAGAAAACACTGAACGTGTACGAGAGATGTGCTAACAAAAGATCGGCGATTGACTCTGAGACTAATATCCGAAGAATTGAGTATTAGCAAAGACACAGTAAGTAGTGTTTTCTGGTGTCCTGCTTATGGATTGCCGGCCTGAACGTTGTGGCGGCTATTCTGAGAACGATTCCACATCAAGACTTCTCCAACCGTTTTCAAGCCTTATACTAACGTTGTCAGAATTGGGTTGTGGCTAGTGGAGAGTATTTTGAAGATTAATAAAGGAATTTACAATTAACATTCTCTTTTTAATGTTTTTATCATACCATTCACCGAACTTTTTAGACACACCTGGTATACTTATATATAAATTATAATTCATTTTAAAATATTCGTAAACCTATTTCATAATAGGTATAATACTTGTATTATATAATAGATATTTTAATTAGTATATTCTGGTAAAATTAAAACTTAATTAAATTGATAATAATTAATTTTTGAAGTTAAATTTATCATTAATGAATTGTATCTTAATTATTAAGTTGGCAACTATGTTTGTTCTTTCAATTTATTCTTCTCTTCTCTTTTGATATCTACATAATATAATAATATAATTTACAATTTCCTTCAAAAATTGTTCAACAAAATTTTCATATTATACAAAATAATATACTTATAATTTTATAGCAAGACCAAAAATAAAAATTAAAGAACAAATAAATTTTTTTTATAAAATCAAACCTACTCGTTCTCACATCGTATCAACCAACTTCTTTCTTTGTTTTTCTTTATTAATTCAATTCATATGTCTCGCCAATCAAAATTTTATATCTCCATGTTTAGGCATGTTTAATACATAGAAGCCATATACCATATACTTTCTTATAATATAATAGAATCTCCTCTATTCATGGACTGACTCTATTATCGCCTCCTCCATCCACATAAAACACCTTTCATAAATATAAGAAAGCAAAATATTATTACTTTTATTATAAGTACTATACTTATTTATTTATAGTTCATTGATTGAAAAGATTAATAATAATAAACGCCTGAGATTGTTAGATATTTATGTAAACTTGTCCAAAGTGTCAATCCAGTTGCATAACTTTTAGGCGTTTATAATATTTCTTATTTAAATGTTATTATAGTTAATTTACCATTTACTATAAACAGAAATTATGTATTAATATATGAATATTACACATGTTATTTAAATTTAAAAATCTTACATTAAAATATTTTCAATTTTATTCTTCTCTCTCTCTCTCTCTCTCTCTTTATTGTATTATATAATATAGTAGAATTATATAATCGTTGTCACTAATATCAATAAAACAAAAAATAAAAATCATTTAAACATTTTGACAAAATTTACTGAATCATTTTTTCGTATATGCTACTTCTCGTTAATGTTATACTGCGTAATTCATATCAATTGTAAAAAAACAATAATTGGGTTAATTTATTTGATGAGCTGTTGAATGTGTTAGTTATTATATTGTAACTTTTTGTTGATATTATATTCTACTTTGATAATTCACATGACCATTTGTCCAATGAAATGTCAACTGACAATTGGACTTGAGTAGAAAACGCCAGGGCTCTTGTCCTCTAGTCTGTCGTCTTCTTATCCATTTGTCCTCGGGGCGCCGTTGAATTTATGTTTACTTTGGGCATTCAAGAGACACAGAGACGGCCATCGAGTGGGAACTGAGCCAAATGGTTCTGACAGCTCAACCATTGAGTACTTCATTGAACCCCCATTAATCTATCCACTGCATAACCAAGATTTAATTCCATGACAATACAAATAAAAATAAATAAATAAATAAATAAAAATAAATAATGAAAAATTGTAGGGTGTACAATTTTCAAATAAAATAAACCAATCCTTTTATTTTAAAAATTTAAATAATAAATAATAAATTTATTGATTGAAATTTTTAACCTTTTTTTTTTAATTTTTATTATTTATCATAAGTTATTATTTTAAGAATATTCCTTTTAGAAGATATATCATATATATATATATATATATATATATATAAATGTATGTAAATTGTTGAAAATAGGGTCGATTCTTAAAGGATGTATATACCTGTATATACATGTATTTATCTTTATATTATTTTAATTTTAATCTTAAATATGGATAATTGATAATATATTTATGTATATAGTACCATATAGAATAAAATATCAATAAATCATTATAAAATATTGAAAAAATATAGAAAAAATTTTTTTTTTTTGATTAATTAAACTTTTATTATAGATTTACCAACTTATTTATTTACTATATATCACCAGTACAATTGAATTTGAATAAATAGAATTGTAGATGGTATGATAAAAGTCCACATTGTTTTTAATCGATGCCTCACAGACTTCATACATTTGCGGCAATTCAATACATAATAATAATAAAATTTATTTTAATTTTAGCATTTATTATATTTATTTTTAATAATTAACCAATATAGTATCAATTTAATAGAAATTAAATACATCAAATAGTACGAATATAATCAATTCTATTTATATTATATATATATATATATGGTAGACACACAGTACACCTAATTCTGTTTTTACACGGTAGATTGGTTCCAGAAAAAATCGCGTAAAAAAAACCGTGTAAAAAAAGACATTGATCTTATGCAAAAATTGATCATTGGTTCCTTATCTCTAAAACCTATTAAAATTAGAGAAAAATAAGGATTTTTTAAGAATATATATTCAGGTTTATTTTATTAAATCACAGGTATAATGTGTATTTAAGCATAATTATTAAAAAAAAAAAAAAAAAAAAAATAAGCACATTCTAAGCTTAAAAATATTTAATGTAAATTAAATGTAAATGTATGTTCAGGAACTTAAAACAGTAATGTAGGTATGCAAAACAGCTAAGTTGTTAGCTAAAAGAATAAGCTATTCAATTTTTAAGACAAAAATAAATTAAAAAAAAAATTGATTCATCCATTGATAGTTCACAAAATACTAAAACGTTTCTACATATTGCAAAAATCTGGAGTGTCTCCACTCGATTATCTCGCAAATGTGAATTGGATTAAATAACATATATTAATTTAAATTAAATTAAATTAATTATAAATTATAGATTAAAATTAATAAATAATATTTATTAAACCAGCTCTTTGTTGATGGCACCACGTCACGTGTAGGCGCGTGAGATTTGCAGTGTTAAAAAATTAATTCGGGTACTTTCAGCGATTAAATCAAGCTGAAATTCTATATATAGCAGTTTTATACAATTTTTAATCATGTGAAAAATTATCAAACCTATATCTTTATTTTTACGGCCACTTTAGAGGAAAAAAAATCAAAACGTTGTAAGTAATGACCCTCTTCCGGTTGAGCTACATTTCTCAAAAGTTGATAGAAAACTACGAATTTTGAATAATGCCCGTGTACCAAATTTCATCATTCTAGCTCAAACCGTTTTTTCGTAATCTTGTCTACATACACACACACAGACAGACAGACATTTTTGTAAAAAAAATAAAATTCTTGATTTTCAAACCGTGTTAAATGAAATTCATATAAAAATAGACCATGTAAAAACAGAATCAGGTGTATATACATTATATAAAATTTTATTTATGATACTTTAAGTAATTGGTGAGTTGAAACACAAGTCTCACACAAGTACAAAATCTATTTATATTTCTTTCACTTTCATCTCTAAATATATCATATAGAAATTAAAGAAAAACATATTAAAATAATATGTATTATCAACTAAATATATTCATTATTAATTTTTATCAATTAAAATAATATTTTTTGAGATTATTCTTATATAATAGCTAGAATTTAATAATAATATTAAGATTCAATTATTTATATAATAAATAAAACACAGTGATTCCCAAACTGTGAGCCGCGGCTTCTTGGGGAGCCGCGATGCCGTCATTAGGGAGCCGCAAAATATTAAATTAAATTTTCTAATACTTGAATTATTTTTTGGTTTTTTAAAAAAAAAGCTAAAAGATGATTTTGTGGGCAAACTTTTGAACATTTTCAATTATTTTTCAATTTTTTTCAATATGGTTATAACAAAAAACAAAAGAAAAAAAAGGTCAGATGATTTTGTTTAATGCTCTGAAACATTTCTGATGGAGGGAAGAAAAGTTTTCCAATATTTCAATAAAGTAAAAAATTTATATAAAAATCGGATGTGTTAAGGGAGCCTCGGAAAAAATCCGATTATTTAGGGAGTCGCAAACCAGAAAAGATTGGGAACCTCTGTCTTAACACATTAAACACATTCTTTGTATAAATACTTAAAAACTTGAAAATATTCAAAAACAAATACCTATATTATTACTTATTAATGATTTGTTTTTGTTTCCTAGTCCTTTAGGAATATATGTTCATAAATAAACGAAATATCATTTTATTAAAAAAAAAACCTATTAAATAATATATTGAATATTGTCTATTATATATCCTAATAATAAATAACTTTATTTTTAATCAATATAATTAAATTCCCCTTTTAAGTAATTTTATATTTCCATGTATAAATACAAATAATAAATATATAAAATACTTGGTAATAAACATTTATAAATACATATATATATGTTAGTAGATACGAATATATTTAAAAGAACAAAAAAACTTTACTGTAAATAATATATATTTAACTTATGGTTAATTTTTTAAAACTAAATTACTAGACTAGATAATCTTTTGAATAATTGATTTTGTTTTCGAAAATATAAATTAATACAAGACAAACAAACAAACAAAAATATTGTATTATTATTAATGTTTAATTATTTATTCATTATTATAGTTAAATAGATTATTTTAAAGTAAATTATTTTAATAATTATTTGTTGTTAAAAGCCTATTTATTATTTTATTTATAAAAGAAAAAGAAAATAATAGAAATGACTGTTGTGTGTTTAATTATATTTTCATATTCATTTAATTTTTAAAAGAAATAAAAAAAAAATAAGGTAGCAGCTATATGATAAATAAGAAATTAGTAGGATAGTAGAATATTTGAAATATCATAAATTATTAGGTGAAAGAGAGAAAGAGAAAGAGAGAAAAACACAAAAAAAAAATATCATGCCACTTTCTTGTGGTCTGACTCAGATTTGAGAGTGTTGTTGTTGGTTAATGTTTGATCAGGGAAATCCGGAGTCAAACAGCCAGCCAGTCAGCCTTGTTATTAAACATTTGAGTGTCCAAAAGATCATCTATAATGCAAACAATTCAAATTGTCTTCTTTTCAAGATATTCTTTAAATGTATAATTGTAATTTTTGAAAAACAAAAAAAAAAAAAAAAAAACAAAACAAAAATCTATTCAAGCACCTCCTTTTCTATCTTCGAGGTTTCTTTTACCCCACTCTTCTACCTCTTTTTTGTGTTCTATATTCAACTTCGATTTTTATAGATGAATTATCAATAAAGAAGAAGGCGAAATATATAAGTAGGTTTAGATTTCCGTGATTGTTATTAATATTATTATTATTATTATTATTATCAGATTTATCAGGGATATAATCACGTATTTTTGTTTTCTCGACGTTTCGGCACCCATTTTGGCGCCATTTTCAAGAGATTATTTTGGTGGGAATATCTTTTGGGATTCTGGGTCTTAGTCTGTGTCACCAGGGGTTAATATCGGAATTTTGGGTTGATAGGTTGGGTGGTTTTGTATTCACTGCGATGCTGTAGAGCTCCGAATAATCCTGAGCAATCCTGAGACTGGCACACGTCCCCACTGGACAACAGCCCGAGGCCGACGCAGCTGATAAATCTGATAATAATAATAATAATATTAATAACATTCACGGAAATCTAAACCTACTTATATATTTCCCCTTCTTCTTTATTGATAATTCATCTATAAAAATCGAAGTTGAATATAGAACACAAAAAAGAGGTAGAAGAGTGGGGTAAAAGAAACCTCGAAGATAGAAAAGGAGGTGCTTGAATAGATTTTTGTTTTGTTTTTTTTTTTTTTTTTGTTTTTCAAAAATTACAATTATACATTTAAAGAATATCTTGAAAAGAAGACAATTTGAATTGTTTGCATTATAGATGATCTTTTGGACACTCAAATGTTTAATAACAAGGCTGACTGGCTGGCTGTTTGACTCCGGATTTCCCTGATTAAATATTAACCAACAACAAAAATATATATGTATATACATGTATATGTAAAATATTTCATATTTTGTGGAGTTTACGGGGAAC
Organism: Labia minor; assembly: GCA_963082975.1. Classification (NCBI taxonomy): domain Eukaryota; kingdom Metazoa; phylum Arthropoda; class Insecta; order Dermaptera; family Spongiphoridae; genus Labia; species Labia minor. The sequence goes on from OY720345.1 coordinate 90,344,421, forward strand.
TTGTGTCTGTGAGGTTGGTAGTGTTTGGTTGTTAAAGGATGATTGTTTGCCAAATAATTAATTTTAATGATGGAATAGTTGGTATTAATATTAATAAATATAATATCTAGTTTTGATAGTAAAAATAAATGAAGTGTTGACTTGAAAAACCAATTGTTTTTTTAAGGTAACTGGTTTATATAATTTGTATATATTTTTTCTTTTTTTGTATATATGTGTTTGAGCAAGATCGAATTTCCCGCGAATTGGATATTTTTGAATTTTGAAATGTCTAAGATCAGAGAAGACAAGACGGGTCACGTGACACAGGGTTGCAAAATTCGAATGTTTTTGTACCGTCTTGTTTCCTGGGTCTTTGGGTTTTGGCCATTGCTTTTCATGTGGATATTTGCCTATTTGTCTGTTGGTCTGCCTGCTGAGAAGTTGAATTGGAAAACCTCTCAGATTCGAACGGAAACCATTTTTGGGTTTGTAAAAATTCTCCTTTCTTTAATTCTTGCTGCTCAGGTTGTATTGAAATTGCTATATTGATTAATTTGTTAATGTTTTAATAAATCTTATTTCATAATTTAATTTTTTTTTACATATTTGAGGTCCAGTGGAGAAATATTGTGCGATCTCCATTATACTTCATTTGTTTATTCTTTTATTGAATTGTTAATTTGTTAATTTGTTAATTTAAGTTAGGATTATTTGCTTTATTTGCTTTCATCGCAAACCTAATTGTATACTGCTTTTTTTTATCTTTTTAACTTTTATAATATACATTGCTTTATATAAATATATCAGAAAAACGAGATTAAAATTGTTTTATTTGTTAATTCTTTCTTTATACCTTAAGGAGATTTAGGTGGGTTGAATTGACTGTGGTTGGAGAGCTTTCAGTATTTTTATTTCTTATTTTATTTAAGTAAGAATTAGAAATCTCGTGTCTGCAAAATTCGGATCAGCCAGAGACGATTTATGTATTTCTTATGATTTAAGAAATTATATGAGTCTAACTGGTCTATTGGTAAGTATCGTTTGAATTAAAAGGTTTTGTTAATTTTCCTTTTTGATAAAACAAAATTAACTGGCGACCTTGACTAAACCCTTGCATTTGAATTATATTTATAATAATAAAAACACCCCCATTGTTAACGCAAAGAGGGGAATTGATTTATGCACTGAAGCATATTTTCGATTGGGATCTTTTTTGCGTTAACATAACTTCTTTTGGCGAGCCGTGGACAGGACTGGAAGTGTCTCTAATCAGGTTAGTTTTTTCTCATTTACTTTTCCTTTTGGTTTTGTTTTGTTTTGGCTATATTCTGATATATTTGTATATAAATAATTGAAATAATGGCTGATTTGGAGGCTCAATTGAAACAAATCAGCATTGAGATGAAAAAATTAACAAGAGCAGCTAGAATTAAAGAATTGTTATTCGCGGGGCTGACCAACACAAATAGCACGGGGATTCAAGCTTTAGTTGCTGAAACTAAAGATGTAATTTTGCAACTTGAATTGTTGCAAAATAATATTTTTGAAAAGGGTGTAGATGAACAGTGTGAAAACATATTGGAAGACACTGATCGTCTCATCCTATCACTTAATAAATGTGTGTTAAATGTCCCACAGCAGCCGACAATAAAGCAGGAGAAGTTGGTATCGGGTTTAGCGGCAAATAATATTAATTTGCCAAAGATCCAATTGCCGACTTTTACAGGGGAATACGTGGATTATTTGCCGTTTACGAATCAGTTCGACGCGGCAATAGGATCCAACCCCTCCTTGAGTGCAGCGCAGAAGCTGCAATATCTGAAAGGCTACTTGGGACCCAAGGCATTGGACACGATTCGGCATCTTCCGTCGACCGACGAAAACTACATCCCAGCGAGAGACATACTGCGCAAGGCGTTTTATAAGTATAGGGACTTGGTATTCGACCTTATTGAAAAGATGTTCGGCTTGCAGCCAATTTTAACTCCCTCGAGTGAAAATTATAATAAATTGATCTCGATGGTTAGGGAAATTATTGCACAGTTGGACTCTTTAAAAATAAATACGGTCGAATCCAATCCCTATCTAGTGTATGCAGTTTTGTCTAAACTGGATCCAGAGGCGAGGTCGAGATTCATCTTCCCTTTGAAAAGCGAAGAAATCCCGGCCTTGGATGTTTTGCTCGAATTTCTTACACAACTTGCGGATTCTGTAAGAGGTCGAGAAACACCACGGGAAGATAAGCCAGTGTTGAAACAGTGTAAGAAGGACAGGAAAGTATTAAATACTTTTATTAATATTAAAAAGATTTGTAAATTGTGTAAAAAGGACAACCACATTTTACACAATTGTGTCCATTTCTCTCAGAAAACTCCTTCAGAGAGATATTATTTTGTGAAATCTAATAATCTATGTTTTAAATGCTTTTCAGAGAAACATAGATCAAATGAATGCACATCTAGAAGCTGCACAATTTGTAAGAGGTCGCACAATAGTCTACTGCACTTTGGAAAGAGAAAATCTTCAATGGACCTCAATAAGAAACAGACTTTTGGAAACACGCAGTCTGGGCAGCAATCTCCTGAAGATGGTAATAAATCCGAATCCCCGCCCTCCTCTCCTATTCCCACCAGTACAAACAATTATTTTTGCAAAAATGGTGGTTTTTGTTCGATTTTGGGTAGAGCATTGATGATATGTAAGCTGCCTAATGGTCAACAAATGAAGATTAATGCCTTCATTGACCCGGGTAGCGAAGTATCATTAATCTCTAGTAAGTTATTAAAAAGTTTAAAATTGGTGCCGTTTGAATCGAAAATGTCAATTGCTGGTTTGAAAAATCAGCCATTGGCCGATTCGAATAAGGCAGTAAATTTGGACTTTTTCTCCCCAGTAGATGGCTCTTTCTCCACGACCGCCAAGTTCAACGTGATAGACAATTTAAAATTTAGAATCCCCACCTTTCAAATGGAAAAGAATCAGTTTGAATTTGCTGATGGTTTGCCGCTATCAGATGATTCTTTCTTTGAGCCCAAGGAGGTATTGGTTTTAATTGGGGTGGATTTATATTCAAAAATTGTTTCAAATGGCCTGAGAAAGAACAAAGAGGGAAATTTATTTGCACAAAACACATCATTGGGTTGGGTCATTTTTGGATCTTTAATTGGGAAAAATTTAAAATTAAAGCAGGGAGAGGGGACATTGAAAAATGAATTTAATGGAAAAATTGAAATTTCAAGGGAAAACATTTCGAAGACTAAGGGGCATAGAGTAAAAAAGAAATCAAATAGTTTTGGATCAGGGAGAATCCTGATAAATTAAATTGCTTGTTTTTTAATTTTTTTGTTTATTTTAGTGCAAATTTTTTAATGATAGTTTTCAATACTGATAGCAGCATAGAGTCTGAATTCCATTCCATTTGGGGGGTGGCTCTCAGAATTGTCGAAAGTGTTTAGAGAATCGGGGTTCTCTAAAAAGGGGGGAGTTATGTTTGAGCAAGATCGAATTTCCCGCGAATTGGATATTTTTGAATTTTGAAATGTCTAAGATCAGAGAAGACAAGACGGGTCACGTGACACAGGGTTGCAAAATTCGAATGTTTTTGTACCGTCTTGTTTCCTGGGTCTTTGGGTTTTGGCCATTGCTTTTCATGTGGATATTTGCCTATTTGTCTGTTGGTCTGCCTGCTGAGAAGTTGAATTGGAAAACCTCTCAGATTCGAACGGAAACCATTTTTGGGTTTGTAAAAATTCTCCTTTCTTTAATTCTTGCTGCTCAGGTTGTATTGAAATTGCTATATTGATTAATTTGTTAATGTTTTAATAAATCTTATTTCATAATTTAATTTTTTTTTACATATTTGAGGTCCAGTGGAGAAATATTGTGCGATCTCCATTATACTTCATTTGTTTATTCTTTTATTGAATTGTTAATTTGTTAATTTGTTAATTTAAGTTAGGATTATTTGCTTTATTTGCTTTCATCGCAAACCTAATTGTATACTGCTTTTTTTTATCTTTTTAACTTTTATAATATACATTGCTTTATATAAATATATCAGAAAAACGAGATTAAAATTGTTTTATTTGTTAATTCTTTCTTTATACCTTAAGGAGATTTAGGTGGGTTGAATTGACTGTGGTTGGAGAGCTTTCAGTATTTTTATTTCTTATTTTATTTAAGTAAGAATTAGAAATCTCGTGTCTGCAAAATTCGGATCAGCCAGAGACGATTTATGTATTTCTTATGATTTAAGAAATTATATGAGTCTAACTGGTCTATTGGTAAGTATCGTTTGAATTAAAAGGTTTTGTTAATTTTCCTTTTTGATAAAACAAAATTAACTGGCGACCTTGACTAAACCCTTGCATTTGAATTATATTTATAATAATAAAAACACCCCCATTGTTAACGCAAAGAGGGGAATTGATTTATGCACTGAAGCATATTTTCGATTGGGATCTTTTTTGCGTTAACAATATGTTTTTATTAAATTGTTTTTTTAAGGAATCCATTGGTTAAGTCATTTAACCTCAACTAATTACTAACTTATATATATATATATATATATATACAGGGCTTTTACAGACTATTTTAATTGAATTTTAAAAATTCTCTCTCTTTGTCACACATTTCACGCATCATCTCCAAAATATTTATTTTATTTTAAGTTAAAAAAATACAGGTAAAGTAAAAGCACCAGTAGATGGCCACTTAAGCAGTTTTTATACGTTACTAAACGCTAGATGTTGTTTATCAGTGTATGTGCTGGATGTGATTACCTATATCGATAGTCTAAAAACCAATTAATTATGAACAATTAACATATAACTTTATTTTCAAAAAGTCTATGAGTAAGAAAATTAAAAAAAAAAATTTGCGCTAGTAGTTGGCCACTTTGATACTATGAAAAATTAGTAGATGGCCACTTACTGCGCCAATAGTTGCCCATCCAGTTTGAATGTCATATTTTATGTATTTACTTATTTATTTAGAAATGCACAGGTGCATAGACCCTATTTGGACCCTTATATTGTTCCTCAAAATTATCATTAACAAAATTATTTTTCTATTTAAATATTAACGAAAAAAATGAATAGCAATTAATCTTTTAAAAAATAAGCTGGAATGTCTCCTCCACTCGACTATCTCGCAATTTGAATTGGATTAAATAACATAATATATTATATTTAAATTAAATTTAATTAATTATAAATTATAAATTAAAATTAGTAAATAATATTTATTGAACCAGCGCATGTTTGGCTCTTTGTTAATGGCACCACGTCTCGTGCTCGCGCGTGATTTGTAGTCGCGATAAAAAATTAATTCCGGTACTTCCAGCGATTCGATCAAGCTGAAATTCTATATATAGCAGTTTTATACAATTTTCAATCATGTGAAATACTATCAAACATATATCTTTATTTTTACGGTCACTTTAGAGAAAAATAATCAAAACGTTGTAGGTAATGACCCTCTTCCGGTTGAGCTATATTTCTCAAAAGTTGATAGAAAACTACGAATTTTGAATAATGCCCTTATACAAAATTTCATGATTTTTTTTAAGCAATAAATTGAAAGTTTTAGTAGTTGGCCTAAATAAAGGCCAGTAATTGCCCACTCAGGCCCATTACGAAAATAAAACAAGGTAACACAAATATTGTTAAGCCATTTCAATTCTTAATTTTTTCGATTCCAATAAAAAAGAAAAGAACAAATTAAAATTAATATGCAAAATAGCCAATAAGAGTAATAAATGAATTCTTTTGGTAAACAAACAAAAAAGAAAATTAGCTGTTAAAAAATACAACAAAATTTATTAATTTGAAATTTAAATTTCCTACTTTTACCCACATATTCAAATTTTATATAAAAAAATAATCAAACATTTTGTATTTTTTTTTTTGTTCTTTTTCTCCTTCATCTTCATATATCGACTTTTTAATGTAAATATTTGAACAAAATAAAATAAATGTTATAAATAATAATAAATTCTACTATATCTATAATATATATATATATATATATATATATATATATATATATAGTATTTGAATTAAGTTTATATAAAAATAAAATAAACATATTAATTTAAAAAATTAAAAAATATGTTTTTTTTTTATTTTTTATATTTAACCCTTCAACGACGATTGTCATCGATATACGTTATATACAGATTATCTCTACATGGTTTTTAATTAAATTATATAAATAAAAACCCAAATTTATTTATAATGCATTATATTTCCAAGAATTTATAAATATTTATGAAATTATTATTAATTATTTTGATAAACGACTGCAAGCAATTGACTATTAAACGTCGTTTGCTTTGTGTGATATATGATATACTGATATAAAATGATATAAAATCCCATCCTAAATATTCATTGTAAATATAGATTTCGCTTGCTAGAAGATGGCTCCATTTATTATCATTCAGAAATATTATAATTACAATTTAAAAAAAAATAAATATTATAATTATATTAATCAATCTTCAATAATTTATAATATTTATGAATATTTGACTGGATTTTGATAATTAATTTATATAAATGTCATCAAATGATCAAAGAAATACACAAAATTTATAGATATAAATTGTTTTATTAAAAATTTATTAATATTTGAGTGTTTATAAAATTGTAATTCAAATTCACAAAAGAAATAAATGTTAATATTTGTTATATTTTTTTTAAAAAATACTTGTAAATTTAATCTAATAATAATTTTAATCTCTTAATATATATATATATATATATATATATATATATATATATATTTATAAAAAAAAAAAAAACCTCTGACTTTGTACGTCCTACGCAAGGACATCGCCTATCAAGCAGGTTATATCAATGAGGTGTTCTGTGTGTGATCAGTAGAATGGGTCCTCTCAACCTTTACCTTGATTTTCTTGATCGGAGGCGCTATCAAGTAGCTTTTCCCCAACGTTGTTCCCGGAGGCTGGGTTGACTCCGTCTCATAGACTCCAGCTAAGAAAATTCCCTTGCCAGGCTCGAGACTTGAACCCGGGTACATGTGGATGTGAGGCAGGTTCGCTACTCACACACCCAATGGCGCCTTTCATATATATATATATATATATATATATATATAATCCTATTTATTTATTTATTTTAACAAAATTAATTTAAAATCATATAAACTATTATGTATTTAATAAAAAAATTAAAATAATATAATAGATAGAGAGAGAAACATTTTTTATAATTTCTTTTTTTTTTCTTGTTAGTTTATTTACTATATTGAGAAGAGAGAGATTGTTTGTCAAAAGAGGAGAGTGAGAGAGAGTGTACAAGGACGTAGAGCAGCATCCATTGGCCTCTCTCGTAAATATAAGTGAAATTCGATTTCTCATAAGTGAAGTGATATCGATGGGGAGGGAATATAATCTTGAGCTTGGATAGACGTCAGACATGAGCAGCTGCTGCTTGCCGGGGATCCGCGAAGTTGACACAGCCGCCCCTGACTCAAGATTCAAGGGGGTAGTCGTTTTAGCTTTCATTGTATGAACTTGGTTGGCGTTGTCAGAGGGGTGAGCAGCAGCCACTTGGGCCGTATCGTTCGTTCATGTTGTCTGATGACGGGTCGCCAATTAATTGCCACAAATTGTGACAAGTGTAAACATTACTAATAGAATAAAGAATAAGTGCGTTGCAAGGCGTATAAAGGTGGGGGGGGGGGGGAAAGATGACAAACACACACACACACACACACACAAAATGTAGAATATATCAAAAACAGTTGTAAAAACATCACCTGTTTATGACATGTAAATTTTAAAAAAATAATGAAATATAATAAAGATATAAACGTAAAATCATCTCTTAAATTATTAAAAAAAATAAGTATTCTCTTCTTTAAAATTTATTATATTTATATCTCTATTATTATATCTTAAAAAGGCGCCATTGGGTGTGTGGATAGCGAACCTGCCTCACATTCCCAAGGTCCCGGGTTCAAGTCCCGAGCCTGGCAAGGGAATTTCCCTAGCTGGAGTCTATGAGACGGAGTCAATCCAGCCTCCGGGAACAACCTTGGGGAAAAGCTACTTGATAGCGCCTCCGATTAAGAAAATCAAGGTAAAGGTTGAGAGGACCCGTTCTACCGATCATAGGACACCTCATTGATATAACCGACTTGATAGGCGTTGTCCTTGCGTAGGACGTACAAAGTCAGAGGATTTTTTTATTATTATATCTTATTAGAGGTTTAAATTTGAAAAATCAATCAATCAAGAATTCTTAATATATCATATAATTAACAGATGTCAATATAAATATTTAAAGGGTTCAAATTGGAATGATTCAAGTGTTTTTATTTTTTTGTTTTTAAGTTTACTAGTTTTTATACTATTTATATATATATTATACGTAAGTATAAATGTATTCCAAAAGTAATGATATTTGTTTTTATATTCTATATTCTATATTATTATTATTATTATATTATTATTATTATTATTATAAACTTAAAAAGATGGAACAATGTTTGGTGTATAAGAAGGTTGGAACATTATTTATAAGTTTAGATTTATTTATGACTGAAATTTCATAAACAAGAGATGATAAAATTTATGTAATTTCAATAAACTGACGTTAAATTTGAATGAAATTGAACTAGTGAAAATTGTTTTTATTTATTAAAAAATCATAATGAACAAATTGATTTTATTGAAAGAAAGTAGTAACAGTAAAGAAACTTAATAAAACTTTATTGTCAAATTAAAAAAATATTAATGTGATAATAATATTCATAGAAGATTTTAATCAAATTTAATTTTTGATAAATTAATAAATTCTTTATTAATAAAATTAATAAATTAATTCAATATTAATATAATAAAATCTGTTGTTATGTTGAAATGATAATATTTTGTATTACATTTATTGATAATTAATCAAATACTTTTGTGAAAAGTTTATTCATCAATTTATTTATTTATTTATAATGTTTATTATCTATTGATTCTTCTCAAATTCAATTATTTGTGCTTAAATTTCTTTATTTCTTCTCTACTGGTTACTAGAGAATTGAATGGACGTCGTCGTTGTTGTTGTTGTTGTTGTTGTTGTCATCTTGTCCTCCTCCTCCTCCTCCTCCCCCCCTCCTTCTCTTCATGAGAAAGACAGACAGGTAAGTTCTTTATGAATTGCTCTTGTAATCCTAGCAGGTGGCTACAAGTGGACTTTTGGCTGGCCAGTGTCCTTTGAGAGGGGGCGTGTCCATGTACGTTTCTCTGTTCGATAGATAATTGATAATGTTTTAGGTAACATTGGTTGAACTGTCATTAGGGCCACAAGGGGGGTGGTAGTCATTCAGCCGAACCGCACAGGTGGCCACGTTCCCTCGCTTATGTAACATGCAAGAAGTCGATCGAACACCCCACCCCCACCCCCACCCTCCTACTCCTCCTCTCTCCCAACTTTCCTTCCTCCAACTCCAATAACCATGTATGCCACCCTCGGAGTCTTTCCTATTCACTTTTCACACATCACTCCTGCTTGACTGCTTGATGAGTTCACAAAGCTCGTCTCGAGAACTAATGATCGTACACGATGAGGCCTCTTTTGCCTTCCTCTACACCCAGAAAAAAAAAATAGTCAATAATTCATTCTACTCAAACAAACTCTAATCATTTCCGTATTAATATAAAATTTCAATAAAAAAAAACAAAAAGAAAAGAGCTTTAATCTATTAAAATTATTATTATTATTATTATTATTTGAATTTTTTACTATCTCGCCAGAAAATTTTGAAAATGTTGAGATTTTGATGTTTTTATACTTTTTGAAAGTTTCTGAATCATTTTCACTAAGGTTGATAAATTTGTGTGGAAGGGGGGGTATAGATAAGATTACGCAAAAACGGTTTGAGCTAGAATAATGAAATACGGGAATTATTGAAAATTTGTAGTCTTCTATCAACTTTTGAGAAATGTAACTCTCAACCGGAAGAGGGTCCTTACCTATAAAGTTTTGATTTTTTTCCCTCTGAAGTGACCTTTGACGTCTGTTATGCAGTCTCCGCCATTCCCCGGTGATCTCATCTTTTTTTGGCTCATAAAATGTGGCGAAGAATCCTATTTTCAAATACTCTGTGGGCCGCGAAATATTAAATTAAATATTCTAATACTTGAAATTTTTGGTTCTAAAAAAAGGTCAGATGATTTTGTGATGCCCTGAAACATTTCGAATGGAGGGAAGAAAAGTTTTCCAATTTTTCAAATTTATATAAAAATCGGATGTATTTAGAGAGCCGCAAACCAGAAAAGATTGGGAACCTCTACTCTAAACTCGTCTCTCTATTTTACTCTCGTCCCCCAAAGTCATTGACTATGCCTGATTCATCAGATCTATTTTCGTTGGAATTCACTTGAAGTGTAACCATAATCTAATTTGTTTATTAAACCAAATTTTACCAATATTTTTTTAGGAATATTTCACAATATTTTTAATAGTTATAGTTATAGTTTATTAAGCCAGGGAGGGAGTACTGTATTGACCACGCCATCAATAGATGGCGGTACATAAAATGTAACCTTTTAAACAATAGTAACATTTTTGATACACTTGTAAATATGTAAGATTGTAAATATGTATGATCAAAAATAACTGCCGATTTCAAATGTGATAATCTTTTAAATTAATGACATTCAATGTGTGAGGAATGGCTTTTATAATTTTTTTAGAAATACTTAGGAATTAGGAATTAGGAATTAAGACTTAAGAATGAATGTTAAATATTAAATTTCTAAATTTTAAGCTCTGACTATATAAACTTTTATACTTTAGTATGAATTCCACTAAATCCTTAAAATAATTTATTTATATAATAATTTATATTATATAATAATTTTTAAACTCTGACTATATAAAGTTTTATATTTTATAAAATAAAATAAAATAAAACTTTGATTAATAAAAAAAACAATATTTAGTAAAACATTTTTTTTTGATAATTTATTTAAAATAAAAATTGAATCCTACTTGAGGTTAACTAAATAAATCTGGAGTGTCTCCACTTGACTATCTCGCAAATTTGATTTGGATTAAATTACATATATTATATTTAAATTAAATTTAATTAATTATAAAATTATAAATTAAAATTAATAGATAATATTTATTAAACCAGCGCCAGTTTGGCTCTTTGTTGATGGCACCACGTCACGTGTTGGCGCGTGAGATTTGCAGTGTTAAAAAATTAATTCTGCTACTTTCAGCGATTCAATCAAGCTGAAATTCTATATATAGCAGTTTTATACAATTTTTAATCGTGTGAAAAACTATCAAACCTATATCTTTATTTTTACGGTCACTTTAGACTCTAAAGTTTAGAGGAAAAAAAATGAAAACGTGGGAGGTACTGACTCTCTTCCGGATGAGCTACATTTCTCAAAAGTAAACTACGAATTTTGAATAATGCCCGTATACCAAATTTCATTATTCTAGCTCAAACCGTTTTTGAGTAATCTTGTCTACACACACACACACACACACACACACAGAGAGAGAGAGAGAGAGAGACAGACATTTTACTCAATCTTAGTGAAAATGACTCAGGGACCTTCAAAACATATAAAAACATCAAAATCTCGACATCGACAATTTTCGTGATCGCAATAGTATCTGGCGAGATAGTAAAAATATATTTATAAAAGAATGAATAGGAAGGGAACGGAAAGGGAGTAGGGGGATTTAGTATATTAATAGTTTTTAAAAAAATACATTCATTTTCTAATATATATATAGTTATTTATTAGTTATTAATTATTATTTAGTTTTTCTTTCTTATCCCCTTGCAATACAGCTCTATTAGAAACAGGGCCGTCTTAAGGAATTCGGCGCCCATGGGCTACTAAAAATAATGCGCCCTTCTTCCTAAGAAAATACACAGAATGGCAAATGGGAGTCGGAAAAGTTATCAGTTTTTAGTCTAATCCTTAGAACTTGATCGGAACTATTATAGGATTGGTGGTCTTATATTAACTCCAGTACAACTCCGACAGTTCAAATGCGACTGAAACAAAAGTACGATCGGTAGGGTGTCGGGACTCCTATTTCGTGTTGCGCCCTTCTCTATCTATCGTTTTTCAGCATAATTGGAAGAAATAAAAATCAGTTTAATATTTTAAGAAGTGTTTTAATTTAAAAATAAGTAAAAACTAATAAAATGAAAAATAAATTTTTACTATATCGCAAATAAAAAATTGCCGCATCAAAAGGCTTGCGCCCATTTAGCCCTGTGTAAAATAATTATTTCCTTTTTTTTTATTTTATTTTTAATTAATTTCATGATTATATAATATAGTATGATATGGTATAATAAATAGATACATACACAGTTGGTACCATGGGGAAGATATTGAATCACTTTCTCGTTGAATCTAGGAAACCATTCGATTTTACTAACAAATTCTTAAATTGTGTTCTGATTACAAAAAAATTACAGTTTTTTCAATGAAATTTCTATGTTAATTTTTAAGGGTTTTAATAAATGTTGAATATAATACGGCTGACACAGAAAAGTCATTTTTATTAAATGAAAAGAAGAATTTGAGAAATTCTCATTTCATATTGCTTAAAGGTTATTCGAAACAAAAACTATCATTCAAGAATAATTATATCATTAAAAAATTATACAGAAATTTAATATTTTATTTTTTTCAAATTAACAAATACCCAATTATCAGATCATTGATAAGATGAATGCTTAATGAGCACACGAAATTCATTTTCTTCCATTTTCTTCTCAATAGTCTGCTATTAATGGATGTCAAACAAAAACTAAAAGACCCAGCTCGTTCAAGTTTCGACACAAGTCAGCAGATAGTTGCCTGTTGCCATTTCATTTAAGAGAGATATTCAAAAAGACACGGACTTATTGACCTTACCTCATAATTTCAAATTGTATTGAATGTTTTAAATCGTTTTTTTTTTTAAATATCAGTGTTAATATTGTGATTGTTACTTTTAAATTAATTTCAATTAAATAAAATATTAATTAATTAATATTTTCTGAATTAAAATAAAGTTCGTAATATTTTTTATATTTAAATTTATAAGTTAAAACTAATATTTTAATTTGAAAAATTGTGCAGTTTTTCTTTATACACATATTTTTTATAGTATTATTTCTTTTTTATCGAATTACCTATCGCTTTCTTGACATCTTTTGTTACTTTGTTGTTAATCGTTGTAAATATCACTAAAAAGTAGTAGTAAAAATTTATAAGGTAGCCCATTTTATTTATTTTTTTTTAGCAAAGATGTCCTATGATGATATAAATTAAACATTGGTTTATTAAACCATGTTAATTTTTCTGAGGACATTGATATAGAAATTTTCATACCATAAAATAACTTGTTGTCATTATTAATATGGTATTTAACTTATCTTATTATACTAGCAAAAATTGTATATAGTATATATATAGATTTGTATATTTTTGAGATATTAAACCGCTCGAATGATTTTTTTAAAATTCACAATTTATAAAGATTTATAAAGATAAATCGATCTGTATTGGTTTCAGCCTATATATCTTATCTTATTATACTAGCAAAAATAATCTTCATTAGTTTTTTCTTAATTTAAATTTATATTTTCCTCTTGTCATTCTTTTTTAATTGAAAATTGTATTAATATTTTTTTATATTTAAAATATTTTAAAAATTTTTATTTAATTTCGAAATAAAATAAAAAATATTTATTTTAATAATATTTTAGAATCAAATTACAGAAATATATTTATTAATCTTTACCAAGAAAAAAAAATTTGTCTTGCAAACATTGCAAGTTTATTTATGATATTTTAAAAACAATTTTGTCGTTTAATTTTTTTGTTAATTCTTATAAATTTTGATTAGTTAATTTTATGTTTTTTTATCTATTTCCGCATTTATTTTTTATTAAATTCTAATTTATATTTATTTATTCATTGTCTTCTTATTAATTAATTTTTTGATAGTTTCATAATTTTTAATATTTTTTCACTAAAATATTATTTTAATTTTATTAATATTATTTATTATTATTGAGAACACCAAGTTCGATTCATTTGGTGTTTCAGGTACTAAACAATTTAAAAGCAGAAAAAAGAAGAAATGCTACTCAAACGTTATCAACAAAAAAGAAGTTTAATTATATACACTGAACCCTGTCGTGGACTGGGCCTTGTCACAATATTTTAAATAAGAACACAAAAATATATGAATATTTTAATCTACTGATTGAATTAAAATGAATGAAAACCTTTTGCATACCGATTTTCATTCAAATACTATGTATCACTTCGGGGGAATAGGGGGCAGAACACCCCCCCCCCATATGTATAAGTGTGAACACCACCAAAGGCGGTCTGAGATGCTTGTATAAAATATTCATATATTTGTAATGTATATACAAACTCATCCTATGTTTCTGTGTTAGTATATGTGGATGTATAAAAAATTTTAAATTACTAATTTACATTTATATTTTATATAAAATATTAATAATATATAAATATATATATATAATGTGATTTTAAATCTTTTTTGTTTTATTATTTTCGGATTTTTTTTATATTTATTCTTTTCCATTTTCTTCCATTTCTCTATTCTCTACATCAGGGGTGTCAAACTCATAGGTACATTTGAGCCAAACAATCAAGGTTTAACTTTAGACGGGTCGCAAAAAGACATTTTACCTTTTTTTAGAGACAAATTGAAATTTTTTTAAAAAAGTCGAATGTGGTCGCGGGCCACAAAAAGCGTTGTCGCGGGCCGAATGCGGCCCGCGGGCCGCGAGTTTGACACCCCTGCTCTACATGCATGTCTAATATACTAATAATTAAGTATATTTCTATTTGAATTTTTTTTATATACGGTATTTAATGAACCCTCAGTAGATTTGGCACTAAAGTATGATATGGTAGGTAGATTCATGCTTTGACACACTCCATCAAGAGAGTATTTATTAATCTAAACTCTCAAACAGGGTAAAATATTTCTCGATGCTTGACAATCACTAAGCTCTCTTCTTTTTTAAGTTCTGATTGTATTTGAATAAGAAAAAGTATATTTTGCCTGTCAATGATTATTGTAAAATTGTATAAAATATAGATTTTTAAATTTTATGAATATTATCAAAATATCATAATTTTTTTTTTAAATTATCTTAACCATATATAATTACTTACACTAAGAAATTTATAATTGTTATGAAATTTCAAATATTTATATAAAAATAATATTTAAAAAAAAATTAAAAGTATAATAATAAAATTTGTTAGAGATAATAATAACGAAAGATTTAATTTTAAAAGAATATTTGCCATACAATTAATTTAAAATAAGTATGTATTAGTTAATTTTTCAAAATTTATTTTATATTATATACTATTAAGTTAATAAATTAAATTAGTAGTTAATATTTTCAAATTGAAATTTAATTATTTATTTTAAAAATTTGAAAAATTGTTATTTTTTCTTTTGATTTCTTTTTTTTTGATCTTAATATTTATTTAATTAAAATAAATTTTAAAATAATTAAATCAATATCTATTCATATTATTATTATTATTATTATTATTATTACCGTCTTTTTTCATATTAACTTGAAGACATTTACTGAAGCGACAAGCCTGGCATTGATTTCTTCGTGCTACATCGACAATACATCGGCCATTCTCTTTGCAGACATAATCCAAATTTCTAAAATAAATTAGAAATTTATTATTATTTAAAAAAAGACTATAATTTATTAATTATTATTCATTTATTTCAAAAAAATTAATTATTAAATTTATTCATTTTTTTAAAAATTTGTAAATAAATTTGTTTTTATTTATTTTTGATAAACATAAAATTTAGTTTTGGAGTGGGAAATTTTTGATGAGAAAATCGAAAATTGAAAAAATAGAACTGGAGAAGTAACAGAAAAAATTTGAAGTAAAAAACTTATTTTAAAAATGTATATAATATTTTGTAAATAGTTAATAAGAGCAGTCTCCTTCTCCACCCCCACCCCACTCCCCCTTCAAAAATGGTAAAATGCTAATTTTAAAAAACAGTAAATATTTATATTTAAATGGATTTTAACAGATTAAAATTATAAATTAGAGTAATGTAAATTTTGTTTAGTCTTGACAAGGTGTAAAAATTACTGAAAAAAAAATTAACTAAATAATAAAATAATATTAATAAATCAAGAATGCCAATATTTGGATTTAAAAAATTAATTAGCACTAGTAGCCTGAAAATTTTCTATGAACTATTTATTTGTTTGGGCCACTTCTTATAAATATTCTCCATTTAATCATTAGTACCGGGACCCCGAGCCTCGACTCGGTACATAAGTTAAAAAAAAATAATTCATTATTATTGAGTTTGTCTGTAAATATGAATACCTGGGACACCGAGCTATTTTTCGACCCTTTAAAAAATATCGATATACAATTCTTTAATTATTTATTACAATTATTAAATGTTGCATCATTGCATCAATCTGACTAAAATGAATGGAACTGGGGTCCTCAATATTCAAACAAACAATTTTAGCTAGCATAATAAGATTAATCCAAGTAATAAGGTTTATTTCTATTCGACACTATTTTCAGTTATGAAATGAACAGTCAGTAGAGAGTAAAAAAATTGTAATTGAAGATCGCCGTAAACTAAAATATTATAAACATTTTTAGTGGGAATTTCTCAGGGAGGTAGGGAGCCCAATTCATTTAACCATCCATGTTGAATAAGGCAAGTTAAAATTTAAACAAATTTAAATATTCTAATTTTTAAATTTATTTACAATTTAATATTAGTATTTTTTCGAGACTAATGGCAAATACCGGTGGCCCTAGTCAGAGCAAGAGAAGACTCCTTATGGTAGCGGCCCAGTCGATGATGTTATATGGATCGTTAATTAACCATTAACCATTCACCGAAACGCCATTCAAATAATAACATACAAACAGAAAAGTAGGCGTGTTGATATAAAATATATACCTGGGACACCGAACTATCACTCGACCCTTTAACCAATTTATACAATTTATTTTTAGATACTTTAAAAATTTTACAATTTTTTAATTATTTATTATAATTGTTAAATGGGATTTCTAAAAATGACCCATTAAAAATTTGTTTCCTAAAATGTTTCAAATTAATTAAAATAAATTGTATAAAATCTATATATCTGTGTGTCTGTTTTTCGATTTTTTAAATTTTGATTTTGGATTCGATTAGAGCTTAAAATGTGTAAATGTAAAGTGGTCTTGGTTTTTTAAAATTCGTTTATGAACATGGTCAAATCGGCGGTCAAAGTTGAAAATTCCCCATATATTATAACTACTGTAATTAGTATTATTATAATGTAAAATTATAAAGAAAAATTTTTAGATTTCATTCTGTAAATTAAATAATTTTATTTCATTTAAATAAATATCTATTTTTAAATATTTTTTGCTCTCTATATCATTTATCTAATTCTCACAATATATTAAGATCATATAAATTGGAATTATTTATTAATTATTATTAATTATTTATGTCAACTTATTTAAAATTTGATATCTACATTCATCTCATTCAAAGAATATTTATATAATATTTATAATTTTTATGTTTTATTTATATTTATAATTTAATTTTGTTAATATTGGCTTTTTTTAATTATTTATAAAACACTGACAACATTCAAGAATATATGAATAAATAATTTTAATTTTGATCTCATAATTGGATTTCTTTTTTCAAGTAAGTATATAAGATATTATATTATGGATGGAATTCCAATATATGAAGGGACACACAGATATAGATAGATATAACATTTACAATAATAATATATAATTAATTTACTGATTAAATTAAAATATATTAAAAATAAGAACACAAAAACAAATAAATGTCTTATCTAATATATACTGATTGAATATTTAGTAAATAATATTTTATAATATTTACGGAGTATAATAAATTGATAACGTCATTTAATTCTCCTACTATATATCGAATTGAATATAAAGATAAATCTTCTTCTAAACGCTGTGTGAAATCAAAAATGAATATAATATAAATATTTATATAATTTTATTTTAAGAATATATATATATATATATATATATATATATCTCTCACAGGCGGTGGTTGTGACGTCATCCATATATAAATTTAAATTAAGAAAAAACTAATGAAGATGTATTTTTCCAGAGATGTGATCAATAAAACTTAATTTTTCTTTATAAATACTATCTCTAGTGTGAATTTCAAAAAAATCGTTAGAGCGGTTTTTGAGAACCCATATATATATATATATATATACAATTTTTACTCGTATAAGAAGATAAGATTCTTATATAGGTACGATGGTACGATATTATTTTTATCATAAAATATGTATAGATTACCAACATAATTGTATATTTTGAAAAAATTAAAAATTAATATTAGTTGATATCAACCGTTTAATAAGAATTTATGGGTAATCTTTTAGATTGTAATTTATCAAGTTGTTATTAGCGATATATATATATTTGTAATTATTTAGTTGTGTAAATGATTCATATATAATATCTTATTGAAATTTATCGAATTATTATTCACACCGCTGAATAAATGAATCGACTCTATTCAATTTCTTCATTAACATGAATGAGTTGAACCCATCTCAAAGATTAATGTAAAAGAAAACTTGATAAAATTTAAAATTGTAAATTAAATAAATTTATTCTATTGATTCTTTAATTTTTCTACACTATCTTTAATTGCAATTGCCGAATCTTCTATTATATTTAATATTTAAGTCGTCCGCGTAACCTAATACTTGATTTTTTTTGTTTAATTGGATTCCTTTATGAATTTTCCCCCAA
The DNA here is from genome assembly GCA_963082975.1 of Labia minor. Lineage (NCBI taxonomy): Eukaryota > Metazoa > Arthropoda > Insecta > Dermaptera > Spongiphoridae > Labia > Labia minor. Next base: position 90,363,286 of record OY720345.1, read on the forward strand.
TTTGTCTAATTAAATATTCCAGTAGTAAATTAAATAAAATTGGTGCCATTTTGAATCATGATTGTTTTAGTGTTTTAATAATTTATTAACACCTGTTATTATTGATTTAATTAAGAATAAAACAATTAAAATGATTAAATCGTAACCTCTCAAAAAATTTTATTTTTAAAATTTGTTCCAAAAAGGAAATTAAATTCTACCTTCTAATGCTTCGTTTAAAGAAACCTCTGCATCCATCACAGCTGTAAACTCCATAGTGTTTCCCTGAGGCCTTATCGCCACAAACGCGACAAGCGGCATCTGCCCTGGAGGCGGAACCACTACCACCGCCGCCACTCTCCATATCTAAAAAAAATAAATTTTATAATTAATTAATGTACAGAATTTTAATTAAATTCAAAAGACTACATTACTATTATAGATATATAATTCTATGCTAGTTTATTTATTCGTTTCAGAATTAATATTTTTTTTTTTTTGAGATCCATTCATTTGCTTTTAAAGCATTCAAGTCTCCCAAATTAACTTCAATATGAAGAATAAAACCGAAGAAATTGATAAATTCGATATATCTTCTTATATTTGAAATTATTTCATATTTAGAAAAAAATATGGTTCTAGTATTCAAAAATTAAGAAAATATAAAACACTCCTCTTTAATACTTTATCGTATATATATTGGAATCTCTAATTTTTCTCTTTTAATATATTATACTAGCTACCTAGGTATGTATAGGGAACAGGGTGGCGCTGTTGTCGGACCATGATAATGAGTCTTCTCAAGTGGTTGAATGCCCGACAACAGCGCCACCCTGGCGTTTACTTTATTCCCTCCCTATACATTTGTCTATAAATAAAATAATATTTAATTAATTAAGATTATTATATTTATAATTTAAAACATTTAAAATATTGAATGTTGATGATATTTTTTCTTATTATAATATAGCAGTGATTCTCAATCTTTTTTTTTTTACTGCGGCACACTTTTAATGGTTTAAAAATTGGTCGGAACACAAAGAAAAAGATAAGTGTAAAATTTTACCATATTGAAAAAAAGTGGTTTACCTTTTTTTTAGAACCAAATTGAAAAAAATTTAGAAAAAAAAAGTTTAAGAACCTCGGAATCTCGCGGCACAGTGGTTGAGAATCACTGATCTAGAGAATAAATATATAAGAATGCTAATATTCGGATCAGATCTGATAAGTGAGTTATTTAATTGATAATCATTTATCTAATATTTGATAATTTGAAACAATATCTATTAGAAATATAATTTGAAAACCCATATAATTATTATAATTATCAATTCTACATTTTTACTATCTCGACAGTTTTTATACTTTTTGAAGGGCACTGAGTCATTTTCACTAAGGTTGAGAAAAATGTCTGTGTGTGTGTGTGTGTATGTGTATGTATGTAGACAAGATTACGCAAAAACGGTTTGAGCTAGAATAATGAAATTTGGTATACGGGCATTATTCAAAATTTGTAGTTTTCTATCAACTTTTGAGAAATGTAGCTCAACCGGAAGATGGTCATTACCTACAACGTTTTGATTTTTTTCTCCTCTAAAGTGACCGTAAAAATAAAGATATAGGTTTGATAATTTTTCACATGATTAAAAATTGTATAAAACTGCTATATATAGAATTTCAGCTTGATTGAATCTCTGAAAGTACCAGAATTAATTTTTTAATACTGCCAATCTCACGCGCCAACACGTGACGTGGTGCCATCAACCAAAAGCCAAACATGCGCTGATTTAATAAATATTATTTATTAATTTTAATTTATAATTAATTAAATTAAATTTAAATATAATATATGTTAATTAATCCAATTCCAATTTGCGAGATAGTCGATTGGAGATATTCCAGCTAATTTTTATAAAGATAACGTCAAGTTGAATAAATAGCAATTTAAAAAAGAAAAATAACTTTAATCTATCAATTCATATTGAAATGTTAATTTACCAATTAATTTATACTTTATATAAAATCGGTATTACTATACATAGGATAATTTTTCAGCAATAAACAAAAAAAGATGATATAGTAAAAATAAAAAAACAAAAAAACAAAAAACAAAGTTAATTGTTTGTCAGAGGGGGTTTTCTGACAGGGATATAGTGAAGGGTCGACTGACCGATCCCCTTTACAAATAAATAATTAATCACCTCGGTTGTCTGGTTGAGTAATAGGCCAACTAATTATAAAATTCTAAATAATTATTTTTCATTTTCTACTTATTTTTTTTTTTTTTTTTAATTTTATTTTATTCATTTCTCGTTTCGATTTATAAATTATTCGCATTCAATGAACTACGAGAATATTACCAAACCCATAATTATAGAGATATGTTTTTATTCTACCTACATTACATCTAGGCAGCAGGTACATTTATTATTACAAATGAATGGAATTAATTAATGAATGCCAATACCAACCAATAAAAAACTCAAGTTTCAATTAATAATTAAAAGTTGTTTTTTTTTTTTAATTTTCCAATCACTGTAAGTACCTATTAATTTAAAATATCATATTAAAAAATAATCTAAATTGTTCTAAATTTTTAAAAAATATTTATATATAAAATCATAGATTAGATTAATAAAAAGTAGCGGCTCCGATCGAGAAAATCAAGGTAAAGGTTGAGAGGACCCGTTCTACTGATCATAGGACACCTCATTGATATAACCGACTTGATAGGCCTTGTCCTTGAGTAGGACGTACAAAAGTCAGAGGTTTTTTTTTTAGATTATATTAATTTCTAATAAATCAATAAGTAAATAAATATAAATAGAATTAATGATTTTTGTTATTACAGATGAATATAACTTTTTAAGTTTTTTATCATAAGAATAAGTATTTTAACAAAAAAAAAAAAAAAAAGAAATTACAATAAAATAAAACTCACAAAAACTTATTTAATCTCAAAGATTATGTTTCTGTTTGGGATTTTTTCTGAGGGGTCATCTCATAATTCAAAAATTGTTTTTTTTTTACTATTATTTTAGTAAATTCTTAATCCTAGTATATTTTTACTTTCTTTATTTTCAACAAATATTTTCTCTTTTTTTTATTACTACTTAGATTCTGGAAAAATAGACAAGGTAATTTAATATTTATTGAATAAATTGTAATTTACATGAATACTACATATCTTTATAAATGAAATAAAATTTGAAAATATTAATAAATTTTGAAACACTTTAAAGTTAAAAGAATTATATAAGTTAACTGATAATAATAAAAAATATGTATTATAATAGATAAAAAAAAAATTGGAAAAATGTCCATATTGTCCTCAATAGTTTAAATAATACCCAGATTCCAATCTATAAAAAATAATCCTATGACTTTTGTACAAAAAATAACGCTTAACCACTGTGCCACGAGATTTTCAAAATGTGTCGCCAAATTTTACAAATGTAAAGTTGAAATTAAGAAAAAGTACTAATTTAATTTATATGTATGTAAAAAAAAGGTGAAATGTTTTTGCGATCAAGCTCTTAAACATTTCCGACTTTTTTTCAATATGGTTCTAAAAAAAAGGTAATATGTTTTTGCGATCAGGCTCAGGTAAATAAGTACACTTATCTTTTTACTTTCCCGCATACTTCGTATAAGGGAAGTATTGGAATCGTCAAAAATTTCGACTTCGAGATTTCGATAGATCTTGACGTTTTAGACCTCCCTGAGTCGGAAAATACCATTTTTGGAATTATGTCTGTGTGTGTGTATGTATGTATGTATGTATGTATGTATGTCTGTGTGTGTGTATGTATGTATGTATGTATGTATGTATGTAATGTCTGTAAGCAAATTTACTCAAAAACTAATCAAGCTAGGACTTCGAAATTTGGTACACCGATATTATTCACAGTTTGTAGATTTCTATCAAAATTTCGTCAAAATCGGTTAACCGGAAGTGGTACTTTACCTACACTGGTTGCGTTTACCTTTCAAGTAAAGTACCAGTTTGCTTCGAGATATTTGCTTCATATTTTGTATATAGATTTAAAAATATGAAAGAAATTGAGATACCAAATTTCATCATGATCTGACTACCGGAAGTGACATTTTACCTATACAAGTAGCGTTTCTTTTTTACCGACCGACGATAGTAAGGGAGGTATTGTTTTCACATCAAATTTCACCTATGGATATTTTTAGGTACATATCTCCACGAATCATGCATTTTCTTAACAGAAAAAAGTATTTTTAGCATGATGTCTGTCCGTCCGTCCGTATAGATGTGTACAGCCTAAACGGCTCAACGGATTTTGATGAAATTTGGTATATTTACTTAATACATCAGTAGGATGAATTGATCAACTTTTGGTGCAAATCCGGAAACCGGAAGTGCTAGTATTGCCGATCGAAGAGAGGAAGTGAAGGGTTATTTTCATATCAAATTTCACGTGAGGACATATCTCCACGTGTTATGCACTTTGTATTGGTTTTATCCTCGAGAAAAATCATCTTCATTAGTTTTTTCTTAATTTAAAATTATATGACGTCATCCAGCACTTCATGACGTCACAGCCAGCCCTTATATATTATAAATAAAATAAAATTAAAAATATTTATATTATATCCATATCTGTTTTTTTATATTTAAAATATCAATTAACCGGAAGTAGCACTTTATTCTATATATATATATATATATATATATATATATATAAATGTTTCCAAATATCAAATTTGACACCAATAAACTAATACGAACTGGTTCTTTTTTCAATACCAAGTTTACACATTCTAAATATTCATTCACAACTCTTTATTCTTTGTGTGGCGCCAAATTTTTAAACCGTTAAAAGTGTGCTGCGGTAAAAAAAAGGTTGAGAATCACTGGCCTAAGTGTTCGAATGCTGTGTATTCGGTGTAAAGGTATTGTATGATCAGTACAACATGTACTCTCACTTTAACTTTAACTTCTTTTTCTTAATCTTAGGTGGTTTAAGTGTCATTAGAATTCAATCCCAATTTAGATTATTTTTGTTTCATGATTATACCTATACATGTTATGTAGCTTCATACATACTCCTATAAATAGATATTACCAAAGTATTAGTGTTTAAACTTTATTTATTATAACCTAAATTAAATAATGATATAATAAATACAGGGTTATGTATTAATATAAAGAAAATGATTCATTAATATAAATAAAATTATTAAATAATATAAAAAAAATCAAAATAAATTCAAACAAAGCTTTATTTAAGTTTTATATACAAACTAATACAATTCAAAAATAGCTATAAAACATTTTCACTATTTTTTTTATTTAAATTAGATGAAATATTTTTTAGCCACCATACAGCCGATATTTGTTCCTCTGTAGAAATATTTCGTCTTCAGAGTCGTTATAATTTAAAGTCATTTGGGTCAAAAATATGAAAACAAAATAAATACAATAATTAATAATTACAATCATAAATAATATAACTGCTTTGTTTAAATTTATTTTGATTTTATTTATATTATTAAATAATTTTATTTCTATTTATGAATCATTTTCTTTATATTAATACATAACCCTGTAATAATAATTTAAAATATAAATAAAAATAATAACTTATATGTATATGTATATATATATATATATATATAAGAGATAGGTATATATTTACCTATAGATTAAAAATAATAATAATAAATAATTATGCATTAAGAATTTTTTATTATTTTTTTTAATTAAACTAAATTAATTTAATTAATTTTTTCTTTCGCTTTTATTATAATTAATTATTATTTAATCCTAAATCTAAGTAAACTCTTGAAATGATTCCGATCATTGGACCATTAAACTATCAACCTGATTTATTTCTTTTAATTAAAAATCAATTAAATTAAATTTAAATGTTATATATAAATAAATAATTAATTCAGATGTATAATATGTACTATTAGGGATTTATAGGATTTTTATTAATTGAATTACATTCATTAAAATATTGTGGGATTTTATCATTCCAGTTTATTTATTAATTTATTAATTATTCATTTACTTATTTACAGTAATCAATATAATTAAAATTATATACAATAGTATGTGTGTGTGTATGCGTTTAATAATTAAACGACTCATTTAAAAGGCAATTTAGTTGAATGTCATGTGTTTAATAAAATTTAAATAGAAACATTATTATTATTATTATTATCTAAATGTAATGCAGATGGAAGGAACTTGGGTGAGAGTGTGCGTGTCACGTGTCACTTGGATCAGGTCAAATCACGTCAAATAATGTAGCAGCTGCACATTTGCAAAGGGTCAATACTGAAAGGAGATATTATCTTGTATGTATTAATAGTTATGGGCCGATCCAAAAGAGACAGGTGCACCGGTGTTACCGTCACGCTGAATTAACGATGTAGCGACAAATTAACCGCACACTCAGCACTCGAGAGTCGTGCAGAGAGTTTAACTTTCGATCGGCGCCACCCGTTTTTATATATATATATATACTTACATAAATATACTTACTTACTTACTTACTTACTTACTTACCTACTTACTTATAGAATATATTTTTTTTAAAAAAATAAGCTGAAGTGTCTCCACTCGATTATCTCGCATTTTGATTTGGGTTAAATTATTATTAAAGCGCTCTACAGGCCATGAAGGCCTCAGGCGAGATGAGTTCGCACTCACAGTTCCCACATCTTCCTCTCTCCACTATTTTCCTTCATCGCACTCTGTCCATTGCCACCTCCCTCCAGTTCTTGATCTTCAACTTCTGGAGATCTTCCTGCACCTCCTCGCACCATCTTCTACGGGGTCTTCCTTTTCGTCTTCTTCCAGCCAGATTCGGCATTCTCTTCTTCTCCATCCTTTGGGTATGCCCCAACCATCTCAGTCTTTGCGACCTCACTAGCGATACTATCGGCGGGTCCGTGTATAAGGCCCTCAACTCAGCATTGGTCCTCTTCCTCCAGCCCTCACTCGTCTCCACACCTCCGTATATTCCCCTTAATATTCCTCTTTCCCAACACCCCAACGCATCTTCTTCGACCCTGTTCAGCACCCACGCTTCGCTCCCGTCGGTCTTATGATGGACTTGTAAACTCTTTCTTTTGTCTTTCTTGACACCAGGAACTTTCCCAATCGCCCATATGCTTGCCTGCCCAATGCCATTATATATATATATTATATTATATTTAAATTAAAATTAATAAATAATATTTATTAAACCAGCGCGTGTTTGGCTCTTTATTGATTGATGGCACCACGCCACGTGCTGGCGCGTGATTTATTTTTACGGTCACTTTAGATTAGTGCTCCGCAACCGGTGTGCCTTAAAGGTGATACAAGCTTTTGATGTGCTGCAAAATTCTAGAAACTATTTTTGTGTACCGTAGGGAAGAAAAGGTTGCGGAGCACTGCTTTACACAATTGTTTTATTTCACAATTGAATTTATTTTTATCTATTTATTATGTAATAAATAAATATTTGATTTATTATTTTAATTCTATTAATTACATTTACTTCTATTATTTTTTTTTAATTGAATATAACAAGTTGGTTGTTCTCTTTCAATTTGATTGAGCGAACAAGAATGAATTGAAATGTTGAATCTTGACACAATGGTTTTATTTCAATTGAATTTATTTTTATTTATTTATCTTATACAATTATATAATTATCTATTTATTATGTAATAAATAAATATTTGATTTATTATTTTAATTACATTTACTTCTATTATTTTTTTTTAATTAATATAACAAGTTGGTTGTTCTTTTTCACTCTGATTGAATGAATTGAAATGTTGAATCTTGACACCAGTGCTCCGCAACCGGTGTGCCTTAAAGGTGATACATGTTTGCAGCCGCGAAACTTTTAGAAATACTTATAATTTTATATGTAATATATATATTTTAGCTTTTGATGTGGCGCAAAATCCTAGAAACAATTTTTGTGTGCCTTAGGAAAATAAGCAATTTGAATTGGATTAAATAACATAATATATTATATTTAAATTAAATTTAATTAATTATAAATTATAAATAATAAATATTAAACCAGCGCATGTTTGGCTTTTTATTGATGGCACCATGGCACGTGTTGGCGCGTGAGATTTGCAGTGTTAAAAAATTAATTCTGTAACTTTCAGCAATTCAATCAAGCTGAAATTCTATATATAGCAGTTTTATACAATTATTAATCATGTGAAAAATTATCAAACATATTTTTATTTTTACTGTCACTTTAGTTAGAGGAAAAAAAATCAAAACGTTGTAGGTAATGACCCTCTTCCGGTTGAGCTACATTTCTCAAAAGTTGATAGAAAACTACGACTTTTAAATAATGCCCGTATACTAAATTTTATTATTCTAGCTCAAACGGTTTTTGCGTAATTTTGTCTACACACATACACACACACAGAGAGTCATTTTTCTCAACCACCTTAGTTAGTGAAAATGATTCAGGATCCTTCAAAACGTATAAAAACATCAAAATCTCAACATCGCAAATTTTTTGGCGAGATAGTAAAAATGAAACCAATACCAATTGTTCATCCATGTCGACATTGAGGAGTTAAATAAGAAAATTTAACGAAGACTGCTTGCTTTAGATTGAAATGAATTGTAAGATTCTCTAAACTGGACCAAATAAGAAATGGAAAAAATATGCGAGATTTTATGAAAGTGGATTAAGAAGACATCATTGAAAATTGAAACAATAGAATGAACAAGCAAGTCTTGAAATGGATACCCACAGAACAACGTAAAAGAGGAAGATCACCAAGAAGCTGGAAGGGTGACGTCCTACCAGCGACCATTCCAGGGCCGTTTGGGGTGGCAAATCTAAAGGGCGGCATTTTGGTCGTTATTGACATATTGACATATTGATAATCAGTTAATCAAAGTATATATTTGTTGATGTTTTAGTAATTGTACAGTTTAACGTATGCATGATCGATTTTTGTCTTAAACTTTTGGTCTGACTAAAAAAAAAATTGTTTAAATGGTCGGCAATTTGTCATTTTGTTCAGGGCGGCAAAAAAGCTAAAACGAGCGCTGGTCCTACAATCCATAGAAACAAAACGACTTGAGAGAAGACTTAAAAAAAATAGGAAATAGGAGCTGCCAGTTATTTTTATTAACGAATATTAACAAACATTAATTAATATTTGTATTTATACTTGATTAATATGTATTTTTAAAAAAAAAAGAAAGAAATCGTTATTTACTAAATAAAACTCTTATAAAATATTAATCAATTAAATTAAAATATACATTGACTGATGTGTAGGTATAATGTTATATTTCGATTAGTTAATTATATATTAATAATAATTGATAATTAAATGATATACATATTATGGTTATTACAAGTATAAATGATTTATTAATGTTTACATACATAATAATATTACATACTCACATAATAAATTCAATAATATAATATTTATAAAGAGAAAAATAAAATGATTGAAAGAGTTTGATAAAAATTAGTAAAAAAAACATAATAAATATTCTTTCACTTGTATAAAAGTGTCATATATTTATTAATTTATAAATGATTATATATGTAAATGCAAGTATCTACATATTCAATTTAAAAAAAAAAATAATAAATTGTTATTATACGATATTTTATTTGATAAAAAGAAATATTATTAAATAGTTAATTACTAAAAAAAATAATATTTTTTAAAATTGTATGAATTATCTAAGTATTTTCTTATTATACCAATAGAGATAGATAGATCTAGGACATATAACGATTATTTTTGTATTTAAAAAATAGAAAGCAAAATGAAGAGGATATACGATACATATACGTAATACCATCTATCATATACATCTACAACAGGTAAACCAGATTTAACAGTAACATTAAATGATTTAAATTATCAACATTGGGGAATAGCTACTTGATAAAAAGTAGCGCCTCCGATCAAGAAAATCAAGGTAGAGGTGGAGAGGACCCGTTCAACTGATCATAGAACACCTCATTGATATAACCGTTGTCCTTGCGTAGGACGTACAAAAGTCAGAGGTTTTTTTTAGAAACATTTTATATTAAATATTATATATATTTCTTTATTATTAGCCAAAAATAAATTAAATATTTTTAAAAACATCTTTATTATAATATTTTTAGGCTACATGCGTTGTAGGTGATTTTGAACTTAATGTGTGGGTTCCGAAACTTTGACAATCAAATTTTATAATTAAACGTGAATAATTAAACAGAAATAATTTTTCATAATATATATACTTATAAAGAAAGAAAAAGAGAGAGAAAATATTCAATCTAATATATTTATATTTTATAAACAATATAGGAATATATATATATATATATATAGATAGATAGATAGATAGATATATAAAAGCAAGGACCAAGGGGTGGTGCAAAACAGCTGCTACGAATTTACAATGAATCAAGTCTCTTTTAATGTGAAAATGATGGTTCACCATGTGGAATTTTTAAATTTTAAATAAGAATATATGCCACATATTGAAAGTCATCGGTCTTCCAGTCACTTGGAACTTATTCCATCATATTATCTATGCAACAATAATTTCCAAATGTGCAACGAATAATGTTTTTTATAATACATTATTATAAATTATTATAATTATATAATGGATATTCGAATATTATAATTTTTCAAAATATTTCTATTAATTGGTGTCTAAAAATGTTTAAATGGTTAAATAGACTGGAGATTATTAATTATTTCTAATTATATTATAATATTTATAAATATTTGTACAATTGCATTTCAATTGAATAGTCATGTTATATGCTCTACTATATATACATTCCATAAGTATAATAACTAATAAGACTTAACAACTTAAACAAAAAATAGAATCAAATTGAATAACTATCGATATTTAGTGACCTGTCTTTTCAAATCTATTAAATCACTATAAAAGTTAACATAGAAGTATAATAATCTATAATAATATCTAAATGGCTTAAAAATTTCGAATTTAAAAATCAAAATGATTAAAGATGAAATAAAATTCATTGAATAATAAATAATTATATTATACATTTAATATGTATTGGTAATTTTTTCTAATTAATCCCAATTAATAAGTATTTATACTTATTATTTTTATTTGTAGTAAAATGTATGTAGAGATTATTTAGAAATGTAAAAATTTCCAAAAAAAAAAATATATTTTTTTTATTAATATTAATTAGCACGTATACGAGGTCTGTTCAAAAGAAAAGGTAAATATTCAATTTTATTCATATGTTTGTCATATGTTGATATTATCAGCCATTTTGGATTAGTAGTTGGTTTTTGACAACTGAAAAAGTGGATCAAAGAATCTGTATTAAATTTCACGACAAAAAGGGATAAAGGGCTCCAATGCTCTTAAAATGTTGACTGTGGCATTCGGCGAGTCTACTTTGTCTCAAAAATATGTTTATAAGTGGTACAAGCGCGTTAAAGAAGGCCGAGAAGATGCTGATGACGATGAGGTTTTGGTCACTGTTTTCTTCGATTACAATGGCGTAGTGCATCATGAGTTTTTTCCAACAGGTCGTACTGTTAATAAGGAATACTACAAGGAAGTTATAGCGTGAAACAATACGGCTCAAACGATCGGAATTGTGGAAAAGCAAATCATGGATTCGGCATTCACGATGATGTACGAGCTCACACATCGTTGCTTGTTCGTGATTTTTTGGCCAAAAACAACTCCTTAATCATGCCTCAACCACCGTATTCACCAGATTTGGCTCCCTGCGACTTTTTCCTATTCCCAAAAGAGACCAATGTAAAGAAAGCGTTTTGACGAGCTGATGGTCATAGCGAAAAGCGCATTTCAGAAGTGCTTCGACGATTGGAAGAAGCGCTGGCATAAGTGCATTCTATCTGAGGGGAATTACTTTGAAGGGGACACAAAATGGATATTGATGAATAAATAAATACTTTTCGAAATAATTCAAAATTTTGTACAAACCTCGTACGTAACTCAATAGATTTGATTGAAAAATGAAAATTTAATAAACCCATTGTAATTGGTATATTCATTGAATAATGAAAAAGTTTATTATCAATGGATAAACTAGAAACTTAACAATTAATAGAAAGAGAGGACAGAAAATGTTTAATTTGATCATGGATGATGATGATTTAGGATGATATCGAATTTATCTTTAATCAATAATGATTTTTCAAAATGTTAATCAATGCAAATAGAAAAATAAAAATACGAAATCATTCAAGTCATTATTTCGTCATAAATATTTCACGCAAATTTGCATTCAATGAAAGATTATTATCCAATTTTCGGTTGATTAGTTACCAATGCCCCTTTCAATTTTATCAATAGGAAGGGTGTGTGTATCAATAGAGAGAGAGAGAGAGAGAGAGTGGGGAGGAGGAAGAGGAGCAAAGGTGTTCTTTTCTCTGCTGCTATCATTTTACTATTAAAATTTAAATAAATTCTTTTTCTACAATTAAAATCTACAATTGTAGTGTGAAAATTATTATTAAAAATTTATTTCCCTAATAAAATATCTCAAATATTTTGTATAGTTTAATAAAATATAATAATATACCAATTAGCAATGTAAAAATTATAAAAATTGATTAAAATATAACAAAATCTATATAAATTAGGTTCAAAATAAAATTTTTATTTTCCTGGACAAATTTTACCTAACTGCCTACTAAATTTATATACCTACTTGAATATTGTTATTTACCTTTAAATACCAAAATAGGTATTTTCAATTAAAAAATAATTTAAAATTTTGATCAGATTAATTTTCAGATTAACTATTATAATTTTTATTAATAAGAAGTTTAATTAATCATTTATATGATAAACAAACAAAAATAAATAAATAAAATAATTTTAAATTCTATAAAAAAAGAAAAAATAATGATAATATAATTTAAATAAAAAATAAAAAAAAATAAAAAATTTATTTCATTTCTTTAATATTTTCAGTTTTGGATTGTATTTATAATAATAAAGTCAGACAAAATGATATTCATATATAATATATGATTATAATTATACAAGTATTTGTAAAAATAATTATTGAGAGAAAATGTAGGTAGATTAGTTGGGGCGTATAACAAAAAATAATTACAAGTTATTTTTGAGGGAAAAATAGAAAAACAAGAGAAAAGATCTGGTAGAAGAAGAACAACATGAATAGATAAGATACCAAAAGGGCTGGTTGATCCTGACAAATGACCACACAAATTCTAAATACATACATGATAAAGAGAGAGAGAGAGAGAGATTTTATGGTAAAAGAGCATGATAATAATATTATAAAAAAATCAAAATATTTTCATTTTTTGTACTTTCATTAATTTAATATACCTAATATGTAGCTAATATAATGAAATAATAATTAATAATTTATTATTTTATAATTATTTATATTATGTTAGATAGATTTTACTTTTTATAAAAAAAAAATACTACTAATTTAACTAAAATTGTGTTTAAATTTTACTTTTTATTTTCTTAATTGACAATATAAATGAATAGTTTAAAAATGGAATACTTTTGATAATTGAAAAACAGAAAAAATTTAAATACAAAACAAAAAACAAAAATTACTAATTGTAAGAAGTAAATAAAATTTTAACTTAAGATAAATATATATATATATACATATATATATATGTATATAAAAGACATATATAAGATGCCAATAATATCTAATATTTTCAAATCAATCTATGTTTCAAATGTCTAAAATAAAACTTAATAAAATATTATTTTTATAAGTAATTTAAAATTATTAATTAAAATTACATTAATTAGATATATGCACTAATAAATATCATCATTTATTTGATTTTTGTTGAGTTAATTAATTATATTTTGAATAAATTTAATTGATCAATTGATCAAAAGATTAACTTAACTGAACTTTAAACACTTACATCACTTACAATAACTATGTAATTTTGCTATAATATATTAGAATTACAATTAATTATTTCAAATGTGAATAGATAATGTTTTTTGATTACTTAATGTTAATTAATTCTTTCTGTTTTTTTTTTTTTTTTTTTTAAATGTCTTTTATCACATAAAAATTATGTTTTATTTATTTATTTATTTATTTTTTAACAGAAGAAGAAAATTTGTCTTTGAATATTAAATTGAAAAATTTAAAAACTAAAGATTTTTCTCAAATTTTATTTTATTATTTTAATGATTTAAACGTTTTAGTTTAACGTTCCACTTAAAAAAAAATCAATCAATTCATTTGTTTTGTTCTATAAATTTAATTTAATTATGTTTTTTTAGATTCAAATTTAATATAAAAAAAAAAAATAAAATAAAAAAAAATGAAAAGCCAAACTGGACTCACCAAATGCGTTTCGATGTGCTGCTCGACGAGTTGGCTGTCTTGTCGGGGTGTCAAAAGGTGCTGCTGTCAAGCAAAGCCACCTACGAGATTCAAGTCACCACCGTCGGTACACTCAACTGATGGACGCCCAATCCTTCGACCAATGACTGCAGCCCAAAGGCGGGGTCTTCCTCGTTGGCCACGCCTTTCCACATGCCCATTGGCTACCCAGGCGTCCCTTTTTGATCCTCATTAATACACGCTCACTCACTCTTGACTTAGTTACCACAACCTTCAATTAATCGCTAGCCAATATATGGACATACTCGTATTATTATTATTATTATTATTAGTTTTATTATTTTCTGTTTTTTGTTTTTTGTTTTTGTATTAATAAAATTATACGTATATTATTATTATTATTATTATAAATAGAAATTGATACTAATTTGACATGTTATGAAAATATTTCTTTTTGACAAAAAAGACTTTAAAAAAAAACAATTCATCTTTTTGTAATATTTAAAACAAAATAATTTGGAGTGTCTCCACTCGACTATCTCGCATTTTTGAATTGGATTAAATAACATATATTAATTTAAATTAAATTAAATTTAATTAATTATAAATAAAAATTAATAAATAATATTTATTAAACCAGCGCGTGTTTAGCTCTTTGTTGATGGTACCAAGTCACGTGCTGGCGCGTGAGATTTGCAGTGTTAAAAAATTAATTCCGGTACTTTCAGCGATTCAATCAAGCTGGAATTCTATATATAGCAGTTTTATACAATTTTTAATCATGTGAAAAATCTCAAAAGTTGATAGAAAACTACGAATTTTGAATAAAGCCCGTATACCAAATTTCGTTATTCTAGCTAAAACCATTTTTGCGTAACCCCCCCCCCCCCTCCTTCCACATACAGATTTCTCAACCTTAGTGAAAATGACTCAGGGACCTTCAAAACGTATAAAAACATCAAAATAGTAAAAAAAGAGAAAATAAAATTCAATGTCTGAAGATAAACTTGGATAAATTTTTAATTTTTATATTATAACAAATTAAATTTTCAGTATATGAATTGAATTAAAAAAAAATCTCCTTAAAAGAAAATAAATCATTTGAGAATTTCAATTTTATACATTCTTTTCACCAAATTATTTTTCAAAATTAATCATTGTTTTTTTTTATTTTATTGTGGAAAGTCAACTTGATCTTCTTTACTTAATTTTACATCTTTTTTTCTAATTTTATATGTTATTTTTGTATTTAAAAAGAATAAACTAATAAATATTTTATGTAATTATATTGTGTTGTTTATAAAATTTAAAAAAAAAAATTACTTACAAAATTGTTTTTATTTAATTTAGGCAAAATTCTATTTGCACTATCTATGAGACTCTCCTCATAGCTTATTAATTTTGAAATACAATAAATTTATTTATACAGAATACTGCAATAATTGAATATATACTATAATAACCATATTTCAGTAATTATTCAAATTAGTCTTTATGTCATGAATTTAGAAATTAGATAAAACTTTACCAGCGGGTTCTTTTTTTAATACCAAATAAACTTTTTGCAGGTCGCTTCTAGTTTACTTGATAAAAATGTTTAAAATTTGCATATAAACCATTGATATTCCATGTTTTATTAATTTTTCCGGCAGAGGGCTCCACTAATTTTCCTGTTTTTTTTTTTATTTTGGATTAGATATAGAAAAATTAAAAAATTGCCCAATATCCAAACCGAACCGAAAAAACCGAAAATTAGGAATAAGTGAATAATTAATGTATTAGCCAATAAATAAATGGCTCCACACATTTCGACGTTCATAACCAGCTTATCTGTCAAACTTAAAAAATCTTTATTTATCTCGTAAACTAGAAGCGACCCGCAAAAAATTGCACAAGAAAAGTTTGTTTGGAATTAAATAAGGAATCCACTGCCAAAGTTTTATCCAAATCCATGATATAAAGACTAATTTGAATAATTACCATATTTCTATAAATTATTTTATTTTATTTTATTTCATTAGAAAAATATATTATTATAGTTTTAATCATTTAATCCACTCTCGCACTGTTTTAAGATAATAAATCATTGTAGCTTCAGTGGTTATTCTACATGATATTCAATCACCTTCCTTTTTTTTCTTCCTACCCACCCACCCATCCAACTCTACTTCATTATTTGTTCAATTCTAAATATTTGTTAATTACTAATATATTTTTTTATATTTCTAGAAATATTATAAAATGTAAAACGATAAAAAAATAATTTAACGATTAAAAGATCAAAATCTTGATTTTGAATAACAAATAATTATCATATTATAAAATAAAATCGAATTGGAGAACCCAAAAAGGGAGCTTCTCTGACACTGTGATCTGGGCTCGGGGCGCGTGTGGGGGTATCTTGAGTGGTGGTGTGAAAAGAGTCATCTGCCAAATGCCACTTGGGTTGCCTCTCGTCGTCTTTTCATGTCGAGCTAATGGCCGATGCCAATGGCAAACTCGTGTTCACTGCCGACGACACGGCCGCATTTAAGGAGACAAACCCTTACTAAAAAACAACCCTTAGTCTCAAGGAGTAGGGGATTTTACAAAAAGTAGATATTTCACAATTATATCTGCAGATTTCGATTATATCCAATATATATATATATATATATATATTAAATACTCTAGATAAAATTTTGCGTTATTATTCTTTTATTAATTAGAAAAAAAAAAGAAAAAAAGAAATTTAAATTATTCATATTTTTCTTTTATACTTGTTTAATATGAAATAATGAATTTAGTGACATATAATTTCTACTTGTACGAGGGTCATACAACAAGTACTTAGCCTCACCGTCCGATGGCGCTGCTATCACAAAAGTGTTTTGCCATCATGTAGTACATTCCTTTACTAGCCTACTGTCAAAGTTTCAGTCAATTCTCTTCACTAGTTTTGTTTTGACAGCCTTTGGAAGCGAGCGTGTCGATCATGAAAAAAGTACAATTCGACCCAAATTTATTCCCGGCGAGTGACTTTTTCAGGTTTGGAAACAAAAAGTAATCACAGGGGGCCAAATCTGGAGAGTATGGTGAATGAGGCAGCAATTTGTAGCGCAATTCGACTAATTTGGCTATGGCCATTCTTATACAACTGATCGACACCCTCTTTTCCAGAGGCTGTCAAAACAAAACGGGTGAAGCGAATTGACTGAAACTTTGACAGTAGGCTAGTAAAAGAATGTACTACATGATGGTAAAACACTTTTGTGATAGCAGCGCCATCGGACGGTGAGGCTAAGTACTTGTTGAATGACCCTCGTATTTAATGTATAACGTTAACTCAAACAAGAAAATAATAAATGCAAATTCTGTGCGACAGAGTATTTAGAGTATTTACAGTCATATAAAAAATAAAAACACAAATTAACGACAATTTGAAATAATGGAGACAAGACCAAAGATAAAAAGGAAAATTTCCGTTTGATTGATTAATTGATAATTGCCATAAATACATAAAATGAAGTGAATTTTTTCCACTAAAATTTTATTTTGGTTGTAAAAAATAAAATTTTGTAAAATATTGATATTCCAAATTAAATTTTTATAAATTACTTACTATTTAATTATTATTACTTATTCGAATACTATTTTATAGCCTAAGGAAGATTCTCAGTGGTTCTTCAGAACTCGAAAGTTCTTGGCTGCAGCAACCACACTGCTCCAAATGTCCCCATCCTGAGCCACAACTCTCCAATCCCTACCTTCTCCCATCTCTCTCACGTCCCTTCCTTTATTGTCCACCCACCACCGCGTCCTTAGTCTTCCAAGTGGAGGTTTTTCAAACGGTTTTCCCACCAATATACTATATTTTTCGCAAATCTATCATCACCCGTTCTTTCTACGTGTCCTCCCCATTGCAGCCTTCTTGATTTTATAACTCTAACTATGTCTGAAGATGCATAGAGGTCATGCAATTCCTCTTTTATGCAGTCTCCGCCATTCCCAGGTGATCTCATGTTTCTTAGGCCCATAAATGATGCGAAGAATCCTATTTTCAAATACTCTGTGGGGAGCCGCAATGCCGTCATTAGAGAGCCGCGAAATATTAAATTAAATTTTCTAATACTTGAAATTTTTGGTTCTAAAAAAAAGGTCAGATAATTTTGTGATGCCCTGAAACATTTCGAATGGAGGGAAGAAAAGTTTTCCAATTTTTCAAATTTATATAAAAATCGGATGTATTTAGAGAAAAGATTGGGAACCTCTACTCTAAACTCGTCTCTTTATTCTAATCTCGTCCCCCAAAGTCATTGACTATGCCTGATTCATCAAATCTATTTTCATTGGAATTCACTTGAAGTGCAACCATAATCTAATTTGTTTATTAAACCAAATTTTACCAATATTTTTTTAAGAATATTTCACAACATTTTTAATAGTTATAGTTTATTGATTTAAAATTTTATCCTCTTTTAAAAAAAAAAATAGTTCAACTGCTGTAGATAATAGTTAATAATTATAGATAATTTGTTCATTTATTTTTGAAATCAAAACAAAAGGTTAGAAAATATTGTAATTTTAATATTTCGATAATTTGTTCTTTGAAATTAATTATTAATTGTCTTTTTGACATTAATTTGTTTGTTTATGTATGAAAAAGGAAAGTGTTTCGATGTTGATGTACAGATTAATCTGGCTGTGGTTAAGATCATCTAAATGGCTCTTATTCTAATCCATCCATTCAATATGCGGTATTTTTGTTTATTCATTCATTGTATTGGGATATCAAATTAAATAAATAAATTATTATAGATAAATACGTATAAAAATATTGGATCTATGTTTTAATTTTATAACTTTATTTGGATTATAATAACTAAGTATTGATCATTTAATAAAAATATCAAATAATTTCACTATTATTATTTAATAAATATATTTATAGATGTACAAATATGTTTCTCTCTACTATATTAAATAAAATTTTTCTTTTATTCATTTATTTATCCACAAGATCTTATTTTCTCTTTTTTAACTATCTCGCCAAATTTCTTCTCGCCAGAGATAGTTTTGCGATCACGAAAATTTTCGATGTCGAGATTTTAATGTTTTTATACGTTTTGAGGGTTCCTGAATCATTTCCACTAAGATTGAGAAAAATGTCAGTGTGTGTGTGTATGTATATGTGTATGTATGTATGTAGACAAGATTACGCAAAAACGGTTTGAGCTAGAATCATGAAATTTGGTATACGGGCATTATTCAAAATTCCTAGTTTTCTATCATCTGCTGGACAAATTAATAAACATGGTAGCTAAATAGAATATCAATGGTTTATATGCAAATTTTAAACATTTTTATCAAGTAAACTAGAAGCGACCTGCAAAAAGTTTATTTGGTATTAAAAAAAGAACCCGCTGGTAAAGTTTTATCTAATTTCTAAATTCATGACATAAAGACTAATTTGAATAATTACTGAAATATGGTTATTATAGTATATATTCAATTATTGCAGTATTCTGTATAAATAAATTTATTGTATTTCAAAATTAATAAGCTATGAGGAGAGTCTCATAGATAGTGCAAATAGAATTTTGCCTAAATTAAATAAAAACAATTTTGTAAGTAATTTTTTTTTTTAAATTTTATAAACAACACAATATAATTACATAAAATATTTATTAGTTTATTCTTTTTAAATACAAAAATAACATATAAAATTAGAAAAAAAGATGTAAAATTAAGTAAAGAAGATCAAGTTGACTTTCCACAATAAAATAAAAAAAAACAATGATTAATTTTGAAAAATAATTTGGTGAAAAGAATGTATAAAATTGAAATTCTCAAATGATTTATTTTCTTTTAAGGAGATTTTTTTTTAATTCAATTCATATACTGAAAATTTAATTTGTTATAATATAAAAATTAAAAATTTATCCAAGTTTATCTTCAGACATTGAATTTTATTTTCTCTTTTTTTACTATCTCGCCAGAAAACAATATAAAGGGGGTCGCAAAACTTTTTTGATCCTCGGCCCCTATATAATTTTTCGTAATCTCCATTAACCCCCCATAAAGGTAATTTTTAGGTAATTAAAAGAAAACCATTTATTAGCCTCAATATTTAACAAATCAGAAACAATAAGTAAAGTAGCTACAGATTTTTACTTTCCCGCATACTTCGTATAAGGGAAGTATTGGAATCGTCAAAAATTTCGACTTCCAGATTTCGATAGATCTTGACGTTTTAGACCTCCCTGAGTCGGAAAATACCATTTTTCGAATTATGTCTGTGTGTATGTATGTATGTATGTATGTATGTAATGTCTGTAAGCAAATTTACTCAAAAACTAATCAAGCTAGGACTTCGAAATTTGGTACACCGATATTATTCACAGTTTGTAGATTTCTATCAAAATTTCGTCAAAATCGGTTAACCGGAAGTGGTACTTTACCTACACTGGTTGCGTTTACCTTTCAAGTAAAGTACCAGTTTGCTTCGAGATATTTGCTTCATATTTTGTATATAGATTTAAAAATATGAAAAAAATTCAGATACCAAATTTCATCATGATCTGACTACCGGAAGTGACATTTTACCTATACAAGTAGCGTTTCTTTTTTACCGACCGACGATAGTAAGGGAGGTATTGTTTTCACACCAAATTTCACCTATGGATATTTTTAGGTACATATCTCCACGAATCATGCATTTTCTTAACAGAAAAAAGTATTTTTAGCATGATGTCTGTCCGTCCGTCCGTCCGTATAGATGTGTACAGCCTGAACGGCTCAACCGATTTTGATGAAATTTGGTATATTTACTTAATACATCAGTAGGATGAATTGATCAACTTTTGGTGCAAATCCGGAAACCGGAAGTGCTAGTATTGCCGATCGAAGAGAGGAAGTGAAGGGTTATTTTCATATCAAATTTCACGTGAGGACATATCTCCACGTGTTATGCACTTTGTATTGGTTTTATCCTCGAAAAAAATCATCTTCATTAGTTTTTTCTTAATTTAAAATTATATGACGTCACCCAGCACTTCATGACGTCACAGCCAGTATATATGTTACCAAATATCAAATTTGACACCAATAAACTAATACGAACTGGCTCTTTATCAATACCAAGTTTACACATTCTAAATATTCATTCACAACTCTTTATACCTATTTATATGTGGGAAAGTCTAGGGGAGGACACTCCCGCTTATTTACTTCTTTTCTCACTCGAATAAAAATAAATACTTATACTTTTATTATTTTATTTTCTATAATGAAAATGATATTAAGACAAATATAAAAAAATTTAAAATTTTACATATGCAATAAGGTAATGGGAGATTTGCATATTAAGAACTCTTTTTCCTTCCTGTCCCAATGGACCCCCATTCGACCTCTACTGTTTTTAAATAGATAGATCTCTGAGGTCTCTAGAGAGCACTTTGGCGACCCCTGCTCTACAATCATTTCATATGTTTAAAAGATACCTCTGATTTTAATTTATCACAGACACATTACATAAAAATAGTTTATTATCAAATTTCCTCTTGCTGTAAAATCATGGCCAACACTTCATTATTTTCATCAAAAAATATTTTCCTCTTTTTTTTTGTCTGCATGATTGGTCTTCTTCCATATAAGAACTGATAATTCAGTTGCTTTATTTTCAAATTTCTCAAAATCTTTCCTGAAGTTATCAATTGGCTTCTAAAGTAAACAATAATAATTACCAAATGCACAAGACTGTATTGTGGCGTAAAACGTTCGTTGTTGGCACAGATAAAATTTAGAATGAAAATAACGCAATAATAATTATAAAACATTTTATAAATAATTTATATGATGTAAATATAGGAGGCAGCTAGCCGAGAGTGTAGCGTAGCAATTTTCTATCCAAGAAGTCGGCGTAGAATAAATATTTCTAATAAAATTCAATTTAACATCAGCTGCCTCCGGCTCCAGGAACTGTCCGTTCCTGGTTCTATACATGCGGAAGGCAACGGGAAACATTCCCAAGAAAAATTATCATGTCTGGGTAGCTTCTAAGGATATCCAAGTCATGATGATAGCCAAAGTCCTAAAGGGAGACGTCACCTTAAGAAGAAAATGTAAATATAAAAAGAAAACAAAATACCATTCAGACTACCATCATCAAACTTTCACACAGGCAAAAAAAATAAACAAAAAGTGTTTGCAAACTCTTTCTCATAAATTTTGTTCTTAAATAATGTAATCTGACAAAAAATACTCTTCGTGGCAGAGGTTCCCCGCCAAGTTGTGAGCCCTAAAAAGTTAGGGCCCCGCAAAGTTGTCTTTCAGAAAAATTAGTGAAATCAAAGCTTGGCGGCCGCCAAGTTACTCACCTTACAATATTAATTGTTTTTAAAACGTTCATTTCCTGAATAGTGTATTTAATTGCATTTGCAATAAAACTTTTTCAAATAGTGGTAGTACCTCCCACCTTACCACAGAGTATTTGCAAAAGTTTTATTGGAAATTCGAAAAAAAATACTTAACACTTAACACTCTTACTCTTTAAGAAAAACTATGATAATTACAAAAATCTTTAAACAAAAATTGTTACTTTTACTCATTAAAAGACAATATTCCCTCTTATAAACGACTCTTATTTTTTTTTTTGATCGGGTGGAAGAAATTACAACTGTTTTAATCGTCTTCTTTGTTTCAATCGTATCCAGTCTACCTTATTCATTTATTTTTCATTATATTTTTAATGGGTAAATCAAAATGTATGTGACTTTTTGTCTATTAATAATTAGTACCTGGTTTACTGAGCCGCCGCCGCTCAAATAATTTAAATTTAAAAGAACAAAAATAAAAAAAAAATTAGTCACATAAAACATTCAGCCCTTAAACGTACCTATTAATGTACTGAAAGACAAAAGTATGGCCTGTGGATATAACATAATATATATTTCGTAATCTTATTACAAAATATTATTTTATTTATATTTATAATATTTTGTATTTAAGGAAACGATGTCTCAAGTAGTTGCTGACGTCATTTAAATTAAACATTTAATATTTTAATAACATGTAAATACAAGAATTTTCCATGATCCTTAAATTATATTAGGTAGTTGTTTAACATAATTTCGAAAGAGTTTGGATGATGATATTGTTCAATGACCATGGATGACCATTCATGACCAAACATACAAATGAAAGACTATAAACAAAAAAAAAGTAAGAATTATTGTCTTGTTTTTTTGATGTACCTATTTAGCATCTGCTCTGAACCACACCTAGTATCATAATATTCTTTGATGATTCATTGAAATTTATATAAATATGTGAATATTGATGATTAATTTGTGTATTGACATTATTCATTTATTTAGTAGCATAAGTCATTTATTTTTTTATAGGTGGGACAGAAAAATATTTTCCCCTCCCAAGCGGTATCATTTTAAATGAAGCGGTTTAAAGTTGAAAGCTCTGAAATCTGTTTATGCCATTTCATGTCAGAGGGCAGCAGGCGCTGTACACTTTCTACTTCTCTCTCTTTTTTTTCCTACTTAATTTGCTCTCCATCTCTTTCATACCAATGTCATTACATGTAAGCAAGTTCAACAACTCTGCATAAGACTACATCTGTCATTCCTCTCTTACAACTAACAAAGCCTCTTTGTTTGGCATCCTCAGCTAAACTTGTCCATCTAAACATGCCACTTTATCTCATTATGAATCCGGATAATATTTAAAATCGGTGATGGGCTCCAGCCTCCGTTTCGCCGATTATTTTGTCATTTGTGGTTTGGATCTTAGTTCTGGATTAGAACCTGATCTTTTGGCTGGTGAGCAAATTAATTTAAATTAAAAAAATAATTTTTATCATTTACAATGACTACATTTTTATCTAACCTTTTTAAATTTATTTTTTTTTTATATATTGGAGTTTAAAATTAATAGGACATTAAAATATATGTACTTATATAAACGTTTCATCAACTTTCCATTTAATTGTATAATCAAAAATCACAATGATTTGTTTGTTTTTTTTTTCTTTTTTAAGAGAAAGGTTTTTGTGAGAACTTGGAAAAAGATATGATTTGCTTAATCCCAACACATTATCATATTATTAATATAAGTAATTTTTACATTTGGTTGATTTTAATCATTATTAAATAATATTTCTTCAATTTAAAGAAGATTAGAATTATTTAAATAGATAAAAATTAAATAATCTGGAAAATAGTATTATTTTGAAATATTTATTTACCTGGTTATTGTAAAATTTAACTTGTAATTAAAAAAACAAAAAAAAAAAAATGATTTAGAAATAATATTTCTATTTCAGGTACTTTTACATTTATATTTTATATTCTTTGTTTTTATTCATTTATTTTGTTTAGATTTTATGTAATCGAAATTGTAATATTTTATCGCGTCTCATTAAAATATTCACTAAGATATTAAAGAAAAAAAAATATTTATGATTATTTTTTAAAATTTATTCTACAATCAATCATTATAAATTTTGATATTTAATATATAAATAAATTTATTATTCTATTAAATATTTAGATAAATTAATATCATTTGATATATTATAATTAAATTAAAAATATTTACGTTGATTCTCTAATCTAAAGTACTGTTGAATTAATAATCTTGATTAATACTAAAATTGATTAGAGTTTTTTTTCTTTAAAACATATTGTTTGTTTTATCATAATTTAATTTTTGATATTAAGAATAAATTTATGTGAAAAATAAAAGGCATTTCATGTTCTTTTTGAAGAGATATGTAGATTAAAATAAATCTGAAAAATAATTTGAAATTTTGTCGAATGCCATTTTTTCTCCTCCTTAGAATACAATTTGGAAATTTTTCAAGTAGTTACGGATCCCTAATTCTTTTACCGCTCTACATCCTTCCACAATATGAAAATTACTATTTGAATGTCATTCTAAGTACGATAAGTACGATAAGTACGATATTCTGAAGCTAAAGAATCACTTTATCTATAAATAAAAGTTCTATTTTAAGCCCTTAAACGTTTATCTAAATGTTATTTAAATAATAAAGTTATGTTTAATTACATATGTGCATTATCATTATTCAGGTGATTCTCTTCAATGTACGCCTTTAGATCGTTCCTACAAGGCGAAAGTCTTATCACATTATCCCGAGTCCGTGCCTTGGAACCCTTTTGATAAAGATGCCGTTTGTATGGTTAGTATAAATGATAATATTAACAAAAAAAAAAGAGAAAGAAAATAATAAATAATAATAATTTAAATTTTAAATTATACATTCTTCTTGTCCTTGATTTGTTTTTTTTCGACGTAAAGTAAAAACCAAGTTTTTATTTACATATATCAAAGGCAAATTGAATTAGAATATAGATGTTATTTCGCAATTTGTATTCTCTCTTTTTCTATTCATTTAAATATTTACCTACTAATTTTTATTAAAATTTAAAAAGATTTACTTAATAGCAATTTTCAAATAAAAATGTACTAAATATTATTCCGATAAATTTCGAAATATATTAGTTTTTTCATTTTTTTATAGTTTAGACGTAATATTTTTATTCTTATATTCCAATTAAAAATTAATTAAGTAATAAATAGAATAATAATCTTGATTATGAAATGAAATTCCTATTTATAATTTTTATTCGATTTATCAAATTACTCAACCTCTAATTAAATATAATTTTTGCAAAGTTTACACAATTTAATTTGATTATTATTTTGCCAAGAATGGGCATATCATAAATAATTTGATAAATTTATGTTCTGAATCGTATCTCCTTTAGAATTCGTGTAAAGACCCTTGCGTGGACCCTCTTATTTTATAATCTATGATAATAATTGAATAAAATGTCTTTTTTTGTTTGTCATATACTTTCTTAGTTAGCACTTCCTCGAGGTCTTCAATTTAGAACTCAAAAACATTGTCTTGATCCGGAACCACATAGTTTTATTATTACTCGAGAAAATGGCTCTCGCTGTTATGGATTCAGTCTCGTTTTTTATGAACCAATTACAAAAAGAAAGATTTGTTCAGCGATGCATACACTCCAGGTGAGAACAAATGTTCATATATATTTGTTTTCATATTTATATATAGATATTTTTGAAAAAACGAGTGAGGAACTTACAGTTTACTCTTCGTGAATTCAAGAATTTTCTAAAAAAATATGCTAGAGTGCCACTCGACTATCTCGCAATTTGAATTGGATTAATTAACACATATATTATATTTCAATTAAATTTAATTAATTATAAAAATTATAAATTAAAATTAATAAATAATATTTATTAAACCAGCGCATGTTTGTCTCTTTGTTGATGGCACCACGTCTCGTGCTCGCGCGTGATTTGTAGTCGCGATAAAAAATTAATTCCGGTACTTCCAGCGATTCGATCAAGCTGAAATTCTATATATAGCAGTTTTATACATTTTTTAATCATGTGAAAAACTCTCAAACCTATATCTTTATTTTTACGGGCACTTTAGAGGAAAAAAAAATCAAAACGTCGTAGGTAATGACCCTCTTCCAGTTGAGCTATATTTCTCAAAAGTGGATAGAAAACTACGAATTTTGAATAATGCCCGTGTACCAAATTTCATTATTCTAGCTTTAACCGTTTTTGCGTAATCTTATCTACATATGCACACACACACACACAGACATTTTTCTCAACCTTAGTGAAAATAATTCAGTGCCCTTCAAAACGTATAAAAACATCAAAATCTCGACATCTGGCGAGATAGTATAAACCAACTATTTTTACTTAATTGAATGAAAATTCTTGGGCTTTAATTATTACTCATTCTTATACTCTACGTTTTGTTTTATCTTGATTGAAATGTGTATTTTTAAGAAAATGAAAAATTATTGATTTAAATATGAAAACAAATCAAATTATTATTATAAATTTATTAATAAGCCCAAATTATCACTATGAATAGAATAATTTGGTATTTAAAATTAATAAAAAAAAAATGCATTGTTATTGAACTTTCTACTAAATGTTCATCTCATATTATAAATTTCATAATAGATGTTTATTTCTTCATTTAAAATGTTTTATTAATATTTTTAGGCAATGCATCTTACTGAACTTTCGGGAGCACGTGCTAAAACTAGTCGATCTTCAGCATTTAATGGAGGAGGTGATACCCGTTCCCTTCCACGTCATTTCAAACCCCTAACACATATTCCAGCTGCAGCTAGTTCCTATTATGATGCTGGAAAAGACCGTCTTTTTGTGAGCAAAGCCATTATCCTAATTTGCCAATTTCCCTATGGGCATGCCGCAGTACGTGCTCTGAAAGCTCTTCTTCGTCGACCACCATATTTAGAGAATTGGCTAGCACAATTACTTTGGGAAATTCCTGTTCCTGCCCCAGGACGAAGTTTATCATTTCATTTACCATCAGAATCCCAGCGCGTTATACTACAACGACCTTCATCGATAGAAGAACCACCCCTTTTAGATTGGCCTCTAAGAGAATTATTTACATTATTAAATGTGGACACCCTTGTACAACTTTTTACATGCGTCTGTCTAGAGCATCAGGTTAGTTTCACTTTAAATCTATATTTACAAATTTTTTTTTTTTTTTCTGTTTAAATTTGCATTATGAATTTTCAATATCCATAATATTAAATAAGGGAATTTTGTAAATAAAACCACATATTGATATTTTTTATTGTAAATTTATTCAAAAAAAAAAAATACAAAAAATACACTTCTGCAGTCGGCACTGGACGCGCTCGGACAGTGCAGTCGCTTGATAACGATTGCAGAAGTAGCAATCGAAACGTTGTGTATTTTTTGTATTTTTTTTTTTTTTTTTGAACAAATTTACAATAAAAAATATCAATGTGGTTTTATTTACAAAATTCCCTTATAAATAAAAACAGTCACCAAAGCTTTAATAATTTAATATCATCTTTATTTTATTTGTTTTTTTATTCTCTTTTATTCTTTTATTAATTATCTTATTTTATTGTCTTAATATTGTTTTTCTATTTCTATTGAATTCCTATTTCCTTTTATTTCTACTAATTTATTTAAATCTGAATTTCCTATTCTAAAAAGTCCAATAAATCTATATATATATATATATATATTTCTATATGACGCTCGGAAGTTCCTGGTTGAAGCAACCACATTCCTTCAACTGTCCTTATCCTATGCCATTCATCATCCTTCACATCCTCATTCCTATTTTTTGGTCAAAGCGTCGTTTGCCGCCCAATTAACCTCCTCACGAATAAACAAAATAAATAAATTTTAATTTTAATTTAAACAAAATAATAAATAAAGCGTTCGTTTTAATATCTGTTTTATTCTTTGATTTCTATCTCTTTTTTTTTTTTGGTGATATTGCTTAAAACGAGATGAACTGTTGTTCTAGGTTCTTCTTTGCTCGGCTAAACCCCAAAGATTAATGTTGGTTGCGGAAGCACTCTGTGCCCTTCTCTTTCCCTTTACTTGGCAACATGTGTATGTGCCTATCTTGCCTGCCTCTTTACATCACTTTTTGGATGCACCCGTGCCATTTGTGATGGGCCTTCTTGCTGGACGAAATGGAACATATAATAATAGCGGTAGTAGTAGTAGCATTAGTCCCGGATTTTTGAGTATAACTCAAAATAGTTTAGGAGCAGGTACATCAGAGGCTAATCTTTGTCTAGTGGACTTAGATTTAGGATTATTGCAAATTCCGGAAGAACTTCCCCCTTTTCCTCATCGTTCTGAACTTGTGGCAGAGTTAAATCAACTTTTAGTAAAATATCAGGTATAATAAGTTTTTTTTATATATTTATTTTAATATACATTATTCAATAATTCTAATTATACCGTTTAATTTTTATTATAGGTCACTTGCCCACCTGATCCTATTAATTGTGGAAATGTTGGTGTTTCACCGCTTATGACTTCATCATGTTATACAGCTTTGCCAGCTACACTTAGAAGGAAACACTCTTTTAGTTCGACGAGTTCAGATCCTTCTGTTCATAGATTGGCTGAACTAGTTAGAAAGTAATTCATATTCATATTTTCCCAAGAATTCTATCTTACAACAAAATTCCTTCCAAATCTCTGTTCTTTAAAATATAAATATATACATATTAATATATTAAACTTAAAAAAAAATATATTAATATATTTTTCATAATTTTTTATTAGATTTACTAATTTATAAACTTTCAATTTATCAATAAAAAGTAACATTTCTTTTTTTTTTAAATATATAATTAATTATTAATTTATTGTCTTTGTTATTTCTTAACTTTCTTTAATAATTAAAATCTTCCGTTGGGTGATTTTGATAAATTAAAAATAATATAATTAATAACCTCATTTATAATTATAGCACCGGTGTTGAAGCAGATCGATGGGCAGAACTTTCTGAACATGAAAGATACGTTGAAGATTTACGATTTAATAATTCTGTTCGTGAGGTTTTTCTTAATCGATTTGTTACTATATTTCAGGTAATTTAAAAAACAAACAAACAAACAACCATTTATTAAATAGAAATGTTATATTATATTGTAATTTTTTGTTTATTTATTTATTTGTTTATTTTTTTTTTTTAGGCTTATGAACATTTTGTGATTGTTCCAACACAATCTCGACATGAATGGCTTTCAGATCGTGATACTTTGCATGCTTTTGATAAAGCAACGTTCCTCTCCGATCAGCCAGAACCTCATCTTGCCTTTTTAAGTAGATTCCTTGAGTCTCAAATGTTTGCAACTCTAGTCGATAATAAAATTCTTTCGTTATGGGCTGCTGATCCTGAACCGGCATTGCGAGTATTTGAACGCCGAATTAAAGCATTGCGTGCTCGTTGCGGTGATGCACTTGTACGAACTCCACGGTTAGTTAGTTATCTTTTCAAATATTTTATATAATATAATATTCTTTAATATATAAAACAATATTGAAAATGAAAAATTAAATTTTATATAAAAAAATATATTTTTTTTTTTTAAATTAAAAAAAAAATAAAAAAATAAATACGTTTTTATCTAAATACATTATATATTATTATTATTATTTTATATATTTATACAAATTTGTTTGTAGATATGAACCTTGTTCTTCTGCTGCCGAAACTCAACTTCTCCTTGATAAAAGGTTAACAACTGTTGATAATATTATTTCACCACCTTCTATGACAAATTCGGTTTCAACACCTTCACCAGAAAAATCAGACAAATATATTACATTCCCTTTAATTGATGCTGCTACATTAGTATCAGCCAAAAGAAGAACCTCTACTGGTAGTCATGTTTCTGGCACTGGTCTACCCTGGCGTGCTTGGAAATCACGTGAAGGTGGACAATCCGTAAAGTCCAGCAAAAGTTCTTCAGTTATACCTGCTCTACTTCCAAGTTCTACAACATTAACTACATCTACTTCTACAACGTCAACTTCAAGTCATCTAACAAATAATGATGCCAATTCAAATCCTAGTCCTGCACTTATAGCTCACACCAATTGGAGTTTTGTAGAAAAATTACTTACCGTAATTATTACATAATTATTTATTTTTATTTATTTATTTTTTGATAATTTTAAAGATTATATTATTATTATTATTATTATTATCTGGAGTATATTTAATTTGTTTTTATTTATTAACACATATATATATATATATATAATTTTAGGAATGCAGAGCAAGAACAAAAAGAATGCTAGTCGAAAAATTAGGTTCAGAAGCAGTTGAACTTGGCCATCATGCGGATGGTGCTATTTATAATTCAGGAAATGGTGCTGGTCCAGTTCTATGTGGAGGAAGTGTCTCTGGGGTTGAGGAAAATACACTAATTGCTGGCCTTTGCGATCTTTTGGAAAGAGTTTGGGCTCACGGCCTCCATGCTAAGCATGGCAAATCGGCACTCTGGTCTCATCTCTGTGCTTTTCAACAAGTGGAATCTTGTGGTTCATCAGCTGCACCTTTAGATCCTGCTTTTCTCAATCCAGGTAAGAACTTTAATAACCAATTACATTTTAAAACAAATAATTGAATGATCGAATAAGTTTTTGACATAGACATTTTTATATGTAATTTTGAAACAAATGTCTTATAAAGTTGCAAAAATAATTGAGCTTCAATTATCATTGTTTCATGCAGCTTTGGCTTGGTGTATGCTTCTTAAACGCTTTGATTGTACGTATTATTTAAATATGAAAAATTAATTTATATGATAAAAATTATAAATGCATGTAATATTATATTTTATCGAAATAAGGAGGTATATATATATATATATATAATTAATTTAAAATTTTTATTGATGTCTCTTCCTTCGATATTAAGAAATACATAATAAAGCATATGGCTTTAATATATCGTTTATATAATATTTATTAATCTTAATTGTAAATCATAATACATAATAAAGAAATTTATAGTTAATAAATAACTTAATAATTTAACAGATCTATCCTCAGTGGCATTAGAACCCAGCAGTAGTAGTAATTGCAGTGGAAATGGTGGTAATAGTTCTGCTCAAGGAGGTAAAACTCCTCAAATGCCAAGTTCACCAAATACCAGTGCAACCATGTCTAGTCCAGGTGGCTGCCCACTGAGACCACTTCCAGTATCAGTGACACATGATATGCGACAGGTATATATATATATATATAATTTTTAATATCATGATTGAATTAATTTTATGAAATTTAATATTTTGATTATTCTTAAAATGAATGTTCTTATTAATTAAATTAGAAACTTATATTAAATGACATACAAGAAAATATAAATTTTCTAATTCAAATATGAAATTATTTGTGTATTTTAAGGTGCAAGGTATGGCTGATATTAAAACTCAAATTGGTTATGCACGTGCATGGGTGCGTCTTTCGCTTGAGAAAAAACTTCTATCTCGTCATTTAAAAACTTTACTTTCTGATGCTGGATTATTAAAGTAAATATTTTATTTTTTTTCTTATTCTATAAATTCATTTATGTTAACATTTTTCTTTTTGTAGATCACTTTATAAAAGATCAGCATTTCTTCGTTGTGAAGATGAAAAAGAACAATTTTTATATCATCTTTTAACATTAAATGCTGTTGATTATTTATGCTTTACAAATACTTATCCTCTTGTTAGAGTAACGTACAGAGTAACAATTGAGACAGGCACTCGTCGAGGAGGAAATACCAGTGGAAGTGGTATTGGATCATCAGGTAGTGGAACATCTGGTGCTTGGATAGCTGTCAACGGTACTCTAGCTGATACAGCTCTGGTACCTGTACCACAAGATCAAAATGAATTTGTCTTCCAGGTATTTTTTTCCTCATTGATCATATTAATCATTTTAATAAAAAAAATATTTAAAATTTAGAAAATAATCAATCTAAATGGTTATTATTTTTTTCATAATATGATTTTTGTTTTATTTTTTTAATGCAAATTTTACTATTTCTTATTTTTGAATTGATATATATATATAAATTTATTTAATTTCTTATAGCATAAAAATGTGGGTGTTGTTACAACACTTCGTATTGGGGTCGACGCTTCAATTTCACGTTTATTTGTACGAGAAATTTGGCTTCGTGATGAGGTCACTGGTCAATTGTATCGTTTCGCATGTGGACGATGGCTTGGCCGAGGAGTTGATGATGACGCTGTTGAAAGACTTCTTGTTGCTGAAAGATGCCCTCCTGCAATGCAATCGGAAACACAACAGAAAAAACCTTCAGTTAATTCTCCTATTCATCATGCAAATACTAGTAGTAATTCTGAAACTTCAAGTCCAGAACCACCCCATGTTTTACAACATCGACTTGCAGAATGTGTCAATGCTATTGTAAAGGTTTGTTATTTTGTATTTAATTGGTTTCTATTTTTTATTTTAATGTAATATTTATATATATATATATATATTTTACATTATTATATTATTTTAGTTGTGTTATCGAGGAGATCGGGATAAATCGCAATTAACTCGCTTATTATGTGCTGAACGTGGTTTAGCACCTGTACTTGAACAAATATTTACTGTTGGTTTTCGATCAGCTCGATTATTTGCTCGAAATCATGCTCTTTGGGATTATTTTCGTAAGTATAATCGTTTTAACTTATAAAAAAAATATTAATATCCGTCCCTTCTCTTTTTCAATTTTCTGCTTGATGTTTTTTAAAATTGTGTTTTTATGTTACTCGCATATTATCAGATAATTGATATAATCAAAAGATGAATTATTTATAATTAAAATTATGTTTTTAGTTCGAGTTCGAGATTGTTTAAATGAAACTGCCTCAACAGCTGTTGGATGTCATAATTTTGAAAATATTAACGATGAACAATTAACCGCTCTTGGATATTGTCATTTGGTTGACGCAATTCAAAATCAAAATGAATCACTTGGATGGGACGGAAAATTATACAGGTAAAAAAGAAAATCATTTTTTTTTCTTTTATATTTTATTAATAAGATAATAAAGGGTTAAATAAAAAAAAAAATAGAGAAAAACCAATATCTTTGGAAATAATAATAATAATAATAATATAAATTAATTTAAAGAATAAAATAATTATTATTTTTAACCTTTTAGATTCTTCTGTATCGCACTTCGAGATCATCTTCTTCATAGAATGATTTCACCCATGGCTGCTTGCAGAGCTACTTATGATATGTATGATGAAACATCTTTTTTACGGTCTCCAGCTCTTCGGCATTTTCTTGAGCAAATTTTAGAACCATTAGCAGAATTTAATTACCATTTAGAACGATCCCTGACAAGTGGTATTCCTCCTCTTAGATTACATTGTTAATTAATATTATTATTAAAAAACAAAAACAAAGCATTCAAACTTAAAAAAACATATTAGATAAATTTAATTAATTTTAAAATAATATATATAAAGCACTTTTTTATTTCTTTTGATTTTAAATTGAAAAACATATATTGACCCTATTGAGAATATAATTACAATATAAAAGAATAATTCTTAAAACATCACATCATTTTACTTTTTGTTTGTTTTTTTCTAATATAGACAAAAACTATTCAAGTTATATTTATTGCGTGATCATTTTAATTAATTTAGTTTTAATTGGTAAAGATTTGAAGGTTTCCGTTTTTAAAGATAATCTGTTAGTATTAATAATGCTTAATTGTGATATATAATAAATTCAGTTATATACCAAAGATATTATTGATATAAATTAAAAAAAAAATATATTACATTTAACTACTAATATTTACTCATCTTATACACTTTTTTTCTTTATTTACTTTTTTTTTGTTTTTCGTTCTATTTATTTCTGATTATAATTTATTTGATTAAATTATTATTTTTATATAATAAGAAATTTAATGTTATGTACATTATTATTTAAATCAACAAAAAAACATCAATAAATAATAAAATTCAAAATTGAATTTACAAAAATAAAACTTTCTCATCTATTAATTAATTAATTAATTTTAAGTAAAATATTTTTATTTTTTTTTTAAATATTTGATTATAATTTATTATAATATATTTTTATTTATGATACATATTTTTCAAAGTTATAAAACTATTTATTAAAACAAAAACGTTTTTTGATATATATTTTTTATTCTATACATTTAATTACTCAATTTATTCACTGATTTTTTTTATTTTGCTTAATCTGAAAAATAATTCCGATCTTATATTTAAATTTAATATTCTAAATTAATTATTAATATTCATTTATATATATATATATATAGAACGAGAGTTGATTTTCATATTTTAATACATATAAATAAAAATAATTAAAATATTTTTTAACATGTTAAAATCTTCAAAACTTTACCAACGAATTTCCTTTTTACTTAGTTATTAGATAGAAACTTACATAATTAAAATAATAAAAATAATATAAAAAATATAAAAATTTGAGATTTTATAAAAATTAAAGTAATGTTTTTAAAATTTAAATTATTAAGATATTTTTGATCATTAATTATTTTTGTAAATAATTGAAATAATTCAACTAGAAACAATAAGAAAGAAATTTCCCATTTTGTATTCTTTTATAACAATTTCCAAATTAATTTAATTTAATTCAAATATAGAGATTTTATCAATATTTATTAAATATAATTAAATTAATTAAATTAAATTTTTTCAAACAAGGAAAAAAAAATTATATATTAAGACATTTAATATTTATAATAAAACAATTTTTTTTGGCTATGCCATTTTTTGATAATAATAAAAAAAAGATATATATATATTATAATTAAATGTCCAAAATAATACAATCTAGATAATTTGGTGATAAACGTTAAAAAGTGATAATATTTTTCATCTCTTATTTATTCCATGCACAAAATGAGTAATACCATGGCAATATTTGTCTTATTATATTTTATTTATTACATATATTGTCTTATATGTGTTTGTTTTTAAGATGATTATTTTTTTGATATTATATTTTCATAGATCTAATTAATTAACCCTTTCCCATAAATTTTATATTTTTTTTTCTTCCCACCTTCCTATTTATAAATGTGATATTTAATAATCTCATTTTAAAATATATTTATTTTGAGGTGTAATTTTAGTGCCATATTTTATTTTAATAACCTTGATTAATAATATAGTATAATATTTATATTTGCAAATATATACTCTTGTACCTTAAGTATTTAATTAGAAGAAGGAATACAATAATAATAAAATAGTTTGAAATAAATATATTTATATATATAACTATTACTAATTATATATAATATATAA
Source organism: Labia minor (assembly GCA_963082975.1). Classification (NCBI taxonomy): domain Eukaryota; kingdom Metazoa; phylum Arthropoda; class Insecta; order Dermaptera; family Spongiphoridae; genus Labia; species Labia minor. The sequence goes on from OY720345.1 coordinate 90,399,367, forward strand.
ATATATATATATTATATATTATATATACAATAAAATTTCATTATTAAATTACAAAATATATATATATATATATATATCTATATACAAATATGAGATACTATATTTTCACTATAATTTTTAAAAATTAAATTTTATTACATTACTAATATGCATTGTTTTTCAATATCAAAATTTGCTTTACATAATTTAATTTATTTAGATATTTTGATTTTTAAATTTTGACAATTTTTTTTTTAAATTAAATATTAAATTATGAGCTTATAAATTCGTTACTACTTGGAAAATATAACTTTGATAATAATGTGTACAATACCTATTATATTCAATATATATATTCACTTTTGGTTATAGAACTTTATTTATTAGATAATTTAAATATAAAATAAGCCAAAGACTTTGTGAATAATAATTATTAAAAACTAGTGGAATTATACATACAATAATAGTTGTAAATTAATTTTTAATAATTTTTTTTTAAATGAATAATATACTACGTATGAATTGATAAAATTGATTAAATCATTATTTTTAATTCATTTTTATAAAAATATTAATATAATTATGATTAAAAATAAAAATATAGTAATATACATACAAATAATAAAATTCATCTTATATTTGTAAAAAGTTAAATAAAATACAAGATCTCAAAATTTGTATTGGAATGAAAACAAATGAAACTATAATTTCGTGAAAATATTCTTTGATTTCTTTTTTCATTAATTTTAAATAAAGAATATATTCACGAAACCATGGTTTTATTTTAATTATACAACTGATATCTTTTATTAATTTTAAAATTAATATATGAATTATAAAAAAAAAAAAAAAAAATATTCTTTCTATATTACTTTATTCTGATTATTATATTATTATTTCATAAATTTATATGATATTTTAAATTTTTATTTTATTATATTAGATGAATAGATGTGTTTTCTGATTAGATTAAAAACTAAACAAATATCATTATTGATATGTTATATTCATTTTATTCATAATTCTCATCATAATATAATAACTAGAAATATGAAATAATAATAAAGTAAAAAATATGATATGTTATTTATTATTAATTTTTAAAATTAAAAACTAGAATATTATAATTTGTATTTTATATACTGACTGAAAAAAAAGATTAATAAGTTATTTTTTCAGTTATAAACATCATCATATAAATTTCAAAAAACAAAGACGGTGACCATTAAAAATTGTATAATAATATATGATATGAATTAAAATGTTTATTTTTTATACAAATTTTAATGTTTCCTTTTAGGTACTACTTTAGTTTTTTATTGTTTTTTTTTAAATAAGCTGTTATTCTATGTAATGATATTATTTATTTATTTATTTTTTGTAAATTTACGTGAAATCGTGTAAACTTTGAATAAAAATAAGACTTAGTATATCAACATTGTTTTGCTGAATTGACTATTTATTGTACTTTAATGATAAATACTTCTTTTTGTTTTGTTTTTTTTTTTGTTTATCAGATTCTATTGTACTATATAATAAATTAGAATAGAATAGATAAACTTTGCAAAAAAAATTTGTACTTAAAAATTATTGTCAAAATAAAATTTCAATTATAAAGTAAAATAATAAATAAAAAAAATATGAAATATGGTCACCGTTATAATCTGAACATGAAAACTATCACTCATTTCTTATATTTAAGAGCCATCTTAGTTATATATATAAATATATCTTTTATTGACAACTTTTAATAACTAATATATTTAAATTTTATAAATGTAGAGTAGACTCTCTATATTAAATTTAAATTATTTTTTGTTTTTTTTTGTTTTTGATTAATAGTTATTTTATTAATTCGTAATTTGAAATTATTTTTCCGGCCTATAAAATGAATAATGATCTGATTTTTTTTAAGAAGAAAAATAAATAAGACTAGCATACGTGATATTTATTTATTTCAAACAAATAATATTGATTGGGAGTTATTGTAAAACTAGTACCAAAGAATTTGATCTTGTTATGAATTTGTAAATAATTTAGGATAAAATTATAATTGTATAGATTTAGTAAATATATTTGATATATATACAAGTTTCAAAATACACTGTTTTATTTTTATTTTAATTTATTATTTATTTTTCATATATAATCTTTTAATTTTTATAATATATAAATACAAGTAAAAAAAGCGCGAGTGTCCCCCCCTAGACTTTCCCGCATATAAATAGGTAATTAGGTTATTATTATTATGTTTTAACAACAATAAAAATAAACAAACTAATTAATTTAAATTATAAAGTAAAATGGTTTAATACTATTATATATATTTATAATTTACACCTAACACTACTTGTATAGGTAAAATGTCACTTCCGGTAGTCAGATCATGATGAAATTTGGTATCTGAATTTTTGTCATATTTTTAAATCTATCTACAAAATAGTAAGCAAATATCTCGAAGCAAACTGGTACTTTACTTGAAAGGTAAACGCAACCAGTGTAGGTAAAGTACCACATCCGGTTAACCGATTTTGACGAAATTTTGATAGAAATCTACAAACTATGAATAATATCGGTGTACCAAATTTCGAAGTCCTAGCTTGTGATTAGTTTCTGAGTAAATTCGCTCACTGACAAACATTACATACATCCATACATCTATACATACACACACACAGACATAATTCGAAAAATGGTATTTTCCGACTCAGGGAGGTCTAAAACGTCAAGATCTATCGAAATCTCGAAGTCGAAATTTTTGACGATTCCAATACTTCCCTTATACGAAGTATGCGGGAAAGTAATTATTTATTTCTAAAGTATAAATTTTTATAACTTGAATAAATTTTATATTTTTCCTTTCCCCATGAAATGCAGAAATACCTTTAAAATTTTGTTTTTATTTTCATTACAAAATACAAAATTTATGATTATTGTATTATTTTAATTCAAAGTTAAAAATAATATTAAATGACATTGAATGTTTTTTATTATAAAAAATGTTAATCTTTTTAATATAAATTTCATTAGAAAAAAGTATGTATTTATTATTACCGACCGACGATAGTAAGGGAGGTATTGTTTTCACACCAAATTTCACATGTGGAGATTTTTACATATCTCCACGAATCAAGCATTTTCTTAACAGAAAAAAGTATTTTTAGCATGATGTCTGTCCGTCTGTCCGTCTGTATAGATGTGTACAGCCTGAACGGCTCAACCGATTTTGATGAAATTTGATATATTTACTTAATGCATCAGTGGGATGAATTGATCAACTTTTGGTGCAAATCCGGAAACCGGAAGTGGTAGTATTAGCGATCGACGATAGGAAGGGAAGGGTTATTTTCACACCAAATTTCACATGAGGAGATTTTTTTATATATCACCAAGAATCATGCACTTTGTATTGGTTTTATCCTCGGGAAAATCATATTTATTAATTTTTTCTTGATTTAAAATTATATGACGTCATCCAGCCATTCATGACGTCACAGCCTGGTCTTGCATATATATTATAAATAAAATAAAATTAAAAATGTTTATATTTATTATTTATGTATCCATATCTGTTTGTTATTACATTAATAGATATATTAAAATTATTTGAAATTGTTTCTGTAGCTGGAAATTAATTTACTTCAAAACGTCGCGTCGGTCGGTTCGGACCTGGCCACAGGTCAAGTTATTTTTTTTTATTTTTATTTTAAAAACAATTTTTTTTTTATCAACTGTTATAACTCTACTAGGTAATTCTGGAAATTGATGGGAAGCTATTAGAAAGTGAAGGTAAAAAATTTTCTTTTTGAGTTGATTAAAACTTAAATTTTATTTTGTATTGAAAAACAAAACAAAATAAGTTGACCTGTGGCCAGGTCCGAACCGACCGACTGTTTGAAATAAATTAATTTCCAGCTACAGAAACAATTTCAAATAATTTTCATATATCTATTAATGTAATAAAAAACAGATATGGATACATAAATAATAAATATAAACATTTTTAATTTTATTTTATTTATAATATATATGCAAGACCAGGCTGTGACGTCATGAATGGCTGGATGACGTCATATAATTTTAAATCAAGAAAAAACTAATAAATATGATTTTTTTCGAGGATAAAACCAATACAAAGTGCATGATTCGTGGTGATATATAAAAAAATCTCCTTTGGTGTGAAAATAACCCTTTCTTTCCTATCGTCGATCGCTAATACTACCACTTCCGGTTTCCGGAATTGCACCAAAAGTTGATCAATTCATCCCACTGATGCATTAAGTAAATATACCAAATTTCATCAAAATCGGTTGAGCCGTTCAGGCTGTACACATCTATACGGACGGACGGACAGACATCATGCTAAAAATACTTTGTTCTGTTTGATTAATAAAAGATAATTTTATCCCTGGTATTTAAAAAAGTAGGATTTAGCATAAATATTTGAAAAAAAATCACCCTTTTCCTTATGAATTCAATGAAAATATTTAAGAAATCGATGAAATGTGAATTTATTCTTCATTATAATCAGGAAATGAATAAATTGATTAATAAAAGATAATTTTATCCCTGGTATTTAAAAAAGTAGGATTTAGCCTTAAATATTTGAACAAAATCAGACTTTTCCCTAAGAATTCAATGAAAATATTTAAGAAATCGATGAAATGTGAATTTATTCTTCATTATAATCAGGAAATGAATAAATTGAAATATAAAAGATAATTTTATCCTTCGTATTTAAAAAAGTAGGATTTTCCCTTAAATATTTGAACAAAATTACACTTTTCCGTATAAATTCAATTAAAAAATTTAATAAATCGATGAAATATGAATTTATTCTTCATTATAATCAGGAAATGAATAAAATGATATGTAAAAGATAATTTTATCCCTGGTAATTAAAAAAGTAGGATTTAGCCTTAAATATTTGAACAAAATCACAATTTTCCGTATAAATTCAATTAAAAAATTTAATAAATCGATGAAATATTTATTTATTCTTCATTATAATCAGGAAATGAATAAAATGATATGTAAAAGATAATTTTATCCCTGGTATTTAAAAAAGTAGGATTTAGCCTTAAATATTTGAACAAAATCAGACTTTTCCCTATGAATTCAATGAAAATATTTAAGAAATCGATGAAATGTGAATTTATTCTTCATTATAATCAGGAAATGAATAAATTGATATACAAAAGATAATTTTATCCCTGGTATTTAAAAAAGTAGGATTTAGACTTAAATATTTGAAGAAAATCACAATTTTCCGTATAAATTCAATTAAAAAATTTAATAAATCGATGAAATATTTATTTATTCTTCATTATAATCTGGAAATGAATAAAATGATATGTAAAAGATAATTTTATCCCTGGTATTTAAAAAAGTAGGATTTAGCCTTAAATATTTGAACAAAATCAGACTTTTCCCTATGAATTCAATGAAAATATTTAAGAAATCGATGAAATGTGAATTTATTCTTCATTATAATCAGGAAATGAATAAATTGATATACAAAAGATAATTTTATCAATGGTATTTAAAAAAGTAGGATTTAGCCTTAAATATTTGAACAAAATCAGACTTTTCCCTAAGAATTCAATGAAAATATTTAAGAAATCGATGAAATGTGAATTTATTCTTCATTATAATCATGAAATGAATAAATTGATATACAAAAGATAATTTTATCCCTGGTATTTAAAAAAGTAGGATTTTCCCTTAAATATTTGAACAAAATCACACTTTTCCCTATGAATTCAATGAAAATATTTAATAAATAGATGAAATATGAATTTATTCTTCATTATAATCAGGAAATGAATAAATTAATATACAAAAGATAATTTTATCCCTGGTAATTAAAAAAGTAGGATTTAGCCTTAAATATTTGAACAAAATCAGACTTTTACCTAAGAATTCAATGAAAATATTTAAGAAATCCATGAAATGTGAATTTATTCTTCATTATAATCAGGAAATGAATAAATTGAAATATAAAAGATAATTTTATCCTTCGTATTTAAAAAAGTAGGATTTTCCCTTAAATATTTGAACAAAATCACACTTTTCCCTATGAATTCAATGAAAATATTTAAGAAATCGATGAAATATGAATTTATTCTTCATTATAATCAGGAAATGAATAAATTGATATACAAAAGATAATTTTATCCTTCGTATTTAAAAAAGTAGGATTTTACCTTAAATATTTGAACAAAATTACACTTTTCCGTATGATTTCAATGAAAATATTTAAGAAATCGATGAAATGTGAATTTATTCTTCATTATAATCAGGAAATGATTAAATTAATATACAAAAGATAATTTTATCCCTGGTATTTAAAAAAGTAGGATTTAGCCTTAAATATTTGAACAAAATCAGACTTTTCCCTAAGAATTCAATGAAAATATTTAAGAAATCGATGAAATGTGAATTTATTCTTCATTATAATCAGGAAATGAATAAATTGATATACAAAAGATAATTTTATCCCTGGTATTTAAAAAAGTAGGATTTAGCCTTAAATATTTGAACAAAATCAGACTTTTCCCTAAGAATTCAATGAAAATATTTAAGAAATCGATGAAATGTGAATTTATTCTTCATTATAATCAGGAAATGAATAAATTGATATACAAAAGATAATTTTATCAATGGTAATTAAAAAAGTAGGATTTAGCCTTAAATATTTGAACAAAATCAGACTTTTACCTAAGAATTCAATGAAAATATTTAAGAAATCCATGAAATGTGAATTTATTCTTCATTATAATCAGGAAATGAATAAATTGAAATATAAAAGATAATTTTATCCTTCGTATTTAAAAAAGTAGGATTTTCCCTTAAATATTTGAACAAAATCACACTTTTCCCTATGAATTCAATGAAAATATTTAAGAAATCGATGAAATATGAATTTATTCTTCATTATAATCAGGAAATGAATAAATTGGTATATAAAAGATAATTTTATCCCTGGTATTTAAAAAAGTAGGATTTAGACTTAAATATTTGAAGAAAATCACAATTTTCCGTATAAATTCAATTAAAAAATTTAATAAATCGATGAAATATTTATTTATTCTTCATTATAATCTGGAAATGAATAAAATGATATGTAAAAGATAATTTTATCCCTGGTATTTAAAAAAGTAGGATTTAGCCTTAAATATTTGAACAAAATCAGACTTTTCCCTATGAATTCAATGAAAATATTTAAGAAATCGATGAAATGTGAATTTATTCTTCATTATAATCAGGAAATGAATAAATTGATATACAAAAGATAATTTTATCAATGGTATTTAAAAAAGTAGGATTTAGCCTTAAATATTTGAACAAAATCAGACTTTTCCCTAAGAATTCAATGAAAATATTTAAGAAATCGATGAAATGTGAATTTATTCTTCATTATAATCATGAAATGAATAAATTGATATACAAAAGATAATTTTATCCCTGGTATTTAAAAAAGTAGGATTTTCCCTTAAATATTTGAACAAAATCACACTTTTCCCTATGAATTCAATGAAAATATTTAATAAATAGATGAAATATGAATTTATTCTTCATTATAATCAGGAAATGAATAAATTAATATACAAAAGATAATTTTATCCCTGGTAATTAAAAAAGTAGGATTTAGCCTTAAATATTTGAACAAAATCAGACTTTTACCTAAGAATTCAATGAAAATATTTAAGAAATCCATGAAATGTGAATTTATTCTTCATTATAATCAGGAAATGAATAAATTGAAATATAAAAGATAATTTTATCCTTCGTATTTAAAAAAGTAGGATTTTCCCTTAAATATTTGAACAAAATCACACTTTTCCGTATGATTTCAATGAAAATATTTAAGAAATCGATGAAATGTGAATTTATTCTTCATTATAATCAGGAAATGATTAAATTAATATACAAAAGATAATTTTATCCCTGGTATTTAAAAAAGTAGGATTTAGCCTTAAATATTTGAACAAAATCAGACTTTTCCCTAAGAATTCAATGAAAATATTTAAGAAATCGATGAAATGTGAATTTATTCTTCATTATAATCAGGAAATGAATAAATTGATATACAAAAGATAATTTTATCAATGGTATTTAAAAAAGTAGGATTTAGCCTTAAATATTTGAACAAAATCAGACTTTTCCCTAAGAATTCAATGAAAATATTTAAGAAATCGATGAAATGTGAATTTATTCTTCATTATAATAAGGAAATGAATAAATTGAAATATAAAAGATAATTTTATCCTTCGTATTTAAAAAAGTAGGATTTTCCCTTAAATATTTGAACAAAATCACACTTTTCCCTATGAATTCAATGAAAATATTTAATAAATAGATGAAATATGAATTTATTCTTCATTATAATCAGGAAATGAATAAATTAATATACAAAAGATAATTTTATCCCTGGTAATTAAAAAAGTAGGATTTAGCCTTAAATATTTGAACAAAATCAGACTTTTACCTAAGAATTCAATGAAAATATTTAAGAAATCCATGAAATGTGAATTTATTCTTCATTATAATCAGGAAATGAATAAATTGAAATATAAAAGATAATTTTATCCTTCGTATTTAAAAAAGTAGGATTTTCCCTTAAATATTTGAACAAAATCACACTTTTCCCTATGAATTCAATGAAAATATTTAAGAAATCGATGAAATATGAATTTATTCTTCATTATAATCAGGAAATGAATAAATTGGTATATAAAAGATAATTTTATCCCTGGTATTTAAAAAAGTAGGATTTAGACTTAAATATTTGAAGAAAATCACAATTTTCCGTATAAATTCAATTAAAAAATTTAATAAATCGATGAAATATGAATTTATTCTTCATTATAATCAGGAAATGAATAAAATGATATGTAAAAGATAATTTTATCCCTGGTAATTAAAAAAGTAGGATTTAGCCTTAAATATTTGAACAAAATCAGACTTTTCCCTATGAATTCAATGAAAATATTTAAGAAATCGATGAAATGTGAATTTATTCTTCATTATAATCAGGAAATGAATAAATTGAAATATAAAAGATAATTTTATCCTTCGTATTTAAAAAAGTAGGATTTAGCCTTAAATATTTGAACAAAATCAGACTTTTCCCTAAGAATTCAATGAAAATATTTAAGAAATCGATGGAATATGAATTTATTCTTCATTATAATCAGGAAATGAATATATTGATATACAAAAGATAATTTTATCCTTCGTATTTAAAAAAGTAGGATTTAGCCTTAAATATTTGAACAAAATCACACTTTTCCCTATGAATTCAATGAAAATATTTAAGAAATCGATGAAATATGAATTTATTCTTCATTATAATCAGGAAATGAATAAATTGATATACAAAAGATAATTTTATCCTTCGTATTTAAAAAAGTAGGATTTTCCCGTAAATATTTGAACAAAATTACACTTTTCCGTATGATTTCAATGAAAATATTTAAGAAATCGATGAAATGTGAATTTATTCTTCATTATAATCAGGAAATGAATAAATTGAAATATAAAAGATAATTTTATCATTCGTATTTAAAAAAGAAGGATTTAGCCTTAAATATTTGAACAAAATCAGACTTTTGCCTAAGAATTCAATGAAAATATTTAAGAAATCGATGGAATATGAATTTATTCTTCATTATAATCAGGAAATGAATAAATTGATATACAAAAGATAATTTTATCCCTGGTATTTAAAAAAGTAGGATTTAGCCTTAAATATTTGAACAAAATCAGACTTTTCCCTAAGAATTCAATGAAAATATTTAAGAAATTGATGAAATGTGAATTTATTCTTCATTTTAATCAGGAAATGAATAAATTGATATACAAAAGATAATTTTATCCTTCGTATTTAAAAAAGTAGGATTTAGCATAAATATTTGAAAAAAAATCACCCTTTTCCTTATGAATTCAATGAAAATATTTAAGAAATCGATGAAATGTGAATTTATTCTTCTTTATAATCAGGAAATGAATAAATTGATATACAAAAGATAATTTTATCCCTGGTATTTAAAAAAGTAGGATTTTACCTTAAATATTTGAACAAAATCAGACTTTTCCCTAAGAATTCAATGAAAATATTTAAGAAATCGATGAAATATGAATTTATTCTTCATTATAATCAGGAAATGAATAAATTGATATACAAAAGATAATTTTATCCTTCGTATTTAAAAAAGTAGGATTTTCCGTTAAATATTTGAATAAAATCACAATTTTCCGTATGATTTCAATGAAAATATTTAAGAAATCGAAGAAATATGAATTTATTCTTCATTATAATCAGGAAATGAATAAATTGATATACAAAAGATGATTTTATCCCTGGTATTTAAAAAAGTAGGATTTAGCCTTAAATATTTGAACAAAATCAGACTTTTCCCTATGAATTCAATGAAAATATTTAAGATATCGATGAAATATCAATTTATTCTTCATTATAATCAGGAAATGAATAAATTGATATACAAAAGATAATTTTATCCCTGGTATTTAAAAAAGTAGGATTTAGCCTTAAATATTTGAACAAAATCAGACTTTTCCCTAAGAATTCAATGAAAATATTTAAGAAATCGATGAAATGTGAATTTATTCTTCATTATAATCAGGAAATGAATAAATTGATATACAAAAGATAATTTTATCCTTCGTATTTAAAAAAGTAGGATTTTCCGTTAAATATTTGAACATAATTACACTTTTCCGTATGATTTCAATGAAAATATTTAAGAAATCGAAGAAATATGAATTTATTCTTCATTATAATCAGGAAAAAAATAAATTGATATACAAAAGATAATTTTATCCATTGTATTTAAAAAAGTAGAATTTAGACTTAAATATTTTAACAAAATCAGACTTTTCCCTAAGAATTCAATGAAAATATTTAAGAAATTGATGAAATGTGAATTTATTCTTCATTATAATCAGGAAATGAATAAATTGATATACAAAAGATAATTTCATCCCTGGTATTTAAAAAAGTAGGATTTAGCCTTAAATATTTGAACAAAATCAGACTTTTCCCTATGAATTCAATGAAAATATTTAAGAAATCGATGAAATGTGAATTTATTCTTCATTATAATCAGGAAATGAATAAATTGATATACAAAAGATAATTTTATCCCTGGTATTTAAAAAAGTAGGATTTTTCCTTAAATATTTGAACAAAATCAGACTTTTCCCTATGAATTCAATGAAAATATTTAAGATATCGATGAAATATCAATTTATTCTTCATTATAATCACGAAATGAATAAATTGATATACAAAAGATAATTTTATCCCTGGTATTTAAAAAAGTAGGATTTAGCCTTAAATATTTGAACAAAATCAGACTTTTCCCTAAGAATTCAATGAAAATATTTAAGAAATCGATAAAATGTGAATTTATTCTTCTTTATAATCAGGAAATGAATAAATTGATATACAAAAGATAATTTTATCCTTCGTATTTAAAAAAGTAGGATTTTCCCTTAAATATTTGAACATAATTACACTTTTCCGTATGATTTCAATGAAAATATTTAAGAAATCGAAGAAATATGAATTTATTCTTCATTATAATCAGGAAAAAAATAAATTGATATACAAAAGATAATTTTATCCATTGTATTTAAAAAAGTAGAATTTAGACTTAAATATTTTAACAAAATCAGACTTTTCCTTATGAATTCAATGAAAATATTTAAGAAATCGATGAAATGTGAATTTATTCTTCTTTATAATCAGGAAATGAATAAATTGATATACAAAAGATAATTTTATCCCTGGTATTTAAAAAAGTAGGATTTAGCCTTAAATATTTGAACAAAATCAGACTTTTCCCTAAGAATTCAATGAAAATATTTAAGAAATTGGTGAAATGTGAATTTATTCTTCATTTAAATCAGGAAATGAATAAATTGATATACAAAAGATAATTTTATCCCTGGTATTTAAAAAAGTAGGATTTAGCCTTAAATATTTGAACAAAATCAGACTTTTCCCTAAGAATTCAATAAAAATATTTAAGAAATCGATAAAATGTGAATTTATTCTTCATTATAATCAGGAAATGAATAAATTGATATACAAAAGATAATTTTATCCCTGGTATTTAAAAATGTAGGATTTAGCCTTAAATATTTGAACAAAATCAGAATTTTCCCTATGAATTCAATGAAAATATTTAAGATATCGATGAAATATCAATTTATTCTTCATTATAATCAGGAAATGAATAAATTGATATACAAAAGATAATTTTATCCCTGGTATTTAAAAAAGTAGGATTTTTCCTTAAATATTTGAACAAAATCAGACTTTTCCTTATGAATTCAATGAAAATATTTAAGAAATCGATGAAATGTGAATTTATTCTTCTTTATAATCAGGAAATGAATAAATTGATATACAAAAGATAATTTTATCCCTGGTATTTAAAAAAGTAGGATTTTTCCTTAAATATTTGAACAAAATCAGACTTTTCCCTATGAATTCAATGAAAATATTTAAGATATCGATGAAATATCAATTTATTCTTCATTATAATCAGGAAATGAATAAATTGATATACAAAAGATAATTTTATCGCTGGTATTTAAAAAAGTAGGATTTAGCATTAAATATTTGAACAAAATCAGACTTTTCCCTAAGAATTCAATGAAAATATTTAAGAAATTGGTGAAATGTGAATTTATTCTTCATTATAATCAGGAAATGAATAAATTGATATACAAAAGATAATTTTATCCCTGGTATTTAAAAAAGTAGGATTTAGCATTAAATATTTGAACAAAATCAGACTTTTCCCTATGAATTCAATGAAAATATTTAAGATATCGATGAAATATCAATTTATTCTTCATTATAATCACGAAATGAATAAATTGATATACAAAAGATAATTTTATCCCTGGTATTTAAAAAAGTAGGATTTAGCCTTAAATATTTGAACAAAATCAGACTTTTCCCTAAGAATTCAATGAAAATATTTAAGAAATTGGTGAAATGTGAATTTATTCTTCATTATAATCAGGAAATGAATAAATTGATATACAAAAGATAATTTTATCCCTGGTATTTAAAAAAGTAGGATTTAGCCTTAAATATTTGAACAAAATCAGACTTTTCCCTAAGAATTCAATGAAAATATTTAAGAAATCGATGAAATGTGAATTTATTCTTCATTATAATCAGGAAAGGAATAAATTGATATACAAAAGATAATTTTATCCTTCGTATTTAAAAAAGTAGGATTTTCCCTTAAATATTTGAACATAATTACACTTTTCCGTATGATTTCAATGAAAATATTTAAGAAATCGAAGAAATATGAATTTATTCTTCATTATAATCAGGAAAAAAATAAATTGATATACAAAAGATAATTTTATCCATTGTATTTAAAAAAGTAGAATTTAGACTTAAATATTTTAACAAAATCAGACTTTTCCCTAAGAATTCAATGAAAATATTTAAGAAATTGATGAAATGTGAATTTATTCTTCATTATAATCAGGAAATGAATAAATTGATATACAAAAGATAATTTTATCCCTGGTATTTAAAAAAGTAGGATTTAGCCTTAAATATTTGAACAAAATCAGACTTTTCCCTAAGAATTCAATGAAAATATTTAAGAAATTGGTGAAATGTGAATTTATTCTTCATTTAAATCAGGAAATGAATAAATTGATATACAAAAGATAATTTTATCCCTGGTATTTAAAAAAGTAGGATTTAGCCTTAAATATTTGAACAAAATCAGACTTTTCCCTAAGAATTCAATAAAAATATTTAAGAAATCGATAAAATGTGAATTTATTCTTCATTATAATCAGGAAATGAATAAATTAATATACAAAAGATAATTTTATCCCTGGTATTTAAAAATGTAGGATTTAGCCTTAAATATTTGAACAAAATCAGAATTTTCCCTATGAATTCAATGAAAATATTTAAGATATCGATGAAATATCAATTTATTCTTCATTATAATCAGGAAATGAATAAATTGATATACAAAAGATAATTTTATCCCTGGTATTTAAAAAAGTAGGATTTTTCCTTAAATATTTGAACAAAATCAGACTTTTCCCTATGAATTCAATGAAAATATTTAAGATATCGATGAAATATCAATTTATTCTTCATTATAATCAGGAAATGAATAAATTGATATACAAAAGATAATTTTATCGCTGGTATTTAAAAAAGTAGGATTTAGCCTTAAATATTTGAACAAAATCAGACTTTTCCCTATGAATTCAATGAAAATATTTAAGATATCGATGAAATATCAATTTATTCTTCATTATAATCAGGAAATGAATAAATTGATATACAAAAGATAATTTTATCCCTGGTATTTAAAAAAGTAGGATTTAGCCTTAAATATTTGAACAAAATCAGACTTTTCCCTAAGAATTCAATGAAAATATTTAAGAAATTGGTGAAATGTGAATTTATTCTTCATTATAATCAGGAAATGAATAAATTGATATACAAAAGATAATTTTATCCCTGGTATTTAAAAAAGTAGGATTTAGCCTTAAATATTTGAACAAAATCAGACTTTTCCCTAAGAATTCAATAAAAATATTTAAGAAATCGATGAAATGTGAATTTATTCTTCATTATAATCAGGAAATGAATAAATTGATATACAAAAGATAATTTTATCCCTGGTATTTAAAAAAGTAGGATTTAGCCTTAAATATTTGAACAAAATCAGACTTTTCCCTATGAATTCAATGAAAATATTTAAGATATCGATGAAATATCAATTTATTCTTCATTATAATCAGGAAATGAATAAATTGATATACAAAAGATAATTTTATCCCTGGTATTTAAAAAAGTAGGATTTTTCCTTAAATATTTGAACAAAATCAGACTTTTCCTTATGAATTCAATGAAAATATTTAAGAAATCGATGAAATGTGAATTTATTCTTCTTTATAATCAGGAAATGAATAAATTGATATACAAAAGATAATTTTATCCCTGGTATTTAAAAAAGTAGGATTTTTCCTTAAATATTTGAACAAAATCAGACTTTTCCCTAAGAATTCAATGAAAATATTTAAGAAATTGGTGAAATGTGAATTTATTCTTCATTTAAATCAGGAAATGAATAAATTGATATACAAAAGATAATTTTATCCCTGGTATTTAAAAAAGTAGGATTTAGCCTTAAATATTTGAACAAAATCAGACTTTTCCCTAAGAATTCAATAAAAATATTTAAGAAATCGATAAAATGTGAATTTATTCTTCATTATAATCAGGAAATGAATAAATTAATATACAAAAGATAATTTTATCCCTGGTATTTAAAAATGTAGGATTTAGCCTTAAATATTTGAACAAAATCAGAATTTTCCCTATGAATTCAATGAAAATATTTAAGATATCGATGAAATATCAATTTATTCTTCATTATAATCAGGAAATGAATAAATTGATATACAAAAGATAATTTTATCCCTGGTATTTAAAAAAGTAGGATTTTTCCTTAAATATTTGAACAAAATCAGACTTTTCCCTATGAATTCAATGAAAATATTTAAGATATCGATGAAATATCAATTTATTCTTCATTATAATCAGGAAATGAATAAATTGATATACAAAAGATAATTTTATCGCTGGTATTTAAAAAAGTAGGATTTAGCATTAAATATTTGAACAAAATCAGACTTTTCCCTAAGAATTCAATGAAAATATTTAAGATATCGATGAAATATCAATTTATTCTTCATTATAATCACGAAATGAATAAATTGATATACAAAAGATAATTTTATCCCTGGTATTTAAAAAAGTAGGATTTAGCCTTAAATATTTGAACAAAATCAGACTTTTCCCTAAGAATTCAATGAAAATATTTAAGAAATTGGTGAAATGTGAATTTATTCTTCATTATAATCAGGAAAGGAATAAATTGATATACAAAAGATAATTTTATTCTTCGTATTTAAAAAAGTAGGATTTAGCATAAATATTTGAAAAAAAATCACCCTTTTCCTTATGAATTCAATGAAAATATTTAAGAAATCGATGAAATGTGAATTTATTCTTCTTTATAATCAGGAAATGAATAAATTGATATACAAAAGATAATTTTATCCTTCGTATTTAAAAAAGTAGGATTTTCCCTTAAATATTTGAACATAATTACACTTTTCCGTATGAATTCAATGAAAATATTTAAGATATCGATGAAATATCAATTTATTCTTCATTATAATCAGGAAATGAATAAATTGATATACAAAAGATAATTTTATCGCTGGTATTTAAAAAAGTAGGATTTTTCCTTAAATATTTGAACAAAATCAGACTTTTCCCTATGAATTCAATGAAAATATTTAAGATATCGATGAAATATCAATTTATTCTTCATTATAATCACGAAATGAATAAATTGATATACAAAAGATAATTTTATCCCTGGTATTTAAAAAAGTAGGATTTAGCCTTAAATATTTGAACAAAATCAGACTTTTCCCTAAGAATTCAATGAAAATATTTAAGAAATTGGTGAAATGTGAATTTATTCTTCATTATAATCAGGAAATGAATAAATTGATATACAAAAGATAATTTTATCCCTGGTATTTAAAAAAGTAGGATTTAGCCTTAAATATTTGAACAAAATCAGACTTTTCCCTAAGAATTCAATGAAAATATTTAAGAAATCGATGAAATGTGAATTTATTCTTCATTATAATCAGGAAAGGAATAAATTGATATACAAAAGATAATTTTATTCTTCGTATTTAAAAAAGTAGGATTTAGCATAAATATTTGAAAAAAAATCACCCTTTTCCTTATGAATTCAATGAAAATATTTAAGAAATCGATGAAATGTGAATTTATTCTTCTTTATAATCAGGAAATGAATAAATTGATATACAAAAGATAATTTTATCCTTCGTATTTAAAAAAGTAGGATTTTCCCTTAAATATTTGAACATAATTACACTTTTCCGTATGAATTCAATGAAAATATTTAAGATATCGATGAAATATCAATTTATTCTTCATTATAATCAGGAAATGAATAAATTGATATACAAAAGATAATTTTATCGCTGGTATTTAAAAAAGTAGGATTTAGCATTAAATATTTGAACAAAATCAGACTTTTCCCTAAGAATTCAATGAAAATATTTAAGAAATTGGTGAAATGTGAATTTATTCTTCATTATAATCAGGAAATGAATAAATTGATATACAAAAGATAATTTTATCCCTGGTATTTAAAAAAGTAGGATTTAGCATTAAATATTTGAACAAAATCAGACTTTTCCCTATGAATTCAATGAAAATATTTAAGATATCGATGAAATATCAATTTATTCTTCATTATAATCACGAAATGAATAAATTGATATACAAAAGATAATTTTATCCCTGGTATTTAAAAAAGTAGGATTTAGCCTTAAATATTTGAACAAAATCAGACTTTTCCCTATGAATTCAATGAAAATATTTAAGATATCGATGAAATATCAATTTATTCTTCATTATAATCACGAAATGAATAAATTGATATACAAAAGATAATTTTATCCCTGGTATTTAAAAAAGTAGGATTTAGCCTTAAATATTTGAACAAAATCAGACTTTTCCCTAAGAATTCAATGAAAATATTTAAGAAATCGATGAAATGTGAATTTATTCTTCATTATAATCAGGAAAGGAATAAATTGATATACAAAAGATAATTTTATTCTTCGTATTTAAAAAAGTAGGATTTAGCATAAATATTTGAAAAAAAATCACCCTTTTCCTTATGAATTCAATGAAAATATTTAAGAAATCGATGAAATGTGAATTTATTCTTCTTTATAATCAGGAAATGAATAAATTGATATACAAAAGATAATTTTATCCTTCGTATTTAAAAAAGTAGGATTTTCCCTTAAATATTTGAACATAATTACACTTTTCCGTATGAATTCAATGAAAATATTTAAGATATCGATGAAATATCAATTTATTCTTCATTATAATCAGGAAATGAATAAATTGATATACAAAAGATAATTTTATCGCTGGTATTTAAAAAAGTAGGATTTAGCATTAAATATTTGAACAAAATCAGACTTTTCCCTAAGAATTCAATGAAAATATTTAAGAAATTGGTGAAATGTGAATTTATTCTTCATTATAATCAGGAAATGAATAAATTGATATACAAAAGATAATTTTATCCCTGGTATTTAAAAAAGTAGGATTTAGCATTAAATATTTGAACAAAATCAGACTTTTCCCTATGAATTCAATGAAAATATTTAAGATATCGATGAAATATCAATTTATTCTTCATTATAATCACGAAATGAATAAATTGATATACAAAAGATAATTTTATCCCTGGTATTTAAAAAAGTAGGATTTAGCCTTAAATATTTGAACAAAATCAGACTTTTCCCTAAGAATTCAATGAAAATATTTAAGAAATTGGTGAAATGTGAATTTATTCTTCATTTAAATCAGGAAATGAATAAATTGATATACAAAAGATAATTTTATCCCTGGTATTTAAAAAAGTAGGATTTAGCCTTAAATATTTGAACAAAATCAGACTTTTCCCTAAGAATTCAATAAAAATATTTAAGAAATCGATAAAATGTGAATTTATTCTTCATTATAATCAGGAAATGAATAAATTGATATACAAAAGATAATTTTATCCCTGGTATTTAAAAATGTAGGATTTAGCCTTAAATATTTGAACAAAATCAGAATTTTCCCTATGAATTCAATGAAAATATTTAAGATATCGATGAAATATCAATTTATTCTTCATTATAATCAGGAAATGAATAAATTGATATACAAAAGATAATTTTATCCCTGGTATTTAAAAAAGTAGGATTTTTCCTTAAATATTTGAACAAAATCAGACTTTTCCCTATGAATTCAATGAAAATATTTAAGATATCGATGAAATATCAATTTATTCTTCATTATAATCAGGAAATGAATAAATTGATATACAAAAGATAATTTTATCCCTGGTATTTAAAAAAGTAGGATTTAGCCTTAAATATTTGAACAAAATCAGACTTTTCCCTAAGAATTCAATGAAAATATTTAAGAAATTGGTGAAATGTGAATTTATTCTTCATTATAATCAGGAAATGAATAAATTGATATACAAAAGATAATTTTATCCCTGGTATTTAAAAAAGTAGGATTTAGCATTAAATATTTGAACAAAATCAGACTTTTCCCTATGAATTCAATGAAAATATTTAAGATATCGATGAAATATCAATTTATTCTTCATTATAATCACGAAATGAATAAATTGATATACAAAAGATAATTTTATCCCTGGTATTTAAAAAAGTAGGATTTAGCCTTAAATATTTGAACAAAATCAGACTTTTCCCTAAGAATTCAATGAAAATATTTAAGAAATTGGTGAAATGTGAATTTATTCTTCATTATAATCAGGAAATGAATAAATTGATATACAAAAGATAATTTTATCCCTGGTATTTAAAAAAGTAGGATTTAGCCTTAAATATTTGAACAAAATCAGACTTTTCCCTAAGAATTCAATGAAAATATTTAAGAAATCGATGAAATGTGAATTTATTCTTCATTATAATCAGGAAAGGAATAAATTGATATACAAAAGATAATTTTATTCTTCGTATTTAAAAAAGTAGGATTTAGCATAAATATTTGAAAAAAAATCACCCTTTTCCTTATGAATTCAATGAAAATATTTAAGAAATCGATGAAATGTGAATTTATTCTTCTTTATAATCAGGAAATGAATAAATTGATATACAAAAGATAATTTTATCCTTCGTATTTAAAAAAGTAGGATTTTCCCTTAAATATTTGAACATAATTACACTTTTCCGTATGAATTCAATGAAAATATTTAAGATATCGATGAAATATCAATTTATTCTTCATTATAATCAGGAAATGAATAAATTGATATACAAAAGATAATTTTATCGCTGGTATTTAAAAAAGTAGGATTTAGCATTAAATATTTGAACAAAATCAGACTTTTCCCTAAGAATTCAATGAAAATATTTAAGAAATTGGTGAAATGTGAATTTATTCTTCATTATAATCAGGAAATGAATAAATTGATATACAAAAGATAATTTTATCCCTGGTATTTAAAAAAGTAGGATTTAGCATTAAATATTTGAACAAAATCAGACTTTTCCCTATGAATTCAATGAAAATATTTAAGATATCGATGAAATATCAATTTATTCTTCATTATAATCACGAAATGAATAAATTGATATACAAAAGATAATTTTATCCCTGGTATTTAAAAAAGTAGGATTTAGCCTTAAATATTTGAACAAAATCAGACTTTTCCCTAAGAATTCAATGAAAATATTTAAGAAATTGGTGAAATGTGAATTTATTCTTCATTATAATCAGGAAATGAATAAATTGATATACAAAAGATAATTTTATCCCTGGTATTTAAAAAAGTAGGATTTAGCCTTAAATATTTGAACAAAATCAGACTTTTCCCTAAGAATTCAATAAAAATATTTAAGAAATCGATAAAATGTGAATTTATTCTTCATTATAATCAGGAAATGAATAAATTGATATACAAAAGATAATTTTATCCCTGGTATTTAAAAATGTAGGATTTAGCCTTAAATATTTGAACAAAATCAGACTTTTCCCTAAGAATTCAATAAAAATATTTAAGAAATCGATGAAATGTGAATTTATTCTTCATTATAATCAGGAAATGAATAAATTGATATACAAAAGATAATTTTATCCCTGGTATTTAAAAAAGTAGGATTTAGCCTTAAATATTTGAACAAAATCAGACTTTTCCCTAAGAATTCAATGAAAATATTTAAGAAATTGGTGAAATGTGAATTTATTCTTCATTTAAATCAGGAAATGAATAAATTGATATACAAAAGATAATTTTATCCCTGGTATTTAAAAAAGTAGGATTTAGCCTTAAATATTTGAACAAAATCAGACTTTTCCCTAAGAATTCAATAAAAATATTTAAGAAATCGATAAAATGTGAATTTATTCTTCATTATAATCAGGAAATGAATAAATTGATATACAAAAGATAATTTTATCCCTGGTATTTAAAAATGTAGGATTTAGCCTTAAATATTTGAACAAAATCAGAATTTTCCCTATGAATTCAATGAAAATATTTAAGATATCGATGAAATATCAATTTATTCTTCATTATAATCAGGAAATGAATAAATTGATATACAAAAGATAATTTTATCCCTGGTATTTAAAAAAGTAGGATTTTTCCTTAAATATTTGAACAAAATCAGACTTTTCCCTATGAATTCAATGAAAATATTTAAGATATCGATGAAATATCAATTTATTCTTCATTATAATCAGGAAATGAATAAATTGATATACAAAAGATAATTTTATCGCTGGTATTTAAAAAAGTAGGATTTAGCCTTAAATATTTGAACAAAATCAGACTTTTCCCTAAGAATTCAATGAAAATATTTAAGAAATTGGTGAAATGTGAATTTATTCTTCATTATAATCAGGAAATGAATAAATTGATATACAAAAGATAATTTTATCCCTGGTATTTAAAAAAGTAGGATTTAGCATTAAATATTTGAACAAAATCAGACTTTTCCCTATGAATTCAATGAAAATATTTAAGATATCGATGAAATATCAATTTATTCTTCATTATAATCACGAAATGAATAAATTGATATACAAAAGATAATTTTATCCCTGGTATTTAAAAAAGTAGGATTTAGCCTTAAATATTTGAACAAAATCAGACTTTTCCCTAAGAATTCAATGAAAATATTTAAGAAATTGGTGAAATGTGAATTTATTCTTCATTATAATCAGGAAATGAATAAATTGATATACAAAAGATAATTTTATCCCTGGTATTTAAAAAAGTAGGATTTAGCCTTAAATATTTGAACAAAATCAGACTTTTCCCTATGAATTCAATGAAAATATTTAAGAAATCGATGAAATGTGAATTTATTCTTCATTATAATCAGGAAAGGAATAAATTGATATACAAAAGATATTTTTATCCTTCGTATTTAAAAAAGTAGGATTTAGCATAAATATTTGAAAAAAAATCACCCTTTTCCTTATGAATTCAATGAAAATATTTAAGAAATCGATGAAATATCAATTTATTCTTCATTATAATCACGAAATGAATAAATTGATATACAAAAGATAATTTTATCCCTGGTATTTAAAAAAGTAGGATTTAGCATTTAATATTTGAACAAAATCAGACTTTTCCCTAAGAATTCAATGAAAATATTTAAGAAATCGATGAAATGTGAATTTATTCTTCATTATAATCAGGAAATGAATAAATTGATATACAAAAGATAATTTTATCCCTGGTATTTAAAAAAGTAGGATTTAGCCTTAAATATTTGAACAAAATCAGACTTTTCCCTAAGAATTCAATGAAAATATTTAAGAAATCGATGAAATATCAATTTATTCTTCATTATAATCAGGAAATGAATAAATTGATATACAAAAGATAATTTTATCCCTGGTATTTAAAAAAGTAGGATTTAGCCTTAAATATTTGAACAAAATCAGACTTTTCCCTAAGAATTCAATGAAAATATTTAAGAAATCGATGAAATGTGAATTTATTCTTCATTATAATCAGGAAATGAATAAATTGATTAATAAAAGATAATTTTATCCCTGGCATTCAAAAAAGTAGGATTTTAACTTAAATATTTGAACAAAATCAGACTTTTCCCTAAGAATTCAATGAAAATATTTAAGAAATCGATGAAATGTGAATTTATTCTTCATTATAATCAGGAAATGAATAAATTGATATACAAAAGATAATTTTATCCCTGGTATTTAAAAAAGTAGGATTTAGCCTTAAATATTTGAACAAAATCAGACTTTTCCCTAAGAATTCAATGAAAATATTTAAGAAATCGATGAAATGTGAATTTATTCTTCATTATAATCAGGAAATGAATAAATTGATTAATAAAAGATATTTTTATCCCTGGCATTTAAAAAAGTAGGATTTTACCTTAAATATTTGAAGAAAATTACATTTTTCTGTATGATTTCAATGAAAATATTTAAGAAATCGATGAAATGTGAATTTATTCTTCATTATAATCATGAAATGAATAAATTGATATACAAAAGATAATTTTATCCCTGGTATTTAAAAAAGTAGGATTTAGCCTTAAATATTTGAACAAAATCAGACTTTTCCCTAAGAATTCAATGAAAATATTTAAGAAATCGATGAAATGTGAATTTATTCTTCATTATAATCAGGAAATGAATAAATTGATTAATAAAAGATATTTTTATCCCTGGCATTTAAAAAAGTAGGATTTTACCTTAAATATTTGAAGAAAATTACATTTTTCCGTATGATTTCAATGAAAATATTTAAGAAATCGATGAAATGTGAATTTATTCTTCATTATAATCATGAAATGAATAAATTGATATACAAAAGATAATTTTATCCCTGGTATTTAAAAAAGTAGGATTTTGCCTTAAATATTTGAACAAAATCAGACTTTTCCCTAAGAATTCAATGAAAATATTTAAGAAATCGATGAAATGTGAATTTATTCTTCATTATAATCATGAAATGAATAAATTGATATACAAAAGATAATTTTATCCCTGGCATTTAAAAAAGTAGGATTTTAACTTAAATATTTGAACAAAATCAGACTTTTCCCTAAGAATTCAATGAAAATATTTAAGAAATCGATGAAATGTGAATTTATTCTTCATTATAATCATGAAATGAATAAATTGATTAATAAAAGATAATTTTATCCCTGGTATTTAAAAAAGTAGGATTTAGCCTTAAATATTTGAACAAAATCAGACTTTTCCCTAAGAATTCAATGAAAATATTTAAGAAATCGATGAAATGTGAATTTATTCTTCATTATAATCATGAAATGAATAAATTGATATACAAAAGATAATTTTATCCCTGGTATTTAAAAAAGTAGGATTTAGCCTTAAATATTTGAACAAAATCAGACTTTTCCCTAAGAATTCAATGAAAATATTTAAGAAATCGATGAAATGTGAATTTATTCTTCATTATAATCATGAAATGAATAAATTGATATACAAAAGATAATTTTATCCCTGGTATTTAAAAAAGTAGGATTTAGCCTTAAATATTTGAACAAAATCAGACTTTTCCCTAAGAATTCAATGAAAATATTTAAGAAATCGATGAAATGTGAATTTATTCTTCATTATAATCATGAAATGAATAAATTGATATACAAAAGATAATTTTATCCCTGGTATTTAAAAAAGTAGGATTTAGCCTTAAATATTTGAACAAAATCAGACTTTTCCCTAAGAATTCAATGAAAATATTTAAGAAATCGATGAAATGTGAATTTATTCTTCATTATAATCATGAAATGAATAAATTGATTTACAAAAGATAATTTTATCCCTGGTATTTAAAAAAGTAGGATTTTGCCTTAAATATTTGAACAAAATCAGACTTTTCCCTAAGAATTCAATGAAAATATTTAAGAAATCGATGAAATGTGAATTTATTCTTCATTATAATCATGAAATGAATAAATTGATATACAAAAGATAATTTTATCCCTGGCATTTAAAAAAGTAGGATTTTAACTTAAATATTTGAACAAAATCAGACTTTTCCCTAAGAATTCAATGAAAATATTTAAGAAATCGATGAAATGTGAATTTATTCTTCATTATAATCAGGAAATGAATAAATTGATATACAAAAGATAATTTTATCACTGCCATTTAAAAAAGTAGGATTTTACTTTAAATATTTGAACAAAATCAGACTTTTCCCTAAGAATTCAATGAAAATATTTAAGAAATCGATGAAATGTGAATTTATTCTTCATTATAATCATGAAATGAATAAATTGATATACAAAAGATAATTTTATCCCTGGTATTTAAAAAAGTAGGATTTAGCCTTAAATATTTGAACAAAATCAGACTTTTCCCTAAGAATTCAATGAAAATATTTAAGAAATCGATGAAATGTGAATTTATTCTTCATTATAATCATGAAATGAATAAATTGATATACAAAAGATAATTTTATCCCTGGTATTTAAAAAAGTAGGATTTAGCCTTAAATATTTGAACAAAATCAGACTTTTCCCTAAGAATTCAATGAAAATATTTAAGAAATCGATGAAATGTGAATTTATTCTTCATTATAATCAGGAAATGAATAAATTGATTAATAAAAGATATTTTTATCCCTGGCATTTAAAAAAGTAGGATTTTACCTTAAATATTTGAAGAAAATTACATTTTTCCGTATGATTTCAATGAAAATATTTAAGAAATCGATGAAATGTGAATTTATTCTTCATTATAATCATGAAATGAATAAATTGATATACAAAAGATAATTTTATCCCTGGTATTTAAAAAAGTAGGATTTAGCCTTAAATATTTGAACAAAATCAGACTTTTCCCTAAGAATTCAATGAAAATATTTAAGAAATCGATGAAATGTGAATTTATTCTTCATTATAATCATGAAATGAATAAATTGATATACAAAAGATAATTTTATCCCTGGTATTTAAAAAAGTAGGATTTAGTATTAAATATTTGAACAAAATCAGACTTTTCCCTAAGAATTCAATGAAAATATTTAAGAAATCGATGAAATGTGAATTTATTCTTCATTATAATCATGAAATGAATAAATTGATATACAAAAGATAATTTTATCCCTGGTATTTAAAAAAGTAGGATTTAGCCTTAAATATTTGAACAAAATCAGACTTTTCCCTAAGAATTCAATGAAAATATTTAAGAAATCGATGAAATGTGAATTTATTCTTCATTATAATCATGAAATGAATAAATTGATATACAAAAGATAATTTTATCCCTGGTATTTAAAAAAGTAGGATTTAGCCTTAAATATTTGAACAAAATCAGACTTTTCCCTAAGAATTCAATGAAAATATTTAAGAAATCGATGAAATGTGAATTTATTCTTCATTATAATCAGGAAATGAATAAATTGATTAATAAAAGATATTTTTATCCCTGGCATTTAAAAAAGTAGGATTTTACCTTAAATATTAGAAGAAAATTACATTTTTCCGTATGATTTCAATGAAAATATTTAAGAAATCGATGAAATGTGAATTTATTCTTCATTATAATCATGAAATGAATAAATTGATATACAAAAGATAATTTTATCCCTGGTATTTAAAAAAGTAGGATTTTGCCTTAAATATTTGAACAAAATCAGACTTTTCCCTAAGAATTCAATGAAAATATTTAAGAAATCGATGAAATGTGAATTTATTCTTCATTATAATCATGAAATGAATAAATTGATATACAAAAGATAATTTTATCCCTGGTATTTAAAAAAGTAGGATTTAGCCTTAAATATTTGAACAAAATCAGACTTTTCCCTAAGAATTCAATGAAAATATTTAAGAAATCGATGAAATGTGAATTTATTCTTCATTATAATCAGGAAATGAATAAATTGATTAATAAAAGATATTTTTATCCCTGGCATTTAAAAAAGTAGGATTTTACCTTAAATATTTGAAGAAAATTTCATTTTTCCGTATGATTTCAATGAAAATATTTAAGAAATCGATGAAATGTGAATTTATTCTTCATTATAATCATGAAATGAATAAATTGATATACAAAAGATAATTTTATCCCTGGTATTTAAAAAAGTAGGATTTAGCCTTAAATATTTGAACAAAATCAGACTTTTCCCTAAGAATTCAATGAAAATATTTAAGAAATCGATGAAATGTGAATTTATTCTTCATTATAATCATGAAATGAATAAATTGATATACAAAAGATAATTTTATCCCTGGCATTTAAAAAAGTAGGATTTTAACTTAAATATTTGAACAAAATCAGACTTTTCCCTAAGAATTCAATGAAAATATTTAAGAAATCGATGAAATGTGAATTTATTCTTCATTATAATCAGGAAATGAATAAATTGATTAATAAAAGATATTTTTATCCCTGGCATTTAAAAAAGTAGGATTTTACCTTAAATATTTGAAGAAAATTACATTTTTCCGTATGATTTCAATGAAAATATTTAAGAAATCGATGAAATGTGAATTTATTCTTCATTATAATCATGAAATGAATAAATTGATATACAAAAGATAATTTTATCCCTGGTATTTAAAAAAGTAGGATTTTGCCTTAAATATTTGAACAAAATCAGACTTTTCCCTAAGAATTCAATGAAAATATTTAAGAAATCGATGAAATGTGAATTTATTCATCATTATAATCATGAAATGAATAAATTGATATACAAAAGATAATTTTATCCCTGGTATTTAAAAAAGTAGGATTTAGCCTTAAATATTTGAACAAAATCAGACTTTTCCCTAAGAATTCAATGAAAATATTTAAGAAATCGATGAAATGTGAATTTATTCTTCATTATAATCATGAAATGAATAAATTGATTTACAAAAGATAATTTTATCCCTGGTATTTAAAAAAGTAGGATTTTGCCTTAAATATTTGAACAAAATCAGACTTTTCCCTAAGAATTCAATGAAAATATTTAAGAAATCGATGAAATGTGAATTTATTCTTCATTATAATCATGAAATGAATAAATTGATATACAAAAGATAATTTTATCCCTGGCATTTAAAAAAGTAGGATTTTAACTTAAATATTTGAACAAAATCAGACTTTTCCCTAAGAATTCAATGAAAATATTTAAGAAATCGATGAAATGTGAATTTATTCTTCATTATAATCAGGAAATGAATAAATTGATATACAAAAGATAATTTTATCACTGCCATTTAAAAAAGTAGGATTTTACTTTAAATATTTGAACAAAATCAGACTTTTCCCTAAGAATTCAATGAAAATATTTAAGAAATCGATGAAATGTGAATTTATTCTTCATTATAATCAGGAAATGAATAAATTGATATACAAAAGATAATTTTATCCCTGGTATTTAAAAAAGTAGGATTTAGCATTTAATATTTGAACAAAATCAGACTTTTCCCTAAGAATTCAATGAAAATATTTAAGAAATCGATGAAATGTGAATTTATTCTTCATTATAATCAGGAAATGAATAAATTGATTAATAAAAGATATTTTTATCCCTGGCATTTAAAAAAGTAGGATTTTACCTTAAATATTTGAAGAAAATTACATTTTTCTGTATGATTTCAATGAAAATATTTAAGAAATCGATGAAATGTGAATTTATTCTTCATTATAATCAGGAAATGAATAAATTGATTAATAAAAGATATTTTTATCCCTGGCATTTAAAAAAGTAGGATTTTAACTTAAATATTTGAACAAAATTACATTTTTCCGTATGATTTCAATGAAAATATTTAAGAAATCGATGAAATGTGAATTTATTCTTCATTATAATCAGGAAATGAATAAATTGATATACAAAAGATAATTTTATCCCTGGTATTTAAAAAAGTAGGATTTAGCCTTAAATATTTGAACAAAATCAGACTTTTCCCTAAGAATTCAATGAAAATATTTAAGAAATCGATGAAATGTGAATTTATTCTACATTATAATCAGGAAATGAATAAATTGATTAATAAAAGATATTTTTATCCCTGGCATTTAAAAAAGTAGGATTTTACCTTAAATATTTGAAGAAAATTACATTTTTCTGTATGATTTCAATGAAAATATTTAAGAAATCGATGAAATGTGAATTTATTCTTCATTATAATCAGGAAATGATTAAATTAATATACAAAAGATAATTTTATCCCTGGTATTTAAAAAAGTAGGATTTAGCCTTAAATATTTGAACAAAATCAGACTTTTCCCTAAGAATTCAATGAAAATATTTAAGAAATCGATGAAATGTGAATTTATTCTTCATTATAATCAGGAAATGAATAAATTGATTAATAAAAGATATTTTTATCCCTGGCATTTAAAAAAGTAGGATTTTACCTTAAATATTTGAAGAAAATTACATTTTTCCGTATGATTTCAATGAAAATATTTAAGAAATCGATGAAATGTGAATTTATTCTTCATTATAATCATGAAATGAATAAATTGATATACAAAAGATAATTTTATCCCTGGTATTTAAAAAAGTAGGATTTTGCCTTAAATATTTGAACAAAATCAGACTTTTCCCTAAGAATTCAATGAAAATATTTAAGAAATCGATGAAATGTGAATTTATTCTTCATTATAATCATGAAATGAATAAATTGATATACAAAAGATAATTTTATCCCTGGTATTTAAAAAAGTAGGATTTAGCCTTAAATATTTGAACAAAATCAGACTTTTCCCTAAGAATTCAATGAAAATATTTAAGAAATCGATGAAATGTGAATTTATTCTTCATTATAATCAGGAAATGAATAAATTGATTAATAAAAGATATTTTTATCCCTGGCATTTAAAAAAGTAGGATTTTACCTTAAATATTTGAAGAAAATTACATTTTTCCGTATGATTTCAATGAAAATATTTAAGAAATCGATGAAATGTGAATTTATTCTTCATTATAATCATGAAATGAATAAATTGATATACAAAAGATAATTTTATCCCTGGTATTTAAAAAAGTAGGATTTAGCCTTAAATATTTGAACAAAATCAGACTTTTCCCTAAGAATTCAATGAAAATATTTAAGAAATCGATGAAATGTGAATTTATTCTTCATTATAATCATGAAATGAATAAATTGATATACAAAAGATAATTTTATCCCTGGTATTTAAAAAAGTAGGATTTAGCCTTAAATATTTGAACAAAATCAGACTTTTCCCTAAGAATTCAATGAAAATATTTAAGAAATCGATGAAATGTGAATTTATTCTTCATTATAATCATGAAATGAATAAATTGATATACAAAAGATAATTTTATCCCTGGTATTTAAAAAAGTAGGATTTAGCCTTAAATATTTGAACAAAATCAGACTTTTCCCTAAGAATTCAATGAAAATATTTAAGAAATCGATGAAATGTGAATTTATTCTTCATTATAATCAGGAAATGAATAAATTGATTAATAAAAGATATTTTTATCCCTGGCATTTAAAAAAGTAGGATTTTACCTTAAATATTTGAAGAAAATTACATTTTTCCGTATGATTTCAATGAAAATATTTAAGAAATCGATGAAATGTGAATTTATTCTTCATTATAATCATGAAATGAATAAATTGATATACAAAAGATAATTTTATCCCTGGTATTTAAAAAAGTAGGATTTTGCCTTAAATATTTGAACAAAATCAGACTTTTCCCTAAGAATTCAATGAAAATATTTAAGAAATCGATGAAATGTGAATTTATTCTTCATTATAATCATGAAATGAATAAATTGATATACAAAAGATAATTTTATCCCTGGTATTTAAAAAAGTAGGATTTAGCCTTAAATATTTGAACAAAATCAGACTTTTCCCTAAGAATTCAATGAAAATATTTAAGAAATCGATGAAATGTGAATTTATTCTTCATTATAATCATGAAATGAATAAATTGATATACAAAAGATAATTTTATCCCTGGTATTTAAAAAAGTAGGATTTAGCCTTAAATATTTGAACAAAATCAGACTTTTCCCTAAGAATTCAATGAAAATATTTAAGAAATCGATGAAATGTGAATTTATTCTTCATTATAATCATGAAATGAATAAATTGATATACAAAAGATAATTTTATCCCTGGTATTTAAAAAAGTAGGATTTAGCCTTAAATATTTGAACAAAATCAGACTTTTCCCTAAGAATTCAATGAAAATATTTAAGAAATCGATGAAATGTGAATTTATTCTTCATTATAATCATGAAATGAATAAATTGATATACAAAAGATAATTTTATCCCTGGTATTTAAAAAAGTAGGATTTAGCCTTAAATATTTGAACAAAATCAGACTTTTCCCTAAGAATTCAATGAAAATATTTAAGAAATCGATGAAATGTGAATTTATTCTTCATTATAATCATGAAATGAATAAATTGATATACAAAAGATAATTTTATCCCTGGTATTTAAAAAAGTAGGATTTAGCCTTAAATATTTGAACAAAATCAGACTTTTCCCTAAGAATTCAATGAAAATATTTAAGAAATCGATGAAATGTGAATTTATTCTTCATTATAATCAGGAAATGAATAAATTGATTAATAAAAGATAATTTTATCCCTGGTATTTAAAAAAGTAGGATTTAGCCTTAAATATTTGAACAAAATCAGACTTTTCCCTAAGAATTCAATGAAAATATTTAAGAAATCGATGAAATGTGAATTTATTCTTCATTATAATCATGAAATTGATTAATAAAAGATATTTTTATCCCTGGCATTTAAAAAAGTAGGATTTTACCTTAAATATTTGAAGAAAATTTCATTTTTCCGTATGATTTCAATGAAAATATTTAAGAAATCGATGAAATGTGAATTTATTCTTCATTATAATCATGAAATGAATAAATTGATATACAAAAGATAATTTTATCCCTGGTATTTAAAAAAGTAGGATTTAGCCTTAAATATTTGAACAAAATCAGACTTTTCCCTAAGAATTCAATGAAAATATTTAAGAAATCGATGAAATGTGAATTTATTCTTCATTATAATCATGAAATGAATAAATTGATATACAAAAGATAATTTTATCCCTGGTATTTAAAAAAGTAGGATTTAGCCTTAAATATTTGAACAAAATCAGACTTTTCCCTAAGAATTCAATGAAAATATTTAAGAAATCGATGAAATGTGAATTTATTCTTCATTATAATCAGGAAATGAATAAATTGATTAATAAAAGATATTTTTATCCCTGGCATTTAAAAAAGTAGGATTTTACCTTAAATATTTGAAGAAAATTACATTTTTCCGTATGATTTCAATGAAAATATTTAAGAAATCGATGAAATGTGAATTTATTCTTCATTATAATCATGAAATGAATAAATTGATATACAAAAGATAATTTTATCCCTGGTATTTAAAAAAGTAGGATTTAGCCTTAAATATTTGAACAAAATCAGACTTTTCCCTAAGAATTCAATGAAAATATTTAAGAAATCGATGAAATGTGAATTTATTCTTCATTATAATCATGAAATGAATAAATTGATATACAAAAGATAATTTTATCCCTGGTATTTAAAAAAGTAGGATTTAGCCTTAAATATTTGAACAAAATCAGACTTTTCCCTAAGAATTCAATGAAAATATTTAAGAAATCGATGAAATGTGAATTTATTCTTCATTATAATCAGGAAATGAATAAATTGATTAATAAAAGATATTTTTATCCCTGGCATTTAAAAAAGTAGGATTTTACCTTAAATATTTGAAGAAAATTTCATTTTTCCGTATGATTTCAATGAAAATATTTAAGAAATCGATGAAATGTGAATTTATTCTTCATTATAATCATGAAATGAATAAATTGATATACAAAAGATAATTTTATCCCTGGTATTTAAAAAAGTAGGATTTAGCCTTAAATATTTGAACAAAATCAGACTTTTCCCTAAGAATTCAATGAAAATATTTAAGAAATCGATGAAATGTGAATTTATTCTTCATTATAATCATGAAATGAATAAATTGATATACAAAAGATAATTTTATCCCTGGCATTTAAAAAAGTAGGATTTAGCCTTAAATATTTGAACAAAATCAGACTTTTCCCTAAGAATTCAATGAAAATATTTAAGAAATCGATGAAATGTGAATTTATTCTTCATTATAATCATGAAATGAATAAATTGATTTACAAAAGATAATTTTATCCCTGGTATTTAAAAAAGTAGGATTTTGCCTTAAATATTTGAACAAAATCAGACTTTTCCCTAAGAATTCAATGAAAATATTTAAGAAATCGATGAAATGTGAATTTATTCTTCATTATAATCATGAAATGAATAAATTGATATACAAAAGATAATTTTATCACTGCCATTTAAAAAAGTAGGATTTTACTTTAAATATTTGAACAAAATCAGACTTTTCCCTAAGAATTCAATGAAAATATTTAAGAAATCGATGAAATGTGAATTTATTCTTCATTATAATCAGGAAATGAATAAATTGATATACAAAAGATAATTTTATCCCTGGTATTTAAAAAAGTAGGATTTAGCATTTAATATTTGAACAAAATCAGACTTTTCCCTAAGAATTCAATGAAAATATTTAAGAAATCGATGAAATGTGAATTTATTCTTCATTATAATCAGGAAATGAATAAATTGATTAATAAAAGATATTTTTATCCCTGGCATTTAAAAAAGTAGGATTTTACCTTAAATATTTGAAGAAAATTACATTTTTCTGTATGATTTCAATGAAAATATTTAAGAAATCGATGAAATGTGAATTTATTCTTCATTATAATCAGGAAATGAATAAATTGATTAATAAAAGATATTTTTATCCCTGGCATTTAAAAAAGTAGGATTTTAACTTAAATATTTGAACAAAATTACATTTTTCCGTATGATTTCAATGAAAATATTTAAGAAATCGATGAAATGTGAATTTATTCTTCATTATAATCAGGAAATGAATAAATTGATATACAAAAGATAATTTTATCCCTGGTATTTAAAAAAGTAGGATTTAGCCTTAAATATTTGAACAAAATCAGACTTTTCCCTAAGAATTCAATGAAAATATTTAAGAAATCGATGAAATGTGAATTTATTCTTCATTATAATCATGAAATGAATAAATTGATATACAAAAGATAATTTTATCCCTGGTATTTAAAAAAGTAGGATTTAGCCTTAAATATTTGAACAAAATCAGACTTTTCCCTAAGAATTCAATGAAAATATTTAAGAAATCGATGAAATGTGAATTTATTCTTCATTATAATCAGGAAATGAATAAATTGATTAATAAAAGATATTTTTATCCCTGGCATTTAAAAAAGTAGGATTTTACCTTAAATATTTGAAGAAAATTACATTTTTCCGTATGATTTCAATGAAAATATTTAAGAAATCGATGAAATGTGAATTTATTCTTCATTATAATCATGAAATGAATAAATTGATATACAAAAGATAATTTTATCCCTGGTATTTAAAAAAGTAGGATTTAGCCTTAAATATTTGAACAAAATCAGACTTTTCCCTAAGAATTCAATGAAAATATTTAAGAAATCGATGAAATGTGAATTTATTCTTCATTATAATCATGAAATGAATAAATTGATATACAAAAGATAATTTTATCCCTGGTATTTAAAAAAGTAGGATTTAGCCTTAAATATTTGAACAAAATCAGACTTTTCCCTAAGAATTCAATGAAAATATTTAAGAAATCGATGAAATGTGAATTTATTCTTCATTATAATCAGGAAATGAATAAATTGATTAATAAAAGATATTTTTATCCCTGGCATTTAAAAAAGTAGGATTTTACCTTAAATATTTGAAGAAAATTTCATTTTTCCGTATGATTTCAATGAAAATATTTAAGAAATCGATGAAATGTGAATTTATTCTTCATTATAATCATGAAATGAATAAATTGATATACAAAAGATAATTTTATCCCTGGTATTTAAAAAAGTAGGATTTAGCCTTAAATATTTGAACAAAATCAGACTTTTCCCTAAGAATTCAATGAAAATATTTAAGAAATCGATGAAATGTGAATTTATTCTTCATTATAATCATGAAATGAATAAATTGATATACAAAAGATAATTTTATCCCTGGCATTTAAAAAAGTAGGATTTAGCCTTAAATATTTGAACAAAATCAGACTTTTCCCTAAGAATTCAATGAAAATATTTAAGAAATCGATGAAATGTGAATTTATTCTTCATTATAATCATGAAATGAATAAATTGATATACAAAAGATAATTTTATCCCTGGTATTTAAAAAAGTAGGATTTAGCCTTAAATATTTGAACAAAATCAGACTTTTCCCTAAGAATTCAATGAAAATATTTAAGAAATCGATGAAATGTGAATTTATTCTTCATTATAATCATGAAATGAATAAATTGATATACAAAAGATAATTTTATCCCTGGTATTTAAAAAAGTAGGATTTAGCCTTAAATATTTGAACAAAATCAGACTTTTCCCTAAGAATTCAATGAAAATATTTAAGAAATCGATGAAATGTGAATTTATTCTTCATTATAATCATGAAATGAATAAATTGATATACAAAAGATAATTTTATCCCTGGTATTTAAAAAAGTAGGATTTAGCCTTAAATATTTGAACAAAATCAGACTTTTCCCTAAGAATTCAATGAAAATATTTAAGAAATCGATGAAATGTGAATTTATTCTTCATTATAATCATGAAATGAATAAATTGATATACAAAAGATAATTTTATCCCTGGTATTTAAAAAAGTAGGATTTAGCCTTAAATATTTGAACAAAATCAGACTTTTCCCTAAGAATTCAATGAAAATATTTAAGAAATCGATGAAATGTGAATTTATTCTTCATTATAATCAGGAAATGAATAAATTGATTAATAAAAGATAATTTTATCCCTGGTATTTAAAAAAGTAGGATTTAGCCTTAAATATTTGAACAAAATCAGACTTTTCCCTAAGAATTCAATGAAAATATTTAAGAAATCGATGAAATGTGAATTTATTCTTCATTATAATCATGAAATTGATTAATAAAAGATATTTTTATCCCTGGCATTTAAAAAAGTAGGATTTTACCTTAAATATTTGAAGAAAATTACATTTTTCCGTATGATTTCAATGAAAATATTTAAGAAATCGATGAAATGTGAATTTATTCTTCATTATAATCATGAAATGAATAAATTGATATACAAAAGATAATTTTATCCCTGGTATTTAAAAAAGTAGGATTTAGCCTTAAATATTTGAACAAAATCAGACTTTTCCCTAAGAATTCAATGAAAATATTTAAGAAATCGATGAAATGTGAATTTATTCTTCATTATAATCATGAAATGAATAAATTGATATACAAAAGATAATTTTATCCCTGGTATTTAAAAAAGTAGGATTTAGCCTTAAATATTTGAACAAAATCAGACTTTTCCCTAAGAATTCAATGAAAATATTTAAGAAATCGATGAAATGTGAATTTATTCTTCATTATAATCAGGAAATGAATAAATTGATTAATAAAAGATATTTTTATCCCTGGCATTTAAAAAAGTAGGATTTTACCTTAAATATTTGAAGAAAATTTCATTTTTCCGTATGATTTCAATGAAAATATTTAAGAAATCGATGAAATGTGAATTTATTCTTCATTATAATCATGAAATGAATAAATTGATATACAAAAGATAATTTTATCCCTGGTATTTAAAAAAGTAGGATTTAGCCTTAAATATTTGAACAAAATCAGACTTTTCCCTAAGAATTCAATGAAAATATTTAAGAAATCGATGAAATGTGAATTTATTCTTCATTATAATCATGAAATGAATAAATTGATATACAAAAGATAATTTTATCCCTGGCATTTAAAAAAGTAGGATTTAGCCTTAAATATTTGAACAAAATCAGACTTTTCCCTAAGAATTCAATGAAAATATTTAAGAAATCGATGAAATGTGAATTTATTCTTCATTATAATCATGAAATGAATAAATTGATTTACAAAAGATAATTTTATCCCTGGTATTTAAAAAAGTAGGATTTTGCCTTAAATATTTGAACAAAATCAGACTTTTCCCTAAGAATTCAATGAAAATATTTAAGAAATCGATGAAATGTGAATTTATTCTTCATTATAATCATGAAATGAATAAATTGATATACAAAAGATAATTTTATCCCTGGCATTTAAAAAAGTAGGATTTTAACTTAAATATTTGAACAAAATCAGACTTTTCCCTAAGAATTCAATGAAAATATTTAAGAAATCGATGAAATGTGAATTTATTCTTCATTATAATCAGGAAATGAATAAATTGATATACAAAAGATAATTTTATCACTGCCATTTAAAAAAGTAGGATTTTACTTTAAATATTTGAACAAAATCAGACTTTTCCCTAAGAATTCAATGAAAATATTTAAGAAATCGATGAAATGTGAATTTATTCTTCATTATAATCAGGAAATGAATAAATTGATATACAAAAGATAATTTTATCCCTGGTATTTAAAAAAG
Source organism: Labia minor (assembly GCA_963082975.1). Taxonomy (NCBI): domain Eukaryota; kingdom Metazoa; phylum Arthropoda; class Insecta; order Dermaptera; family Spongiphoridae; genus Labia; species Labia minor. The sequence goes on from OY720345.1 coordinate 90,436,598, forward strand.
TAGGATTTAGCATTTAATATTTGAACAAAATCAGACTTTTCCCTAAGAATTCAATGAAAATATTTAAGAAATCGATGAAATGTGAATTTATTCTTCATTATAATCAGGAAATGAATAAATTGATTAATAAAAGATATTTTTATCCCTGGCATTTAAAAAAGTAGGATTTTACCTTAAATATTTGAAGAAAATTACATTTTTCTGTATGATTTCAATGAAAATATTTAAGAAATCGATGAAATGTGAATTTATTCTTCATTATAATCAGGAAATGAATAAATTGATTAATAAAAGATATTTTTATCCCTGGCATTTAAAAAAGTAGGATTTTAACTTAAATATTTGAACAAAATTACATTTTTCCGTATGATTTCAATGAAAATATTTAAGAAATCGATGAAATGTGAATTTATTCTTCATTATAATCAGGAAATGAATAAATTGATATACAAAAGATAATTTTATCCCTGGTATTTAAAAAAGTAGGATTTAGCCTTAAATATTTGAACAAAATCAGACTTTTCCCTAAGAATTCAATGAAAATATTTAAGAAATCGATGAAATGTGAATTTATTCTTCATTATAATCATGAAATGAATAAATTGATATACAAAAGATAATTTTATCCCTGGTATTTAAAAAAGTAGGATTTAGCCTTAAATATTTGAACAAAATCAGACTTTTCCCTAAGAATTCAATGAAAATATTTAAGAAATCGATGAAATGTGAATTTATTCTTCATTATAATCAGGAAATGAATAAATTGATTAATAAAAGATATTTTTATCCCTGGCATTTAAAAAAGTAGGATTTTACCTTAAATATTTGAAGAAAATTACATTTTTCCGTATGATTTCAATGAAAATATTTAAGAAATCGATGAAATGTGAATTTATTCTTCATTATAATCATGAAATGAATAAATTGATATACAAAAGATAATTTTATCCCTGGTATTTAAAAAAGTAGGATTTAGCCTTAAATATTTGAACAAAATCAGACTTTTCCCTAAGAATTCAATGAAAATATTTAAGAAATCGATGAAATGTGAATTTATTCTTCATTATAATCATGAAATGAATAAATTGATATACAAAAGATAATTTTATCCCTGGTATTTAAAAAAGTAGGATTTAGCCTTAAATATTTGAACAAAATCAGACTTTTCCCTAAGAATTCAATGAAAATATTTAAGAAATCGATGAAATGTGAATTTATTCTTCATTATAATCAGGAAATGAATAAATTGATTAATAAAAGATATTTTTATCCCTGGCATTTAAAAAAGTAGGATTTTACCTTAAATATTTGAAGAAAATTTCATTTTTCCGTATGATTTCAATGAAAATATTTAAGAAATCGATGAAATGTGAATTTATTCTTCATTATAATCATGAAATGAATAAATTGATATACAAAAGATAATTTTATCCCTGGTATTTAAAAAAGTAGGATTTAGCCTTAAATATTTGAACAAAATCAGACTTTTCCCTAAGAATTCAATGAAAATATTTAAGAAATCGATGAAATGTGAATTTATTCTTCATTATAATCATGAAATGAATAAATTGATATACAAAAGATAATTTTATCCCTGGCATTTAAAAAAGTAGGATTTAGCCTTAAATATTTGAACAAAATCAGACTTTTCCCTAAGAATTCAATGAAAATATTTAAGAAATCGATGAAATGTGAATTTATTCTTCATTATAATCATGAAATGAATAAATTGATATACAAAAGATAATTTTATCCCTGGTATTTAAAAAAGTAGGATTTAGCCTTAAATATTTGAACAAAATCAGACTTTTCCCTAAGAATTCAATGAAAATATTTAAGAAATCGATGAAATGTGAATTTATTCTTCATTATAATCATGAAATGAATAAATTGATATACAAAAGATAATTTTATCCCTGGTATTTAAAAAAGTAGGATTTAGCCTTAAATATTTGAACAAAATCAGACTTTTCCCTAAGAATTCAATGAAAATATTTAAGAAATCGATGAAATGTGAATTTATTCTTCATTATAATCATGAAATGAATAAATTGATATACAAAAGATAATTTTATCCCTGGTATTTAAAAAAGTAGGATTTAGCCTTAAATATTTGAACAAAATCAGACTTTTCCCTAAGAATTCAATGAAAATATTTAAGAAATCGATGAAATGTGAATTTATTCTTCATTATAATCATGAAATGAATAAATTGATATACAAAAGATAATTTTATCCCTGGTATTTAAAAAAGTAGGATTTAGCCTTAAATATTTGAACAAAATCAGACTTTTCCCTAAGAATTCAATGAAAATATTTAAGAAATCGATGAAATGTGAATTTATTCTTCATTATAATCAGGAAATGAATAAATTGATTAATAAAAGATAATTTTATCCCTGGTATTTAAAAAAGTAGGATTTAGCCTTAAATATTTGAACAAAATCAGACTTTTCCCTAAGAATTCAATGAAAATATTTAAGAAATCGATGAAATGTGAATTTATTCTTCATTATAATCATGAAATTGATTAATAAAAGATATTTTTATCCCTGGCATTTAAAAAAGTAGGATTTTACCTTAAATATTTGAAGAAAATTTCATTTTTCCGTATGATTTCAATGAAAATATTTAAGAAATCGATGAAATGTGAATTTATTCTTCATTATAATCATGAAATGAATAAATTGATATACAAAAGATAATTTTATCCCTGGTATTTAAAAAAGTAGGATTTAGCCTTAAATATTTGAACAAAATCAGACTTTTCCCTAAGAATTCAATGAAAATATTTAAGAAATCGATGAAATGTGAATTTATTCTTCATTATAATCATGAAATGAATAAATTGATATACAAAAGATAATTTTATCCCTGGTATTTAAAAAAGTAGGATTTAGCCTTAAATATTTGAACAAAATCAGACTTTTCCCTAAGAATTCAATGAAAATATTTAAGAAATCGATGAAATGTGAATTTATTCTTCATTATAATCAGGAAATGAATAAATTGATTAATAAAAGATATTTTTATCCCTGGCATTTAAAAAAGTAGGATTTTACCTTAAATATTTGAAGAAAATTACATTTTTCCGTATGATTTCAATGAAAATATTTAAGAAATCGATGAAATGTGAATTTATTCTTCATTATAATCATGAAATGAATAAATTGATATACAAAAGATAATTTTATCCCTGGTATTTAAAAAAGTAGGATTTAGCCTTAAATATTTGAACAAAATCAGACTTTTCCCTAAGAATTCAATGAAAATATTTAAGAAATCGATGAAATGTGAATTTATTCTTCATTATAATCATGAAATGAATAAATTGATATACAAAAGATAATTTTATCCCTGGTATTTAAAAAAGTAGGATTTAGCCTTAAATATTTGAACAAAATCAGACTTTTCCCTAAGAATTCAATGAAAATATTTAAGAAATCGATGAAATGTGAATTTATTCTTCATTATAATCAGGAAATGAATAAATTGATTAATAAAAGATATTTTTATCCCTGGCATTTAAAAAAGTAGGATTTTACCTTAAATATTTGAAGAAAATTTCATTTTTCCGTATGATTTCAATGAAAATATTTAAGAAATCGATGAAATGTGAATTTATTCTTCATTATAATCATGAAATGAATAAATTGATATACAAAAGATAATTTTATCCCTGGTATTTAAAAAAGTAGGATTTAGCCTTAAATATTTGAACAAAATCAGACTTTTCCCTAAGAATTCAATGAAAATATTTAAGAAATCGATGAAATGTGAATTTATTCTTCATTATAATCATGAAATGAATAAATTGATATACAAAAGATAATTTTATCCCTGGCATTTAAAAAAGTAGGATTTAGCCTTAAATATTTGAACAAAATCAGACTTTTCCCTAAGAATTCAATGAAAATATTTAAGAAATCGATGAAATGTGAATTTATTCTTCATTATAATCATGAAATGAATAAATTGATTTACAAAAGATAATTTTATCCCTGGTATTTAAAAAAGTAGGATTTTGCCTTAAATATTTGAACAAAATCAGACTTTTCCCTAAGAATTCAATGAAAATATTTAAGAAATCGATGAAATGTGAATTTATTCTTCATTATAATCATGAAATGAATAAATTGATATACAAAAGATAATTTTATCCCTGGCATTTAAAAAAGTAGGATTTTAACTTAAATATTTGAACAAAATCAGACTTTTCCCTAAGAATTCAATGAAAATATTTAAGAAATCGATGAAATGTGAATTTATTCTTCATTATAATCAGGAAATGAATAAATTGATATACAAAAGATAATTTTATCACTGCCATTTAAAAAAGTAGGATTTTACTTTAAATATTTGAACAAAATCAGACTTTTCCCTAAGAATTCAATGAAAATATTTAAGAAATCGATGAAATGTGAATTTATTCTTCATTATAATCAGGAAATGAATAAATTGATATACAAAAGATAATTTTATCCCTGGTATTTAAAAAAGTAGGATTTAGCATTTAATATTTGAACAAAATCAGACTTTTCCCTAAGAATTCAATGAAAATATTTAAGAAATCGATGAAATGTGAATTTATTCTTCATTATAATCAGGAAATGAATAAATTGATTAATAAAAGATATTTTTATCCCTGGCATTTAAAAAAGTAGGATTTTACCTTAAATATTTGAAGAAAATTACATTTTTCTGTATGATTTCAATGAAAATATTTAAGAAATCGATGAAATGTGAATTTATTCTTCATTATAATCAGGAAATGAATAAATTGATTAATAAAAGATATTTTTATCCCTGGCATTTAAAAAAGTAGGATTTTAACTTAAATATTTGAACAAAATTACATTTTTCCGTATGATTTCAATGAAAATATTTAAGAAATCGATGAAATGTGAATTTATTCTTCATTATAATCAGGAAATGAATAAATTGATATACAAAAGATAATTTTATCCCTGGTATTTAAAAAAGTAGGATTTAGCCTTAAATATTTGAACAAAATCAGACTTTTCCCTAAGAATTCAATGAAAATATTTAAGAAATCGATGAAATGTGAATTTATTCTTCATTATAATCATGAAATGAATAAATTGATATACAAAAGATAATTTTATCCCTGGTATTTAAAAAAGTAGGATTTAGCCTTAAATATTTGAACAAAATCAGACTTTTCCCTAAGAATTCAATGAAAATATTTAAGAAATCGATGAAATGTGAATTTATTCTTCATTATAATCAGGAAATGAATAAATTGATTAATAAAAGATATTTTTATCCCTGGCATTTAAAAAAGTAGGATTTTACCTTAAATATTTGAAGAAAATTACATTTTTCCGTATGATTTCAATGAAAATATTTAAGAAATCGATGAAATGTGAATTTATTCTTCATTATAATCATGAAATGAATAAATTGATATACAAAAGATAATTTTATCCCTGGTATTTAAAAAAGTAGGATTTAGCCTTAAATATTTGAACAAAATCAGACTTTTCCCTAAGAATTCAATGAAAATATTTAAGAAATCGATGAAATGTGAATTTATTCTTCATTATAATCATGAAATGAATAAATTGATATACAAAAGATAATTTTATCCCTGGTATTTAAAAAAGTAGGATTTAGCCTTAAATATTTGAACAAAATCAGACTTTTCCCTAAGAATTCAATGAAAATATTTAAGAAATCGATGAAATGTGAATTTATTCTTCATTATAATCAGGAAATGAATAAATTGATTAATAAAAGATATTTTTATCCCTGGCATTTAAAAAAGTAGGATTTTACCTTAAATATTTGAAGAAAATTTCATTTTTCCGTATGATTTCAATGAAAATATTTAAGAAATCGATGAAATGTGAATTTATTCTTCATTATAATCATGAAATGAATAAATTGATATACAAAAGATAATTTTATCCCTGGTATTTAAAAAAGTAGGATTTAGCCTTAAATATTTGAACAAAATCAGACTTTTCCCTAAGAATTCAATGAAAATATTTAAGAAATCGATGAAATGTGAATTTATTCTTCATTATAATCATGAAATGAATAAATTGATATACAAAAGATAATTTTATCCCTGGCATTTAAAAAAGTAGGATTTAGCCTTAAATATTTGAACAAAATCAGACTTTTCCCTAAGAATTCAATGAAAATATTTAAGAAATCGATGAAATGTGAATTTATTCTTCATTATAATCAGGAAATGAATAAATTGATATACAAAAGATAATTTTATCACTGCCATTTAAAAAAGTAGGATTTTACTTTAAATATTTGAACAAAATCAGACTTTTCCCTAAGAATTCAATGAAAATATTTAAGAAATCGATGAAATGTGAATTTATTCTTCATTATAATCAGGAAATGAATAAATTGATTAATAAAAGATATTTTTATCCCTGGCATTTAAAAAAGTAGGATTTTACCTTAAATATTTGAAGAAAATTACATTTTTCTGTATGATTTCAATGAAAATATTTAAGAAATCGATGAAATGTGAATTTATTCTTCATTATAATCAGGAAATGAATAAATTGATTAATAAAAGATATTTTTATCCCTGGCATTTAAAAAAGTAGGATTTTAACTTAAATATTTGAACAAAATTACATTTTTCCGTATGATTTCAATGAAAATATTTAAGAAATCGATGAAATGTGAATTTATTCTTCATTATAATCAGGAAATGAATAAATTGATATACAAAAGATAATTTTATCCCTGGTATTTAAAAAAGTAGGATTTAGCCTTAAATATTTGAACAAAATCAGACTTTTCCCTAAGAATTCAATGAAAATATTTAAGAAATCGATGAAATGTGAATTTATTCTTCATTATAATCAGGAAATGAATAAATTGATTAATAAAAGATATTTTTATCCCTGGCATTTAAAAAAGTAGGATTTTACCTTAAATATTTGAAGAAAATTACATTTTTCCGTATGATTTCAATGAAAATATTTAAGAAATCGATGAAATGTGAATTTATTCTTCATTATAATCATGAAATGAATAAATTGATATACAAAAGATAATTTTATCCCTGGTATTTAAAAAAGTAGGATTTAGCCTTAAATATTTGAACAAAATCAGACTTTTCCCTAAGAATTCAATGAAAATATTTAAGAAATCGATGAAATGTGAATTTATTCTTCATTATAATCATGAAATGAATAAATTGATATACAAAAGATAATTTTATCCCTGGTATTTAAAAAAGTAGGATTTAGCCTTAAATATTTGAACAAAATCAGACTTTTCCCTAAGAATTCAATGAAAATATTTAAGAAATCGATGAAATGTGAATTTATTCTTCATTATAATCATGAAATGAATAAATTGATATACAAAAGATAATTTTATCCCTGGTATTTAAAAAAGTAGGATTTAGCCTTAAATATTTGAACAAAATCAGACTTTTCCCTAAGAATTCAATGAAAATATTTAAGAAATCGATGAAATGTGAATTTATTCTTCATTATAATCAGGAAATGAATAAATTGATTAATAAAAGATATTTTTATCCCTGGCATTTAAAAAAGTAGGATTTTACCTTAAATATTTGAAGAAAATTTCATTTTTCCGTATGATTTCAATGAAAATATTTAAGAAATCGATGAAATGTGAATTTATTCTTCATTATAATCATGAAATGAATAAATTGATATACAAAAGATAATTTTATCCCTGGTATTTAAAAAAGTAGGATTTAGCCTTAAATATTTGAACAAAATCAGACTTTTCCCTAAGAATTCAATGAAAATATTTAAGAAATCGATGAAATGTGAATTTATTCTTCATTATAATCATGAAATGAATAAATTGATTTACAAAAGATAATTTTATCCCTGGTATTTAAAAAAGTAGGATTTTGCCTTAAATATTTGAACAAAATCAGACTTTTCCCTAAGAATTCAATGAAAATATTTAAGAAATCGATGAAATGTGAATTTATTCTTCATTATAATCATGAAATGAATAAATTGATATACAAAAGATAATTTTATCCCTGGCATTTAAAAAAGTAGGATTTTAACTTAAATATTTGAACAAAATCATACTTTTCCCTAAGAATTCAATGAAAATATTTAAGAAATCGATGAAATGTGAATTTATTCTTCATTATAATCAGGAAATGAATAAATTGATATACAAAAGATAATTTTATCACTGCCATTTAAAAAAGTAGGATTTTACTTTAAATATTTGAACAAAATCAGACTTTTCCCTAAGAATTCAATGAAAATATTTAAGAAATCGATGAAATGTGAATTTATTCTTCATTATAATCAGGAAATGAATAAATTGATATACAAAAGATAATTTTATCCCTGGTATTTAAAAAAGTAGGATTTAGCATTTAATATTTGAACAAAATCAGACTTTTCCCTAAGAATTCAATGAAAATATTTAAGAAATCGATGAAATGTGAATTTATTCTTCATTATAATCAGGAAATGAATAAATTGATATACAAAAGATAATTTTATCCCTGGTATTTAAAAAAGTAGGATTTAGCATTTAATATTTGAACAAAATCAGACTTTTCCCTAAGAATTCAATGAAAATATTTAAGAAATCGATGAAATGTGAATTTATTCTTCATTATAATCAGGAAATGAATAAATTGATTAATAAAAGATATTTTTATCCCTGGCATTTAAAAAAGTAGGATTTTACCTTAAATATTTGAAGAAAATTACATTTTTCTGTATGATTTCAATGAAAATATTTAAGAAATCGATGAAATGTGAATTTATTCTTCATTATAATCAGGAAATGAATAAATTGATTAATAAAAGATATTTTTATCCCTGGCATTTAAAAAAGTAGGATTTTAACTTAAATATTTGAACAAAATTACATTTTTCCGTATGATTTCAATGAAAATATTTAAGAAATCGATGAAATGTGAATTTATTCTTCATTATAATCAGGAAATGAATAAATTGATATACAAAAGATAATTTTATCCCTGGTATTTAAAAAAGTAGGATTTAGCCTTAAATATTTGAACAAAATCAGACTTTTCCCTAAGAATTCAATGAAAATATTTAAGAAATCGATGAAATGTGAATTTATTCTTCATTATAATCAGGAAATGAATAAATTGATTAATAAAAGATATTTTTATCCCTGGCATTTAAAAAAGTAGGATTTTACCTTAAATATTTGAAGAAAATTACATTTTTCCGTATGATTTCAATGAAAATATTTAAGAAATCGATGAAATGTGAATTTATTCTTCATTATAATCATGAAATGAATAAATTGATATACAAAAGATAATTTTATCCCTGGTATTTAAAAAAGTAGGATTTAGCCTTAAATATTTGAACAAAATCAGACTTTTCCCTAAGAATTCAATGAAAATATTTAAGAAATCGATGAAATGTGAATTTATTCTTCATTATAATCATGAAATGAATAAATTGATATACAAAAGATAATTTTATCCCTGGTATTTAAAAAAGTAGGATTTAGCCTTAAATATTTGAACAAAATCAGACTTTTCCCTAAGAATTCAATGAAAATATTTAAGAAATCGATGAAATGTGAATTTATTCTTCATTATAATCATGAAATGAATAAATTGATATACAAAAGATAATTTTATCCCTGGTATTTAAAAAAGTAGGATTTAGCCTTAAATATTTGAACAAAATCAGACTTTTCCCTAAGAATTCAATGAAAATATTTAAGAAATCGATGAAATGTGAATTTATTCTTCATTATAATCATGAAATGAATAAATTGATATACAAAAGATAATTTTATCCCTGGCATTTAAAAAAGTAGGATTTAGCCTTAAATATTTGAACAAAATCAGACTTTTCCCTAAGAATTCAATGAAAATATTTAAGAAATCGATGAAATGTGAATTTATTCTTCATTATAATCATGAAATGAATAAATTGATATACAAAAGATAATTTTATCCCTGGCATTTAAAAAAGTAGGATTTAGCATTTAATATTTGAACAAAATCAGACTTTTCCCTAAGAATTCAATGAAAATATTTAAGAAATCGATGAAATGTGAATTTATTCTTCATTATAATCAGGAAATGAATAAATTGATTAATAAAAGATATTTTTATCCCTGGCATTTAAAAAAGTAGGATTTTACCTTAAATATTTGAAGAAAATTACATTTTTCTGTATGATTTCAATGAAAATATTTAAGAAATCGATGAAATGTGAATTTATTCTTCATTATAATCAGGAAATGAATAAATTGATTAATAAAAGATATTTTTATCCCTGGCATTTAAAAAAGTAGGATTTTAACTTAAATATTTGAACTAAATTACATTTTTCCGTATGATTTCAATGAAAATATTTAAGAAATCGATGAAATGTGAATTTATTCTTCATTATAATCAGGAAATGAATAAATTGATATACAAAAGATAATTTTATCCCTGGTATTTAAAAAAGTAGGATTTTGCCTTAAATATTTGAACAAAATCAGACTTTTCCCTAAGAATTCAATGAAAATATTTAAGAAATCGATGAAATGTGAATTTATTCTTCATTATAATCAGGAAATGAATAAATTGATTAATAAAAGATATTTTTATCCCTGGCATTTAAAAAAGTAGGATTTTACCTTAAATATTTGAAGAAAATTACATTTTTCCGTATGATTTCAATGAAAATATTTAAGAAATCGATGAAATGTGAATTTATTCTTCATTATAATCATGAAATGAATAAATTGATATACAAAAGATAATTTTATCCCTGGTATTTAAAAAAGTAGGATTTTGCCTTAAATATTTGAACAAAATCAGACTTTTCCCTAAGAATTCAATGAAAATATTTAAGAAATCGATGAAATGTGAATTTATTCATCATTATAATCATGAAATGAATAAATTGATATACAAAAGATAATTTTATCCCTGGCATTTAAAAAAGTAGGATTTAGCCTTAAATATTTGAACAAAATCAGACTTTTCCCTAAGAATTCAATGAAAATATTTAAGAAATCGATGAAATGTGAATTTATTCTTCATTATAATCAGGAAATGAATAAATTGATATACAAAAGATAATTTTATCCCTGGTATTTAAAAAAGTAGGATTTAGCCTTAAATATTTGAACAAAATCAGACTTTTTCCCTAAGAATTCAATGAAAATATTTAAGAAATCGATGAAATGTGAATTTATTCTTCATTATAATCATGAAATGAATAAATTGATATACAAAAGATAATTTTATCCCTGGTATTTAAAAAAGTAGGATTTAGCCTTAAATATTTGAACAAAATCAGACTTTTCCCTAAGAATTCAATGAAAATATTTAAGAAATCGATGAAATGTGAATTTATTCTTCATTATAATCAGGAAATGAATAAATTGATTAATAAAAGATATTTTTATCCCTGGCATTTAAAAAAGTAGGATTTTACCTTAAATATTTGAAGAAAATTACATTTTTCTGTATGATTTCAATGAAAATATTTAAGAAATCGATGAAATGTGAATTTATTCTTCATTATAATCAGGAAATGATTAAATTAATATACAAAAGATAATTTTATCCCTGGTATTTAAAAAAGTAGGATTTAGCCTTAAATATTTGAACAAAATCAGACTTTTCCCTAAGAATTCAATGAAAATATTTAAGAAATCGATGAAATGTGAATTTATTCTTCATTATAATCATGAAATGAATAAATTGATATACAAAAGATAATTTTATCCCTGGTATTTAAAAAAGTAGGATTTAGCCTTAAATATTTGAACAAAATCAGACTTTTCCCTAAGAATTCAATGAAAATATTTAAGAAATCGATGAAATGTGAATTTATTCTTCATTATAATCATGAAATGAATAAATTGATATACAAAAGATAATTTTATCCCTGGCATTTAAAAAAGTAGGATTTAGCCTTAAATATTTGAACAAAATCAGACTTTTCCCTAAGAATTCAATGAAAATATTTAAGAAATCGATGAAATGTGAATTTATTCTTCATTATAATCATGAAATGAATAAATTGATATACAAAAGATAATTTTATCCCTGGCATTTAAAAAAGTAGGATTTAGCCTTAAATATTTGAACAAAATCAGACTTTTCCCTAAGAATTCAATGAAAATATTTAAGAAATCGATGAAATGTGAATTTATTCTTCATTATAATCATGAAATGAATAAATTGATATACAAAAGATAATTTTATCCCTGGCATTTAAAAAAGTAGGATTTAGCCTTAAATATTTGAACAAAATCAGACTTTTCCCTAAGAATTCAATGAAAATATTTAAGAAATCGATGAAATGTGAATTTATTCTTCATTATAATCATGAAATGAATAAATTGATATACAAAAGATAATTTTATCCCTGGCATTTAAAAAAGTAGGATTTAGCATTTAATATTTGAACAAAATCAGACTTTTCCCTAAGAATTCAATGAAAATATTTAAGAAATCGATGAAATGTGAATTTATTCTTCATTATAATCATGAAATGAATAAATTGATATACAAAAGATAATTTTATCCCTGGCATTTAAAAAAGTAGGATTTAGCCTTAAATATTTGAACAAAATCAGACTTTTCCCTAAGAATTCAATGAAAATATTTAAGAAATCGATGAAATGTGAATTTATTCTTCATTATAATCATGAAATGAATAAATTGATATACAAAAGATAATTTTATCCCTGGTATTTAAAAAAGTAGGATTTAGCCTTAAATATTTGAACAAAATCAGACTTTTCCCTAAGAATTCAATGAAAATATTTAAGAAATCGATGAAATGTGAATTTATTCTTCATTATAATCATGAAATGAATAAATTGATATACAAAAGATAATTTTATCCCTGGTATTTAAAAAAGTAGGATTTAGCCTTAAATATTTGAACAAAATCAGACTTTTCCCTAAGAATTCAATGAAAATATTTAAGAAATCGATGAAATGTGAATTTATTCTTCATTATAATCATGAAATGAATAAATTGATATACAAAAGATAATTTTATCCCTGGCATTTAAAAAAGTAGGATTTAGCCTTAAATATTTGAACAAAATCAGACTTTTCCCTAAGAATTCAATGAAAATATTTAAGAAATCGATGAAATGTGAATTTATTCTTCATTATAATCATGAAATGAATAAATTGATATACAAAAGATAATTTTATCCCTGGCATTTAAAAAAGTAGGATTTAGCATTTAATATTTGAACAAAATCAGACTTTTCCCTAAGAATTCAATGAAAATATTTAAGAAATCGATGAAATGTGAATTTATTCTTCATTATAATCAGGAAATGAATAAATTGATTAATAAAAGATATTTTTATCCCTGGCATTTAAAAAAGTAGGATTTTACCTTAAATATTTGAAGAAAATTACATTTTTCTGTATGATTTCAATGAAAATATTTAAGAAATCGATGAAATGTGAATTTATTCTTCATTATAATCAGGAAATGAATAAATTGATTAATAAAAGATATTTTTATCCCTGGCATTTAAAAAAGTAGGATTTTAACTTAAATATTTGAACTAAATTACATTTTTCCGTATGATTTCAATGAAAATATTTAAGAAATCGATGAAATGTGAATTTATTCTTCATTATAATCAGGAAATAAATAAATTGATATACAAAAGATAATTTTATCCCTGGCATTTAAAAAAGTAGGATTTAGCCTTAAATATTTGAACAAAATCAGACTTTTCCCTAAGAATTCAATGAAAATATTTAAGAAATCGATGAAATGTGAATTTATTCTTCATTATAATCAGGAAATGAATAAATTGATATACAAAAGATAATTTTATCCCTGGTATTTAAAAAAGTAGGATTTATCCTTAAATATTTGAACAAAATCAGACTTTTCCCTAAGAATTCAATGAAAATATTTAAGAAATCGATGAAATGTGAATTTATTCTTCATTATAATCATGAAATGAATAAATTGATATACAAAAGATAATTTTATCCCTGGTATTTAAAAAAGTAGGATTTAGCCTTAAATATTTGAACAAAATCAGACTTTTCCCTAAGAATTCAATGAAAATATTTAAGAAATCGATGAAATGTGAATTTATTCTTCATTATAATCAGGAAATGAATAAATTGATTAATAAAAGATATTTTTATCCCTGGCATTTAAAAAAGTAGGATTTTACCTTAAATATTTGAAGAAAATTACATTTTTCTGTATGATTTCAATGAAAATATTTAAGAAATCGATGAAATGTGAATTTATTCTTCATTATAATCAGGAAATGATTAAATTAATATACAAAAGATAATTTTATCCCTGGTATTTAAAAAAGTAGGATTTAGCCTTAAATATTTGAACAAAATCAGACTTTTCCCTAAGAATTCAATGAAAATATTTAAGAAATCGATGAAATGTGAATTTATTCTTCATTATAATCATGAAATGAATAAATTGATATACAAAAGATAATTTTATCCCTGGTATTTAAAAAAGTAAGATTTAGCCTTAAATATTTGAACAAAATCAGACTTTTCCCTAAGAATTCAATGAAAATATTTAAGAAATCGATGAAATGTGAATTTATTCTTCATTATAATCATGAAATGAATAAATTGATATACAAAAGATAATTTTATCCCTGGTATTTAAAAAAGTAGGATTTAGCCTTAAATATTTGAACAAAATCAGACTTTTCCCTAAGAATTCAATGAAAATATTTAAGAAATCGATGAAATGTGAATTTATTCTTCATTATAATCATGAAATGAATAAATTGATATACAAAAGATAATTTTATCCCTGGTATTTAAAAAAGTAGGATTTAGCCTTAAATATTTGAACAAAATCAGACTTTTCCCTAAGAATTCAATGAAAATATTTAAGAAATCGATGAAATGTGAATTTATTCTTCATTATAATCAGGAAATGAATAAATTGATTAATAAAAGATATTTTTATCCCTGGCATTTAAAAAAGTAGGATTTTACCTTAAATATTTGAAGAAAATTACATTTTTCCGTATGATTTCAATGAAAATATTTAAGAAATCGATGAAATGTGAATTTATTCTTCATTATAATCATGAAATGAATAAATTGATATACAAAAGATAATTTTATCCCTGGTATTTAAAAAAGTAGGATTTAGCCTTAAATATTTGAACAAAATCAGACTTTTCCCTAAGAATTCAATGAAAATATTTAAGAAATCGATGAAATGTGAATTTATTCTTCATTATAATCATGAAATGAATAAATTGATATACAAAAGATAATTTTATCCCTGGTATTTAAAAAAGTAGGATTTAGCCTTAAATATTTGAACAAAATCAGACTTTTCCCTAAGAATTCAATGAAAATATTTAAGAAATCGATGAAATGTGAATTTATTCTTCATTATAATCAGGAAATGAATAAATTGATTAATAAAAGATATTTTTATCCCTGGCATTTAAAAAAGTAGGATTTTACCTTAAATATTTGAAGAAAATTACATTTTTCCGTATGATTTCAATGAAAATATTTAAGAAATCGATGAAATGTGAATTTATTCTTCATTATAATCATGAAATGAATAAATTGATATACAAAAGATAATTTTATCCCTGGTATTTAAAAAAGTAGGATTTTGCCTTAAATATTTGAACAAAATCAGACTTTTCCCTAAGAATTCAATGAAAATATTTAAGAAATCGATGAAATGTGAATTTATTCTTCATTATAATCATGAAATGAATAAATTGATATACAAAAGATAATTTTATCCCTGGTATTTAAAAAAGTAGGATTTAGCCTTAAATATTTGAACAAAATCAGACTTTTCCCTAAGAATTCAATGAAAATATTTAAGAAATCGATGAAATGTGAATTTATTCTTCATTATAATCATGAAATGAATAAATTGATATACAAAAGATAATTTTATCCCTGGTATTTAAAAAAGTAGGATTTAGCCTTAAATATTTGAACAAAATCAGACTTTTCCCTAAGAATTCAATGAAAATATTTAAGAAATCGATGAAATGTGAATTTATTCTTCATTATAATCAGGAAATGAATAAATTGATTAATAAAAGATATTTTTATCCCTGGCATTTAAAAAAGTAGGATTTTACCTTAAATATTTGAAGAAAATTACATTTTTCCGTATGATTTCAATGAAAATATTTAAGAAATCGATGAAATGTGAATTTATTCTTCATTATAATCATGAAATGAATAAATTGATATACAAAAGATAATTTTATCCCTGGTATTTAAAAAAGTAGGATTTTGCCTTAAATATTTGAACAAAATCAGACTTTTCCCTAAGAATTCAATGAAAATATTTAAGAAATCGATGAAATGTGAATTTATTCTTCATTATAATCATGAAATGAATAAATTGATATACAAAAGATAATTTTATCCCTGGTATTTAAAAAAGTAGGATTTAGCCTTAAATATTTGAACAAAATCAGACTTTTCCCTAAGAATTCAATGAAAATATTTAAGAAATCGATGAAATGTGAATTTATTCTTCATTATAATCATGAAATGAATAAATTGATATACAAAAGATAATTTTATCCCTGGTATTTAAAAAAGTAGGATTTAGCCTTAAATATTTGAACAAAATCAGACTTTTCCCTAAGAATTCAATGAAAATATTTAAGAAATCGATGAAATGTGAATTTATTCTTCATTATAATCAGGAAATGAATAAATTGATTAATAAAAGATATTTTTATCCCTGGCATTTAAAAAAGTAGGATTTTACCTTAAATATTTGAAGAAAATTACATTTTTCCGTATGATTTCAATGAAAATATTTAAGAAATCGATGAAATGTGAATTTATTCTTCATTATAATCATGAAATGAATAAATTGATATACAAAAGATAATTTTATCCCTGGTATTTAAAAAAGTAGGATTTTGCCTTAAATATTTGAACAAAATCAGACTTTTCCCTAAGAATTCAATGAAAATATTTAAGAAATCGATGAAATGTGAATTTATTCATCATTATAATCATGAAATGAATAAATTGATATACAAAAGATAATTTTATCCCTGGTATTTAAAAAAGTAGGATTTAGCCTTAAATATTTGAACAAAATCAGACTTTTCCCTAAGAATTCAATGAAAATATTTAAGAAATCGATGAAATGTGAATTTATTCATCATTATAATCATGAAATGAATAAATTGATATACAAAAGATAATTTTATCCCTGGTATTTAAAAAAGTAGGATTTAGCCTTAAATATTTGAACAAAATCAGACTTTTCCCTAAGAATTCAATGAAAATATTTAAGAAATCGATGAAATGTGAATTTATTCTTCATTATAATCAGGAAATGAATAAATTGATTAATAAAAGATATTTTTATCCCTGGCATTTAAAAAAGTAGGATTTTACCTTAAATATTTGAAGAAAATTACATTTTTCCGTATGATTTCAATGAAAATATTTAAGAAATCGATGAAATGTGAATTTATTCTTCATTATAATCATGAAATGAATAAATTGATATACAAAAGATAATTTTATCCCTGGTATTTAAAAAAGTAGGATTTTGCCTTAAATATTTGAACAAAATCAGACTTTTCCCTAAGAATTCAATGAAAATATTTAAGAAATCGATGAAATGTGAATTTATTCTTCATTATAATCATGAAATGAATAAATTGATATACAAAAGATAATTTTATCCCTGGTATTTAAAAAAGTAGGATTTAGCCTTAAATATTTGAACAAAATCAGACTTTTCCCTAAGAATTCAATGAAAATATTTAAGAAATCGATGAAATGTGAATTTATTCTTCATTATAATCATGAAATGAATAAATTGATATACAAAAGATAATTTTATCCCTGGTATTTAAAAAAGTAGGATTTAGCCTTAAATATTTGAACAAAATCAGACTTTTCCCTAAGAATTCAATGAAAATATTTAAGAAATCGATGAAATGTGAATTTATTCTTCATTATAATCAGGAAATGAATAAATTGATTAATAAAAGATATTTTTATCCCTGGCATTTAAAAAAGTAGGATTTTACCTTAAATATTTGAAGAAAATTTCATTTTTCCGTATGATTTCAATGAAAATATTTAAGAAATCGATGAAATGTGAATTTATTCTTCATTATAATCATGAAATGAATAAATTGATATACAAAAGATAATTTTATCCCTGGTATTTAAAAAAGTAGGATTTTGCCTTAAATATTTGAACAAAATCAGACTTTTCCCTAAGAATTCAATGAAAATATTTAAGAAATCGATGAAATGTGAATTTATTCTTCATTATAATCATGAAATGAATAAATTGATATACAAAAGATAATTTTATCCCTGGCATTTAAAAAAGTAGGATTTTAACTTAAATATTTGAACAAAATCAGACTTTTCCCTAAGAATTCAATGAAAATATTTAAGAAATCGATGAAATGTGAATTTATTCTTCATTATAATCAGGAAATGAATAAATTGATTAATAAAAGATATTTTTATCCCTGGCATTTAAAAAAGTAGGATTTTACCTTAAATATTTGAAGAAAATTACATTTTTCCGTATGATTTCAATGAAAATATTTAAGAAATCGATGAAATGTGAATTTATTCTTCATTATAATCATGAAATGAATAAATTGATATACAAAAGATAATTTTATCCCTGGTATTTAAAAAAGTAGGATTTTGCCTTAAATATTTGAACAAAATCAGACTTTTCCCTAAGAATTCAATGAAAATATTTAAGAAATCGATGAAATGTGAATTTATTCATCATTATAATCATGAAATGAATAAATTGATATACAAAAGATAATTTTATCCCTGGTATTTAAAAAAGTAGGATTTAGCCTTAAATATTTGAACAAAATCAGACTTTTCCCTAAGAATTCAATGAAAATATTTAAGAAATCGATGAAATGTGAATTTATTCATCATTATAATCATGAAATGAATAAATTGATATACAAAAGATAATTTTATCCCTGGTATTTAAAAAAGTAGGATTTAGCCTTAAATATTTGAACAAAATCAGACTTTTCCCTAAGAATTCAATGAAAATATTTAAGAAATCGATGAAATGTGAATTTATTCTTCATTATAATCATGAAATGAATAAATTGATATACAAAAGATAATTTTATCCCTGGTATTTAAAAAAGTAGGATTTAGCCTTAAATATTTGAACAAAATCAGACTTTTCCCTAAGAATTCAATGAAAATATTTAAGAAATCGATGAAATGTGAATTTATTCTTCATTATAATCAGGAAATGAATAAATTGATTAATAAAAGATATTTTTATCCCTGGCATTTAAAAAAGTAGGATTTTACCTTAAATATTTGAAGAAAATTTCATTTTTCCGTATGATTTCAATGAAAATATTTAAGAAATCGATGAAATGTGAATTTATTCTTCATTATAATCATGAAATGAATAAATTGATATACAAAAGATAATTTTATCCCTGGTATTTAAAAAAGTAGGATTTTGCCTTAAATATTTGAACAAAATCAGACTTTTCCCTAAGAATTCAATGAAAATATTTAAGAAATCGATGAAATGTGAATTTATTCTTCATTATAATCATGAAATGAATAAATTGATATACAAAAGATAATTTTATCCCTGGCATTTAAAAAAGTAGGATTTTAACTTAAATATTTGAACAAAATCAGACTTTTCCCTAAGAATTCAATGAAAATATTTAAGAAATCGATGAAATGTGAATTTATTCTTCATTATAATCAGGAAATGAATAAATTGATTAATAAAAGATATTTTTATCCCTGGCATTTAAAAAAGTAGGATTTTACCTTAAATATTTGAAGAAAATTACATTTTTCCGTATGATTTCAATGAAAATATTTAAGAAATCGATGAAATGTGAATTTATTCTTCATTATAATCATGAAATGAATAAATTGATATACAAAAGATAATTTTATCCCTGGTATTTAAAAAAGTAGGATTTAGCCTTAAATATTTGAACAAAATCAGACTTTTCCCTAAGAATTCAATGAAAATATTTAAGAAATCGATGAAATGTGAATTTATTCTTCATTATAATCATGAAATGAATAAATTGATTTACAAAAGATAATTTTATCCCTGGTATTTAAAAAAGTAGGATTTTGCCTTAAATATTTGAACAAAATCAGACTTTTCCCTAAGAATTCAATGAAAATATTTAAGAAATCGATGAAATGTGAATTTATTCTTCATTATAATCATGAAATGAATAAATTGATATACAAAAGATAATTTTATCCCTGGCATTTAAAAAAGTAGGATTTTAACTTAAATATTTGAACAAAATCAGACTTTTCCCTAAGAATTCAATGAAAATATTTAAGAAATCGATGAAATGTGAATTTATTCTTCATTATAATCAGGAAATGAATAAATTGATATACAAAAGATAATTTTATCACTGCCATTTAAAAAAGTAGGATTTTACTTTAAATATTTGAACAAAATCAGACTTTTCCCTAAGAATTCAATGAAAATATTTAAGAAATCGATGAAATGTGAATTTATTCTTCATTATAATCAGGAAATGAATAAATTGATATACAAAAGATAATTTTATCCCTGGTATTTAAAAAAGTAGGATTTAGCATTTAATATTTGAACAAAATCAGACTTTTCCCTAAGAATTCAATGAAAATATTTAAGAAATCGATGAAATGTGAATTTATTCTTCATTATAATCAGGAAATGAATAAATTGATATACAAAAGATAATTTTATCCCTGGTATTTAAAAAAGTAGGATTTAGCCTTAAATATTTGAACAAAATCAGACTTTTCCTTAAGAATTCAATGAAAATATTAAAGAAATCGATGAAATGTGAATTTATTCTTCATTATAATCAGGAAATGAATAAATTGATTAATAAAAGATATTTTTATCCCTGGCATTTAAAAAAGTAGGATTTTACCTTAAATATTTGAAGAAAATTACATTTTTCTGTATGATTTCAATGAAAATATTTAAGAAATCGATGAAATGTGAATTTATTCTTCATTATAATCAGGAAATGAATAAATTGATTAATAAAAGATATTTTTATCCCTGGCATTTAAAAAAGTAGGATTTTAACTTAAATATTTGAACAAAATTACATTTTTCCGTATGATTTCAATGAAAATATTTAAGAAATCGATGAAATGTGAATTTATTCTTCATTATAATCATGAAATGAATAAATTGATATACAAAAGATAATTTTATCCCTGGTATTTAAAAAAGTAGGATTTAGCCTTAAATATTTGAACAAAATCAGACTTTTCCCTAAGAATTCAATGAAAATATTTAAGAAATCGATGAAATGTGAATTTATTCTTCATTATAATCATGAAATGAATAAATTGATATACAAAAGATAATTTTATCCCTGGTATTTAAAAAAGTAGGATTTAGCCTTAAATATTTGAACAAAATCAGACTTTTCCCTAAGAATTCAATGAAAATATTTAAGAAATCGATGAAATGTGAATTTATTCTTCATTATAATCAGGAAATGAATAAATTGATTAATAAAAGATATTTTTATCCCTGGCATTTAAAAAAGTAGGATTTTACCTTAAATATTTGAAGAAAATTACATTTTTCCGTATGATTTCAATGAAAATATTTAAGAAATCGATGAAATGTGAATTTATTCTTCATTATAATCAGGAAATGATTAAATTAATATACAAAAGATAATTTTATCCCTGGTATTTAAAAAAGTAGGATTTAGCCTTAAATATTTGAACAAAATCAGACTTTTCCCTAAGAATTCAATGAAAATATTTAAGAAATCGATGAAATGTGAATTTATTCTTCATT